>CM046362.1:7622488-7851239 GCA_025413025.1 Ficus hispida
CTTCCCTGACCTTCCAGCAATCAAGTGTGCAGTTTGACATGCTCTTCTTTCCAGAAAAGGAAGACCACAGAGAAATGGAAGCTGTAAAAACAATTCAAGAAACCAAGGTCAAAACTTGCCTGTTCAAAAAGTATAATTAACTATCAGGTCCAAAAACAAAACAGGCCTAAGATAGAGGTCCACCACGCATCAGATACTGTTTTTCAGAACACAAATGAGTGTTTTTAAAATTTAAAAAAAAAAAAAAAAGCAAATAATTCATGCTGTCTAAACTTCTCTCCCCTTACCTTTTTCTTTATTACTTATCATATGCAAGACTAACACTTATTCCAACAAAGTTAGTAAATGAACATGCCATAAAACGGAGATCCCAAAAGCCAAACAATCGGAAAGTAGGCCAAATGGGAACAATAATTTACAGCAGTAAATGCACATATAGAAGTGCTAGCAATCATTTAGACTACGCACATAAAAGTACACATAACACACAAACTTTGTCATCTTCATCCATCGTTGCGATTGCACTTACTTATTAGAAGCATATACGAACAAATAGATACTAATACTTGTAGGAATATTCTGTAATATCTCATAGATCTTCTAAATATAGAAAGATGGTATTAGGAAAGTTTCCCATTAATTGGGTTATGTAATCTTGGTATACACACGGCTATAAAGCCATTGTAATTATTCTTGTATAATATTGAGAAGTAAATTTTTATTCAGAACAGCAAAGGCCTTAGGGTTTTCTCCTTCTAATCTCTTTTATGGTATCAGAGCTTCAAAAAGAGATTTCGGAAGTTGAGAGAACCATGTCGGGAACAAGCGGAGATGATTTCGAGGCTCACTCTCGGGCTCCGAAATCTGTTTCCACAATTGTTCCGGCTGTTACTGTCGACAATACTTCTCATAATTTGCAGATCACCACTCAAAAATTGAACGGGAAGAATTTCTTACAATGGTCTCGTTCGGCTGCATTGGTGATTCGGGGCAAAGGCAAAATTGCTTTTATCGATGGTTCCTCTCCTCGTCCAGATTTTGATGATCCTTTGTATGCCTCTTGGGATGCTACCAATTCCCTAGTCATGGCATGGCTGATTCATTTAATGGATGATGAGATTGGTGACACCTATCTTTTTTATTCTACGACAAAGGAGATCTGGGATGCCGTCGCTCTTGCCTACTCAGACTTGGAGAATTCTTCACAATTGTTTGAGTTGCGCAATCGAGCACGTAATCTTCGACAGGGAGAGATGGATGTCACTCAATATTATAGTAGCTTGCGAAAGTTGTGGCAAGAGGTTGATATGTTCCATTCCGTTTCGTGGAAAGATCCGGCTGATGCTCTTTTGTTCAAGAAACTAGTTCAAAAGGATCGTATATATGATTTTTTGGCTGGTTTGAATAAAGAGTTAGATGATGTGCGCGGCCGTCTTCTCGGGGTTCGACCTTTACCATCTATGGATGAAATTTTTGCAGAGGTTCGTCGTGAAGATCATCGTCGACGAGTGATGCTTGGTGATATCGGCTCTGTTCAAATGGATGCTTCCGCACTTGCTGTGAACCGTAATTCTCCCAACAGATCGCAAAATTCCTCTAAAACCCATGCCTGGTGTGATCACTGTAACAAGGCGTATCATACGAGGGAAACTTGTTGGCTGATTCACGGCAAGCCCGAGAATTTTGTACCGAATCGCCTCAAACGGAAAGGAGTCCAACCACAGCCTCCGAAACCTGGAAGTGTGAACCTCACAAACGCACAGGTTGAACAATTGTGTAGTCTGCTTTCCAATACTCCTGTCAACAGTCAGGCAACCGACGCGAGTCCTTCGGCCACAAATCCCTCGCCTACAAGCATCTCACTTATGGCCAGACAAGGTATTTCGGATCCATCTGTTGCCAATATGCTGAATTTAGGTGAGCAATGGATTGTTGATTCTGGCGCTACCGATCATATGACCGGTACTTCTCAATATTTCCTCTCTTATTTGCCTAGTTCTGGACAACAAAAGGTTCAAATGGCAGATGGAACCTTGTCCACTGTGGCTGGTAAAGGAACTATTCGGCTATCCCCTGCACTTCTTTTGCAGGATGTCCTCCATGTTCCAAACTTGACTTATAATTTAATTTCAGTTTGTAAGTTGACTTCCGACCTGCCTTGTGTTGTTAATTTCTTGAAAAATGCTTGTGTTTTTCAGGATTTGAGGACGGGGAAGAGGATTGGCAGTGCTAGGAGCTCAAATGGCCTTTACTATTTTTCGGTTCCATCTTCAACAATGAATAATGTTAGCTCTCCTATGTGTCTGTCTACTGTTTCAGTTGAAAAACAAGTAATGTTATTACATTTTAGATTGGGTCATCCAAGTTTTACTTATATAAAACATTTGTTTCCTCATTTATTTTTCAATAAAAGTTTAGTTTTCCAATGTGATTTTTGTCAATTGGCCAAGCACACCCGCACATACTTACCCCCTCAAACTTACCATCCATCTACACCATTTGCACTTATCCATAGTGATATATGGGGTCCTTCACGTGCTCCTACTTTTTCCTCTAAACGATGGTTTATTACTTTTATTGATGACCATACCCGAGTATCTTGGGTTTATGTTCTTAAAGATAAATCTGATGCCTCCTCGGTTTTTAAGACTTTTTACCAAATGGTTCAAACACAATTTGATACAAAAATCCGGATTATTCGTACTGATAATGGTACTGAATACTTCAATTCCATTCTTGGTGATTTTTTTACAAACCATGGTATTTTACACCAAAGCTCTTGTATCGATACACCCAGACAAAATGGTGTGGCTGAAAGAAAAAACCGTCATCTTTTAGAGGTAGCCCGTGCACTCATGTTTTCCACCAATGTTCCGAAACATTTTTGGGACGATGCGGTCTTAACTGCATGCTACTTGATTAATCGCCTTCCATCCAAGATTCTAAACTATCAAACACCGCTTTCCTATTTCTCGAGTCTCTTCCCTAATTACCGTGTTTTTTCTCAACTAGACTCTCGGGTTTTTGGGTGTGTGGCTTTTGTTCATGTTTTGAGTCAAGGGAGGTCGAAACTAGATCCTCGCTCCCTAAAGTGTTTTCCTTGGCTATTCCACTACCCAAAAAGGTTATAGGTGTTATTGTCCCCAAAAAAGGAAATATTATATCTCCACTGATGTTACCTTTTTTGAAAATCAGGCTTTTTACACCCGAAATTTGCCTCAGGGGGAGAGTGTGAGTGATCCAAATTTTTGGGATAGTTTTAAATTTAGTATTGGTTTGGATTCCAATAAGGAAATTTCAGATTTAGAAAATTTAGACACCACCCCAAATTCGGGTTCCAACACCCCAAATCCTCAAACAGAATCTGCCCTCCTCAAAAAAACCGACACCATAGGCACTGTCCCACCTTCAGAAAAAATCCTACAGCCTGTCTCTATTGTACATCCCAGAGTCAAGGATATGCTAACTTATTCAAGGAGAAAAAATCGAAAGAAAAATAAAGGATTTGAGTCCCTGCAATCTCAATCCTCAAATCCGGATACAGATCTTGGAGATCATAAAATTCCTGTGGATAAGGTAAACAAGTCCTGCACTCATCCAATCTCAAACTTTGTTGAGTATAATAAGCTCTCTGGATGCTACAAGACATTTGTTACCAACTTGACAGAGGTAGAGATTCCAAAAACAGTTGATGAAGCCTTAAAGAAACCGGTATGGAAGGCTGCTATTTTGGAAGAAATACGGGCGTTGGAAAAGAACCGGACGTGGGATTTGGTTGAAAAGCCTAAAGACAAAACTATTATTGGATGTAAGTGGGTCTTCACGGTAAAATACAAGGCTGATGGTTCTATTGAGAGGTTCAAAGCTAGACTAGTTGCAAAAGGTTATATGCAAACCTATGGGGTTGATTATCAAGAGACATTTGCTCCTGTTGCCAAAATTAATACGGTGCGTGTACTTCTATCTCTTGCTGCTAACTTAGATTGGCCCCTACAACAGCTAGATGTGAAGAATGCTTTTTAAACGGAACTCTTGAGGAAGATGTCTTTATGGACCTACCGCCTGGATTTACTAATGGAAGCCACGGCAAGGTTGTTAAACTGCGGAAGAGTTTGTATGGACTCAAGCAATCTCCACGTGCTTGGTTTGACAGGTTCATGAGAGCTATGAAGAGGAACAGTTATATGCAGGCACAGACAGATCACACTCTGTTCTATAAACACAAAGGAGGTAAGGTGACCATCTTAATAGTCTATGTTGATGATATCATTGTAACAGGAGATGATATTGAGGAAATTACCCGAGTTAAGAAAGGTATTGCCTCAGAATTCGAGATGAAAGACTTGGGTAAACTCCAATACTTTCTTGGTATGGAGATAGCTCGAAGCTGAAAGGGTATCTTAGTATCTCAAAGGAAGTATGTTCTTGATTTGTTAAAGGAGACTGGTATGTTGGGATGCAAACCTACGGATACTCCGATAGATCTCAACGTGAAATTGGATAGCAAAGACCCAAGTACACCGATTGACAGAGGAAGATTTCAAAGGTTAGCTGGCAAACTGATCTATCTTTCACATACTAGACCTGACATTAGTTTTGCTGTGAGTTATGTCAGCCAGTTTATGCATGCACCTACAGAAGAACACATGGCTGCAGTCATGCGAATTTTAAGGTATTTAAAAGGATCTCCAGGGAGAGGTTTATTCTTCAAGAAAACTTCAAGCCGAGGTATTGAAGCATACACGGATGCGGACTGGACAGGTTCGGTCACAGATAGGAGGTCAACCTCAGGATATTGTTCATTTGTCTGGGGAAATTTAGTCACTTGGAGGAGCAAGAAACAGACTGTTGTCGCAAGGAGTAGTGCGGAGGCTGAGTTGAGATCATTGGCTCATGTTTTGTGTGAGATGATTTGGCTGAAGAATTTACTGGAAGAATTAAGGCAACAAGTCAGTGAACCACTTAAGCTCTACTGTGATAATAAGGCTGCTATTAGTATCGTCCACAACCCAGTTTATCATGATAGAACCAAGCATGTGGGAGTCGATCGTCACTTCATCAAGGAGAAGGTAGAAGACGGGACAGTGTGTATCATTTATGTTCCAACTTTGAGTCAAACTGCAGATATCCTAACAAAAGGTCTTTGGAAGCCAGATTTCGAGAGATTAATTGACAAGCTTGGACTTTACAATATCTATAGCCAAACTTGAGGGGGAGTGTAGGAATATTTTGTAATATCTCATAGATCTTCTAAATATAGAAAGATGGTATTAGGAAAGTTTCCCATTAATTGGGTTATGTAATCTTGGTATACACACGGCTATAAAGCCATTGTAATTATTCTTGTATAATATTGAGAAGTAAATTTTTATTCAGAACAGCAAAGGCCTTAGGGTTTTCTCCTTCTAATCTCTTTTAATACTTATTAAATGTGATTGAACGTGCAGAATGGTAAATACTAGTAATGTAAGGATCTACCTGCTTATGCCCCTTTGAACCAAGATGCGGTGTTGCAACTGTTACAAAGTTCATGGGTTCCAATCCAGCAATTGTACCATGGCAAGGCTGCTCAAGGTTTGTATTATTTGTGTTATCCTTGTCTACGTGACCACCAGTAGGACGGTTCGATTTCGGGACAGACTTATAGAGCTTTCCAATAGCAAATCTTGCTATAAGGCCCCCTAAAGAGTGAGCTACAAAGGAAATTTTCTTCACCTTAGAGTTGTTCCTGACAATACACACCACCTGCATTACAATTTATTCCAAGTCTTAATTCTTCCATAAAAAGGATACACAAATTTTCTCATGTTGGTGATCTCTTATGGTGAGCAATTTTAATAATAATAACAAAAGAGTAGAAAAATACCAGATTCTCTAAAGGCAGTTAAGTTTCATAAGATACAGAGTTCAGGACTGTAAAGTATCATTATGTTATAACCAAAATACCTCATTAGCGAGCCTCTCACCCATGGTGTCAACCCCATCATACGTCAACTTTGAGTGGTTAGATTCACTGCCTGCAAACATGAATATCCAAAAAGAAGTTGACAGTAATTTAGGAGTTTTTATTTTTAGGAAAGTTGTTCTTTGGCTATTTATAGAAAGTAGTTTAGGGGTTTTGTCTTTTCTTCTTCTTTCCTATAAAAGGATTGGTACTGATTTAATCAAAGTAGAAAAATAAAGAGTTTTTTCCTTTTCAGCCCTAATACACGCTTACATGGTATCAGAGCCGTGGTCAGAAAACGGCTGGGCATAGATGAGTTACCGCCAGGCCATGACCAGCCAAAAGAGGCCTTCCACGACCGCCGGAGATGGGTCGGCTGCATCTAAGGGCGGTGCAGAATCGGCAGCAAGAAGAGGAAATCCTAGCAGCGGCGACGGTGGCCTGATCCCCAGTGGCAGCAGCGGCACTAGTGGCAGTAGCCATGATTTTTTCGGCTCTGTTTCATCCTTCCAATTGACAGGGCAGAAACTTAATGGCCAGAATTTTTTAGAGTGGACTCAATCCGTAAAGTAGCCACCGATGGAAGGGGAAAATTTGGCTATTTAATGGGAGAATGTGAGAGACCAGCCACTGGAGATCCTGGGTTGGCGACATGGAAATCTGAAAATTCATTAGTCATCGCATGGCTGATCAATTCTACGGAACCATCTATCGCCAAACCACAGATGTTTTTACCAACTGTTAAGGATGTTTGGAAGCGGTTAGAGAGATGTATTCTGACCTAGAGAATTCATCTCAAATATTTGAGTTGAAAACAAGGCTATGGAGTTCCAAGCAAGGCAGCCGTGATGTTACTACTTACTACAACGACATTGTAACTTTGTGGCAAGAATTGGATTTGTGTTATGGTGATGATTGGGAGTGCTTGGCTGATAGTGTTAAGCACAAGAAAATAGAAGAGAATGGGCGCGTGTACAGTTTTCTTGCTGGTCTCAACCAAGAGTTAGATGAAGTCCGTGGTCGCATTCTTGGAAGGAAGCCACTACCCTCGCTTAGAGAAGTGTTTTTTGAAGTGCGTAGAGAAGAGGCTCGAAGAAAAGTGATGATTGGGAAGACTGCACATGAATCTAAATGGTCGGCTCTTGTGTCGAGAAGTAGTGACGGTGAGCGAAGAAGTAGCAAGAAACCATGGTGTGATTACTGCAAGAAACCATGGCATACACACGAGACTTGTCGGAAGATCCATGGCAAGCCTGCTAATAGGAAGAAAAACAACCAGGAGACAACTGGAATTTCCAAGCTAATGTTGCTGATTCAGGGAAGGAGTCTTCTTCAGGAATGCAACCATTCACGAAGGAACAGCTAGAGCAGATCTGTAAAATCCTTCAATCCCAAAACCTTGTCAATCCTAATCCTTCTGGTTACATGGCAAAAAAGGGTAACCATTTTTTGTCCTCATGTCTTAATGTTGAGTCATGTGTCTCTTGGATAGTCAATTCTGGTGCTACAGATCACATGATTGGCTGCTCTAATTTTTCTCTTCCTATAGTCCATGTGCAGGAATCAAAGAATCAAGATAGCAGATTGGTTACATGGCAAAAAGGGTAACCATTTTTGTCCTCATGTCTTAATGTTGAGTCATGTGTCTCTTGGATAGTCAATTCTGGTGCTACAGATCACATGATTGGCTGCTCTAAATTTTTCTCTTCCTATAGTCCATGTGCAGGGAATCAAAGAATCAAGATAGCAGATGGAACTTTTTCGGCAGTGGCCGGGAAAGGGTCTATTGTTATCTCATCCAATATTACACTTCATGATGTTCTTCACATTCCTAAATTGTCCTGTAATCTTTTTTCAGTCAGTAAATTTATTCATGATCAAAAGTATCAAGCTAATTTCTCGTCATCTAGCTGTCTGTTTTAGGATTTAACTTCAGGGAGGACGATTGGCAATGCTAAGGAAGTTGGTGGACTCTATTTTTTTGACACTCGATTTTGACTCAAGTAGGCAGTCCCGGAGAACTTGTCTCAATTCTATTTCTGTTCTTGATTCGAGTGAAATAATGTTATGGCATTATCGTTTAGGACATCCAAGTTTCCATTATTTAAGACACTTATTTCCGAAACTCTTTATCAATAAAAATCCATCTTTATTTCAATATGAGATTTGTGAATTTGCGAAACATCGTCAAACTTCTTTTTCTACTCAACCATATAAACCCACTAAACCCTTTACTATGATTCATAGTGAAGTTTGGAGCCCATATCGGATTAAAACAGTAATAGGAAAAAGATGGTTCATTACTTTTATTGATGATCACACACATGTTACTTGGGTGTTCTTACTTCATGACAAGTTTGAAGCTGAAACTGTGTTTAAAAACTTTTACATCATGATACTAACACAATTTCAAACACAGATTCAGATTTTCAGAAGTGATAATGGTAAAGAAAATTTTAACTAGATCATAGGGATTTTTTTCTACCGAAAAAGGCATTGTTCATCAAAGTTCCTGCACTGACACTCCACAACAGAATGGAGTTGCAGAGAGGAAGAATAAACATCTCTTGGAGGTTGCTCGGTCTTTAATGTTTTCAACCTCAGTTCCAAAATATCTGTGGGGTGAGGCAATTCTGACAGCCACATATTTAATCAACAGAATGCCTACAAAAATTTTAAAATTTCAAACCTCGCTGAAGCAACTTAAGAGATGGTTTCCTTCTTCACGTCTCACTTATGATCCTCCCCTTAAAGTTTTTGGATGTACAGCATTTGTTCACATTCATGGACACAACAAGGGCAAATTAGATTCCCGGGCAAGAAAATGTGTTTTTGTTGGGTTATCCCTCCACTCAAAAGGGATACAAATGTTTTGATCCACTCACAAGGAAGTTTTTTGTGTCCATGGATGTTACTTTTTTTTAAAACAAACCTTTTTTCTCAAACACTCATCTTCAGGGGGAGACATCAAGTGAAGATTGAACGATGACTTGTTAATTTATGATGTTGTTCCTGTGCATTCTATGAGTCAAAATGATACATCTCATAAAGGTAAAGAATCTGAAACCATTTTTGAAATGAGAGGGCCCGAACATTGTGATAATACTAAAACAGATGTAACAATTAAGGATGTCTTAAATAGTGAAAATCGGGATACTGGTCCTTTAACCATGCCATTATAGAGTGAAGCTCGAAAAGAGAATGAGATGTGTGCGAGGCAAGGTGGAATTGAGTTTAAAGGGAAAGTCTATAAGATAAAGTATCCAAGACAGGAAGATAGAGTTCCCGATCCGAAGCAGGGCCAAGAGCCTAAACCGATGACAAATCTGGAAAATGAAGCTCAGTCAGGTAATTCTATGTAAAATCATGCCTAATCTAGAGTCTCTTGTTGAGTCAAATACATCTGTTATTTACCCATTGCCCTTAGGAAAGGTACTAGATCATGCACCAAACATCCTCTATATAACTTCCTGTCATATAAGAGTCTGTCTCCTTCATTTCAAGCATTTACTTCAAAGGTGTCCTGTGTCACAATTCCAAAAGATATACAGGAAGCTCTAGGTGTTCCAGAATGGAGGGAAGCAGTCCTTGAAGAGATCAGAGCTCCGAAAAAGAACAAAACTTGGGAAATCACAGAGCTACCTAAAGGAAAAACCCTGGTTGGTTGCAAATGGTTGTTTATGGTGAAATATAAGGCTAATGGCTCTCTTGAAAGGTACAAAGCTCGGTTAGTTGCCAAAGGATTTACCCAGACCTATGGCATAGACTACTCAGAAACCTTCTCCCCTGTTGTCAAACTGAATACTGTGAGTAATCCTCTCCCTTGCGGTCAACCTTGAATGGGGTTTGTTCCAACTGGATGTTAAAAATGCATTCTTAAATGGAGATCTAAAAGAGGAAGTGTACATGGAAGCTCTTCCTGGTTTTTCTCACAGATTTGGTGAAAAGGTCTGCAGGCTTAGGAAATTTTGCATGGACTTAGTAGTCTCCTAGGGCCTGGTTTGAGAGATTCACAAAGTCTGTGAAGAGTTAGAATTTGTACAAGGACAATCAGATCATAATATGCTTATAAGAAATCACATGAAGGGAAATGGTACTGTTGATTGTTTATGTGGATGATATTATTCTCATAGGTGATGATGTTCAAGGCATAGAAGAGTTAAAAAAGGAACTTCCTCTGAGTTTGAAATCAAGGATCTTGGTCAACTTAGATATTTTCTTGGCATGGAGATTGCAAGGTCAAGACAGGGGTTAGTGGTCTCACAACGAAAATATATTTTGGATCTCCTAGAAGAGACTGGGATGACAGATGCAAGCCTTCAAACACGCCTATAGAGTCCAATTCCAAGATGGGAGAAATAAAGGAAGTACCAGTAGATGTAGGTTGATATCAGCGCTTTGTAGGGAAGCTGATTTATCTGTCCCATACTCGCCCAGACATTTCATTTGCTGTTAGTCTGGTGAGTCAGTGTATGCATGCTCCCTATCAGGAACATCTAGAAGCAGTGTACAAGATTCTAAGGTACTTGAAAGCTACTCCTGGGAAAGGACTTTTTTGCAGGAAGAACAATCAACGTGGGTTGAAGTTTATACAGATGCAGATTGGGCTGGTTCGATAACTGATAGAAGATCTATCTCTAGTTATTGTACGTTTGTGTGGGGAAATCTAGTAACCTGGAGAAGCAAAAAACAAAGCGTAGTAGCAAGAAGTAGTGCTGAAGCTGAGTACTGAGCGATGGCTCAAGGTGTACGTGAGATTTTATGGGTGAAGAGACTTCTGAGTGAACTTGGCAGACCAGTTGAACTTCCTATGAAGTTGTTCTGTGACAATAAGGCGGTTATCAGTATTGCGAATAATCCAGTTCAACATGATAAAACTAAACATGTTGAGATTGACAGACACTTCATCAATGAAAAACTTGAAGGAGGTGTTTGTGTTCCATTCTTGCCTTCCAGTCAGCAGATCGTAGATGTCTTCACCAAAGGGCTCCTAAGGCAAAATTTTGAGCATTTTGTAAGCAAGTTGGGCATGATGAATATCTATGCACCAACTTGACGGGGAGCGTTGGCAGTAATTTAGGAGTTTTTTATTTTTAGGAAAGTTGTTCTTTTTATTTTTTAGGAAAGTTGTTCTTTGGCTATTTATAGAAAGTAGTTTAGGGGTTCTTTTTCTTCTTTCCTATAAAAGGTCTGGTACTGATTTAATCAAAGTAGAAAATAAAGAGTTTTTTCCTTTTCAGCCCTAATAACGTTTACAGAAGTTGTCTTTCTTGTTTGCAGGGCATAAGACTTCCATCAAAAGGAATTGTAAGGTATGTGCAAAACATTGGTATTAGAATTCTAAATACTCAACAGGAAAATAAATAACATAACCTCAAAGAGGAATCTATCACAAAACAAAGAAATTAGTCCTAGTTCCGAGTTTCTTTGAGGTTAAAAACTCACATCCAAAGGCCCTTGGGCCTCATAGAGTATCTCCAAATGCATAGATATAACAACTCAATCATAAGGGAAGAGCACTAACAGTGTACATGTACTTTATCATGATGCTTTATGTCAAACTGCTCTGCGCCATATCTCCAATCTGCAGCACTAAAAAAATGAAATACAGCAGAAGCAACTTTTCAATATAAAGCGCGCCAAAGAGCTTAAATTTTCTAATTTTTGCTAGAGAGGTCTAATGAATCTGATGAGTTTCACAGCTTGATTAACCATGCAGCATGTCACAAGAGGAGCTGAAGCTCATGTTTTTTAGAGGGGAATGAGGGAAACCTCTTTTCATTATCCTTGTATACATGACCCTCAACTGAAAAAATAAAATAGAATTAAAGAAAAAGGTTCCCCTTTTCAAATAGGCTCCACACCAAAGAGAAGACGATGCTCCCCATTTTATGTTGATTTGACCTAAAACCCTCCGCTCCAGGAGCAGAAACATTATCTAATAAACCCATCCACTTTGTTTTAGAAACTATATTGCTTTAAAAAAAAAAATTTTAGAATAAGAAAAGCTCCTCTTGTTTATTAGTGAATCAATTACAAAGGAAAAGGATAAGGTATCCTCAATGAAAAACAGAAGGAAAACGGAAAAAGAAAGAAAACAAAACATTCTAAGCCATAGCCCATTACAACCTAACAGCCCGTACGGTCCCCATCACATTTTCCACTTCTAGACAGCCCTATCATACTTAAATCTCCTCCAAGCTTATCATAAGTTGCAATTTTGGTACTTCTGTATTTGAGGTATCGATTTTTTAAAACGAAATTAATCACATATGCTCATCAAGTGAACAACATGTGATTAAATTTGCTAAAAAATTACCTTTCACTTACAAATCATGTGACCCTCACGTGATTAAAGCTGCTAAAAAAAATTGACGTCTCAAGGGTAAAAGTACCAAAACTACAACTGATGATAAGCTTGGGGGATCTTGTTCCACTTTAAGATGAGGGATAAAGTGAGACAACAATTCTTCAGGGGCTAAATTCGAAAGTAATCCGATTTCATCATTTTGTTTTTTGGATTGGAAGGATGTTGCAGGGAAATAAGGATTGCACTGCCGACCCGAAGCATGGTTCTGTTTGTTTTGGCTCCCTGATGAATGTTTCTATTTCTATTATAAGAGGATACCTTATCCTGTTTTCCTTGTATTTAATTGTTTAATGACTGCCAAATTCAAAACAAAATTTGAGGAATTTCCCAAAGTGACAATTTTATAAATAAAAAATAATTAAAATAACCTTTTTCATTCTAACACAGGAATTACCGACTAAAAAATCGGTTGTTCTCGCCTCTCAGTAGTTCCGACGTCATTTTGCAAATAAAAACTTTTGAAGACCGTTTAACAAATAAAAGAAAGTGCTGTTAGCAAAATTTTCCTATTCTAGGCTAATTCCAGAGTCTCGCTATTATAGATCCTTTAATTTTTGTTTCCTTTGTAGGATTTTCTTTATAACAAGCTAATTGTAGAGTTTCCTTACAATACAATTTCTTTAATTCTTAAACTTTTTTTTTTCCCCTATTTAGAGTTTTCTTCGTACTTTACTAAGTTTCCTGTCTCAGCCTAGATTTCTCGATTTAAATTCCAAATTCTCCGGTTTGAAGAAGTATTTAATTATACTATCAAAGTTTCAGACAAATTCCTCTGAATGCTTTTCAATTTTCGAACTTATTTCAAACAAAAATTCCGCTGCATCAAATTTAACCCTAACGTAAATCAAAACCAACCAAGCCAAACAAAATTTCGAAATATTCAAACTTTTGCTTGCCAAAATCGGTAAACCCGAGAAATTCTGCAAATTTACCTGCCATTGATTCCATTGACCATAATCACGAGATGCTCCGCCGTGGCATCGTTATCCTCCGCCGGCTCATCCTTGTTGGGAATCCTCGACCAGCCGCCGCTGACTCTCCGAAGAAACCACATCTTGGTCCGACTCCGACCAACCCAGGGCTTGCTGAGCTGGGACGATCCGGAGCCCAGGCCGAAGCAGGGGAACCGGGACCGGATTCCGGCGGGGTTGGGGTGGAGAGTGGGTCCCGGTGATGCGTATTTGAGAGGAGAATTGGCGGCGATCATGTGAGAGAGAGGACGAGGGACGGAGGAGAATGAATTGGAGTTCGGAGTAAACGGGTTTGTTTGGAGGGAAGGGAATTGGAAGCGATCTGGCGTGGACAAAGGGTAGTCTCTGAGAACGTTTTAACGATTTTTCGATTTTTTTTTTTTTTTTTTTTTAAGTAAACTAGTTGGAAAATTCGAGCTAAAGTGAAAATTTTTATTTAAAAATTAAAAAGTAACTTTTTTAAAATTATCAAATGATGATATTGGAGTCGTGTGGTCCTTAAAATATAATTAGAGATAATATATAATATATAAAAAAGAGAAAATAAAAGACATTAGGAGGAAAAAGCAAAAAAAAAAAAAAGCAAATAAAAATGGAGGAAATAAAAGTTAGAAGGAAAAATGCCAAATAAAAAAAAAAAGAGGAACTAAAGTTGAGACACGTGGCCAGAGGATGATTTATGCTTTATTTGACACTTCAACTTAACTTCAATTAAATTATACCTTTTTATATTAATTTTTATCTTTTTTTTGAAAATCAAAAAATTTATAACTAATTTTTGAAAAATCAATTAACTTCAACTTAAAAATTTCATCTCTAACCGATGAACCAAATGTAAACCTCCGTTTGGTAAGTTAGTTGGAGATGAAATTTTTATATTGGAGTTAGTTGATTTTTCAAAAATTAGTTATAAATTTATTGATTTTTTAAAAAAGATAAAAATTAAGATGAAAAAATACAGTTTAATTAGAGTTAAATTTAAATAATAAACATGGATACGTAAAAAAAAAATATTAATAAGAAGGTGTCTTGTAAATTTTTTAAGTTAGAAAATATATGATGTTTAATGTTCTCATCTCTATAATAGTAATCGAATGGTTCTCTTTCTCAAAAAATATAAAAAATATAGGAATACTCTCCCTTCAATATCTGGTCGTCCGCAGGGAGAGAGAGAGCGGGGAGGGGGGAAGATAACCCAAGAGATTATCTGATATAATCTAAGAGACTAACCAATATAAATACTATTCATGTCTGACAAAAATGAGTATTAAATATGAGAACATGAGAAATACGAAAATAGAAATAGACTTAAATATGTAATATCCAATATATTATATACACTGTCGTACAAAATTATCTGGAAATTCCGTGTATCAAAAAAAAAAAAAAAAAACGTGTATGTCCAAGTAGGCAAATTTTATATTATCTTCTCAATACAAACTCGCCGTATCATCTCCTTAAAATCTCCACCACCCATTTTGCCTATCTCGGTTTCCATTTTCTAGGAAACAAAACTCTTGTAGGAACCAAAAGAAAGAGAGAAAAAAAAATTTTTTGAGACGATGAAGATGAAGATGAAACTCCCACTACAATGGCCAATTTCAATATCTGCAATATTTCTAATGCTAAATCTCTCAATAATCTGCTCATCTTCACGACCCGAGATTCCGGTCCCAACGCCGTGGCCGGAGCAATTCCACGCGCTTTTATTCCTGAACTTTACCCCCACGGGTGAGCTCCATTTAGCTGACCTATGGTACGATTGGCCCGGAGGCCGCAATGTCAACATACACCAATCCCAGCTCGATGAGAAGCTCCTTTACGCCGTGGAGTGGAACAACGGTACGTCGTTTTACTACACGCTCCGTGATGGTAACGGCGGGGATGAGAACGGGGACGGGGATGGGGATGAGGATGGGACGTGCAACGTAATGGACTTCGGGATTGGGATCCCTCGGCCGGATTTTCTGGCCGAGGGAGCCGAGTACCTTGGGATGCAAGTAACGGACGGGTTTCTATGCCATGTGTGGCAGAAATTGGACTTCATTTGGTACTATGAGGATGTTCTTACTCAACTACCTGTTCGTTTTGATTTTTCAGACGGAGGTATGAATATCTTAAGTAAATAATTCCTAAAGGTTTTTATCATTTTAATTTGATTTAGAGAGTTATAACAAAAATAATGGAATATGATTTTCGAAATTTTATGAGTTTTATAGGATTTTAGACATATATTTTGATTTCATTCCAGGTGAGTTAGCTATTTCTTATTTTTAACTTTAAATTGGTGAAAATTTTTATGGGAGAAATACATTAAACAATTGAAGTAAATAGTTATTTACGTGGTTTATTTTTACACTAGTAATTTGTTTTTTAGAATATACTAAATAGTTTTAAAACGTGTTATTTACTTCTTTTAATTTGGTAAAAGCAATTTACTGTCATTTTCATTTTATTATTGGGTACAAAACTATCCTACTAGTAATGCTAAACTTCGGCTCATCTAATCATATTAAAGCTAAAATACATAAATTTAGTGGAATTTTACACATATCTTATAGTTCACAACTATACTTGATAGGGTATTATTTTTATAAGAGATTTCTATAATAGAAACAAACATTTTTTAGTTGTTATATTAATTTTTTAGCAGTGCTAATAAAAATAGAAGCAGTTCTGTAGATTTTTAAAATGAACACACGAATATCAAATCATTAAAAAGTTAAGTCTTGCCGTAAAACTACCTGTTACATATTGTCAAAGAATTGTCTTTTAAATTATTAAATTTTTAAGTTTTTTTTCATTAGGCATAAGATTTTGTTACAGGGACTTCGTATTGAAGGTTCATTCTTGATTCTAAGCTTGATTAATTTTGTCAAAGTTTAATTATATGTGAGCTAACCTTATGATTGGATGACATATACAAATTCAGAAATTAGAAAAAATTTTGTAAAAAAGTGTTTGTATCAATCTTTTCCATCATTTTCTCATTTTGAAAAAGAAAAACTATCTCATTTTCAACTTATTTTATTCAATACTCTTTTAGAAAAAAGAAAATAAATATTTTTAAAATTTTCTCACAATATACAATTTTCAACACTATTTTTTCTATTTAAAATAAGAATATTTTCCTTCTCAAAAATAGATACTCCATCTAAACGGATCCTAATTCTTCTGTGTGATTTATTCGATGATGCATGCATATCTATTAGCGTTGCCTATAGTTCTATGTGCTAGCTAATATTAGGCTGGCAAGTGGTTAAAACATAAAGAGATATCAAGATAATGCTATATTAGGAATTCCTAAAGTTTGACTTTTTTCTTTAATTTATAAAAGGAAGGTTGCATTCAAAAGTGAAACAAACTTATATTATAATGTGAACAATTCTATAATATAAAAGATATAATCTTCAATTGAGATCAATTCTATCAATAAAATCTGATGATGCTTAAAAGAAAAAATAGATGTCTTAGTCTCAAATACGGAAAACTTTTAATAATTTGTTAATTTTTTGTAAAACCTTATGTGCACAGTTAATTAACTTCTGCTCCTTATATATATATAAATATATGTATATATATTTTGTACAGCCTATAATATCATACTAATTGATTAATTTGGAAAATTTACAGGAATAGAAAATCACATAATGACGTTTGAGGTTGGTGCAGTTTTGCCAGATTCAGTAACGCAAGCACCTGCCTACTGCTTCAAAAAAGATATTAGTGTTGCATAATATTCATGACTTTTCTTGTCATTTTCCTTTCCTCTTTATCCTCGGAACACAAAAGGAAGAGTCATGAGGACCTGAACAAAATGTGTATCTAATGTTTCTTTCTTTTTTCACTACTAGAAAATATGGATACCACGACGGAAATTCAACGACGGTTTTTAAAAAAACCGTCGTCGTAAATTCAAAAAAACAAGAAGCCGAAAAGTAACAAAAAAACCATCATGGAACTACGGGCTTTCACGACGGTTTTAAATAACCGTCGTGGAAGATCCGAGCTTCCACGATGGTCCACAAAAACCGTCGTGGAAGTTCGGATCGTCCACGATGGTCACTAGTAAAAATTGTGGATTACACGACGGTTTTTTACCGTCGTGTAAAGTTTACATGACGGTTTACCAACCGTCGTGTAATCCAGTATCGTGATAGATAACATGATGGTCCCGTTACCGTTGTCGTATCTCAATGTTACATCACAGTATATCATCATCAAAATCACATTACACGATGGTTCTTGGCCGAACCGTCGTGTAATGTGCACATTACACGACGGGTCTTGGCCAAACCATCGTGTAAAGTTCTAATGGAACCGTCGTGTAATTTCTAGATTGCACGACGGGTTTTAAAAACCCGTCGTGTATTCTTAATTTTATTTTCCCTACCAGAAGCCCTCATTTTATCTCACAGAACTGTCGCGTAATCGCAAAAAATATCACATAGACCTGTAAAACCACGTCTCCTCCACTGCGAAACCAACACTCGCGTATACTAAATATTTGTAAGTATAGTGATTATTACTTACTTTTCTTTTTAGTTATTTGATTTTTGTTGACGATTTATTGTAGATGTAAAAAATGGTATGTATTCTCGTTCTTTTCTTTTTCTTTTAAGTATGATTATTTGTTGACTTTTTTCAATAGCTTAATAGATATATATGTTGTGTTTTTAAATGCAAAAACATGATTATTGAATAAATTGTATAATATATTTAATATCGATTTAGGTCGGGTTCTTGGAAATGGATCGAAAATGGATGTGGACTAATAGATTGACTAGAAAATATCGAGATGGTGTTGAAGAATTTTATCATTTGCAGAAACTCACATGAAGAATGAAAAGATTCGATGTCCTTGTGTGGATTATGGAAATCATAGATCTCATTCAGTTGATGAAATTAGAAGACACTTGCTTACCCACGGGATTATTTGTTCGTACCGAACATGGTATTTACACGGTGAAATGTGTTTTAATCCATCATCGAAGAACAAAGCGAAAGAACCTATTGTTAAGGAAGATGTAAGAGATAATTTGTTTGATATAGTTAATGATTTGGAAGAATAGTTTGTACATCATCCGGAGTTATTTGAAGTAATGATGAATGATGTCGAGATGCCCTTGTATGACGGGTGTAGTAAATATACGAAATTGTTCGCATTGGTCAAATTATGGAACAGAAAGGCATCGGGAGGGTAGGCAAATTCTAGTTTCACGGCTCTTTTAGAATTTCTAAGAGAGGTTCTACCAGTTGATAATAAAATACCTACTAGTATGTATGAAGCTAAGAAGACGTTGAGCACTTTGGGAATGGAATATGAAAAAATTCATGCATGTCCAAATGATTATGCCCTTTACCGAGATGCGTACGAGAATTTGGATGAATATCTGGTTTGTAAGGAGTCAAGATGGAAGAAGGGCAAGAATCCAACGAATTGCAGTAAAGGTGTGCCGACAAAGGTGTTATGGTACATTCCTCCGGCACCGCGTTTACGTCGTTTATTCCTTAATGCCGAGCATGCCAAGAATTGTTATGTTCTATTGAATTTTTATTATTGACCAATTAATGGGCCGGTGTTAGTGCTTTGACTTGTAAGTGTTTTAAATTTTTTGTATAGGAATTGTAAATCATGGATAAAAAATGGATGTAGTTTGACTAATTGTCTAAAACATATGATGATGTTGTTGAAGAATTTTTGTTATTTGCCAAAGCTCACATACAAGATGATAAGATTCTGTGCCCGTGTCAACTTTGTGGTAATCATAGATCTCATTTCATCGATAATGTTAGAGGGCATTTGCGCGCTTATGGGATTATTTGTTCTTACCAAACATGGTATTTACATGGAGAATATTTTTTCGATATTAATTATACATCGACGTATTCTAAAGGTAAAGAACCTATTGTGGAGGAAGACGTTGGTGATAATATGTTCAATATGATAAATGATTTGGAAGAAAACTTTGTATATCGGCCGGAGTTATTTAAGGCAATGATTAATGATGCCGAAACACCCTTGTATGTCGGGTGTATAAAATATAAAAAATTAAGGGCATTGGTTAAATTATGGAATATAAAAGCGTCAGGAGGGTGGACGAATTCTAGTTTCACAACTTTTTTAAAATTTTTAAAAGATGTTCTTCCGGAGGATAACAAGGTGCCACCTAGTATGTACGAGGCGAAGAAGACGTTGAGTACTTTGGAAATTGAATATAAAAAGATACATGCATGTCCAAATGATTGTGTCCTTTACCGTAAAGCATATGAAGATTTAGATGACTATCCAGTTTGTAAGGAGTCAAGATGGAAGAAGGGCAAGATGCCATCGAATGGTAGAAAAGGAGTGCCAGTTAAGGTGTTATAGTACATTCCACCAGCTCCACGTTTGCATCATTTATTCCATAATGCCGAGCATGCTAAGAATCTGACCTGGCACCATGATAAACACATTGACGATGGCAAACTTAGGAATCCAGCCGACGCACCACAATGAAAGACCTTTGATGACAATCATCCAGATTTTAGTGCAGAACTAAGGAATTTACATCTCGGTTTGTCGACGGATGGAATGAACCCATATAGTAATATAAGTAGTCGACATAAGTCATACTTGTTGACTACAATCTCCTTCCGAAATTGTGCATGAAGCGGAAGTTTTTGATGTTGACATTGTTGATATCCGGCCCTCAATAACCGAGGAATGACATTGACGTGTACTTGGCACCATTAATCGATAACCTAAAAAGCTTGTGGGAAGATGATTTACAAGCTAGAGATTCTTACCGTCAAGATACGTCTAATCTACGGGCAATGTTGATTTGGTCAATTAATGACTTTCCTGCACTTGGCAACCTATCTGGTTATCCCGTGAAGAGTTCTATAGGATGTCCAGTTTGTATGAAGGAAACATCCTCTATCCGGTTGAAGAATGGTAAGAAAACCGTTTATCTTGGTCACAGGCGATTGTTGTTAAGGAATCATCGATACCACAAACAGAAGAAGGCTTTTGATGGTAATACTGAAGAAAGATCTACTCCTCGGATTTTGTCTGGAGAAGCCATGTTTGAGATGGTTAAAGATGTGAAAGTAGTTTTGGGAAAAAGAAAACGTAAGGCTCCAATTGTCAATGGACTTTGGAAGAAAAAGTTAATTTTCTATGAACTTCCATATTGGAAGTCACTTTACGTTCGTCATTGCCTAGATGTTATGCATATTGAGAAAAACGTTTGTGAATCGATAGTGGGTACGTTGCTTGACATTCCAAATAAAACTAAAGATAGTGAAAATGCACGGTTGGATCTTCAAGAGATGAAGATTAGATCAAATTTGCTCCACGACAAAAGACCGAATGGCACATACTTACCTCCGGCAAAGCACACATTATCCAAACAAGAGAAGAGAAAGCTTTGTAAATGGCTTGCGTCCATGAAAGTGCCAAGTGGGTACTCTTCTAACTTCAAAAGGTTGATGTCGATGAAGGATTTGAGGCTCATCGGAATGAAAACGCACGATTGTCATATCTTGATGTAACAATTATTACCTCTTACATTGCGGGGCGTTTTAACGAAAGATGTGAGATATGCAATTACGAAGTTCTGCTCGTTTTTTAATTCAATTTGCTTTAAGGTAATCGATCCACTAATGCTAGATTCGCTACAATCTGAATCAGTGATAACTTTATGCATGCTTGAGAAGTTTTTCCCAACAGCCTTTTTTGATATAATGATCCACCTAACGGTGCACTTAATTCGTGAAGTTAAGCTATGTGGACCGGTCCATATGAGGTGGATGTATCCTTTCGAAAGGTACATGAAGGTTTTGAAGGGTTATGTGAAGAACTTAAATAGGCTGGAGGGATGTATAGTGGAAAACTACATAGCCGAGGAATCAGTTGAATTTTAGTCTGAGTATTTGTCCAATGCGGACCCAATAGGGATGCCAAAGAGTGGGCTATTTACGCCAAAAGGACTATCCGTGGCCATTCATTCACCAATAAAGCAAGATGAATGGGAAAAAACTTGTTTGTATGTTTTGCACAATGCGAAAGAAGTGGAGCCGTTTGTTAAGATTCACATGATGAAATTAAGAGTCGCGAATCCAAGGAAAACAAGATGTGAGAAGTGGATTCAAGATGAGCACAACCAGACATTCAGGGTGTGGATAAGCCAACATTTGCATATGAAGCCTAGCGTTTCTGAAGACTTAATGAAGCTAGCAAGATGACCGTCATTGATAGTCACAAGATATACATCGTACTTTATCAATGGCTACACATTTTACACTCGCGAAAGAGATGAGAAGCATCCAGTCCAAAATAGTGGTGTGAGCCTTCGAGCCGAGTCTATACATATTTCATCCGTAAAGGACAATATCCCTGTGTACGATTCCACGAACTACTTTGGGTTCATTGAAGATATTTGGGAACTTGATTATTGCGGCTTGCGGATAGCACTCTTTAAATGCAAATGGGCTGACAATAATTTTGTTAAGCTTGATAGGGACAGTGTGACAATGGTGGACTTTAGGTGTATGAGATACAAAAATGATCCTTTTATTATGGCGTCACAAGCAGTCTAAGTCTTTTACACAACGGATCCCAACAATTTAGAGTTATCATTAGTTGTGCCAATGAAGCCAAAATTTATCCGGGATGGCCAAGAAGATGTTGATCAAGATTACACGGACATTCCATCTATCACGAAAGGTTTGCTATCGGTGGAGGAGATTGATAATTTGGACGATGATTCCTCACACTTGCTTCGTTTAGATGTCGAGTGGACACGTGTTGAGAAGTCCAAAAAGAAAAAAAAGAAAAAAAACGTGAAGTCAATGTTTTAACTTTCTGTGAACTGTATACATTTTATATAAGTTGTATTACCTTATATACTCTTTGCAAGTGCATACCCATAATAAGTCAGATATGCCATGGTGTAAATGAATAGATTATCAAAAAGAATCTTATATATATATATATATATATATATATATATGCTGGTTTATGCATAACAAACATGTGTGACTGCCTATGGTATTATATAGTTGGAAAGAAAATTATATGCAACTTTTACTATCAAAATACCACGACAAGTTAAATAAAAAACCGTCGTAGTTGGTGGACCAACCACGACGGTTTCAAAAGACCGTCGTTGTTGGTGGACCGACCACGACGGTCTTTTGACTGTCGTGGAAGGCGGTCACAAGACCGCCTTCCACTGATCAACCACAACGGTCTTTTGACCGTCGTGGTTGGCGGTCACAAGACCGCCTTCCACGACGGTCAAATGACCGTTGTGGTTTCGCGGTCACAAGACCGCCTTCCACGACGGTCATTTGACCGTCGTGGTTGGTGACCAATCACGACGGTCTTTTAAGACCGTCATGGTAACTTTTGATACGACGATGGGTTTTAAAAAAACCGTCGTTGTATCCGTTCCGTGAAAATTTAAAAATAACCGAGAAGCGTGCGCGCTAGCATGTTATCCAAATTGTGCATACTACATATATAAAATGAAATGAAAGACCTTATTTCATACAATCTCTCTCTCTAATTTTTGGTACCTCTCTCCCTCTTTGCTTGCTTTACATCTTCCATTTACAACGGAATTTTGGCCTTGCTTCCTCTATTCTCTCTCAAATTTTCGGTAACTCACTCAACTTTCTCTCTCAAATTTTCGGTAACTTACTCAAGTTTCTCTATCAAATTTTTGGCAACTCCACGTTCTCCCTCTTCGTTTGCCTTGCATCCTCCTTTATCTCTCTTGGCTCCCATCTTCATTATCTCTTTTCCTTGCCCTCTCTTTTCCTTTATCTCTCGCGCGAGAGAGGGGGGGGGGTGGGGAGGGTGGCGGCCGGGGGGAGGGGGTCGTCGGGGGTGGGGGGAGGTCGGGGGAGGGGGGCGGGGGGCTGGCTGGGGGCCGGGGGTGGGGGCCGGCGGGAGGGAAGGGAAGAGAGAGAAGGGGGAAGAGAGAGAGAAGAGAAGAGAGAGAAAGGGGAAGAGAGAGGGGGGTCGTTGGGGGGGAGCAGGGGAAGGGTGGCGGCCGGGGGTGGGGGGAGGCCGGGGGTGGGGGCCGGCGGGAGGGAGGGGAAGAGAGAGAGAGAGAAGAGGAGAAAGGGGAAGAGAGAGCAAATAGGGTCGCCGGCGGCGACGGCCAGCGGCCGGTGCTGGGGGCCGGAGGTGGCCGGAGTTAGGTTGCCGGCGTCGGAAATGAGTCGGCGGTGTCCGTCGTCGGCGGCGGGAAGATCGCCGGCGACGGAGAAGAGTTTAGGTGGGAATGATTGTGTGAGGTTAGGTGTATGATAAATATCGTACACCATCAACATTTGAACCGTTCGATTAAATCTTAACGGTCTAAAAAAGGTATTTACCAGTAGATCTCTACCGTAACCTTACCCTTTAAAAATTATCTATTTCTTTTTTCAATTCTATCTCTTTCTCTGTTTATTTTTTTTTTTGCTTAAAAAAAATTTAAAATTAAATTTTTTTTTTTGGCAATTGGGATTAATATTTGTGTTTCCAGCTCTAGTATTCCAAAATTCGGCTATGAGACAACGAAGAAAGAGACTAGGAAAAAAAAAAAAAAATAGAGAGAGAAACGCAACTTCACACAATTTCACCGAAGTCCCATCTCCTTCTTCCTTTTCTCAAAATTTTCAAATCTGACCCCAAATTTCCAACATTCTTCAATCGCGGACCCCCTCCTTCTCCTTCAGGCAAGCAATTCCCATCTCTCTCTCTCTCTAACTCTTTCTCTCTCTAACCGGGCTCCGAGCAAATCGCGGCTGACAACTCCGTACTCTGGTTCTTCTTTCAGGGGTGGAACAGAACAGAATAGAGTGGTTCTGCGGATCTCGAGATCCGATTCGATCTCCGGTTTCCGTTGATGCTCTGAAGAAAAACAAAAGAAATGGGTTTGTTGTTCAGTCGGATGTTCTCTTCCCTGTTCGGCAATAAGGAAGCTCGGATCCTCGTCCTCGGCCTCGACAATGCCGGAAAAACCACCATTCTCTGTATGAATTTCTCTCTTTCAAAACCTCTAGTTTTCGTTAATTTTGTTAATGATGTTTTGGCATTGGATTTTGTGCAGATCGGCTCCAGATGGGCGAAGTTGTCTCCACGATTCCAAGTTCGTCTCCTTCCCTTTACTTGGATCTTAATTTTCTCTGAATTTTCTATCTTTCTTTTCGTTTGGTAAAATTGTTTGGTTGGTGAGAAAATAGAGTTAGGAATAATTAAGGACCGAGTGTATATATGTATGTATGTATGTATGTATATGCATTTTCTTAGAGCAACTCAATAGTGAGCTTATTTTTCTTTGGATGCAGCAATTGGGTTCAATGTAGAGACGGTACAGTATAACAACATCAAATTCCAAGTCTGGGATCTGGGTATGTCAATATTTTTCTGCCTTGTGGAACTTTAAACGCATCAAGATTAGGGTTATAACTTAGCTAGTTTATTTTACTTTGATCTGCTCGAGAATTGTTAATAAAATCGAAGCTTTAGCCTTCTACTTTCATAAAAAAGTAGTTAATGCTTGTCTCTCAATGTTCTTGTTTCTGGGTCCCCAACTCTTGTGATTTGTGAATCTTTGGTACGTATTGGAAGTGTGGCTTAGGTCTGGGTCATGATTTAGGGTTGCTCATATATCGGAATTCGGTTGCGAAATAGAATATCTATAGAACAAGGAGGCAATTTTCTTGTAGAATGGTACGGGTTGGACCGGGAAAAAAAAACGATGGGTTTACTTAAAATAAATTTATATTTCAATTATCTAGAACTTTCAACTTGTTTCAAGTAGTTGTCTAGGCTTCCTGGTTCACATACTCAGATAACAGCAAAAAAATAAAAAGAAAGAAAGTTAGATTGAGATCAATAGTTTGATGGTTACATTGTTTGATGATTTAATGAAGTTCAATTACCTAACATTTATCATATTATCCATATTCTATGCTGAATCCCTTTTAAAGTGAACTAGATTATTACTACTTCTGTCCATTTTTTAAAAATATTTTTCATCCTGCCTTTAGTGGTCATTCGGGTACATTTGGATTAATTTCGACGATCAGTCACTGAATCAAGTTCATTAAGAAGGGTTATTTTGTTTGCAAATGATTTGGGTTATGTATCCTAAAGGAGTTCTTTTCATATTTGAATCGTTATGTTGGAATTCCACATTGCCATTTTTATTTGAAACTTCGTTGCTTTACTAATTTCAGTTTTTGTTGGCAGGTTCAAGTCACGTGATTCTTTTTCTAATGATATTTGTGTGTTTGTTGATGCAGGTGGACAAACAAGTATCAGGTAAGTTTTTCTAT
The DNA here is from genome assembly GCA_025413025.1 of Ficus hispida. Lineage (NCBI taxonomy): Eukaryota > Viridiplantae > Streptophyta > Magnoliopsida > Rosales > Moraceae > Ficus > Ficus hispida. Next base: position 7,648,095 of record CM046362.1, read on the forward strand.
CATTTGAAGTCGTTTTGCTTGCTATTTTACCTATGCAAGCAATAGTCTATGACAATATGGGGTTTCTGTAGAAGTAATTATTTGTAGATTGTTTGCTTAACTATCTTGAACTTTCATACGTGTAAGCTAAACTTCTGGACTATCGTTGATGTCAATTGGATGAGACATGACATGTAGAAATAATTTGATAATATTTTGCTCGTACGGTAGCAATTAATTTGCTTAAATTGAATTCAAGATGTGCTTTCTAGGTTATGTAGCCCAATACTACCTTTATTATTGAAACTTTGATTGATTTCGTATTCTCTGCCTGAAACAATTTTCTACTTCATTTTGTGTTAAACCTTCATTACATCAAGCTGCTAGGACTAGGAGTTGTATTCTCTTCAACTTTCAGTAAAAGAAATATTCCCTTTTCTTGTTATTAGTGGTAGATTTTTCTCTGTCGGTTAAGTGGCTGGACCAGACTACATTGGCCAGCCTGAAGTCTAGGTTTCAAATACCGTCATAGCCTGGCTGTCACTTTGCTGGACAAGAACAAGAATATTCGCTAATTGTATGATTATTGTTTATGTGCTATAAACTTGCTCTATACATATACACGCATATATATATGATTGAAATTCATAGTTATTAGGGCATTTGATGTAATGTATTGTTGTTAGAGAGAAGACATTGAAATCTATGGCATTGAAATATAATTAAAAAAGGAACCATATCTAGTGAATGATTCTAAATTAACAAGGATAATCAAATGGAAGCATCTAGGTACCCTTGAACCATGAGTAAACGTGAGGTTTTCTTCACGTCCGATGTCTAAATTGTGTCTTGAAAAAAATTTGTTTATCCTATGTTGATCTCTGTCGTAAAGAATCCTTAGTAAGACGATAGAGTTCCTCATTGGGACCATATCTTACATTCGGTTATTGGTTCAGGCATCACTAAAGTTTAACAACACATAAAAGTTGTATGTGTGTCGTTTCTTTGTATGCATGTCTCAGTTGGAGTCAAACTGTTTACTTGAATGTATGCCTATCTCGTGTCAATATCCACAGAATTCTCTCTGGTGAAAATTCTATTAAGGCTTGCCAAAAGTCTGCATGGATCGTGCTTAAGATTACTGTCATTTCTATAGTACATAAGCTTCTGAGGATGAATTCATACGGCATTTGTTTGTGTTGTTGAGCTTAATTTTAAAATGCATTTTCTGGCTTTAGCTTACTTCAGTTGTCTGCTGCTTCTGATTTATTGTTAAAGGATTATTATAATTTATATAGGCCATATTGGAGATGCTACTTTCCAAACACTCAAGCGATTATCTATGTCATTGATTCTAGTGACACTGATAGACTTGTAATAGCTAAAGAGGAGTTTCACGCAATTTTGGAGGTAAGCTTACATTAGGCTTGGGCATATGTTTATTAAAAGTAGTTTATTGGAAACCTATGCAGGTTCTATCGCAAGTTCTTTTTTTTTTTTTTAAGTAGTATTTATCATTTTAGGTCGCTCCTATCAGTTATGATCAGAGGGCATTGTGTAACACTGTTTTTAGTGATAAGTATATCATTTTAGATGCTTCTTGGATTGGTAGTTGTGAATTTTATGTAGAATTTGCGTCCTTTTCTGTGGAATGCATGTTGTTCCTTTTGGGTTTTTTGTTGTTGTTGTTGTTGTTGCAGTAACTTAATGCCTTTTCTGTATTCTGTCTTACATCTATGAATCCTATTGCAGGAGGAAGAATTGAGAGGAGCCGTTGTTCTCATTTTTGCAAACAAGCAGGTTACTGCCACCGTATATATATTTGTTTAAAAATTGACTTCTGATTGTAGCCATAAATGGATGTGAAAGAAAATTTAAGATAGCTTTTGGTGCAAAGAATTAAAGTGATAATCATATAATTGCATTGGAGTTGATGTCCGTTTGTCTAGGTTCTGTTTCCAGCCAGTAGTTATTGTGTTTCAACGAAGTTTGTGTTTCCTTTACGTTTACAGGATCTTCCTGGTGCACTTGATGATGCTGCAATCACCGAGTCTCTGGAGTTGCATAAGATTAAGAACCGCCAATGGGCTATTTTCAAAACTTCTGCTGTTAAAGGAGAAGGTCTTTTTGAGGGCTTGGACTGGTAAGTTTGGTAACAATAATTGGTGGCATATTCCTTGGTAACAGTAGCTTGACTCACGTGCTTTTAATTGGTGGCATATTCTGGGTAGAGAAAATTTCCTTACTAGTTTTTTGTTTTTGGAGTGTAAGGTGAGAAATTTCTTCTCGGTTGTAGTCTTCGAAGTATCATCTGATTGGAGAATCTGCTATCTTAATATAAAGCCGTTTATGCATGCCAAGTTAAGTGAAGTTGAAGAACTCTTTACATGTCCTCTAATATGACGAGACTCGGTGGGTTGAATGTCAGAACTCTCCTACAGGGAGCGAGATACCACAACTTCTGAGGTTTTCTAGGCATCTATAGGTTGAAAAAATTTGAAGCAGTGCTGAAAAAATTGATGACAAGTTTACCAAGAGTACAAGTAAATAAAATATTCAGTTAAAATGATTACTTCCTTGGTCTTAGAGAAGCAATTTGTTCAGAAAACATCACAAGAGTGCACGAGTGCATTGTCACTCTGTCCCGTTGCATGATTTCCGGTGTAGAGTCAGTGTAGAGTAAGGTAGGGGTCCACATTCATTCCTAGATTCCCATTACTAAGTGCTTATTTGCTATCGTTTCAGAAAGTTAGAAAAGTAGCGGTAACGCGTAAGATTTTCAGTCCCAGAAGATGTGAATGATGTTTTTTGTTGCATTTTCTGTTTCTTATTCACTTGCAACTTATTTTGCTTTCCTTGTAAATGAAGGTTGAGTAACACTTTAAAATCTGGAGGTGGCTAAGTCTTTGGCTCGGAGAAGAACTACAAGATTGCTGCCGTGTGGCCTTGCTGGAACTTAGAAAGGTTGACGGTGTTGTCTTTGGCACAACTTTGCGGTAGAAAATTTCTTGTCATGAGTGTGGTTATGTCGAATTGACCTCTCCGAATTTCATCTTCTCCCATTTTGGATTGGACCCACTGATATACATGTAAAATTTTCATCTCATCATTGAAACGACCACTCAGCACTTCATGCTTGGCAAAAGATAAAAAAAAGTAATAATCTTTTTATTAGTTTTCCTGTTGTTTGTTTAGGTTTTATGGGATATACACTTCCTTCAGTGGTCTAATGTCAGGCCTTGGAGGAGGCAGGTGGACTTGTATGGCTTAACTCATTTACTGACCAGTTAATTCGCTATTTTCAGAAATTCAGTTAAATAGCAAAAGGGTATAGTTTGTTAATATATATATATATATATATATATATTTTTTTTTTTTTTCTGGTAGGATTCAAAATTTATACTTTTTAAGTATAGTCAAGTGTGATATTATCGTTAAGTTATGTCTACAATCACGGTTTATAATTTATAGCACAAATAAAAAATAAAGTGTCTTGTCATCCTTAATTTCTATTTGGTAAATCTTATAATTTTATTGCCAGAAATTTTACCATCTGACATGGTGTTTATTTACTCATCAATTAGTAGCTGCAAAAGCGTGAACTCCATGTTGCTCCAATTTGTTCATACTTTATTGAAACTGAGTAAATGCACGTTTAGCACGCCGTATTAGCAATCCTTATCGTACGACGACTTCTTGTCATATTCTTTTAAAATATTGTGTGACATTATTTATGCATGCATAGTTCAATGCGAGATTTGAAATTGATACAATAATGGCAAGCTTATGTATTCGATTGTATTGTGTGGTTTAATTTACAATATTGTATAACAAACATAACAAATATTTCAAGTAAATTAAAAACCCACGTGTGAGGATGGATTCTGGGAATGGGTTCAAGACCATTGCTACAGTTGAGATCCGGATCGGGTTTGGGATCGGAGACAAGGGATGGGTTCTAGCATTGGGGATGGGGTTTTGATTTGGGACCAGGCTTGCGAACTGTCCCACACCTCGGAACTTGCTCTGGCCTCTGTCCTAGATCTCAATGTCGATCACGGATTTTGGCCCAGTCCTACATCCCGACCTTGACGCCAATATCAAAACTCATCCCCTAGCCTCTTGAAATTCGACCAGCCACGGTCCTAGATGTCATCCTCAAATGGTGACCATGGTACCGGCCTTGGTCTTGCTTTTTTGCCTCTCATCAGTCCTAGATCTCAAGGATTTGATGTTGGCCCCGATCCTAGATCTCTCTCCTCGGCCCTAGTCTTAGACCCTGACTTTAGTCACGAGCTTGGTTCTCGACTTTGATTATGGTTCCTAAAATTATTATACAATAAAGTACGACACAATACAATACAGTACAATACGATATGTCACATTAAAATATCATATGGCGTAGCAAAAATGTCAATACACTCATTCGAAGTGTGGTATTGCATGTCTAGCCCATCTGACTCCTGAAAAGGTATTATATATCCAATGTAGTGCTGTGTTGGCATTAATTTCCGTCAAAGATTGGGGACATTATTGTATTGGCAGAGACTGCTTTCTTGTTCCTATTATCCTATTCTTTCTTTGGGCTCTCATGTTTTCTTCTGTTGTCAAGTCAAAGGGAAGTGTGAGTAACATTGCACTTGCCTCTTCTTACAGTGTTTAAACTTCTCACTCATCTGGTGCCAAGAATAACATTCACCTTAGCATTTGAGTTGCAGATGGTCTAAATTAGTTAGCAACGAATTGTTAAGTCGTGAAGCCTAATTAATATCCAATGAAAAACCATGTTACGCAGAGATAGCAAGTGAATCGTTCACGGTAAGATCACCGTGGGAGTTGGAAGGGGGCGGGAAATCCCGCATCCTAGAGGATTAGGGACAGAGCTCCCAAAAGCTCTACAACATACACAGTTTATTCATTAAAGATAGTTTGAGAATTTCGCACTTAATTAGGATACTTCATTAAGGATATTTCATTAAGGCTAAAGGCCCCCTGGCCCATGGTGGCCCATTGAAATTTTTTTATAAAAATGATAATTTTTCTTTATTTTTTCACTTTTAACCTCCCTAATTTTTTTTTGGAAGCCCCTAGCTTGTCCCTAAGATTTGACTCCATTGAAGCCCCCCTAAGTACATTTCTTAGCTTCGTCACTGCATGTAAGTGTGGTTAGATACCACAAGTAGATCTCTCAACAAACTCTGAAACATCTACTAAGTCAGCCATGCATTAACTCAGTTAGTAGACATGTCTACGATGAGGAATTTACCAAAATGACAACCTTAAAAAGTAAAATAACTTTAAAAAAAAAAATTTTAACATAGGAATTATTGATACTAAAAAGCCGACTATTTATTTTCGTTCCAAAAATCATTTTATTAATAAAAATTTTTGGAAGATTGTTTAATAAATTAAAATGATTGAGTCAGTTTACTAATCGACTCATGGATAACAAGACAAAGAACATTATTAATTCCAACGATTTGGTAGATTCTTAGATATTTTTGATGTGTTCATTAATTTCAAGCTCAAATGGACCGCAAGCTCTTGATTTCGGACCATGCATGGGGCTCACAAGAAATATAGTATATATATATATATATATATATGAATCGAGATTTGTTGTTTCGGATTTCCTAATTCGAAGGCTTTCTCCCTAATAGTGTCATATTATGTTATCTGAATTTAAGAATTAAGTCACATAAAAAATGCTAAATATTAAAAACTTTTGAATAAATTAATGAATTATCAAAAACTTATGAAGGGGATAACCTTTGAAACAGGAAAAAATGATAGCAGATCTGGACTTTATATATATTCATACACACACCGTTCCATATCCCTAGTCAAAAACAGATGAACCAGTAAGATTTCACTTTAGATTTGGGCAAAAAAATAGTAATGAATACAATAGTAATGAATAAACTTGTTGAATTTTTCTTTTTTGGGCAAAAAATTTTGTGGCTGGATTCCCAAAACGGGAAAGTAATTAAATAATGGAAGCTGACTAGCTCGCGATTGGACAGGATTATTAGTCCCTCTTATTCTGTAATATTAATGTCTTAGATTCAACCTTTCCGCGAGGTAAATTATGATAACCTTTTCACCTTGATAAATAAGCTAATTCCTGACTCCTAGGATTTTCCTTATTGAGGGATATTTAACTTGTTGAACTACTTATTGTAATTAGTAATGCCTTGCATGCTTTCAGTTCGATTAGTAAGCTTTGTTTGGTGGAGTATTATAGGATTTTCCTATATTAGGGGGCTATTTAACTTATTGAACTTCTTTTGGGTAATAAATCTGAGTGGTTTAATTAGCAGGCACCTTAGATGCAAGAGTTCTATCATTCTTTGATTTGTTTACTTTAACATGATGATATTCTGCCCATGTAGCAATAGAATGTCCAATAGAGTCGCAATGAGAATAAAATTATAACAAAATTCTCATATTCTATAGCACGATGTTTCTAAAAAAAAAAAAAAAAAAAAAAAAATCAAAGGACGTGCTTACTTTGTTCCAAATTAATCATGTGTCTACTTATAAAATTGAAAATGATAATTTAGTGAGCCCCACACAACATGTAAGAAATGAAAAAGGGGAATGTCAATTCTTGTGTTTCTTTCGACATTGATCCTTGTCAAGGGAAATAAATATTATATTTATTTATTATACACCCTTAATAAGTTTTCATGTGTTAATTATATTTTTGATTGTTTTGGTGGAATGTCTCGTAGTTGGGGAACATGTTTCTAATGGCTGCTTCTTTTGGCTACTGAAAATAACTCTCAAAACTTTCATGTTTTTTGGACTTGAGATTCCGCAAGCAGTTTTCTCGACAAACTGGGCAGACGTACGTGGATAACAAGACAGAGAGCATTATTAAGTCCTAAAGATTTGGTGGATTTTCATATATTTTTGGTGTTTTTATTTCAAGCTCAAAATGGACAGCAAGGATGGGGCTTACAACAAATATATACAGTTTCTTATGCCTAGTTCCAAAAAGCTGATGAATCACACCTAACTTTACTCAAAAGTCGAAGTAAAATTCGAATCTCTCCACCCTTAAGTTCAAAAAAAAAAAAAAAAAAAGCAGAATGACCAGTAAGACATTAAAGAGAGAGAGGAAGAAAGTTGGAGGAGTGATTTTAAAAATTAAAATAGAATATTGCTTGTTTGGTAAGATGAAAAATAAGAAGGGCAAAAAAGAGTAAATCTAGGCAGTCCACCATATTTCAATCCTTCAATTATTGGAAACAAAATAGAAGGGAAAAGTTTAACTAAAAACTAGTGGTAGGTAAAATCATTGTTTTGTCATTATTTTCTTATCGTCTTCTAATTTCTAGGATGGTATAACTATAAAATGCATTAGATCGGATTAGACAATCCTTTTCCTTTTTATTTCGTTTTACCAAATAGCATGAAAGAAATTAAACCTCACTCTTTCCTTCTTTATTTCCTTAACCTAGATACTTTATTCTTTGTTTCTCTTTATTTTCCATCCCTCCTACCAAACATAGCATTAGATGTAGATAAGGAAAATGAAACAGTAACCAATAATCTTGTCGGATTTTTTTGGCAAAATTTTTTTTTTCTTGTTGGATTCCCAGAAGTGGGAAAGTAATTAACAATGGAAGATGCTAGCTTGTGACTGGAGAGGATTATTGGTCCCTTTTATTCCACTAAATTAATGTCTTAAACGTTGGGCAATTATATGATGAATAAACGAGGGCTTTTCATTTTGAACGATTTAAAGCAAAGTTATATAATTTGAAGGAAATCAATTAAGTGGAAGTAGTAATATTTTGTATGTAATTAGACCTGTTTTGCATAGCAATTTTTTTGAATCCAAAAGTTTTTCTCTTTTTCTCTTTTAAGTTTTAGAAAATGTTGCAACTTCTTCATTTTATCTCTGATTATGACAACACTTTTTTTTTTTCCTTCACGAGCACCACTTTTTCTTTCCCCGTCATATGCCTACTAAAATTTTTCATGCACATTTAGGTTTTATAAAACTTGTTAGAAAACTTTTTTTTTTTTTTTTCCAAATAACTTTTTTTAACATGTATTGAAACTCCATTTCAGATTTTAGTCCTTTTTGAGAATAATAGTTTAATTACACATCCAAACACTATTTCTGAATCAATTAAACAAAAAAAAAATTTTGTTCAGGTTTTCAACTCAAATAAAAAAATTTTCAATTGGCTGAAATCGAACGAAACAAACGAACCCTTAATGTTTTTACCAAGCTATGGATCTAGCAAAACGTTAAAAGGAGCTGAGAGATTGAGTGATAGTGAAAACCAAATTGCAAGAGTAGACCCGTTGTATTAGACCTCAGGTTTTTTATTTTTATTTTTTATTTTTATACAGTGGAGCTCACATAGCTATCATCACCTTGTTGATAAATAAGACCTTATAAAGTTTTTCTCTACTACATTATAGTCTTTGAAACATTTGAAGCAAAAACCCATCAAGAAATTTCACATACTTTAGAAATTCACAAAGTTGACATTCTCCAAATTGGCTAGGTAGCTCTTGGCATGCGGCTTCATCCAGTTGTCCCCGATCGTCTTCCATTGCTACTCATTTCTCATTTTCAAATATGAAGGTCTAGTTTTGTTTCGTTTGTGTCTTTTGTTTTTCCCTCAATGTTAAGTACCGACCACATTGCCATTAACGTTTTTCTCAATATGCGTGATTGTGCCTCAAGTCCAGTGTCAATTCGAAAAAGATACTTGATTTTGTCAAATTTAGCTCAAAGGTGTCTCACTTACGTTTATTATCATTCCGATCGGGATGCTTTCCTGGAAAATAAGGAATCCTAAATTACATACAACCTCCTTGCCAAGAAAAAGAGGTGGGGGGGTTCATATTTTTATATGGGAACCGAAAGCTCCCAAGCTGAGATCAGAAAGGAAAAATCCGAACCGTCCGGTCTCTCCGTGGGAATATCGAAGTCGAAGTCATGAGAGTTGTGCCAAGCGGAGATTGCGGTCGTCTACTGCCGAGTAGACACCGTTTTCCTTCGCTTGAGTTGTGATGCCCGTATTCATAATGCCAACAAGTCAGTCTCCAAGCACCGGTGCCGCTGGCTGCGCAAGGTGTGCGAACAAGGTCATTGTTCACATCCAACCATGTCGGGAAGTTCCCGCGGTGTCTCCAGATCCTTATGTATCATGGATGATTATGATGATGATGATGATGATGTCCATGTTAGATTTTTTCTGTTTCGGTTTGGATTTTTTCCGTTTCCAGAATCTTCCGAACGGATTTTCGAAATTCGAAAATCTTGATAACAACCAGAACATACCCATTATGTGGTCCATATTCATTCTATTTGTTTAGGAACATTCGTAACCGTTCCGAGATTCTCACCTATTAACGTGTGCATCTGAGAATGATTCTTTGATGGAAAGAATCTATAAAAGGGGACGTAGCAATTTGGTTTTTGTACCCTAAGCCTGCTTTCTCATTTAGAATCGAATTACGCCATCAGCCGAGAGAGAGTGAGGGTTTAGAAAAACCATAAACCCAAAAGAAAACACCCATAAACCCAAAAGAAAACACTTACCCATAACCTTGAACGTTGAAAACAACAATGGCGGGAGGTATGTTTTCGATACAAATTTTATTCCGCATTTGATGTAATTACTATTAAGAATTGTTGGTAGTATGTTTAGATCATTAAGTAATTTCTCACAGTTCACCCGCTCATGCGCCGGCATAAGCGCATTCTAGTCAAGTCAGTTCCGAGGCCTAATGATCAGTCCTCATCAAATGGTCATGTTATTACTCCTCAGCCAGCCAATTGAAAAATTCATTTCTATACTTTTTGTTTGCGTATCGAATTTCATTGTAATGATAATGTAAATTACAATTTAATAGGACTATGGGAAATTGTTTTATATATATAAGTAATTTGTTTGTTTGTTTTTGTTTTTGTTTTGTTTTGTTTTTTGTTTTTTCGGGTTCTGTTTTGTTTCTTTTTCCCTAGACCAATCACTAGAAAAATATGAAAGATAAAATATATCATGAATGATCGTTGAAAAATTAAATCCCATTTTTGATAAGGTAATTGCGAAAATTACATTGGGTATTTGTTTTTCCTTCTATTTTTTGCCCTCGAGATATTATTAAGAGGGAACAACAAACATGAAGGCAATCTCATATTCCTATTAGCTTGGAACGAACTCTCTAATAATATCTATCACACATCAAGCTCCCCTCTACATATTATCAAAAATGAAAAGAAAATAATAGATTATGAGCATAGGCAAAAGAACCGAAGATAAAGACAAAATTAGCTACTGTCAAACTCAACCATGAAAATAATAAAACAAGTGGAAAGCTCATCTAGGAAAGATAAGCAAAAACTATGTCTTTGAAAATATTATTTTTATTATGAATGTTAAGGTCAAAATTTGTATTTCATCTTTTACAGAACATGTGTTAATTTGAATTACCCAAATATCAAGGATTAGTCTAGAAATGACTTGAACAACATGATCAACTAATAAGGAAGCTTGACTCTCCCAGATTGATAGACATCAACTTTTAGTTAGTGAACATCATATACAGGACAACAAGAGGGTACGAACTCGCTAGAAAACAACTCAGATCAGCTCGCCAAACAGATCAACTTGAGGGCTATATAATATCGACCTACGAGCTAGGTCGACTAAATAGATCGAGATCGAGATGTCATATTAACTTCCGAGTTGATATAAGCACTCATTTGAGATTAAGGCTTATTTAGATAAGGAAACTTTACAAATTTAGTTATGCCCACGAATATAGTGAACATGATCAAGTCAAAAACAGTAACTTGCCTGTTTCAAGGAAGCGTGCCAAATAAGAAAAGTCAACAGTGATAAGAAAAGATAGCTTCCAATCAACAATTAAGGCCTAATTTGCACCGAATCAGGCAATCAAAGTTAGCGATTACTTCCTATAAATAAAGGGCATCATCACATGCCTAAAGGATCCATTTTCATTCTTCCTTTCACCCGCATTCACTACATTCTCGGGCTGTTCTTCTATATTCTCTACAATTCCTCACCGTGTTGCGAATTCCCCAGATTCTCTTTTCCACTTCTTCCTGCAACGACATTCATTGTAATGATTTATCAACTCTAGTGATATCTCCTCAAACCCACAGCAGAGGATTATTAGCTCTCGCATTAGAGTGGACCTCTATATAAAAAAAAAAAAAAAAAAAAAAAATTAAAAACTTGATTTCCTCAGCATTGATGTGATTTTTAGCCTTCTTGAGGAATTCCTTGAAGGATTTTACAGGTTGCTCATCCGAATCCTTTGGGAAGGGAATGTCTCCCCATAAGGGATGCTTTATCTGTGCAGTCCTTTGTTTTTGACACCTCTGCGGTATATCTCTTAATCCAATCTTTCAAGGATTCATTGGGGCCTAGAACATTCTTACCAACTTTTTTCTTGTCTCAGGTAAAATTAATGAGCATTTAAGGCCTTGCACAATTCCGTCCAACTATTTTGGTGCAATTTACCAAACCATCTTTTGGTAACGCTAGCTAAAGTTAAATCAAAAGCCTGATACGCGATCTCTCTTGAAAGCCCGTATAGCTTCATACGTGAATTGTACTTCTCAATTAGTCTTCGAGGTCTGTAGTCCCGTCATAGAGGGGTATTTGAGGCATCTTGAACCACTTGGCCAACGAGACCTGTATCACTTCTAGTGTGAATAGGTGAGGCATCTCGCTTTCCTCTTTCGGGTCCAAGTTCATCAGGAGATCCAATGTTTTTACTCGTTCAACCAACCTCTTGGCTTCTTTGACAATGATGGTGGGTGCCGGTTGGATTTAACCGTGGTCCACCCTTCTAAGTTCTAGCCTGAAGGTGGTTCTGGAGGTCGATATTACAGTCGTCCCAACTTAGATTTATGTTAAGAAACATTAATCATGTTCAATATCACTTACTAATAGAGAATGGGTCCCACAGTATACGGTTTATAACTTGGTTATTTTCAATGTCCTCATTATTTATAGGTGCCTCGTTTTGTGGAGCATTATCCCGCTGGGCCTGAGTTAGAACGGGTAGCTAATCCCGGGGTTTGTGAATGGCTGTCGTTTCTCTTGGATATAATTTTAGGACTGTTTGTTCGTGATGGGGGCTTTTCATGCCCCCGTTGTCAAAAGCATCATTCTGCTGCTGTTCAGGTCTATTCTTTCATGATCTTCTCTGGCTGCATTGAAGAGGTTTCAATGTCAAATTTTACTAATTTGATCGTAGACTTTTCCGGAATGCCTATTCAGGGCCCACCACGGCATCTGAGTTTATAGGTGCCGGCGCCGGCCTGATCTTAAGAAATCTTAGTGGTGCCGAGTAATAGACTTTTCGGCGCCCTATCAACAATTTATTTTTTTTTTTTATATTTTTTTTATTAATAATAAGATTGTGGAGTTTGGTAAAGGATGAGGTGGTACTATAGGGTGCCAACCTAGCTAGTAATTGGTATGTTATGGTCAACTATGATATAAGCTACTCTCATATCAACTACTCTCTTTCTTTCCCCTAGCCTTGCCGCCAACCTTCCCTTGATGCCATTAGCGGAGCCCCAGACCACTAACCACCCCAGATTTGCCACCCAAGCCCCGAACCATGTCCCACATGAGATATGGTCCTCATCTGACTTTGCTCTTCGCCCATTGCATTTCACCTGACCCGCCATCATGTTCGCCATATCTTCCGATGTCCAGCCGAGCTCCACCAAAAGCCGCCCCTACAGAATCATTTCACAAGGTAGAGAGAGAGAGCGAGAAAGAGAGATGAGAGATTCTCTTATTTTTTAAATTTTAATTGTATAAGTTATTTTATACAAAAAAAAAAAAAGGGCATTCTCTCTATCCCCTTTTTTCTCTCAAATTTGTCATAAACTTGGGTTTTTATTCGTGTGGGACTTCTACATACGCTACCATGGCTGGTGAAGGTATTAGCGGTTTAATGATCTCAGTGTGGATGGAGTCGAAGGGTCCTATTTGAGAGTTTCTCGACCAGATCTAACAAACGCTACCGTGGCTAGTGAAAGTGATTAGCGGTTTAATGATCTCAGTGTGGATGGAGTCGAAGGGTCCTATTTGGTAGTTCCCCCACCTCCAGTTTGTATTTATGTGTGTGTTACGCTTGAGCTGTTTTCTAGCTGTATATGTCTATGAGTTTTGTTAGTATTATAGCTATGAGGAGTTTGTTATAGTCTCTGTACTGTGAGTGATTGTCTCTCAATCGATCGAAATAATCCATCTATTATAGTTGTTTTTTAAAAGAACTTTGTACATACTCGATTATAGGATTACTGAGGAATTCGATGAATTTTCCTAGAAAAAGTATTGGCTATTATTAACAAAATTGATATAAAAAGCAAAAGAAAACGTATTGGCTATTATCAATACTAAACATTACCATCAATAGACCCCGTCAGTAAGTCCTATATCGGGGTACTCACTTTTTAGCTTAACACTATCATTTGCGTTATTGTATACCGTTGAGCACTAAAGTTATTGTATATCGTTGTTGTTTGGAGAAGGAAGTGAGAATAATTTCCTCTTAATGGAACACTATCATCCACCTATTTGTATGACATAATTTTGGTTAATATTATGGACCTCGAATATAATTTTCTTAAAGACCAACTAGCACGACGGTGGGTTGTCACTTTATTAATATATAATTAAAAAATTTTAATGTAAATAAATATCATAACTTATGGAAAATATATATATGTATTAATTCCAATGTTTCCAACATGACGTAAACTGACCTGTTAGATATGTTGATTTTGATTTTGGTTATGGAAACAAAATAAAATTAGAAAAAGTGGAATCTGAGTTAAATGCTACATGGTCAATTTGTCTTAGATAGTATATATATGTGTATATATATATATATATATATATATATATATATATATACTTACGCGAGTATGAAAAGCATGTATCATACATGTACAGCGACCCATGCTGCGAAAATTAAGAAAATCGCGTGAAACATTTTGTCATCACAGGTAATCGCGTGAAACATTTCGTACGTAGTTCAATTCAAGTCTTTCTAAAATAATTTATGACTCCATCACTCCATGTTGTCCAACATCTCTTCTTGTAGTCTGTGTGACCTAAAATAATCTCATGTTGTATGGTAATTTGTGTTTGCTAAAAGCCATATTATTATTTATCAATTTGCCCAATGATATGATTTCAAATGATTCTCGTGTACCCACGGTCCCTTAAAGTGTTAAAAAAAAAAAAAAAAACCCATAGAAATTCATTCATATATAATACTAAAAAAAGTGGCATGACATTAAGATGTATAGATTCAATTAAAGCAGTAAAAAATGATTAATTATTAAAAAATCAAAAGTAATAAAGAACTTTCACAAACAAATGAAATAATAAATAATAAAATCTTCAACACATTGTTAAAAAAAATCTGAGACTGAGACCACAACACGCCTCGAACATTCAATGCCCCATCTTTCCACTAAAACGTACGCTTGGACATGAAATTCCATCAACGGGGGAAGGGGGCTGGCATCAGTGACAAGATGGGAAGCTTGGCTGGGGCTTCTTATGGTATCGGAGATGGAATAAATTATATTAATTATTTTTATATAAATCCCTTAAAAATTTTATCTTTTAATGCACGTTTAAGTAAAATAATAGGCTGACTCCATTATTTATTATGGAACTCTCGCATGTAATGGGATTGCGAAGTTTCATGGTGGTGGAAGTGGGGCTTGCAGTGGAGGGCTTTCCTTCCTTTAGCATTTTCAAAATTTTTTTAAAAAAATTTATTTATAACTTTGGTTAAGTTCTCTCTCAATATATGTGTTTTACTTTTAAATTTATCTTTTGTTGGATTAACAGAATTTTACCTCAATCCCACAATAATAAATCATGTGCACATGGAGTGTTTTGTTAAAATTTTAACGGCCATTAGCAATTGTGGTCCTTTAGTAACGCTTTCAAATGTTCAAGGAACATTTTGTCAAAATAAAATTAGAGTGGCTTTTCAAAAAATAAAAAAAAAAGTTTGGGGGGGCCACGTTTTGTCACCTTTTGATATTAAATAAAAGCCTAATCATTTACAAGTCTCAAATTAACATCATATATCAAAGTCCAGCTAACTCAAGTGAGTGACTCTCAATCCATCCAAAAAAGATTTGTGACTTCAAAGAGACCACGTACCATCTTGTCAGGCGTATTAAAGGATTAAAAAAAAAAAATTTAAAGTCGCACATTGTCAAAATATAATAACAGTAATATACATATAAAGGTATTAAACCAATACATTTAATAACTTTATTTTTTAAGATTGAAACTCAAACTCAACGTGATATTGTCCAAGTTGAATTTCAATCATTTCAAGCATATATGATATTAATGAAAAAAAATAAAACAGGAAAGGTTCTTTCAGAAATTTGCTAGCAAATCAGCAAATGACATGAGTTGACAGGGTACAATGATTAAGGAAATGGTAGCTTAGTTACCAACAGAGACTAACAAATACCAACTATGATATTAATATTAAATGAAAACTCACAATATTCGTTTAACTATTGAAATATTGATGATGAACTAATGATGGAGGTTCGTAAAACTGACGATGATGCGCTTGTGCCTGTTGTGCGGCTGAACATCGCCGTCGCAGTGGCTCACTATGCAGAGGGTTGTGATGGCATCGTCGAAACCATTCCCGTTTTCATCGAGCAAGACTGCAGCCGTATGGTCTTGCTCACAGTCGACGCATGTCCATCCACGTTGGGGCTGACGGCACTTTAGGGAGACAGAATCTCTTGCATCACGAAGCTCGGCGACGCAGATCGCGCAGAGGAATGCGAAGTCTGCTCGACAGAACACGATCGCCTCATTCGATTGGCACAACTCGCATGACTTCAACTTTTCCTTGCTCAAGTCTTGGCTTTCAGTTTCTCATTACTTGTTAAAAAACCCTTAGTTTTTTTCTTTCATGTAATTTTTTTTCTTCTGAATTCTTGATATAAAATATTTGCAGCCCTGTCCATGGCCATATATAGAGTACAAGCTGCTAGGAGGAAACTTTCTTCAATGTTAAAAACCAGAAAGAAATGAAATTGGAAAGAACATGGCACCGATTTTTAAAAGTATTTTGTAAATATTGTAAATAAAAAAATAAAATAAAATGAAAGTGTTAAAATTTAAAGGACCGAACATTCAACATCTGTCCTTCTCAAAGTGTCTAGAAACAAAAGAGAGTTCAGTTTTTTTCTAGGCCAGATTAGGAATTTTAAATTTATTTGTATCTATTTTAATTTAGGAAATAATTTAGATAATTTATTAGTATTAGATAATTTATTCGATTTTGTATATTATATTGCTTTTTATTAGTGAATTTTCTTCCTTTTAATCCTCTGTTGGATTATCTTCTTTTTGTTAAACATTTCTCTTCTCTAATTAGTAGTATTTTTCTTATTTGGTTGGGGAAATAAGTACACGTACAAAATAACATGAATTTATGGCAATAATTTTTATACATAAAAAAAATGTGTCGCCCGAATATATATATATATATATACACACACATATATATAATATAATATCTGTATATATAGCATTAATTAAACTTTAGGATTAATTGACTACAAAAAAAGATTAATTTAATAAATGCTCCTTAAATTATGCACCCTTTTTGGTTTTGCCCCCAATTTTTCCAAAAATGTTCAAAATACCCCATGTTATTACAAAATCTCTAAAAATGCCCTTTTTGTCTGCATCCACCTATAAAATTAAGTTATTAATCCCATTAATACCCCCGAACTACATACCCTTTGCCACTTGATGTGGAAAAACTGTTCAAAATGCCCCTTGTTATCTATGAAACTGGTCAAAATGTTCGGTCCACCTAAAAAATTAATGTTTTTACTTATGTGGCACATCGTTAAAAGTCAATGAACGAAATTATAAAATAAAATCTAAATAATTAAATTAAAATATGAAAAGTAAAATTATTGGTGAAAACCTATAATTAATACAGTGAGCTTGGAGAGCTGGTAGTCGCCGGCGGTGAACCTGCTGTAGAAGGTGTGTTTGAAGTGTTGACTAGACGGGGTTTGGCTACTTGAGTTTCTTAACATGTAGTTAGGATAGATCAAAGGTCAAAATTAACGATTATTTTGATGGATGGCTGAGATTAGTTATTTTACAAAGTTTATTAAATAAAGGTATTTGTATTCATTTATATATATATAGGTTCCATATAAAACAAGGGGCATTTTGAAGAGTCTTACCAAATGAAGGGGAAAAGGGTTTATAATTTAGGGGTATTTTTGAATTAATCCTGACCTTGAATGACATGCCACTTCAGTAGAACTATTAGTTTTTATAAGCGGAAGTAGATGGAAGGGAGTATTTTGACTGGTTTGCATATAACAGGGGGCATTTTGATTGATTTGACAAAATCAGGGAGCAAAATCAAAAACGGTGTATAGTTTAGGGGCACTTATGAAATAAATCCTAAACTTTACCTAAAAGACATTATGAAATTTAAATTTCTTATTGTTAATTAGTTTTAAGGGAAATGATTGATTTCATAATGTCAGTGAGTATATTTCTCGTTTATTTCCTTTTGTCTCTTTACGAGAGATGAACCTCACTCTTTGAGAAATTCATAGTGGAGTTACTATTTTGTGAACCCCAGCATCCTCATCTCATTTCGCTTTTTTGCACTAGTGTCCCTCAAATTTCCATATCTTGGCAGATGTACCCCCCTTAAAAAAAATCTGTCAATTAACCCGGCCCCTTGAAAATAAAAATGTATGGGTGAAGACATCTCAACTAATAATATTGCTAAATTTTTAGGCGAATTTGAGATTCAATTTGCACATGGCTTGCCAATTAAGAGAATGAGTGGTTATTTTTATCTTTTTAACCCAAATTTGTTGAAAATTGTAATTTTTAATAAAAATTAAACATGTAACGTGCACATGATTAGATTAATTTTGTGTCAAAATTTTTTTGATCAAAATTACAAAAAATGGCTACTCATACCATTAATTGAGGAATATTGTGCATTTCACATGTTGATTTCTACTACAGGTAGCTAATCTATATATATAGAGATATATATACATATAAAGTTTCATATTCGGTACTATATAGTATTTGATATGTGAATTTTAGTTATTGTTAATGTGAATTTCAGTTATTAAGAATATGAATTTATGCAGAAGAAAATGTTGCTAAAGTGTTATTTTATTTTATTTTTTCTGTATGAATTTATATTCTCAGTAATTGAAATTTACATTTGTTGGATACTAGTTGGTACTGGATATAAGACCAATTATATATATATATATATATATATATCATTGTTATCAATAAAGAGTCTTTCATTACATAGTTTCAAATTAATTCAACGGACCAATATCGGTAAATTTTTTTGGCACGTCTCCTGTTAACGAAAATTTCGAAAAAGGGCCCGGTGCAAACAATCCTTTTCAGTAATATATATATATATATATATATATATATATATAAATAAGAAATACCGTCTCAAAATATCATGTCTGTTCACTTAATGTACAAAGACCTAACAGGTTCTTACTTTCTTCAGAAAAAAAAAGGTTCATACTTCATATGGACTAGACAAGTCTAATTGAACATCACTATACGTCTTTTTTTTTGTTATTATTATTAATATTTTTTTTATTTTAACATACTTTTTTAAGACAAGCAAAAATATAAGGCTTTAACATAGGCATGTCACATGTGAACTAGTGTCCATATTGTGACCATCAAGGTTACACCTCCTGGTCCGTTTATTATTGCATTACGTTTTGGTTCCCCACTTATGGCATGTACAAAATTTAAGGCTGGATCAGAACCGGACAAGGGAAGCTTTCACATCAACTTTTTATTTTTTATTTATTTTTTGTATTAAATCTAATCTCAATTTGTGGATACAAATTTATAGGACAGTGAGTTATTATATTTCTAAAGATAAATTTCAAAATTCCTCCCTAAATTTTAGACCGTGTAATGATTTGTCCCGTAAATTTTAAAATATAACATGCATTCCCCCTCAACTTTAAAACGTTAACAAAGTTAGTCAATTTTAAAACATTAACAAATTTACCCCCTTTGTTAGATTTTGGATGGAAACTGCCACGCATCACATAATTAATGAAAAAAAAAAGAGGGTAGTTTTGTATAAACGTTTAAATTTATTACTACATATTTAAGTTTTAACCCTTTACTTGCTGGCTTTTTTCTTTTCTTTTGTTTTTTTTTTTTTTTTTTTTGAAGAATGCTATTGCAAGTCCACAACCATCCAAAATTTATTGATAGAAAGGGTAAATTTGTTAACATTTCAAAGTTAAAGGGGAACAAATGTTACTATTTAAAGTTCGGGGCCAAATTGGTCACCCCATTGAGAGATCAAGCCCCTTGTTGTTGTCAGGAACTTTTTGATTTGAGGAACTCCTTGGTGTATGACCATGCATGGAATTTTGAGAAGATTTCCAGGTGGCAGACCTATGTTGGAAATTTAAGAATATGAGGTAAATGACTTCTTTTAAAAATTTGTGGACAAATTATTATTATTATTATTAAATTTTTTGGTTAATAACCCATATTAGGAACTAGGATTTGTGATTGCACCAGGTCTTTGCCGAAGTTGCCTGCGTATTCTTACAAGATGAATCAAGTCAAAACTTTGTTCGAACTTTATAAAAATTTCAGATTTGGTAAAGTTTGAGTACATTTCGAGGTAAATAATCCTTACAAGTTTTTGGGCCAAAATTTCCTTTTAATTTGGATTTGGAAGATTTTGAGATGAATGACCTTATTTGATCATTGAGAATTTGATCTCATTTGTTTTGAATTTTTAACCACACCTAATTTAATGTGTTAGCTTACCTAAGTATACTTTTGAGGAACCACGTCCACGTAGTTTATTAGATTTGAGTTTTGTGTTCTGATAATTCCCTGTGCATAACTTTATGAGGACCGAAAATAACCTTTTTGGAATTTGAAATTTATGACAACAACTAATTTTTGTAACTACGCTACCTACGTATCCCGGGTGATATTGAGTAATCATAATTCTTAATTTTCAGAAATTTGATATTTGTTTTAGATTTGTTATTTTATCCCTCTTTGAATTTTTAGAGCGAATTTATTTACAAGTCAAAGATTTGAAAACCATATCCGGATTTGGAAATCTGAGATCAGATCCAGGGTGTAGGTGCTCTTAAATTTGGTCTCACTTTGTGGATTGATTGGGTATGGGTGAATCCGAAATAAAATATTGGACCAAATTCGCGGCTTGGGCGGGTCGCCAAAATTTTTTTTTCCCCCTTGTAAGGGTAGTTAGGCGGCCATTGAAAGTGTTATAGGGATTCGATCTGATCTGATTTTGGAATTTGTTTCTGGAATGATGAATTTACTATCATCTTTCACTACTACAAAATATGGATACCACGACGGTTTTTAACCGTCGTGATAACATTTTCACGAGGGTTTTTTAACCGTCGTGGAATCCAGAGTCGTAGAATCTTTTCAGATTCCACGACGGTTTTTTAACCGTCGTCGAAGATAACAATGAAAAAAAAAATTTGCGAATTCGTTTCATTTCTCCAAACATATTTAAATCACAAAAGCATCCTTTTTTCCCAGAAAAGTCCCAAATTCATGCCTTATCCAACCAATTTAATTCAATCTAAAACACAACCACAATGAACAATCACCGAAAATGTAGGGCATGGATTTTAGCCATTTCGGACGGAATATTTCCAACTCAATCACCTACAAAATCAACATTTTGGATTTTAGCTGGAAAATTCACAATCAACAACCACAATCAACAAAATCAATATTTTGGACAAAAATTTCCCAAATTTGTTCATTACCCAAGCAATATACACTACAACTTACCGGCTTGTCGAGTGTGGGTACGGGCGGAGTGAGGCGAAAGACAGAGGGAAAGTTGTGTTAGTTCCCTGGTAGACCCGTCAGAGAATGGAGGAGGCCGCATGAGTGGTGGAGGAGGCCGTCGGAGAATGGAGCCAAGATAAAATTTTGAGAGGTGAGAAAGAGAGAAGGCACGGTGAGATAAAGAGAGTTTTTGGAGATTTTAAGTAAGGAGGGAGCGGAGAAAAAGCAAACCGAAAAACAAAAAAAAAACCATCGTGGAAGGACGAGCTTCCACGACGGTTAACAAAAACCGTCGTGGAAGCCCGGTGCTTCCACGACGGTTAACAAAAACCATCGTGGAAGCACCGTGCTTCCACGACGGTTTTTAAAAACCATCGTGGAAGCACCGGGCTTCCACGACGGTTTTTGTTAACCGTCGTGGAAGCTCGTCCTTCCACGACGGTTTTTGTTAACCGTTGTGGAAGCACCGAGCTTTCACGATGGTTTTTGTTAACCGTCGTGGAAGCTCGTCCTTCCACGACGGTTTTTTTGTTGTTTTTCGGCTCCGCGTTTTTCCAAATTTACGACGGCGGTTTTTTTTAAAAACTGTCGTTGAATTTCCGTCGTGGTATCCATATTTTATAGTAGTGTTTGTTGTTTTCATTTTTTGTAAATAATTTCTTTTTGAAATTTTTTGCTATAATTTAGATTGTAATCCGATTTCTTACCATGGTTTTGATAGTTAAGTTGATGGAGTCATTAATTATTCTGGTCCATTACCAAAATCAATATGATATAATATAATAAACAATTCAGTAGAATTTTAAAAATATCTGGTGTAATATTAATAGTTGAACAGAATATAAATAATAATATCCTAAATTATCAAAAGAAATTTATCAGATCACTCTTTGATTACCAGAGCCGATGGCCGGTGGACGGCCATTTTGTATTAAAAATATAAAAATAATATGTAGATTACAAAAAGCAACCTACTAGAGACTGACACCAGTGACTGGAGACTATCGGTGACCCATGTTGATTTCGATTACATTTGAACAGTTAGTATCTTTTTGGCTAATGGGATAATTTTGAAAAGACATAAGTTTGGTGAATGAGTTGAGTCTGAGTTGAGTTAAAATTTTTAAGTTTGAGTTGAGTTGACTTTTTAAAAAGTAGTTATAAACTTTATTGATATTTCAGAAAAAGATAAAATTTGATATGAAAAAGTACAGTTTAGTTGGAGTGAAACTTTGTTACCAAACACCCCTATAGTACACTATACTTCTCTTATTCGAGGTCAAAAATTGTGAATCCATTATAGATGAAGTAAGAATTTTGAGGTGTGTTCTTTGAGGAGCAATCCTCCAAATCACCGAATTCAATTTTGACCTAAAATATGCTATTTCCCTCCTTCACCCATTAGATATGGAATATACGGTTTACATCCCATGCTTTTTTTATATGTGGAGTTAAAAGAATTAAAACTCCATTTTTAATGTTCAAAAATTACTACCTCTCTATTACTTTTTTAACAAATAGAATTTATACTAACCAATGGTATATCGTAACACTTTAAACTTTTTTTTTTTTTCATTCTAATCATTTAGTAACCAATGGTCATGATTTTTCTTCTAAAGCTAAATTGACAATTGGCATAGAATCCTTAGAAAAATTTTATTTTATTTTTCAGAGGTTTATTAACCAATTGGAATAGAACCTCTTGGAATAGAACCTCTAAAGTTTTAAACATTTTTTTTTTTTAGCGAAAGGAGATTTCTAACACAAGTATAGAATCCCCAAACTTGCTTTAACCTTGCCGTAAAATGAAACAAAGTACAATAATCCTAATATTAGTTGACATGACAATAAATTTAGCGGCAGGCTTACACTTTTTGTTGTTACTGCTTTGTGTCTTTTTAAAGACGAGTTTGTCATCACTAGGTTATTTTTTTAAATAAATTATTTTATTATTTTGCTTTTGTTTTGCTTGTAAAACTAATATTACGGTTGTTTTACCAATCAATTTAAATATATGGATTTAATAATTAGTTTCTAACAATTATATTTGAAAATTCAATGAATAAAGACATCGATAACATATTAAAAATTCAAGGAACAAAATAGTACTAAACAATTTCAATTCCAACTTTATATATCTATTTACATGATATATCATGAGGTCTTATATCTCATCTGCTACTTCTGTTTTAATTATCGAATTATTTTGTTAACAGGCCATTGAACATTTACAATTTCTCTCGTGTATTCTTTCATACTCACTCACTTTTCCCTCTCTCCCCTCTTCTTTGTGTTCACCCTCCTCCTCCAAGACATTTCTATAGCTTCCACCATAACCAAACCTTGCAGGAAAAAAAAAAAAAAAAAAGGAAGGAGAAGGGGCAAGAGAGAGAGAGAGAGAGAGAAGGCAAGAGGGAAAATTGATAAGAGAGAAATTAAATAAAAAGGAGAAGGGGCATATTGGCAACATAATTTGATAAATAAAAGGTGGCATGTTAGATAGAATGCTATTGTATATGTCATGTAGGTTAGTTTACAATTTTTTTTTTTAATAGTATGTGATATGTCATGTGAGATAGAAAGGTGTTTCATGAGGTCTATTTTAGAATCTAATTTTTAAAAGTTTGGTTTTAACTATTCCTTTTAACATCAAATTCTGCATGTTCTTAACTATATCAGTTGGTTCTTTGGTAGTTTTTCTTTTGATATTTATATATATTTTATTTTTTTTTCTTAATATAAAATGAAGCTTAGCATGAGATGAGATTACTACTAGTATCAACTTAGTTGTGATGTGTTAATTTTTTCCGATGCTAATTGTTCTTTCTCACTATATATATATATATATATATATATATATATATAAAAAGTGATATATCATGTAGATTGGTGTATAAAAAATTAAAAAATCAAAATCAAAATGAAAAACAAAAAAAAAAAAACTTAAAGAATTGGTGTTCCTGACATTCATTTGAGGGACGTGAATACTTTGATTGTGGGGGTATATTCTCCACCGCCAGCAGTAGAAACCATAAAATAATTTGAGGTGTTTTTCAAAAAATTGCTCTGAATTTACGAAACACAGAGTAAATATGATCATAACTTCAAGGACGCTGAGACTCAAAATTAGTCAAGAGGACTAGAAATAGAGGAATCACTCACATACACAGTCTCTGTCCAATCTTTTGCAATCTGTCTTTTTGTTCAAGTTTCAAAAAGATAGAACCACATATATGTAGTTATATTAAGAAAATTTATATAAAAAGCAAAAGAAAAAGTATTGACTATTATTAATATAAAACATTACCATCAATAGAAAGATGGACCCCGTCAGTAAATTTTATGTGGTGACACTCACTTTCTAGCTCAACACTATCATTGCTCCTTAGCATATACATAAAATGACAAAACAAGATTTGTCGCGACATATGTATGGAAAATATATCAACAGCACAACTACTTAGTAAAACTAGATGAGTCAAATATAAAAGGGATATGTGAATAAATGACCTTTTTCTACTCATTTTAAAAATAAATGCTTCCTATTTTCTTTAAGTCAATCAATATTTTAATAATTATAAGTTATTTTTTTAAAATAAAAAAATTCAGTTATTTTTCTAAATAAGAGTCGAAAATATGCCTACCTTCCCAATTTTTCCAACAAAGAAAGTCGGTCACACTTAATAAAATGATGAGTGGCAAGATTAATGATAAAGTTAGGTAGAGAGGTATAATGTCATAAACACAGAATCTTATTGACAAATAAAATTTATTATTTTGGTAGACAAAAAACTAGTAGGGTTATTAAAAAGAAATGAATTAACAATAAAAAAATACTATCAATATCAACATTAATCTCTATTTTTTAAATTAATTTTGAGTTGTCATTTTTTATTGTTATAGATGGTCATATCAAGAAGAATAAGTGATAATTGTATTTCCCAAAAAAAAATTTTTTAACAATTTAAAAATTGAAATTAAAATTGATATCCCTAAGATATATCACTCATGAAAAAATAAAAAATAAATAAAAAAATAAAACGAAAAGTAAAGTGATAAAATATAATTAGTCTCCATCGATCTGTAAACCGAACCACACAAAAATGATGGTGAATAAATTTTTTGCATTATGTTTTAGTAATCAACGGACCGAGGGCATCGTTTTTAGAGGATAGATGATCAAATATCCATCGAAGATATGTTTGGATTAATTCATCTGCGAGTGTCTTCACAAAGAGGAGATGCATAACCATCGATCGAGTTTTTAGCATATACATCTTAGTGAGTCTACTCAGTGCCTCTTTGCCGATTTTGCGTGCGTTTGGTTTGTCATCTTCAGTTCAAAATTTTATGTAAGTTTTTATCTTTTTATGAAAAATCAAAAATTAGAACTAGGTTTTGAAAAGTCAACCAACTCCAACGTAAAAATTTCATCTCCTGTCGGTGTACCAAACATAGGCTTTGATAGTAAGCAATAGGAATAACAGTTTTTTCTTTTCTTTTTTTGGTAAAATTCATGATAAGAATTGTTTTCTTACCCTCTTAGTATGTATGTATTATTATTGAAGTCGTTAGATTGATTTTTTAATAATCTGATATGTATTTGAAAACAATTTTACATCTAATAATGTTAAAATTTTTTAACATGTATACTTACAGATCATCTCATTGAATATTTAATTTATCATTCAAAATAGCACTATCTATCGGCTAAGTGAAAACATTATTCCCATTATAAAATTTTTTAATTATCATATAAACGAAAAAAGGAAAAGAAAGGAAAAAGAAAATCCACAAAGCAATAAAACAAAACTATTTAGGTGAAAAACCATTAAGATTTACTCATCCCAAAACCCTTCTTACCATATGAGCACTAAAGTTATTGTACACCGTTGTTATTTGGAGAAGGAAGTGAGAATAATTTCCTCTTAATGGGACACTATCATCCACCTATTTGTATGACATAATTTTGGTTAACATTATCGACCTCGAATCTAATTTTCTTAAATCCCAACTAACACAATAATGGGTTGTTGCTTTTTTATTAATATATAATAAAAAAATTCAATGTAAATAAATATCATAACTTCTAATGGAAAAATGCATACATACATACATATATATATATATATATATATGTCTATCTTAATTCCAATGTTTGTTGGACGATCATGACGTACACGGACCCGTTGGATATGTTGATTTCGATTTTTGATATGGAAACAAAATAAAATAGGAAAACAAGTGGAATCTGAGTTAAATGCTACGTGGTTAATTTGTCTTAATTATTATTATTATATATATATATATATATATATATTTACACGAGTATGTAAAACATGTATCATTCATGTACATGAACCCATGCTGCAAAAATAAAGAAAATCGTGTTTAGCATTTGGTCATCACAGGAATCCTTTTTCTCACGTAGTATTTTTTTACTCTTTTTGCGGCCTCAATATCCAATCATTTTCCTTTATATTAATATACGTACACGACTGTGTCGGACGTCCCTTTCAAAAGTTTGGCCGTTTCACTCTTTTCAAGGTTTTCTGGACCGGCCACGAATAACGATCTTAGCCTAGTTGGGATTTTTTTTTTTTAATTATTTTACACAGAGATTATTAAATTTCTTGCCACATGGTACATAAAAAACATGTGCTTGGTTTACTTAAAACAAGTGAAAAAAAAGATGGAATTAAAAAAAAAAATTCCATGATAGAGTATTTTGAAGGTTGGATCTAATTAAATTTATATCGAAATAAATAGGTACGTAAAATTGATATAAACTAATTAAAACGTAACGATCAAAGATAAAATCTTACTAGCAGTAATAGAATTCTCCTAAAAATATAAAGACAAAATAGTTAAAAAAATAATAATAATTGCACTATTATTTTAGTTTAATTCAAGTCTTTCTATGACTCATCACTCCATATAGTCCAACATCTCGTCTTGTAGACGATGTGACCTAAAAAAATCTCATGTCCTATATCATGCGCGGATCAAAATTTTCGTAGGTTGTGCTCCATACAAATTGACCTTTGTCAACAGCCTATGAGATACTTAGAGGCTAAATAAAAAAATAAAAAAATAAAAAAATAAAAAAATAAAAAAATAAACCTCTCTAATTGGGATATCTTAAATTTCTTTGGTACTATTTCTCTTATAGTATCCCCACTGGGATAAAGAGAACCCATCATCTTTTCTCCTCCGCATTCACTCTAGCCTGTTAGGGAGGAACTTCTCATTCTATAAATAATAATAATAATAACAATAATAATAAGATTAAAAAAAAAAAAAAAAAGAAGTCCAACCCAATCAAGTTTGAACTGATTAGCAGTCTAACATTTCCGTTTAATCAAGTTAAGATAAGATAATTGCATTAGTTTAGGGGGTGTTTGGTGAATAAGTTGAGTTTGAGTTGAATTGAGATTTTTAAGTTTGAATAGTAATTTTTATTGACTTTTTTAGAAAAGACAAAAAACTTTTTCAGAAAAGACAAAAAACATGATAAAAAAAAATACAATTTAATTTGAATTGAGTGTGTATGTCAAACGGATCCTTAATTTTTAATTTTATTTCTTCTTTTGCTAAAAGACAAAAGTACATCAACCACAACGTCGTCGTCTATTTACCGTATTTCTTTTTGAATCAAAGTCGGCCGATTACTGTGGCCGATATGACTTTTCCATTTCTCACAACCACAACTCACTCATCACCTAAAATATATATATATATATATATATAAATTGTTTCTTGCCGATAAGTATAATTTATTTATTTAGAATCTTGTATTTTAATTAATTGATTTATATATAATTTTATATATTAAATTATTTATAATATAATATTATTTAAATTATTAATTTAAAAAATACATATCACTAAATATTGAATATTGGATATGTACGTTAAAGTCAGTTGATTGTTATACAAATATTAGGAGGAGTTTAGCATAATAATCTAAACTTTTTAATTCAAATTTTTTTTTGTCTTTTTCTCAAAATATTTTGGTCTTTTTTTTTAAATTTTTTTTATCTTTTCTGAAAATTCAAAAAATTTTAAAAAATTTACTATTTAAATTTAAAAATCTCAACTCAAACTACTCCACTAAACACCCCATAAGAAAAAGTCACAATCATCATTTTATAAATGTACCGTATATGACACTAGTTAAATATATAAAAATATATAAACATATTTTTCATCCCTCAAAATAAATAAATAAATATAAAACGTTTAACACATGTACTTTTGGGGAAGTTTCCAAACCTCAAGATGTAAAGCCAGAGTCTAATTTCCTATAAATTCTAGTGTTCATTTGGAGCTCTACAATCATTACCAAGCTCATCTTCCTTAGTGCCTAGCTTGTACATATCTTCACATTACTCCACTTGATCATATTTTACTTAGAAAGATCAAGTACTTAAAAAATGTCTTCATTTCTCAGAACTAGCTTCATCCCCTCTCTCCATTCTCACAATGGACAAGCTTCTCTAGCCCTTCCGATTAATTTTCTCGCTAACAGCGACCTAAAGAAGGTGATTTTGAAAAAAATATATATATTAATTATTTTCTCTCGTCATTTATACAAAAAAAAAGTCATTTTAATTAATTAGGAGGAAAAAAAAAAACGGTAACCACATTTTTTTTTCTTCTTTCAGTTTGTTGGGAATGTTTCTGCTCTACCCAACAACACGGATGGTGGTCACAAGATGGCTTTGCAGGTGAACGAGGGAAAGAACGCGAGGAAGCTTCTCAATTTCTCAGGCGAAAAGCCTTCTACTCCGATTCTCGACACCATTAACTATCCGGTTCACATGAAGAATCTTTCTTCGGGGGTAAACAAAATTTGGAAATAGTACTTGATTACATTTTAAGGTTGTTCTTCCATAATGTGTTATGTGAAATTTTCCAGGAACTTGGGAGTTTAGTCGACGAGCTTCGCAAAGAGATTGTTTACTCGGTGTCGAAGACTGGGGGGCACCTCAGCTCAAGCTTGGGTGTGGCTGAGCTCACGGTGGCGCTTCACCATGTGTTCAACACTCCTGAAGATAAGATCATTTGGGACGTCGGTCATCAGGTATAAGAACAGACGTACTACCTTTTTTTTTTTTTCAATTTTTTTTCTTCTAGTTTGTCAATAGTATGATCTTGAGTTTTAAGGAGAAGATTTTTAACTTCTAAAAAGTAATGCGAAACAAACATTCACAATTCTGATCCGTTGTATTATCACTATAGTATTAATCTGTTCTATATTGGTTTTTTTTTTTTTTTAAAAAGAAGAGAAAATTACTTAACTAATCATCTTTTTTCATCTATTGATCAACGTGACATATTTTTCTTATTCTTACTAACATAATGTAAATTTTAGTTAATTTTAATTTAATTTTGTTCAAATTAATCTAGTGTTAATTTTTTTATGTCATACTGATGTAAATGATTTTTAGCTTTGTGTTATTCGAGTGTTTTCCTCTTAAAAAAAATGTCATGTTGTTAAAAAAAAAAGTCAGCATGTTTAGTGATACATGGAAAGTAGTGTTCATACGGTTGTTCACATATATATACTAATAATCTATCTGTCTCGTAAGATTATACATTATACATTATACATGAATGAAAATTATTTATGTACATATATTAGTGGCTGCTAATGTACTAAAAAAAAAAAAAAAGGTACACTGGTCCGGCATTTCGCATGTGATGATTAAAAACGACAAGACGTGATGGCCAGCAAAATCGATAGTTTGTGAGAGTCTTTATCTTGTATGCCCCACATAAGAATTGAAAAAAAAAAAAAAATCCCCTTTCCATTTCAATTGGCTAAGAAAAATGTGAAAAAAAAAAAGTTTTGATTTTATTTTACTTTATTTTGTCTTTTTTAATTTTTTCAGTGGACCATTGCTATTATGTTACATACATGGTAGTGATGTCCAAAAGTGATAGAAATATTTAATAAAATCTCATCAATTGGTCTAGATACATCTTAGTGAAAATATGACGTGTCACATACCAAAGTTTTTGCAAATTCGCTCTTAGTTTTTCCCCTAAAATTTGTACAAATTTCGATTCTATCATGATATTTTAACTTTTATACAATTTTTGGTTTCAAATTTTATTTCAATTCAATTCCCCTCTTAAAAAAAAATAAATAAATCTAGCTCCATTAGTTTAGAAGACATTCTCACAACCTACACATAATATGCATTCTATTAGTTTGATACCCATTATGAACTTTGGCCGAAGGCGGACGAGGGTTGGGGCAAATGGGGCTGAATTTCTCTTTAATTTTACCCCAAAACTTTTATGAGTTTTCTACTTTGCCCATTTTAAAAACTAAAATCCTCATATAACCTTATTGAAAATTTAAAAGAAAAATCTTTATATTGTCCCCACTAAAACTTTATTCTTTAATTTTATATGTTGATGTTATATAGTTTATGCTTTATTAGAATTTTTATCTGACTCCGTCACTGATTGGCTAAAATATTTTGCAGGCTTATGGCCACAAGATTTTAACGGGTAGGAGGTCAAGAATGCATACAATTCGACAAACTTTTGGGCTTGCTGGCTTCCCAAAGAGAGAAGAGAGTGTCCATGACTCCTTTGGAGTTGGCCACAGTTCCACTAGCATTTCTGCTGGTCTAGGTAAAATTTTCTTCTTCTTTTTCTTTTTTCTAAAACCCTTTTTTTTTTCATTCTTTTTAATTCATGAAAGCACTTAAGCATAAATTTGAGATTTCTGATGGATTTGGTTTTTGCTATTATTATAGTTGTGTTTTTTTGACATAAGACTCGAGTTTCTTTTAACTCTTAACTACCCCCACAAGATGGCTCTTTTTGGGATAAATCGGGTCGTTCTTTGAATTTGTTAGACTTTAATATCATGCGAAGATTAGAGAGAACGAAGAGAAATTTCAGATTTTTAAGAGATTAGACTTTTATATTAAAAGATCAAATTATTAACTAGAATAACTCAATATCTTCACATGTCTATTACTGTTATTGTGTTTTTACGATGTTAGACTCCGGTTTCGTTTTACTCTAAACAGGGGCTATAAATTTCGTCATTGGCATGTCTCACTATAGTTGTAGAAAGACCAACTATTCTGAAAAGTACTGGTCCTAGCTAGCCATAACTTTGTTTTTGGACTCATAAAAATTAAACCCTATGTTAGGGATATTTTTTTCATCAGTAATTGACATAACAAGGGCAACAAAACAATTTGCAGGAATGGCAGTAGCCAGGGACTTGCAAGGGAAGAAAAACCACGTAATTGCGGTAATCGGAGATGGAGCCATGACCGGTGGCCAGGCATACGAGGCAATGAACAATGCTGGTTATCTCGGCACGAATCTCATCATCATCTTAAACGACAACAAGCAGGTGTCGCTTCCCACTGCCACCGTCGACGGCCCTGCCCCTCCTGTCGGAGCTCTAAGCCAAGCCCTTGCAAGGTTACACTCTAGCACAAAGTTCCGTCGTCTACGTGAGGCTGCAAAGGTAGCACGATTATCGTGCATTTCTTGAGCTTTCGGTTTATGTTATTTAACGACAAGTTTGTTCAAACACGAAGAGATTGAATTTCCAAACTTAGCTCCTATACTAAAAAAGATTTTTCTTATCACTTGTCAACAGGGTATTTCCAAGCAGATTGGTGGGCAAACGCACGAGATTGCGGCAAAGATTGACACTTACACGAGAGGGATGGCTTCGGGTTCGGGGGCTTCTCTGTTTGAAGAACTTGGACTCTACTACATCGGTCCAGTGGACGGCCATAACGTCGAAGACCTTGTTGACATTCTGAAAAATGTTGAGGCTATGCCAGCAGCCGGGCCTGTTCTCATCCACGTTATCACGGAGAAAGGAAAAGGCTATGCTCCCGCTGAAGTTGCAGCCGATAAGATGCATGGTACGCCAATTTTGTCGTAAAATTTTTTATATTTCCTCTGTGT
This sequence comes from Ficus hispida, assembly GCA_025413025.1. Classification (NCBI taxonomy): domain Eukaryota; kingdom Viridiplantae; phylum Streptophyta; class Magnoliopsida; order Rosales; family Moraceae; genus Ficus; species Ficus hispida. The sequence goes on from CM046362.1 coordinate 7,679,966, forward strand.
CTCCATGGAATTTCGATTTGGGATTAATAAATTTGGTTTCATCCTAAAGGTGTGGTGAAATTTGAACCGGAGTCTGGGAAGCAGTACAAGTCGAAAACGAGTACTCGTTCTTACACTCAGTATTTTGCCGAGTCCTTGATCGCGGAAGCAGAGCAAGATGACAAAATTGTTGCCATTCATGCTGCAATGGGAGGCGGTACCGGACTCAATCTGTTTCAGAAACAATTTCCGGATAGATGCTTTGATGTCGGCATAGCGGAGCAGCATGCCGTTACCTTTGCTGCTGGCCTAGCAGCCGAAGGCTTAAAGCCGTTTTGTGCTATTTACTCTTCTTTTCTGCAGAGAGGTTATGATCAGGTAAATCAATCGCCCCGGATAATTTGGTATCCTTATATCTTTTTATTTTTATTTTTATTTTTATTTTTAGTCGTGCTAATGAGTGGTCATGATGCACAGGTGGCTCATGATGTAGATCTTCAAAAGATCCCGGTGAGATTTGCAATCGATCGGGCAGGACTTGTAGGTGCGGATGGACCGACCCATTGTGGAGCCTTCGACATAACTTACATGGCGTGTTTACCAAACATGGTGGTGATGGCTCCTGCTTGTGAGAGTGAGCTTATGCACATGGTGGCCACGGCTGCAGCCATCGATGACCGACCCAGTTGCTTTCGGTACCCAAGAGGAAACGGTATCGGGTCCATTCTTCCGCTGAACAACAAAGGGACCCCATTAGAGGTACTCATTAGATAAAGCCTTGTGGTTTGCACTCCATATATTTCTCAAATCAATATGTAATTTCAAGCGGTTTTCGTACAATTGTAAAACAGATTGGCAAGGGAAGGGTGCTAAGAGAAGGAAACAGGATAGCGATTTTAGGATATGGAACAGTGGTACAGAATTGTTTAGCGGCAGCGGATCTTCTGCAAGCGCTAAACATCCCGATCACTGTGGCAGATGCGCGGTTTTGCAAGCCTCTCGACACAAGCTTGGTCAGACGATTAGCTCAAGAACACGAGATCTTGATCACCGTAGAAGAAGGTGCCATTGGAGGATTCAGCTCTCATGTCTCCAACTTCTTATCCCTTAATGGATTACTTGATGGCAAGCTTAAGGTAATATAATTATCTTTAAATTAGAGTACGAAAGGAATTAATATCACAATAAGTCGGAAGATTAGGACTAAAATTGAACCAAATGATACTCGGTCAAGTGCTTAACAAATAACTGAACTTCAGCAAAGTGAAAGCAGACCGGAAAATCACTGATTATGTTAGGCTATTACTCAAATTCCCATTAGTTACGCTCGTCGTTTTATTTTTCATTCTTTGACTCGAATGTATCGATACTAAAATGGTTAATTTCTCTTGTTGCAGTGGAGGCCTCTGATGCTTCCCGATAGATACATCGACCACGGAGCTCAGACCAACCAAATTGAGGCTGCAGGGCTCACTTCTAAGCACATTGCAGCTACAGTTTTGTCACTCGTAGACGGAAATAGACACGAGCTTCACCTTCTTGATCGACATTCTAAATCAAAATAGATGCTTAGAGAAGATTAGTCTCGTAAAATCTTCTTTTTGTGACAAGTATGTTAATTAAATCAATGTATATAGACATTGATATATCCTTTGTGTTATATTTTTCTTAAGCTGAAAGTAAGTAAAATTATTCGATATTGTAATAAGCTTAGCATATGGACATTTAAATGGTTGTCGAAACTTCTCCATGTTATGGTCTCTCAAGCTTGCATAAGGTCTTCACCATTACCGATCACATTATTGTATCTAGCATTATTAGATATATTATCGTCGAGTATGTGAAGTTGAAGAACGAGAAAATTATGTAAATCCATTTCTCAAATATCAAAATTCCACCCAAAACAAGTGGCGCAAAAGCTGTTTCATCAAAGCAGTCATGTATCTTCATTTACAAGCTTCAAGTCATTTGTAAAACTCGCTCTTCTCTTATCTCGATAATGTGTACTTTTTTGGTTAAGTTAGTGATTGCCTCCTTTCCTAGGGATGCCAATTGCGTCTAATTCGATACAAATGTGCATCGGTCTTTCGTTCTATCAAGAAAGTAGCAACATGCTCATTTCGATCCATAAACGTTCTCCTAAACATGCATTACATCAATTACGTATGTAACCAATAGCAATGCAAAACGGAAGATTTTTTAAGTCGTTGAGTAGCAGGAACCGATTTTTTTTTTTTTTTTTTTTTTTTGCCCTTAATATATTTAGCATAAAATTGAAAGATATAAAATTAGGAACGATACGAGTAAATGTTTATAATTACTTTGTTCCTTTTATTTTATGAGGGAAAAAAAAAAAACAGAGAGAGAGAGAGAATGGTTTTGTTTTGTTTGTTTTGTTTTTTTTATTTTTTTATTTTTTCAAATTGAGAATGACTTAAATTGATCTGCCAATATTGCTGCTGAACTGCTCTTTTACTTTCAAGCAATTCTCTGCTGCAATATCTTAAGCCCAACATATCTGTAAACAAGGAACACAAGTAGAGAAAGATTAGAAAAAAGAAAGTTGCAAAGAACAAAAAAAAAAAAAAAAAAAAAACAACTATTTGCAAAGTCAACCTTAATTACCTTATTTCCACAGAGATTTTATTAGAGAATCAGATTCTAAATCTCATTTGAATTAACTTTCTAAATTGTAAATATACTATATTTAGATAGTTTTTATTTTTCAATATTCCTAGAATAGATTTAGTTACCGTATTTGGTTTGTATAGATTTAGTTACCAGATTTGGTTTGTATATTTTCTGATTCTGTTTGTATTATTTATACTCCCATTCTCAATGAAAAAGATGAATCAATTTTTCATGTAATTCATCAAAGGAAATCGGAGTATCCCGAGCCTGAACAATGTCAACAATGGATTTATAATCATCATCCAAGCCGTCCAAAGTTGTCTCGATGAAGTCCTTGTGGTCGAGTGGTTTTCCTAGCGCAGCAAGGTGATCGGCGCGACACTTGACAAATTGCATGTATTCGGAGATGGATTGAGAGCCCTTGGTTGCCTTCTTGAGTTGATCCTTAATTTGCTTAATATGTCCACGGGAGGGACGAGCATAAGTATTTGCAAGTGTGAGCCATGCATCGCGGGACGTGGCGGATTGCTGAATCAAAGGAATCAGAGGAGCAGAGATAGAACCAACTAGGGCTCCAAAAAGTAATTTATCCTGTCGAAGCCAAGGAATAAAGTCGGGGTTTGGAGTGTCCTTGTCGGCGGAATGAATAGTGGCCGATGGACAAGGGTGAGAGCCATCAATAAATTTGTAGAGATCATAACCAATGAGAATAGCTTCAATTTGAAGATTCCATGAGATGTAATTGGTGGATGTGAGTTTGACTATGTTTTGATGGGAAATATTAATAAGACTGAGAGGAGAGGCAGGATCTGCAGGATTGGTAATGTTGATATGTTGGTCTGTTGACATGGTGATGATAGAAGAAAGAATTAAAATTGAGAGAAGGGATTAGAGTAGTCGACTGGTGAGGAAGGGCTGAATCAAAGCTCTGATACCATAAAGAAAGTGTATTAAATATTGAAAAATTGATTCATCTTCTTCATTGAGAATGGGAGTATAAATAATACAAACAGAATCAGAAAATATACAAACCAAATCTGGAAACTAAATCTATACAAAACCAAATACGATAACTAAATCTATTCTAGGAATATTGAAAAATAGAAACTATCTAAATATAGTATATTTACAATTTATAAAGTTAATTCGAATGAGATTTAGAATCTGATTCTCTAATAGATTTTTACACTAACAACTATCCTTTTTAAGAGTTGGTTGAAATAGCAATTCTAGTAAAACTTTTTAACGGTTTATTCTATAAATGAGAACTCTTTTTTTTTTTTTTTTTTTTTTTTTTGCGGTGTAAATTTTTAAGCACTCATGTTGGATCAGAGATAGATAGATAGATAGATAATAAAAAAAAAATAATAGTAATAAATAAAAATAAATAAATAAAAAACTTACCGGCCTATCATCATAAGAGTAGCCTGAGGATTAGTGCCCGGTGCGCTAGTGAAAACCGAACTATCTACGACACGAAGTGCGTTGATCCCCATAAATCTAAAATCACCGTCGACAACCTTTCCCACAAGACAACCGCCATGGTAATGCCACCACGTCGTGATTGTGCTCCGGCAGAAACCTTCCAAAGACGAATTATCCGTCCGGCAAATTTGCTGGTAAAGTCGGGCCAACAAACTTGAACCCATTTTCACCTTGTGCATTCTTGTCAAACTTTAGAGGAGCAAGGGCCTTGGTCCTTAACATATCACCAACTTTCCTCATTCCCTCAACACAACGACCAAGATCATCCGGCTCGGAAAGTGGTCGAAGCGAACCCTAGGGCCAATTCTGACATTATTCGGCGACACCGATGAAAGGGAGCCGACAGACAAGGGGCCAGGGACTTTTTTAGACAGAAATACCAAACTAAGATCTACCGCAGCGGATAGATCGCCGTAGAGGCCAGAGGGTTGAGAAAGTATTGAAAATGGTTTTGTGACAGAAGTAGACTCTATGTTAAAGTTAGTCGCAATTCCTATAGTAAGGATAGTTTTATATTTTTAAAAATTTTGCCGATCAAAAATACAAGTCTGTTTTAAAAAAACATGCAAGATATTTGGACATTTGTATTATCTGAAATTTTCCCATTTAGATTTAATCTAAATAGAAAGCGAGTAGTATCCCTTTTGTACTTGTATGCATACGAAACTATATGATTTTTCATATGCTAGATGTGAAATCGCAAAACAATATGAATATGTAAACTAATAACGATAATTAAAACATGCGCATGAAAAGAAAACATAAATTAATATTTTTCCATCTTGTTGAAAAATTTATTAAAAAAAAGGAACAAAAATTTAAAAAAAAAACTATTTGGTAATATATATTTAATAAATTATAGGGTAATTTATTCATTTAGTCTCTGAATTATGTACATTCTATCAATTTGATTCCTGAAATTTTAATTTTAGTAAATTAGTCTTAAACTTTGATTTTTGACAGTCCCTGATCTTGAAATTGATGAAATACTTTTCTAATTTATTGTGTATATAATCATATTTTAACTTCATGTTAACTTGAAATTTTACAAAAATAATTATACTAAATGTAAAAATTTCATCCTTATTCTTAGAAAACCCCATAAAAACTAAAACCTTTTTAACTTAAAGTAATAATTTCTTTAAAATTTTTTTAATTATTATGTGATAAGTACATGATTATTTATGTTTTAAAAAAAGTTCATAGATAAATTTATCAAGGTCAAATGTTCAAGGACCAGAATGATAGAATTCAGTGTTCAAAACTAAATAGGCAAATTAACCTAAATCATATAAGAAGAAAAGGTTAAATAAAAATTGTAAGAAGGTTAAAACCAGAAGAAGAAAACAACAGAAGGAAACCCGACACAATACCCACCAATCCCACCCCACCCCCCACCCCCCAAAAAAAAGAAAAATAAAACATACACACACACAACGGCAAAAAAAAAAAAAAAAAAAAAAAAGTTATTTAAAAAAAATGAAAAAGGGGAACAAAACGGAGAGGGAAAAGAACAAAAAAAGAAGGGGGAAAAAGAGCCACAGTGCAGCTTTGTAGGCTGGAAACAAGGAAGAACAAGGGATCAGAAAGAAGCACGTAGATAATAGTTAATCACGGATTAATAATAATGTAAATTATTAAATTTTATAGTCAATTCTGATTGAATATTAGTCGATCATTGATTTATTAAATCTGAAAAAATGACAAATGATCATTTTGTTAAATAAAAAAATCCGGTCATCTATTAGATTAAGTAACTAAAAAATGTCACCCAACCAAATTTTCCAAATAAAAATTGAAAAGAAAATAAAAAATGGTGGGAAAGAAGAGTTATTCATGCGCTAGTTTATAAAGAGCCAAAGCAAGATATAGATATAGATATAGATATTGATGTAGTTTTATTGATTCACCAGAAGAAGAAAAAAAAAAAGGATAATGGTTTAATTGACATTAAGCTTGTTGTGTACATGAAGAATTTCCAAACACGAAAGAAAAATATACAAGTCTTTGGGGAGAGATTTTTCGTTTATCATTCTTACCGAGAATTCTCCAATGTATGATCTCTTATTTATTTAATTGAATTTTCCTTGCATGTTGCAATTATTGCTAATTTAGTCCCCTTCCAATTCTAATCCATCCTCTGTTGCAGCATCTTAAGCCCAGCATACCTGCCAATAAGAAAATTAAGTAAAACCACGAAGAAAAAGTTTATATCTGACAATTTGTGATGAGAAATAAAATATATATAATGATTGCAAATATAGGATAGCGGTGATTTCAGACTTAACTTTATCATAAGATGAGTTTATGTTTGGTTTGTCAGTTAAAACTAAATTTTTTGGATTGAAATTGATTGACTTTTCAAAATCTAATTAAAATTTTTGTTGACTTTTCGTAAAAAAGACAAAAAAGAGATTTTGAAAAGTTTAGTTCCAACTAATTAACTAAACGGGCTGGAAGAGTTCCAATATGCCCCTCCAAATTCAAAAAGAAATTAAAAATTGTATATGTTTTTGAATATTTTAATGAACAACTTACCGGCCCATCATCATTAGTGTCGCCTGAGGATTAGTCCCCGGAGAGACATTAAAAGTGGAGCCATCAACAACCCGAAGTGCTTTAATTCCCGTTACTCGAAAATCGCCATCGACAACCTTCCCGACAAGGCATCCGCCATGGTAATGCCACCAAGTCGTGGTCGTCCTCCGACAGAAGTTCTCCAAAGAAGAAGTATTTGATCGATAATCGACCGGCAAAACCGGTCCTAAGAATTTGAACCCGTTTTCACCTTGTAAATCCTTGTCGAACTTGAAACGAGCCAGTGTGTTTGTACGCAGCATGTCACCGGCTTTCCTCAGCCCCGTAACACACCGTGCCCGATCCATCGGGTCGGAAAAGTAGTTGAATTGGACATTAGGGCTAACTCTCACGTCCGCCGAGGACGCCAACGAAAGGAACCCGTACGACGCAGGTCCAGGGACTTTGGAGCTTAAGCTTGCGATGCTAAGATTCACTGGAGTAGAAAGGTTGCCGAAGAGGCTAGATGGCTTAGAAAGCGAAGCTAATGGTATGACAGAAGATTCGGATTCTACGTAGATTTCGCGTGTGATTGCCACCACCTGTATGTACGAGGCATTGACTGAAGACGGGAGTACTATGGCAATGGTGTTACGAGGATTGTCCGCCATGAACTTTCCGACGTGGGGCTGGGGGTGAAGCACGGGGATGTGCAGTGGTGACAGCTCGTTTAGTGGACCGACTCCGCTGAGAAGAAGAAGATGAGGGCTTCCGATTGCACCGGCGCTCAAAATTACTTCTCCTTTGCCGCGCACAAAGGCCCGATGAGATCTCCCATTGGAATCTTGATATGTCACTCCGGTTGCAGTTAGAACTTTTTAAAAAAATACATTGGATCAATATATCAATTTAGCATCTATTTGGATCATAAATTTAAATTCAGGGTTTAAACTCCTTTTTCATAATTTTTTTCTTTAAATTTTCTATATATAAACTCATGGTTCAAACTTAAGGCCATTAGATTTGTCCGACAATGAAGAACAATAGACCCAACGTAATGCAGATGGTGTAGAAAATTGTGGTTCTGTTTAAATAAATTGGTTTATTAATCTAAATGAAAGAAGTAACTAAATAGCAGTTTTCCTAAAATAATCGAAGTAAAAAACAAGTCTTTAAAATATTTGATGTAAATAACAGTAAATAACAAATTATCAAGTAAATAATTTATTTTTGTATAATAAATATGTTTTTTATCTAATAAATTATTTTTACCCAATAGATTTGTTGTTTGTTTCAAATATTTTAAAACCTTACTATTTATTTTAATTATTTTCATAGAAAATCTATTTATTACAATTTCCATATATATGTTTTTGTAACAGTAATCTTAATGAAGAAGGTTTAACATCTATATTACAATAGAACAAAAAATATATAGTAGATAATAGAATGAATTTTAAGAGCATACATGTATATGTTATTGTGGTTGCAAGCAAAACTTAATAGCAACTCGATATCTAATTCTACCATATGGCATGTACCAAATCATTTAAAAATAAAAACTTATAATAATAATTTCAAAGAATCTTGCAGTAGAAGAAATTATATATGCAATCTGGATTAAATGAGAATATCTTAGCACCACTAAGTTTAGTTTAGAGTGGGATTAAGAACTTCAATTGCTAAACGCTAAAAAGTTAAACTAGTTTCGGAGTTACAGAAATAAGTCCTTCTAAAACTGACTTATCATGGGATTTAGTTCACAAATTTTGTTATAAGGGGAAAAAAATTACTGAAATATAACTCATTCTTTCTTCTTCTTCTTTTTTTTTTTTTTCATTTATAAATTACACAAAACTTCTTTCATTTTGTGTTTTTATCTTCCCATTCTCTTATTCCTCGTTTCAAGTCCTTGGGGTTGGGAGTGATCACCGGTAGACAACCAGTTGCAAGAGTCACCCAAATGGATGGACATTGGTCACATAATAGGTGATTTCCAGACCGAATTTCACTCAATGGACGACCCATCATCAACCGTGACCAAAAAAACCCTATTTCTTGCGTTAATAAGGAGTAACATAATAAATAAATAAAAAAAATTTGGAATTTCATTAGAGTTGCCTCAGCATGAGACGGTTGTCAATTTATGATTGCTAGATCACCACTGTTAAACTTTTTTCTCAAATCTTGTAGTGCAAAACTGTTTTCAAACGGAGAGACAGTATACCTGATGCTTGGTTAGAGAACAAAATGCGCTTGACCGTGGCGCGAACCGCAACTTGCAAGTTCCTGAAATCCGCTAAATTAAGCAGCTCCACAGCCCCATGTCTTCTTCCCAACGCATCGAACGTTGAACCCGAAATTTTGGTTCCGACAATGTGATCCAAAGTAAATCCATTATCCGGACCGAAACCAGCTTCCAACAAAACTTCTTTCGATACAGATTGCCAAGGAAGCAAATCCGAGCGGTAAACAATCGTCTTTTCGACCCATTGATACGCCTTATCGACCATACCAAGGTCCCAATTAATGCCCGATTTTGGATAGAACTCCTTTTCCGCTCTGGAGTAGAAGCCGGCATTGATCATACTGCTCCCGCCGAGAATCCTTCCTCTCGCGTTTTGGATGCCGTCTAGCGAAGTAAACCTCTGGACGGGGTTTTTACCGTCGTCTTGTTGCACAAGGTTGGCTCCAAACTGATCGGCGCGTAGGACACTAGGGTACGCCAATGGATCCCCACCTCTCTCTAGGATGAGGACCGAGTAGTTTTGGGATAGAGTCGCGGCCAAAGGGCAGCCGGCGGTGCCGCCTCCGACGATGATGTAGTCGTACTTAGCGAGCAGTGGTAGATCCGTGGCATTGTACACGGATCTCATGAAACTGAAGTCTGTAAAAATGTTGAGAAATTATTGTAGTGGTTAATTAATTGATTACAAGAAAAACATTTCATTTAGAAGAAAAATACACGGCAATAATTTATAAATATATATATATATATAGGGTAAAGAATTTGTGTACCATTTTCGGACTGAGTTGCTAATGAAAAAGCACGACATTTTGGATGAAAGATATACAGAATAAGAAGCATTAATAAAGCAGCCATAGTTTCCGTATATTGTAGCTTGAAGCGAGAGAGAGATCAAAGGGAAAGAAAAAGATGATAGTTTGGAGCTTCAAACCTTTTAATGGTATTTATAGCTATTTAAGGGAAATATAAAGCTCTTTTTCATGAGTAAACTCGTTCAAAAGTCATGATCGTTTGGTGCAATCTATAGATCCTCAGTTCCACACTACTTTATGGACGCCTTAAATCCCCTAAATCTATAGATTCTAGAATTGGGTTAGTTCATTTTGAGTCCTGAAAAATATACATTGTTTTTCTTTGCCTCCCATAACTTAAAACGTAATATCATATTGGTGTCTGAGCTTATCAAATATTTCACTTTTGGTCTCTTTATGACAGAAATGTTAGAGGGGGCGATGGAATGAAATGAAGCACGAGTGGAGTATAATTTAGTCAAATAAATGTTGGGTAGTTTAGTGGGTTAGTGAATTAAACGAGATCCATATTACCCAAATCATCTAGCAAATGAAACCACAATTTTGGAACATCAGTTGGATAACATGGATCCCATTCAATTCACTGACTCAATTGACCAATCAACATTCATTCTACCATATTCATGTTAGTCTCATGTGCCCCTTTCTGTTTCTGTTTATATATATATTTTTCCCCCCTTTCACAATGGGGCTAATAATGCAGCTTTTGAACAACTCAGGTGCCAATAGTATGAAGTTCTAACTTCTTGACGGCAAAATGAAATAATATATATTTCTTGGGATAAAATTTGAAATTAACTCCCACAAATTGTTCTTGAATTTTACAATAAATCATATGAAATGATTATTGACATTTTAAACATATCGAACTAACCTTACTAAGCTAGTCCTTACGTGGCATTTGCATTAAAATCTAAACAGAATAGAGCATGTGTGCAGTTAAAGTGATGGAAAAATGGATATTTCAATTTCTACAGCATGATTAAATGGTTACAGAAGGATTTTGTATGGCCGCGATGTTTAATTCTTGGTATATTTAACCACCCCTACGAATGACTCATTTTTGTTAATTTCGACATTTTCTTAACAGCTAGCAAATCGATGGTCGAATTTTTTTACACCAAGAAATAATATCAAATCAGTTTTGGGGCATTTTATTCAACGCTAAGAACCCAAAAATATTTGGTACATTGAATCAAATTTGGGGCATTTTAGGATTTAGTATTTAGGGTTAAGGGTTTAGAGTTTTAGGATTTAGGGTTTTAGGGTGTTTAGAGTTTAGGATTGAGAAATGGAATTGACAATTCCACGCCTCCCTTTGGATTGTGACTCACAATCTTGAGATTAGCATTAAATTACAATCTGACCCTTAGTTTTCTTGTAAAATATTACATCAAAAAAATCCCAAAAAATATAATAACTACATAGCTTAACTATATTTTCATTCGTTTAACATTATATAATTAATCTAATTATTATAAGCTTTGTTAGAAGAAATAAGAAGTTTTATTTTTAATTATAATAAAATAATGTGTTTATTTTGGCAGTTTTTGTTCTACTTGTTTTAATTCATATTTTTTTACACTTTTTGAATTTTTAAACAAAAAAATTACACAAATTATATTTGTTATTTGATTATTTTAATGTCATCATGATTAGTTTAGTTTTGATTAATAATGTGACAATAAATAAACAAATTATTACTTTCTTAATTTTGAAAAAACGATCATGAAATATTCCAATTTAAATGAATGAATGGAAATTGCAGTGATTTCAATTTCAAATTTTATTATTAAGTAAACAACTTATTTGGATTCCAAATCTTCATTCCGAATCATATTCACTTCGGATCCTGACACTGTGATTCATGCCCATTCAGATGATGTGTAAAGTAATTAAGCAAAAGTTAGAGTTAAATATCATAGCCTAAAGGAATTTGATGTGTATGAGAAAATGGTTGCATGTTTATGTACTTGTTGAGTCAAGAAGAGAATAGTAGTTGGAAAGATTAAGGGACTGATGATAAGATCAAGGATCTCCATTGTTCGTGAGGTAAAGGAACCTCGATTTCTGTTGTATTATTATTTAGTGTAGACCGTGTTGGAGAATGACAGTAAAGCAATAGCAAGGAAGACAAAGAAGACCGAAAATAAAGATAGGTTTGAGGTATATTCAGAATATTTTTTTTTTTAAGGTTTTATTTGCCATCAGTATTAAGTTTACTAAAGAGTTTGATGGCAAATTACCCCAAAGATAGAACAAACCCTTGAATACAATATCTAGCAATAATATTGTATTTCATAACAAATATATAAAATTTGTAAATTTTTGAAGTTTTTAAAAGCATAGAGTATCTTTTCATGAACCGTTATAACCATAATAATCCATGTAACTTTTCTAAAAGGTACCTCTTCACTGCTAAGATATCTCTTTTAGTGTCTATTCATTTATCATAATTGATAAATCAGTTATTGATAATAATTTAATTTTGTATGAAGATCTACAACCAATAAATACAACGGTTCAAAACAACTCAAAAGACACATTAAGAACATCTCATATCAGGAAATATTACGTGGCTGTGCCACCCTCTCGGTCCCCTGGGCAGGCTGTAGGGATGAATTTAGGGAAGATTTGGTGCAAACTTAGGGCACTATTTTTTAGATTAGCCTTAAGAATTTAATTATTTGACTGCAAAGGAAATAAAAGATCGTTTAGTGCATTAATTTTTTTAGGCATTAATCTATTTTCGGGATCATTAATTTCAGTAATTGGTTTAGACATTTCAGCCATTAATTCTTTTTCGGCTAGGGATCATTAACTTTTTTTTTTTTTTCCTAATCAATTAGTTGGGGAAGACCTTGTCTGCAAATAATTTAATCTTTGGACTAGAACCATATATTCGTATGTATATATTCGTCAAAAAATTGTCCACTCCACACTCCAAAATAAATGTAAGCAGAAGGCCAAAAAAAATTATTTAAATCTGTTTAACTTCTACTAATACCTTTCACTAATCTGGTGTTAACACTTCTAGTGACAATATTTTTGTTGTTGCTGACAATGAAACATTAGCAACGACAAGCCATAACTAAAATGGTTTATTCTCTTGCTAAAACCTTTAGCAACGACATGTCATTGCTAAATGTATTTTTAGTGATGTAGTGTCGCTGCTAAATTTAGTCTGGAAAGTCACACACCAATATTTTTGTCTCGATAAACTTGTAAAGATGACACCATGATTCAAAAATTTCAGCCGAAAAAACTACACTATTTTTTTTTTTTTTTAGTTTCAGAAAATCTTTCAACAATGACCCAAGGCTCACAATTTTGGTGAGAAAGAAATAAAAAATATCTGCAACCAAAAAAAAAAAACAAAAAACCAATTTAACCATGGACCAAGGTTTAAAATATTAATATTTGCAACGTTCTATGAAAATTTCCGTATTTTGGCAATTCTGATATCGAAATAGGGGTTCTAATTTCTTTTTCGCATAATATTTACAAATTTCCAAAATTTCAGTCTTCTTCTTTGCGTTAAAATCTAATCGGAATAAAGAATGTGCCGTTAAATGAGGGTAAAATGGACATTTCAATTACTACAACATGAGTTAACGATTAATGAAGGATTTTTGTATGGTTTTCGAATTTTAGTTTTGGTATATTCCATCTGGGTCCCTCTCAATATATGATTCAACATTTGAAAAGTCTCCAACGGCATTTACAACCCACTTCAGTAATACGCATGACTCACTTTTGTATTCCACATTTTCTTAACAGTTAGCAAAATAACCGAATGCTTTATTTCTGTCCTAGTTGATCCTGATTCGACATTAGAAATATATTGATTTTTCAGCAATAACCGAATATTTTTGTCTGTAATTACGAAATATATATTTGATTCCATTCATAAATTTTCTTCCCTATGAGTTGATAGATGAAGAAGATTTTGGTAGATTGGCTCAATTTTTGGGGCACTTTAAATGTTAGGAATCAAAGTAGATTCGGTGTAAACTCGGGCTGGGGACCATTTTGTAGATTAGCCTAAAGAATATAAATTTTTTGACTTGGTAGGAATTAGAAGATCATTCATTTCATTAATAAGAATCAAAAAGAAAAATGAAAAATGAAAAATGACGGGAAAGAAAAGGCATTTATGTGCTAGTTTAGAGTAAGATATAGATATAGAAGACTATATCGATGTAGTTTTATTGAATATTCACCAGGAAAAAAAGATAATAGTTTTATTGACATTAAGCTTGTGGTGTGGAGAATTTCCAAACACTAAGAAAAAATATAAAAATTTTTGAGGAGAGATTTTTCTTTTCTCGTTATTGCCGAGAATTCTCCTATATATGATCTCTTATTTGCCTTGCTGTATATTTTGCTTCCATATTTAATTGAAATTTTCCCTTGCGTGTTGTAATTATTGCCTTTCTCTGTTGCAGTATCCTAAGCCCTGCATACCTTCCAATAAGAAACACAACAATAAAATTAATTCAAATCACGAAGGAAAAAAAATATGTGCATGAAAATTTGTAATGAAAAATGAAAAAAATATATATAGTTATAGATATATATAGTAATTATAGGTATAATCTAGCGATAATTTCACACTTGATTTCATTATAAAATAAAGAGTTTCTAATCCCATCACCTCAAAGCTGTTAAAAATAAATAAATAAATAATAAAAAATATATGTTTTTTAATTTTTTTTTTTTAAGAAATTGTGGTAAATAGCATAGTTTATAGGTACCTTTGAAATCTATAGTATATATTTCTCGTAAGTACTTAGATTTATTTGGATTTCTAACAAATTCTAGATTTTTCGTAAATTTATAACAACAAATTTATATGCATAATTTCATGTTAAAGAGAGAAGAGAAAGGAAGAGGAATTTTTTTAAGTACCATGTGATCAAAGTTTTGATTATACTACTTATTATTATATTTAAAATTTTATGTTTTAATTTACTGTTACTCTCTTTAAAAAATGCTATTATGCTATTTCTCCGTATTTTAATGCAAATGTGTCTTGCTTCTGGGCACATGCTACTCGGGCTCCAAAGAAGCTTGATGATGTAAAGCCAGCACAGCTCATACTCTTTGGTCAGCCTATACTAACCGAGCAGCAGATCTCGTTGAGCTGTTCTGGCGATACGGTCTCGCCAGTTCTAACAGGAAATAGTTCATCAGATGGGAACGGTGATAAAACAGCAAACTTCTCTGACGGCTCTGGATCTGCCCTTCATCAGCAAGGGCCTCAGGAGCGCTCATCCGGTGAAGGGTTCCAATGGTACAAGGATAATAGGCAAGAAACCGAGCCAAACTTGGAAACTGGTCACTGTAAAGTTTTCATGGAATCCGAAGATGTAGGTCGCACCCTTGACCTCTCGTTGCTTGGGTCTTACAATGAATTGTACAGAAAACTAGCAGATATGTTTGGAATAGAAAACTCCGAGACACTTAGCCATGCGCTCTATCGCGATGGTACTGGTGCAGTCAAGCACATTGGAGATGAACCTTTCAGGTATGAGTTGATTCCCATATGCCCTTTTATAGTATCCTCTTCTTTTTATTGTTCAAACTGTTAACAATTCGTTTGTTAAAATGACAGCGACTTCACAAAAACAGCAAGAAGGTTGACGATTCTAATGGATTCCGGCAGCGACAACATAGGGATGTAAAGACACGCAAACATTATTTCACCCCAATATAATTAAACTTAAATCTAATTTTATTTTAACTTTTTAAAAATCCATATGATATTTATTTTTAGTACTATTCTAATTTTACCTTTAATTAAAAACAATCCAAACATGCATTTTATTTAAATATACTATTCAACTTTGACATTTAAATACAGACATTCAGTTTAAATAAATATTTAAATTTCATTGATGGTCTAAATGGAAACCAAGATTTGTGGTCAACTTAATGGAGTGAATGCAGATGGACCGGAATATTGTGCTTCCATTGAATAAATAAATTGAGTTACTAAACTAGCTTTATTGGTAATTAAGGATTACATGTTTTCGTAGTCGTAATCTTAATCAAAGTGGTTTAATAGGAAAATTAAAATACAACAATAGAATAATAAGATGTAGTATACAATAAAATGAATTTTGAAGACCATTATATATGTTGGTCATTATGTGGGGGGGGGGGGGGGGTTGATCTAGATCAGTTGTTGTATGCATAAACTAAATAAGGGACTTTAAAGAAATGCCATATAATTATGGTTTGGATTGAGTTTTGCCACACAAAATATATATATATATATATATTGTAAGAAATTTCATAGCATAACATCATAAATATTTATAAATATATTTATACCAATTATAATTATTAGTTAGTATCTATGATGATACCTACAAAACTGATGGCCACCAATCGGTTACCATCGAGTATCCATCGTGATATCGCCAGCAACCACATCCACTAGTAGGTTACTAATTGGTCACTCTTGACCCACATATGCCGGAGGGTTATCAGTTGATTACCCAGTTGGCTACCGACTGGCAATCACCTTTTCCAGCGGGTTACTAACTGGTAATCAGTTGATTAATGACTAGTGACCACCTCCACCGGTGGCGATGGGGTTACCAAATGATTAGCAGACAGTTAACAGTCCGCAATCACCTCCGTCGGCAAGATACCAACTGGTTATTAACCGTTAATCGCTAAATTTGCTAGATTTTAACACTCGATTACTAAAACAAATCACAAAAATCGTTACAAATCACCAAATTTAGCAAAACCCATTAAAAAATATATTAAAATGAAGAAAACTTTCCAAAACACAATTAAAACAATGTTGGGATCTCAAAGATCACCTCCACCCAGCCACCATGGCCACCGGAGCTCACGAATCTCGTCCACAAGGCCTAGTGCAAGGAGAAGATCGCCAAGTCGGGTGGAGAGAGATCTCCTACACTAGAGTTTACAAGAAGAGGAGAAAATGAGGCATGGAAGGCGAGGACGAGGGCAAGGGCAGAAGGAGAAAACGAACTCGGCACTAGCAGTCAGCAACTACGGGCGCTCGAGGGTTTGGCAAAGGAGATCGGAGTCAAGAGCAACAAGCGAAAGAGATCGGAGATCAAAGGGAGCGTGGAGGAGATCGGATCTCGTGAGTGTGGAAAACGAGACTGGAGATGGGAGAAAACGATCACGGCGGAGGGCAGGTCTAGCATAGGAGATCGGACTCCCAACTGCAAGGCTGGATAGAGAGAGTGGTCATCGTCGACGACGGTGATTCAAAAAAAAAAACTAAATGAGGGGGAGGGGGGGGGGGAATCTAGATCAATTATTGTATGCACAAACTAAATAGGGGACTTTAAAGAAATGCCATATAATTATTGCTTGGATTAAGTTTTGCCACACAAAAAAATATATATATATATATATTTTGTAAGAAATTCCATAACATAACATCATAAATATTTATTAATTTATTTATACCAATTAAAATTATTAATTAGTATCTATATATGATGATGCCTACAAAACTGAAGGCCACCAATCGGTTACCATCGAGAATCCATCATGATACTGCCAGAAACCACCTCCTCCAGTAGGTTACCAATTGGTCACTCTCGACCCACCTATGACAGAGGGTTATCAATTGATTATCAGTTGGTTACCGACTAGCAACCACCTTTTCCAGCGGGTTACTAACTGTGATCAGTTGATTAACAACCAGTGATCACCTCCACCGGTGGCAAAGGGGTTACCAAATGATTAGCAGATAGTTACTAGTCCGTAATCACCTCCGTCAGCAAGATATAACTGGTTACCAACCGTTAACAGCTAAATTGCTGGATTTTAACACTCGATTACTAAAATAAATCACAAAAATCGTTACAAATCATCAAATATAGCAAAAACCATTAAAAAATATATTAAAATGAAGAAAACTTTCCAAAACACAATTTAAAAAAAGTTGGGATCTCAAAGATCACCTCCACCCAGCCGCCATGGCCATCGGAGCTCAAGAATCTCGTCAACAAGGCCTAGTGCAGGGAGAAGATGGCCAAGTCGGGTGGAGAGAGATCTCTTACACTTGAGTTTACGAGCGGAGGAGAAAATGAGGCATGGAAGGTGAGGACGAGGGCAAGGGTAGAAGGAGAAAATGAACTCGTGCACGAGCTGTCAGCGACTACGGGGGCTCGAGGGTTTGGCAGAGGAGATCGGAATCACAAGCAACAAGCGAAAGAGATAAGAGATCAAAGGGAGCATGGAGGAGATCGAATCTCATGAGTGTGGAGGAGGAGATCGGAGATGGGAGAAAGCGATCACGGCGGAGGGCAAGTCTAGCATAGGACTTCAACTCCCAACCGCAGGCAGGATAGAGAGAGGGGTCATCGTCGATAACGGTGATTCAAAAAAAAAAAAAAAAAAAAAAAAGTCCTGATATCATGTGTCAATATGGAGCTTGCCTAAGAATGAGACATTTGGAAACAAGAAAAAACATGGTATGACGGCCACATCCGCTACCTTTTAGTCCACAGCTCATAGCATTCCAACAATGGTTTGAACCTCACGCGACTTGGCAGTGTGAGGTAACACGTACGCACGGGCTTTGGACTAGGAATCAGCACTGACCAATGTGTGTGACGATCCCAACAATTGGGTTGCTTCGTGCTGTAGTCTGGCTGCTGCAAAACTCCTCACCTTGAAGGAAGTCTCTAGCGTTTTGCCTAGCAAAGGGAAAGGGATAGAGGGAGACGAGAAGGAGAGAATTTTGCTGACAAAAATGATAAAGAGAAGTTAAAAATGAAAATGCCTAAAAACATAACTCTAAAGGACTTTTGAATGAAGTATTGATAGAGTTGTATATTTGGTTGAGTTTCCCTAATTGGAATCCTAACTCATGTCTTACGATGGGCCTTTCTGCAAAAAAAAAAAAAAAAATTAAATTACAGCCCTAACAATTTAATTATTTTTCTATAAAAAAGCATAAAGCAAAACTCTGAGAAAATTTAGACTAAAATCTCATAATGTAAAAAATGACATGATAATGTATATCACCCCAAGATACTGTCAAATAACCCACCTGGACGATAGTCTACCATGCCACTAATGGTATCCTGTTGTAATACTGAAGGTATTCCATTGTCTTGATACTAAAAGTATCTGTGTGTGGTTATAGATATAGCCTATCGGTAATTTCATTTATGTCCACCAATAAATGAAAATCACAATTTTGGATCAGTTGGGTAACCTGTATACGGTTCAATTTACCATTTTAATTGACCACTCAACATTCATTCTATCGATTCATGTGAGCGTATATGTCTCATTCTGTCATTTTTAATATTTATGTCGGAGATGGACCTAGGGCCAGGGGCGGATCCAGGTGGGTGCTAGTGGGGGCTATAGCCCACAATGAAATTTTTTGTTATTTTACTTTTACCTCAAAAGTTCTATAATTTTTATAATATTCCACACAAAAATTAAAAAAATTCTTATATAATCTCTAGTTTACCCCCACTAAGAATAAAAAGTTCTTACAAAATTTCTATCAAAATTAACTTTATAAAAAAAATTATACTTTTACTACTTTACCTCCACTAAAATAAAAAATTCTCACAAAGCCCCTTGTAAAATTCATTTTATCTTGAAAAGAAAAAAAAATTTTGGTGTACACCCCCACTAAAATAGACTTCTGACTCCACGCCTGCCTAGGGCTGAACAGAATTCGGTCATCTTCTAGTGTTCTTCTTCTCTACTTTTCGTGTACTCTTGAGTAGTTGAATTTCCTTTCTCCTCCGCTCTTCATCTTCCATCTTTGTAGTCTGTTGTATATTATTTGTAAGTTTAATTTCTTTTTTTCGTTTCTAGTCTCCGATTGAAATTATTGAATAATGGAGTTTCAGGAAAAAAAAAAAAAAAAAAAAGGCAACATGATTAGCAGCAAATAGATTTGCTATGGGAAATTTTGATTAGCAGCAAATAGATTTGCATGATGTTGCTATAGAAGTTTCATGCCTATGTAGTCTTTATTTCAAGTTTCAATTCTATATTTTTTTTAACTTTAAAATTCTGATTTTTCGTTTAAAATCCATGTTGAGAATCATCAATATTATACCATTTAAAAAAATATATCAACATTGTTGCATTTATATATGTCTTAGATTTTCTTCAGATAAAAAAAAAAAAAAAAAAAAAAAAGATTTGAAGTGCGGCCTAGATAAAACAAAAATACAAAAACAAAAAAATACAAAACAAAAACAAAACAAAAACAAAGCCCGAAAAGAAGGGGCTTTTCTAAGATCCCCAACCCGAGTAGGCCGACCCAATCTGGACGAAACTTCGACCCAACCCGCAGCTCGAGTTCTTGAGCCTGAAATCAAGATTAGGCCCATAGCTTTCCAATATTGAGTCTTAGGGTTTGGTCCAGCTATCGGCCCTCAACCCACCCAACCCAGCCCGTGTATAGCCCTAACGGGACCAATGGAAAAGCGTCTTGATAACTCAGGTGGCAATAATGTGAAGTAATATTTTCTAGGGGCAAAATGAAACATCATATATATTTCAGGAATTAAAATTAATTCTCAAAAAAAGGTTCTTGACTTTACAATAAAATCTAACCATCCAAACGCATGACTCACTTTTGCTTTCGACATTTTCTCAACAGCCAGCAAATAGATGAACTACTTTTCTTACACCAAGATAGACAAAATCCGTTTTGGGAAATTTTAATGTTAAGAATCGAAGAAGATTTTAAAGATATCGGATTAATTTTGGGACATTTTACAAGTCAGGAATCAAAGTAGATTCGGTGGAAGTTCGGGGGACTATTTTTGAGACGAGCCTAAAGAATTTTAAGTATTTTTGACTTGGAAGGAATTAATAGGTCATTTATTGGATTAATTTGTTTACGCATTAACTTATTTTCAGCTAGGGATAATTACTTTTTTTATTTTTTTATAATAAGTTAGTTGGGGAAAGACCTTATTTGCAAATAATTTAATCTTTTGGCTAGAACTATATATATATATATATATATATATATATATATATATAAAGTTGTCCACTCCACTCCAAAATAAATGTAAGCAAAAGGCAAAACTACACCATTTTTTTTTTTTTTTTTTTGAAGTTTCAAATAATTTTTCAGCAATGACACAAGTTCCCAATTTTGGTGAGAAAAGCCACACTATTTTGATTGAAATTAAAAAAAAAAAAATCAGCACAAATAAAATACCAATTTAACCAGGGATCAAGGTTTAAAAATTCGATATTTGCACTAGTATTTCTATGAAAATTACCGTATTTTGGCACTACTAATAGCGAAATAGGGGTCTAATTTCTTTTTTACAGAATAGTTACAAATTTTTAAAAATTTTCTATATATCCTTAGATATTTTGATTTCGATGAAGATCATACTCTTAAATAACAAAATTTTACAGAAAATACTTCTCTTTATTTTTTTTAATTTTATTTCTAAATGTAATCAATAATCTTTTTTTTTTTTGGTCCATTTTTTATATAGCTCCATATGCTTTCACGAGATACAAGAAGAAAAATTAGGTATTCTTGACGTCAAAATTGACCTTTTCACCTTCTAGAAGCTCATTTTTTGGGTTCTTTTTTTTTTTTCCCCATCTTACATAAAAGACAGAAAGAAGTAAGTAGCAGTTTGCAGTAAATAATTCAAGTAAATAGCATGTTGTTAAAATATTTGGAGTAAAAAATAATAACTAGCAAATTTACTAGTTAAATAATCTATTTACTAGTAGTAAATTTGCTAACCATTGTCATTTATATGGCATACTTTAAAGTCTTACTATTTATTTTATTCAATTTTATAAAAATGCTATTTATTACAATTTCTATTAAAAAACTATATATCTAATTTATCTATATAATTAAACGGAGCATCCTTTTTTTAAACGAAGGGAAGAGACAATTGATATTAAGGTAAGATTAAGCAGCTCAACTTTATGTTGGCACCTAAAACCTTAACTCATCCCACATCAAGCCCCTAATTCACTTTATTCAAATTGAGGGGGGAAAAAAAAGTTTGAAAGAAAGAAAACCAAGATATTACAATTCTGATAACGGTAATCCCATCTAAACTAAAAATACATAACTAGCAAAAACTGACGTCAGAACATAAAGCCGAAACTATACCTTTAAAAATTATTTATAAGAGATCTCATCAAAAACCTTACTAGTAAAGAGAGAGCAAAGATATATCCCTATGAACGAAATGGAGAACAAACTTTGGCACAATAGACTACCAATGGAAGTTGGTGTAATGAAACCCAAAAGAAGCCAATTTAACGTCGTGCAATAAACTTCACGAAAAATGTGAGAGATCTTGGCATTAAGCTTAGACAACCCAATCCAGAGCTCTAACTGATTCGACTCGTGAAGATTATTAACAAAATCAGAGTCTAACTATCTATTGAATTACAATTATTTGAGTTAATATGAAAAAACTCTACACATGAATAAAATCACACTCGACTCGTAAATTAAATAAAGCATTCTTATTACCAAAACGATCTAAACTATTTCAAAGATTGAACATGCATCTCTATACATCGGAACCCTCAAAAATTTATAACTATCATTTTTTATTATATATACTTGATTTTAAAATATATGCTTATCGTTCATTATGTTTTGATCACTTCTTACCGTGTATATGTATCACATACTTAAATCATTTTTATATTAATATAAACTTCTATATATTGATATTTTTTTATATGGTTTTTGTAAAATCATGTATTGACATTTACACTAGTATCAACATATGTATCCTTACTTTTTGCAAATTTTTAGACCTATGTGAAATTTATGGAAGATCTCACGTGATGCGCAATGATCTATAGGTAGTTCTTTGCTCATGGTAGAAGAGTCTAGATCCATAAGAAATCGAAATGTGAGAGTGGAAGAGAGAGGAGAGAGAGAGAGCGAGAAAAGAGAGAAGGGGGAGGACAAGACATTTTCTGAGCAGCTAGTATTAGGGCAAAACAAAGAGGCAATAAAATTGAAGGGTAGAAATATTAGTTTAGAAAACAATAAAAAATTATATATATATATATATATAAGCTTTCATTTATTGTATGGGTTTGGAATGTAATTTTTATGTTAAAATTGACTTTTTAAAAATTAATTATAATTTTTGTTGTTTTTTAAAAAATGACAAAAATTGATATGAAAACTTTATATTTGAACCTGAAAGCCAAATAGAAGCTTAATATAGTGAAAGATAAAAATTTACAATCATATTTAAAATAGGATAAAATTCTAAGGGCCCATTTAGAGGGACATATAAAGATAGTATTTTGAATAATAGGTTGGAAACACGTGTTTGAGGAGAAAATTTTTAAAATAATTATGTGATATATAATATAATATAAAAATTTGAAATATATTCAGAAAAAATACAAAATAAATATTATCTTATTCATCTCGTCATTATGAGTTTTTTGATATAAAAATAATCTCATTTCGATTTTTAAAATTTGAGTCTTTTAAAAATGGTAAAGAGAGAGAGTTTAATTTAGAGTTTGGATTTTGAAATACTATCTGGACATCTGATTCCAAAACAGGCTCTTAATATGTGACTATTAATATATTTGGTATTCGAACTGAGTTTAAAATTAAATTAAATTTTTTATATTGAACGATTTTTTAAAAATTAGTTATAATTTTTATTAATTTTTTAAAAAAAATAAAAAAAAAAAACAACTATAAAATGCAGTTGAGTTTATTTTTTCATAATTTTCTCATCGTAGTTCTCACCCGCCGGCCTAACTCACCAAACTAGGCTATAGCCCAAGGGCCACCTAGCTAAGGCCAGACCTAAGTCTGGACCATAGCCCAAGTTAGGCTTGGATCATAACTCGGCCTGTCTATGGTTTCTGCACGAAGTGCACTACTAAAAAAAAAAAAAAAAAAAGAGAGAGAGAGAGAGAGAGAGAGAGAGAGAGAATTGCACAGTTTAAGTTACGCTTGGAGTATTCCTGCACGAATTGCACAGGACTAGGTTCAATTTCGGATTTGTTTTTATTCTTCTTTCTTTTGATGAAAAGAAATACAAGTAGAAGTGAAAATACAATTTAGAAGTAAAAAAAAAAAAAAAAAACTTTTGTTTTTTAAATTATATAAAAAGATTCACAATCTCGGCAAAATGTTGTTGATTAGTCGTGTAGTCTTATGTGGAGTACTTCTTGAGACAGTATCATTTTTCAATAAATTTTCAATGCTAATGTTACATTTGTAAAGAAAAATAATGTCATATTTGATATTTCATTCACTTTTTTGTTTTAATAAGTAGTGCTATTATAAATATTATATGTAAATTTCGTTTATACTTTAAGGTTTGACACTCGTAAAAATAAATTTTTAAATTTTTAAATAATATAAAAATGATAATGTTGTTATGATTAAATGAAAAGATTAACATATCAACAATAATAATTGAATATCAAAATTTAACATGTGTTATATTTGATGTCAAATTTTACATGAACTATATATTGTCACATTTAACATATACTATACTTGATTAAAATTTGATATCAATAATAACATGTATGAAATTTAACATGAACATAACATTATATTTAGCAATTATTTTCCTATTCGAATTTAAATATTTAACATTGACACATTAATTTAAAATTTAACATGAACGTAGCACTGAAAACGTACAAGCATTCTAAACCCACTCTAAGTTAATGTTCAAAAGCAATGCATCAAGTACCGAGAAAGATCAAGGCAATTGAAACTAATGGCATGTTTACTTATCAAAATTATAAAAAAAATCAGGGTGACAAACCCCATGTATATTTAGTTATTTATTTTGGAATAGGAGTAGTATTGGTGGCCCCACAGTTTGAGATTGAGGAATTGAATTGAAAATTTCATATGCCCTCCACAATGGAATTGTCAATTCTTAAATTAATATTAAATAATTAGTTTACCCCTATTTTACTTGAAAATGTTGAATATATGACAAACCTAACAAATATAATTACAACCTATATTATTCTTTTATTTACTTAACATTACAAATTATCCTAATCATTATTAACCTCTTATATAATAAGAATAAAGTTTATTTTTATTAGAATAAAATAATTTATCTCAAATTTTGACACTTTGTTTTTTACTTTTTAGTTTCTATCCTGTTTATTTTACGCTATTTTTAATTTTTCTACAATAAAAACGATTACTTAACTTGTATTTAGTATATTATTTATTTTAAGTATGATTAACAATGTTATAATAGCTATATAATTCACTTTCTTAAATTGATAAATGCAAAATTTACCCAAGGTTCTAAGTCTGAGTTTAAATAAATGTATAAATAAAATTCATATTGACTACAATTTGAAATCCTCCATTCTGAGTAAACAATTAATTTTGACTCCAAATTTTATACGATTTATGCAAACTCTGATTTATGCATAGATAAACACATCATAAATAAAAATCTAGTGCTGGTACCCATAAAAAAGTATACCCATTTGTTATAATTATGGACGAACTCAACTAAGCTCTAGCAAAGGCATCTGTCCCCATGCAATTCAAAAAAATTTTGGGTTAATTTCACAAAAGACCCCTGAATTATACTACATGTCATTCGTTGGTCCCTGACTTTTTATTTAATGTATTATACTCCCATGAACTTTTATACTGTTATGACAATGGTCCCTCTATCAATATTATATATATATATATATATATATATATAAAAAGGGACAAAAACCATATTTTAGAGTAGACTCGTATAGTTATTTTGGAGTTACAATTTCACTTCCAAAATTATTTAATTATGACTTTAGCTTTAATCAAAGCTCATATGATGTTTAACTTCCTTTCAGTTTTTGACGAAATATAGCTATAGGGGTTGTCTTTTACAATAATAGACAAATTTGAGATAATGTGATGAATAAAATTAAAAGAAGACATCAATTAAATACTATGAGTATAATTTAAGGCCATTTATTAAAAAAAAAAACCAAAGAAAATTTAAAAGAATAAACAAATTATGCAATAGACAAATAGAGTCTTCTCTTTTAGCAAAACTCTTATGCTTCGTTTGGAAAACCATTCTAAACTAAAATTTTCATCTCAGTTTTTATCTTTTTTTGATAAAATTTTTTGTTTTTTTCTGAAACAGTTTTTGTCTTTTATGAAAAGTCAATACAAATTTACTATTGAAATTTAAAATTTCCAACTCAAACTCATTCACCAAACGGACCTTTAGATTTGTTTACTTTTTTTGGAAGTTAGGGTGGGAGTTCAAACTTCCTCACATTTTGGTGGAATCTTATGTGCAGCTACTGTTAGGATATGTTTGCAATTACGGAACTCTTAGATTTTTTTTTTTTTTTTTTTGAAAAGTTCCATGATCTGTGATCATAGATTCCGTGATATTATTCACAAGCATCTTGCGGTCCACTTGTACCTGTAACCTTCATCCCTTGGTTTTGGCAAATCTGTCGATTCTTTTTCTCCTTTTTCTTTTCTTTTTCCAACGTAAATGAGAAAATAGGTCAACTACATGAAAGAAGAAGAAGAAGAAGAAGAAGAAGAAGAAGAAGTTGGCTATTAAGAACTGTTTCGTTAGAATTCGGTTGTAAATCATCAAATCACATTAAATTGTATTACAATCTAAAAGAAATTGGTGAAAACCTAATTGTTACAAATTGCATTTCATCAATAGTTGTAATTCGTGAACTTACTTTTATAGTAATATTCTCATATCCACTTTAAAATTGTAGCTTTGAGTTTGAATCCCTATTAATTATATATATATATACATATATATTTTCCAATATCCTGTCATTAAGTTCTCTTAGAGTTACTATGTCTATCTATCTATTCATCATCATCAATAATAATAAAAATAAGAATAAGTTTCTTTGGAGTTTTTTGAGTTTCACGAGGAGTTTCGTCATGGTTTTTTAACATGGTTAAATAGATTTTGGCCAAGTTTTTTTTTTTAAGTGTTGCGTAATGGATTTTCGATTTTTTTATTTTATTTTATTTTATTTAAGTTTCATAATTATCGAGATTTTTTTATTTAAATTATGTTCCCTTATGAACCGTAAGCTGCAAGAGGAGTCCTCCCCCACCACCCACCCCCTCCCCCACCCCCCCCCCCCCCCCCCCCCCCCAGGCTCTCAACCTCTAGTTCAGAACTTCGATCCCCTAAAAAGTCTTCAGCTGGTAAATCTTTATAAGTATCTGTCATGTTATTTTTTTAAAATCTTTTTTTTTCCTCTTTTTTTTTTTTTTTTTCTAGAAACTAGAGTAAATCTAAAATTATACACTTGATCAGCCTAGCTTTTAGTAGTAATTATGCTCATCTATATATGCAGGTGTTGGATAGAGAATTCGAGGTGCAAAAGAAAGATGAGTAGGAAATCTGACGTGAAACATTAATATTATGTGATTAAACTGTCCTTAGAAGTGTAAAACTCAAAGATTCTTGTTACCTTTGCTATTGCATCACCGGTCAACAGAGGAAAATTGTTGACACGGTATTTAACAATTATGCCTCCAAATTTTTTATTTTAATAATTTATCTTCTGAATTTGATAAATTATTTTAATAAACTCCATTTAATTATATTTAATATCGAAATGGATATTTGAATTTGGAAGATAATTTAGGGTTTGTATTAGATATCGAAAATTTTGGTTGGAAATGGAGTTTCTGTCTTCACTTGAGGCATAGGTTTTTCCCGACTAATTTAATCCATTTGGGATATCTTACTGAAACAATTTAACGAGTTCAGGAGGTAAATTATCAAAATTAAAAATTTAAGACATGATATATTTTGGCGTATCAGTATTAAATACCCAAGATTATTAATATCATATTTAGCTTGTACTCCGTCAAATACAGATACACCTCCGTGAGCTTTGGTAATGTTGTTGATCAATTCCATAATAAGTACAATTTGAAATATTTTCAATGTTTAGTTTTATACACGTCTTTTTTAGGGGGCCTGCATCCATTATGTAGCATAGGGGTTATGTCTCGTATGAAACGTTCTGGTATGTTTACTTACCAGGAGTAGGGAATGAAAGTGGAGAATGGAAGTCAATCCCTTGTTTATTTGCTCTTTTTTTTTTTTTTTTTTTGAATTGGAGTGAGAATTATGGATCCCACACCAATTTGTGATTGAGGAATGAGATTGGCAATCTTATGTCCCCCTCCGGATTGTGACTTCCATTCCTATTATTAACATTAAATTATCATTTTATCCTTAGTTCGTTTGCAAAAAAAAAAAAATTGTATTAAAAAATAATAACAACCTATATTAATTATTTTTATTAACTAAATATAATATATTTTCATTAACTTAATATTATATAACTATCCTAATTACTATTAACGTTATTAGAGTAAATAAATAATTTTTTTTATCATAATATATTATTATGTTTCTATTTTTATATTTTTTATACTTTAATTATTTTAATTCATTTTTTTTACTCTTTTTATAAACAAAAAATTACACAATTTAATTTTATTGTCTTAATATCATAATGATTATTTTACTATTCATTTTTTTTACTCTTTTTATAAACAAAAAATTACACAATTTAATTTTATTGTCTTAATATCATAATGATTATTTTACTTTTGATTAATAATATGATAATAGATTAAAAAAATTAATCATTTTTTTAATTTTTGAAAATACAATAAATAAAGGGGTATACAAGTAAATTTACAGCAATTAACTCCGATTCCTGTTCTAAGTAAATGCATGAATGGGATTAACAGTGACTCTGACTCCGATTCCTGGAACTCAAGTAAACAGCATATTCTGACTCCGAATCCTGATTCTAAATCCAGTCCACTCCGAAGCCTAAGCACTCTGATTCATGCTCATTCTAATTAGGCGTAAGTAAACATGTTATTAGTAGTATACCACTTCTACGAATAGCCCTTAATGCCGCATATCTTCTGAGACCGGAGCCTTTCATCATGACTTCTGCTCATCAAGATGAATATTCCATGATAAAAAATACCCAATAATTCTAACTCAATTAACGTTTTTTTTCCCTAAAAAATTAATAAAAATTTTAACTAATCTTTAAAAAAATCAACAAAGTTCCAATTAATTAAAATTCAATTTTAAACCGATACATCAAACACATTTAGGACGTATTGTTTGATAGACAGATGTCATGCCCCGATAGGCAAGGCAAATTGAATATATATGCTTGCCTTAATATATAATCGTCCGACTATAATTAAGATATCAAGCAAAACGAGTGACGGATTCTTTCTAGTTTGAAAAAGTCAATTAGACTCAGAAAAATATTTTGTATTTACTCTGCCGAAAGAAGATTAGTGATTACTACAAGACGAGAATGCCCTTATCCAGAAGCCTTCACTGGCTGTCCTTTTGACAATGTCACCGCCCCACAAGCACGAAAGCGACCCGACAAAATAATTTTGATTGTTTTTTTCCCTTGAAAGATTTATTTATTTATTTATTTATTTATTTATGGTGAATGGTTTACTTATTTGCTTATTAATTTTGCTGAAAAAAAGGGGGAAGATTTTTTTTTTTTTTTTGGTTATATTTAAAAATTAAGGTCGATATTCGTGATTAGTCTAGTAATAGAACTTTGGTCGCATTTGGTGCCAAAGACCAGCTTTTCTCTCGTGTCTTTTAGATTATTTAATTACCAAAGGCATTGAACATTTAATAAGTTAGATGGCTATATTAAAAAATAACAAATAAAATTAATGGGGGTACTCAATATCAATTAATTGTCTGGTTGTGATTAATTTAGCTGGTGGAAAGGAGGATTTAGCATCTCTTTGGTTCGACAGTTATAGTCAAAATTTTAAATTGAAGATGGTTGATTTTTTAAAAATTAATTATAATTTTTGTTGACTTTTCAAAAAAAAAACAAAAACTGATATGAAAAATTTGAGTTGTAACTAAGATACCAAACAAAGGCTTAGAGAGGCATCATCAGTTTCATGTTGCAGTCCAGTCATATACCGCAATATATATTTATATTCTTTAAGTTAAGATGTTTAGTTTCATAAAACTATTCATTTCTTTTATAGCATATTGTTTGCATACCAATTAAAAGGTCGTTATCATTTAATAAGAATGATCAGGAAACTTTGAGAAGAATATTTATTTGTCTATTCTTTCTAGGTAATATTTACTCTAAAATAATCAACTTTATAGCCTAACCAATTTTCAGCATTAAACTACTGTACTCTTTTTATCTAGATATGAATAACTAAATATCATTCAAAAAGGGAAGAAATTTAGTAGATTTCTGAAAATTTTTCTCGCACTATAGCTAGTATTTTTGAAATCTAGTTTGTCTCAAAAACAGTCCATGATACTTATTTATTAAAAAAAAAAAAAAAAAAAAAAAAAAAAAAAAGCAGTCCATGAAATTGGAAAATCGTCTCATTGAAAATCTCCCTGTTTAAATTTCGACCACAAACAATAAAATATGACTACTAATTGGCTTATTTTAGGGTTTGGCAATGCTCGTGAATGAGGGTGCAACCATTAATATTGACAGAGAAGTTAGGATTTTACAAATTTAGGGCTACAATTAACTGCTTAGGAATGTACGTAACTCTTTTACAATTTCGTGCTAAGTTGTCGAGTGGATCGACCTTTATAAATAGGTAGCGGCATTGTAATTAGAGTTTATCAATTAGAGATAATTTTTAAACAAAAGGATAATTTTCTCTTGCAAATAATTTGATCATAGTAATGAATTATTTAGTGGTTGAAGAGGATATAATTTCACATTAAAGTAAACCTATATGAATCTTGTGTGTCTGTGATTTTTTATTCTCTTTTACAAGTTACATTGCTCTTAATAAATGCAATTAATGCGTCTAATTCTTAACATTCTATAAGATAAAATTGAAGGAAACTCAAAAAACAGGTGGAGGCTCAATCCTTAATTCAATTATCAACTCTTTAATTCTTCAATAAAAATGGATGTTATAATTGCAAATTGTACACATTCAACTCTTCAATCCTTCAAATCGTAAAAATTTTAGCCAAACAAAGGGTCAAAATTTACATATCCCACCTACCATCATTTTAACGTTTTTCGTCTATTACTTTAGTTGAGAGACCCCTGTGAGATGGTTTTCCTCTTCTTGACTACAAGGAACTTCTAAAAAATAATTTTAAAATACTTTTTTTTTTAATCGGTACACCATGAATTTATCAAACAATCGCAATTTACACCTTAATTTTTTTTACATTGGCAATTTATACTATGAACCTATAAATCTGTAGCAATTATGCCCCCATCCCCAAATTGATTACAATGTTAATGTTTTAAAGGAAATTGACATATAATTTGTTAATGAGTTGTTAATTAATGACATAAGTTATCATTTTTATCCATTTTAATCTAAAGTTATTGAAATATTAAGATCTTTAATTAAGTTTTATTAAAAGGAAAATTTTAAATTGAATTTAATTTACATATAAATTTGAGTTAGCACATTAATTAAAAACATATTTTTTATGTTCTTTATTAACAACCTACATGAAACTCAAGTATCAATTTCAAATGAATATATACATGTATATACCAATATTATTGTGGTAGATTGTTACATATTTATAAATTCAGGTTGTAAATTATCAGCATAAAAAATGTAGGATGTAAATTGTAACTTCGTGACAAGTTCATAGTATACCGGTGTCAAAATTAAAAAAAAAAAAAAGAAAAAAGGATAATGACTTATCCCAAAAAGGGGAAGGAACAAAAAAAAAAGCGTACTAGTATAAAGTTTTGTGCAATTTTTAAGTTTTTGTGGTCGATATTCAACATAATATGGGGACTTTCTTTCTAGGACCCAACATCACGATGTCTCGATCTAGGCAACCATGGAGGTGCTCAAATCTGGCTACGCAATCTTCTGCTCAGATATTTGGACAATCTATAAAAGCAAGTCAACAATTCGTCTCTAAAGCTTTCCAATGGAGGTCCTGAAAAGAGAAAAGAGAGGGAAAGAATATAGAAAAAGAGTACCAAAGAGAAATTAAGATAGATGACAGAGAGCCGCGACGCTAGGATCAAGAGTTTTTTTTTTTTTTTTTTTTATTTAATGAATAGAGATGACAAAAATCAGCAGGTGCATCAAAACATCCCAATCAGGTCGGCATGAAGAGAGAAAAAGGAAAACGATCACTAATGAATTGGTGTAGCTGTTAAGAATATGGGTTTCACTTTCGATGATACGAACAACCATTTTAAGGTCCTTCTCTGATTAATAATGAACTGTGCAATGTTGAATAAAACTTAGCTCATCATCTTATAGGGTGTTTGGTGTTTAAGTTTGAGTTAAGATTTGTAAGTTTAAATAGTGATTTTGGTTGACTTTTTCAGAAAAGACAAAAAACTTTTGGGGAAAAAGACAAAAATTGAGTTGATGGTGGTGAGTTTAAACTCACCACCTTAGTATAATTAGTTAGGTTTTTCCCGTTCTATAGGGCGAGTCTCCATATTCTTACTATAGATATATGTAGAATAATATTGTCTGAGATTTAATCATTGTTAATAATTAAAGAGTTACCCAAATGCCTGATTAAGTAAGGGATATTCAACTATAGCTTATTTTCTTAGTGACAAAATCACGGCAAATTTACAATGCTAGAAACTCGTATTAATATTTAAAATATGAGAAAGGGGGAAAATGGTCTTTTTACATTGGGGGTTTCATACGCGTACATATTTTCTAATTAATCAATTTGGTCAAAATCACATGCAAATTATAAAAAAAAAATGAGCGAAATTTTTTTTATCTACATCTAATGGTTGATAAACATAATCCTATTAGTATTTTTTTTCCCCCCAATATGAAGATATAAATCTTTTAAAAGAAGTTCAAAAGAAAATATCTAAAAAGAACGGAAAAAAAAAAAAACAGTTATTAAAAAAAGGACACCTTTTGAAAAATATAAAGAGCTTATTATGTATGATATTTATAATAATGCTAAACTTAGTTAAAATTATTCCAAAATATAATTAGAAAAGGGTTACTTTTATAATGACTCCTGATCCATATGCCATCCCTCATGTTGATCATTGATTTTTAATATTGCGACATCACATTCTCTTTTAACTTTTTTATTATTACATTAATAGTCATTTGTCAATTCTTTATATATATATATATATATATATATATTAAAAAAAGAAATAGAAATTGAGCATTTTTAGATGGAAATTGTACCTTTATAATAGGTATTTTTGAAATAAATTGTACTTTCATCATTAGATATAGAGCATTATCAGTTAGAAATATAGTTTCTCTAAAAAGAATATTGATTTTAACATTAATTAAAGCTTATTGATCTAATTGTGTTAAATTTTTGTTCAGTTTTTGATTAAATGCCGCATATGAGTTGTTCGCGTAATAGTAGAAAAAATTCAAGATAATTTTATATGTAAATTTTAAAATTAGGATTAAAAATAAAATTGAAAATATAATTCAAGGATCATGTGTTGAAAAAAAAAAACCCTCAATAAAAAAAAACAAAAACAAAACAAAACGAAGGTCAATTTTTTGCCAGATACAAAACTGAGGGTTCAATGTCCAAAACATTATTCTATAACATTTTCATACATAATTAAAGAAATGTATCAAAAATGTAAAATCTGAAGTACCGAAAATACCCCTGATAGATGGAATTGAAAATTCTTGAAGCAAATCAATTAACATAACGCGGTTGGCCGACCAGTATGTCTGTCATACCTGGCACTGCTATGAGCCACTTTGTTGCTTTCCGAGCCAAAATCAATTAATTTATGGTCCTAAGGGCAATCTCGTCCAACTAAAAAAATAATATATAATATATATATTATATATATTCTCAGCCAGCTCACGCACTGGATGACGTAATTCACCAACTAACTAACCTGGTTTTCAGTTGTGTCCTTTCCCTCCGTGTATATCCCTTATTAATTTAAGATTTTATCCATTAGTGACGTGGCACTACTACTTTGTTGGATTTCGAGCCAATAAGCCACTCACGTGTGTGTGTGTGTGTGTGTGTGAAATATCTGACTAACTGTGATCGAAAATGCCTTATACAGTGCATTTCCTTTTTCCACTGTATTTCCAAGTTTTCAACAATTTGTTTAAATTTAATTTAATCATATAATTAGTAAAAGTAATATTAAAAAAAGTTAAAAAGTAATATTAAAAGACGTAATTGTATTTATAATCTAATGATAATTTTATATCTAATTATATTATAAAATATAGAGTTTAAATTCTCTCATCTTTAAGTTCATAAAATATTAGAAGACAATAGGTAAATGAAATACTTAGATTTCAAATTGTGAAATAGCAAATCATATCTTATATTAATAACAAAATAATGTTTGTATTAGGGTAGTTGCTCTATTTGTTGAAGATTTTGATCCTCATTTTAATTAATTAAAATGTTCCTGGCTAAACTATTTGAAAAATTGTAAAAACACTAAATTAACAGAAATCATTAAATGGCTATTTATAAAAATAAAAATAAAAATCATTAAATGATAGATGATTTTGATCATGTGCCTATCACTCGATGGAGAGAAATTATTATAACTATTCAGATTCATATCATCCCCATAGACATAATCTCTTTCATTTTAATTTTAAACAACAGGTGGTTATATTGGTTTTTTGGTAACTTTTTTAAGAGTTAAAGGATATCTTAAAAAATAATTAAAATAATTAAAAAAAAAAAAACGACAACAACAAACATCATCAACTAAAATGCTAAATTTGGACTGTGCTAATTGGCTATAATATCTATGAACATATTGTTAAGAGAAATAACTAGTGATATCGAGCAGATGTAAATTTTTTGTTTTCTCTTTATTTATGTTTGAATTTATTTTTCTACTGTACGTTTGGTATATGGGTGTTTTCACCAACAATTTTGCAAATTTAGTTGTTTTGTCCTTAGGAGTGGCAATTAAGTTTCATTCACTTGCGACTCTTTATTCTTGTCATTTTAGTTTATGTGTCTTTTGCGTGGTTTCTTACTGACTGTAGTTTTTAAGAGTCAAATATGAAGTTTATAGGTGTGAAGATCAACATCAATAATAGATTTGTTACCATGACAATTTGAAGAACTTGCACCGAAAACAAAACGTATAATTAAAAATAAAAGTGAAAAAATAGTCCCCTTTAAAAAATATTCAAAATGCCGACTTCATTTAAAAAAAAAAAACCAAACAAAATTTAAATTATTTCTACATACGTGGGTGAAGGATAATGAAAATAAGTACTATAAAAGAATAATTAAAATATATACGATTCTTCTTTTTTTGGGGGAAATTTCCACTTCTTTCCCATGAGGTTATTCAATGCTCATAATTTTAGATGCATTACTTTTGTGTTCATTTAAAACATGGTCATAGAATGATGGTAGGCATATATAAACTATACTATAAAAATTGACTCCATCCAAAGCAGAGTTCAAATACACCCATCATAAGTTTAAAAAAAAAAAAAAAGCTATATATATGTATCCTAACAACTCTCATCATTGAATGCTTTAATTTGATGCTTCTTAAATAATCCTTATCCTCCCTAAAAAAAAAAAAAAAAAAAAAAAAAAAAAAAAAAAAGATACATTTTTTTTCTTGAAAAATCCATCTAACACTTCATACTTAGAAAGATAACTAAACTGTATTTGCATGCATAGTTTAACAGTAATTTCACATTTAACTCCATATCAAGATAAAAAGTTCGAATCCCCCACCCTCAAGTTCAAAAAAAAAAAAATCTGCCGGTGGTGGTGGCATAACGGTTCGGGATAGCCTACCAAGACTCTCGTTCCCAGCATCCAAAGATCGAATCCCAGATCCTACTGTGAGGTTGACATCCTCTCCTAGTGGCCTTCCAATGTGGACTAGGCCTAGGTGGAGCTGGTTCTCTCTAGATGTTGGTTGCTAAAGCTTGGGCAAGGCGGTTGGGCTATTCCACCTGTGATCCCCGTAATTCCTTGACAATGTGTGATGACACCACTGATCCCATTTTTTCTCGGGGAAAAAAAAAACAACAGCTAAACTTTATCCGGTGATTGATAAACTTTTTGACCTTAAAACTAGTGTTTAACTACAATAAAATCACATGATTGTATAGTTAAAAGATAAATAGTTGCTCTATAATTTGTTTATGTAATCTAATTGGCAAATAAAATAAGGCACTAAATTTTGAAGTGAACTCTAAAATGATTGGAATCTATATACACTATTATATAACCACAGACACTGCGCGAGCATAAAGGAAGAGAATATTTGTTGCCTTAAATCGTAGAAGGCCATTTATAGCACCGTTGTAAAGTTAATGACTACCTAAAATTCGTTAGGGCTATTTCCAAAATGCAGCCAAGCCAAGTTTCTAACCCGTGTCATATTTAAAAATTTGGCGCCCAAATTTTATCTTAACAAGAGTAATAAAAATTCCCAAACTATCTTTCCTAAAATTTAGAATTTGGCTTATTATTTAAAGCCACGTAAAATAGATAAAGTCCAGTGTCTTTTATCAAAACAATTGTTTGCCCATTAATTTTGTGAAAATTTTGTGTTTATAGTTGATGAACATTATTATATATTTTACTCTGTAATTTAATCGTTAAATTGAAATACTATTTTTATAAAATAAAATAAAACAACCTGTTGACACTTCCAAATAAACCTCATTCCTTATATTCTCAACCTTCCTCTCCATTTAAATGCCACCTTATCAAACGGCCCTCACTTACAAACTTCATTAAGATCTCAATATTAGCGTGAAACTATCACATTCTTAAGTAGTTGAAAACCAATGTAATGACTTTGTGATGCCATCTATTTTGAAATTAACGAACTCTCTTTCATACTCTTATGCCTTATTTGGTGAATGAGTTTAAACTCAAAATTTTCATCTCAGTTTTTATCTTTTTTTGAAAAGTCAATAAAAATTATAACTAGTTTTTAAAAAGTTAACCAACTCAAAATTAAAAATTTCAACTCAAACCGTTTCACAAAACGGCACCATAATACTCTTTCAAGCCTTTGTTTCAAAGTATGATTAATTAGGGTTTTCATATCCTCATAATCATATACACACATTCAACCTCAAATCATAACACGACCTAAAAATTATTTAACATTGTTTCTTCTTCGCTCCTATTACCATTAGTTCATCAAATTAACTCGAGCGCCCTCGAATTAGGTCAAGCACCCTCGAATTAGGTCGACGTGCATCTTGCAAGATCTGGAAGAGGGCACTTGCCTCACGACTCGCGAGTACGAGCCTCTCAAACAAATTTTTGTATGGGAACTCGCCCATAGTCTTGCGTCCCCCAAAAGGTCGCGTGAATGCATCAAATCTCCCTTGGTTTTAGCACTTGGGTTGTAAAGTTCTTGGGACATGAAATTTAGCCTAAATTAGTAACATCAAAATGAAAAGTTTATGTAGTTTTTAAAGAATAGAATATAAATTTGTTTCGAAAAGTGAAAATACACATATCAATTATTTATCTTTCTTAATTGTACAATAAAAAGTGAAAAAAAAAATACACACACACATATATATATATATATATGCGCATATGTAAAGGCCCAATCCCAAAATGTCCTCAAAGTTCTCCCGAAGTCGCTGTTACCCATCCTCGCGGCTCACAAGGTGGGACCCCCCGTCGGCACAGACTTCTGACAGTTACGACAACAAAAATAAAATTTTTAACAATAAAAAAATCATTTAATTCAATGGCATTAATCGAAAATTTTGGGAGTGGAAAAACTTCTGAAAGAAACCTTTTTCGTGGCTACCGATCCCCCACGTGTCAGCCTTCCACTCGTCAGCACCAAGATTTTCTTCCCTCTGACACCACCCCAATAGATACATATCACTATATTACACACATTACATACTCCAGACAGATTGATAAGAAGAAGAGAAACTCCCAACTCTCCAAAAATCCTCCCAAAAAAAAAAAAAAAGAGTTTAAATTAAGAAGTTGCGAAGAAAGAAGAACTTAACGACGTCGTTTGTCATGGGAATTGCGAACGGAGGAGAGTGGGGCGGCGCCGCTGCTGCGGCGGCGGCGGTGGGGGGGAAGGGGTGTGACTCGTGTAAGGCGGCGGCAGCGGCGGTGTTCTGCCGAGTGGACACGGCGTTCCTCTGCCTGAGCTGCGACGCTAAGATCCACTGCGCCAACAGGCTGGCGTCGCGGCACGAGCGGGTCTGGATGTGCGAGGTCTGCGAGCAGGCTCCCGCCGCCGTGACCTGCAAGGCCGACGCCGCTGCCCTCTGCGTCTCCTGCGACGCCGACATCCACTCCGCCAACCCCCTCGCCCAGCGCCACGACCGCGTCCCCATCGAGCCTTTCTTTGACTCCACCGACTCCCTCGTCCGCTCCTCAGCAGCCGACGCCGCCGCCGCCGCCCTCAACTACTTCTCCTCCTCCACCGGCACCGGCGCGTGCACCAACACCAACCACGACGATGACGACTACTCTCCCTCCGACGGCGCGTGTCACCCCCACCACGACAACGACCTCGTCGTCGAGACCTCCCCTTGGATCATCTCCAACGCGAAGCTGAATCTCGACGCGCCTGATCTCAAATCCTCCGGTGAAATCTTCTTCTCCGAAATGGATTCGTTTCTCGACTTCGATTACTCCAACAATCCGATCCACGGCACCGATAGCGTCGTTCCGGTCAAAATCAAACCGATTTCTCCCTCTCCGATCATCAACCACCCGGAGAATTGCTTCGACATCGACTTCTGCAGATCCAAGCTCTCTTCCTTCACTAATTACGCCTCCCACTGCCTCAGTCACAGCGTAATTATCTAATCCCGATGCAATCCGACGGTTCAGAACTGATTGAACTCTACAGAAGTGTACTAATTTCTCTTTCAATTATCAATTTCAGGTCTCCTCGTCGTCGTTGGATGTCGGAGTTGTTCCCGACGGGAACTCGATTAACGAAATCTCCTATCCTTTCGGCCGAAGCCTGAGCAAAACCGGAGCCGGCGGCGATCCGATTCCGAGGGTGCCTGCGTCGTCGACGTCGACGTCGACGACGTCGCAGGCGACTCAGCTCTGCGGATTGGACCGGGAGGCTAGGGTTTTGAGGTACAGAGAGAAGAGGAAGAACAGAAAGTTCGAGAAGACGATTCGCTACGCCTCCAGAAAGGCCTACGCCGAGACTCGGCCGAGGATCAAAGGCCGGTTCGCGAAACGGACCGAGATCGAGATCGACGCCGACGTCGATGCCGATCAAATCTACGGCGGCGGATCGGCTTTCTTCGCCGCCGTCGCCGATTCTCAATACGGCGTCGTTCCGACGTTTTAACCTTGACTCTCAGACCGAAGTGAGGAAAGAAATTAAAACAAAGAAAAAAAAAAAACCCAATACGGTCCTGAGCTTGGTTCTGATGTGAGGATTCTTCATCTTGTTTTAGAATAATTTTAATCGTACGGTGTTGGAAGTGTTAATCATATATGTCTTTCCGTTAAGATTACTACGTGATGTGTTTTTTATCCTGATCGTAGAGTAAGAGCCGTCGATTTCACAGGATCGTAAGGTGGAGCTGAAGCGCCTGATCAAAATCTCCCTCACCTCGGTCTCAACTCTCAAAAGCTTGTTTAGTATTATCATTTTCTTTTCTTTTCCCTTTTTTTTTTTATAACTTTTTTCAGGGGACAAGTGTAACTCTTTGTATGCAAGTATTCAACTTTTCTACATTAATATATCACGGATCTGTTTCTCAATTCTGATTGGCTAAAATCCCAACTTCTTTCTATTTTTTTTTCATTTGCAACTACTTCCAATTAATTAATTATTATTTTTAATAATCTCAGATAATTGTCATTGTCTTCTTTATATGTGGATTAATTAATTAATTAGCACTGTTTCGCTTTGAATTATAATAAGAGTTTATTTCATTAAACAAAACAAAATTGTTGTATTTGGTGGGTTCAAGTTCAATGAGATAACAAAGAATATCGTGGGGGAAAAAAAAAAAAAAAACGTTCAATGAGATAATAATAAAATATGTTACCGAGTCTGCATGAATATTTTTATGTATGACAGTTTAGCTTTTTCTAAGAAAAGCAAATCATATACACACAACTTTGGACTTGCAACTTGTTTTCTTTTTATCTTAAAAATAATAATAATAAAATAAAATAAAATAAAATAAAAACTTGTTTTTCTTTTTCTTTAAATTCTAAACCTTTTTATTCAAGAAGAATCACGAATCCAAGTAGGTGGTTCTTACACGATTGGCTGTTTAGCCTCGAAAGAAAAGTAGGTTTGGGTAAAGTGTTAATAGAATATAGAAATATTCAATATTCTTTTCATTCTCCTTAACATTAGAAAATATTCATTTTGATTCAATTTTGTTTTCACTAGGCTAAAATTCACATTAACCCCTCTCAATTTTACATCGTTTGTCAGTCTCATTCACTAAAAACCTCGGAATGCATTGGTCTTAATGTTGTCGGGATGGGGACGATTAAACATGAAACGGGGTCAAAGAAAAACTTGCAAATTGGGGATAAGACCGTCTCCGATTAAATTCCCTACATATTTTAATTACCTTTTATAATGTATTATAGCTATGTTTGTATATATTTTAGTGAGGATTTAGTGTTAAGTATCTTAATTTTAATCCAAAATTTTTTATACTGGCTCACGTGGTGACGAAAATGACAATATAATGATGACACGTGAGATTGACACGCTGTTGTTTAGTGATGCTTCTTCGACTTTGCAGTGTATCTCTCGAAGTCTACTACTAATTTCCTGGTGGTCCTTCACCAGCAGCCTCATTGCCTGAGGGTTTTCATATTTTTCTTTTTTTTTTTTTTTTTTTGTTCGTGTTGGGGGGTTTGCAATAAAGGTGGTTTATACCTTCATCTGTTGGTGTGTTGTTTCATTTCTTATGGAGTGTTTAGTGTGTAAGTTTGAGTTAAGATTTTTAAGTTTAAATAGTAAATTATGTTGAATTTTCAAAAAAGACAAAAAACTTTTTGGGAAAAAGACAAAAGCTTTTTGAAAAAAAAAATAAAAAATAAAAAATAAAAATGTTAGTTTGGACTTATCAACCAAACAAACCCCTAGATTTGCTACAAATTTGCAGTGGGCTTCCCAATATCAGTCGAATTTATAGGATCGCAGAGGATTTGTTAAAGATCCATGTGTACTCTCAAACTTTAATACACTCTTTTAGATGTTCGGTTTTAGAATTCGAGACATGTTTCTTCTCCTTTAACATTTCATTCAAATTTATTAGTAGACCAGGTGGTTGTTTATTAGGGTCATTGTTTTTCCGTAGTTTGTGGCCTTGTAGATTACAATTGGTGTTTATATTTAATTTATTTTGAATATGTTGTCCCTTTATAAATATAATAAATTTAATCCAAAAAATTTATATATTTGTGATTACACAATAGAAGCAGCTATTTCCACTTAATTTCCTTTAATGCTGAAATTTGTTGCCAGACAATAGTAATCAAAACTGAAAATATCGACATCGGTAAAAATATCAATACTACAGTTTTATAGAAGTTTCAGAAAAAATATTAAGATATCAATAGAAATATGAAAAGACATCAGGGAAACAACAAATTAATACTAAAACATATTTATGATTTTTTTAGGTATATTTATGATATTTTAGATGGAATAAACATTAGAAACATGCCAAATTTTTAAGTAGGTGTCATAAATTTTAACAAATTTATATGCCACATATAAATGGGTCTATAAAATTTCCATCATAAATCCATGATAAATTGACCAAAGCACAATCATGGGCTAGTATGTAACATGATATTTATTTAATTTCTTTATTTAAAAAAAAAAAAAAGGCAAAGACAAGATTCTTTTAAGAAGTGTAGTAATGAGTAGACATAATCATTTATTCTTCTTACAAATTATTGCTATATATTAAAAGGAATGAGGGGTTTACTATTCTTTCCACAACGCACGGATAAATTTATCCCTCAATCAGAATTGTTTTTTATATCTGCAGTGAGCAGACAGTTTTATCCCTCATTTATGTGTTTGGACTATTTAGTCCTTCTCAAATACTCTAAGATTGGTTTGCTGCATAGTGGATGGATTTTTATATTCCTGTAACCCTAGTATATCACGTTTGCCTCTCTCTCCGCCGTTCATTTCCTCTTTTCATTTTCCTTCTTAACTATTTGCTCTCTCTCTCATTTTCTTCGTACTCTCCAAACCCTAAACTCTGATATCTGTGTTTTTATTATTGCCAGTTTATGTTTTTCTGTCATCTTCTTCCTCTTCTATTGTTGTTTCTTTTTTTTTTTCTCCCCATTACTTCTGTGTTTTTAGTTCATTCATTTTTTCCTTTGATTTTCTCTCTCTACTGATCATTTTCTGTCTCGGTTTCTTTCTATTTTCCGAACCCAAAATTTTGATTTTTGTGTTTTTCCTATCCTTTGGTTTATTTTTCCCGTCATTTTTTTCTTTTCCATTGTTGTTTTGTTTTTTACCCTTATTTTTGTTTTTTGTTTTTGTTTTCCTCCTCTTCTTTTTTTTTTTTTTTTCCCAGATTTTGGTTTTTGAACTTTAGATTCTAAAATTTTTTCTTTGTTGTTTTTTTTTCCTTTATTGTTGTTTTGGTTTCGGTTTTTTTTTTTTTTTCTTCTTTTTTGGGGTTTTGGTTGGCTTTTCTTTTTATTGATTTCCTTTTTCTTATTATTATTATCATGTTTTTTTTTTCCTGCATATATATCAGTGAACAAACATTTTTTGTTTTTTTTTTATTTCTGTATATTTTTCTCGATATAATTTTTTCTTTTTGCATTTTTTTTCCTTTTCCCCCCCCTCTTTTTTGAGTTCTTGGGTGATTTTTTCTTTTTTTTTTTGTTTTGTTTTGTTTTGTTTTGTTGTCATTTTTTTCCTCCACATGTACATAATTAGATAAGAGTATTTTTTTGTTTTATTTTTACTTTTTGTTTTTCCCTTTTATTATTATTGTTTTCCCCCACTGCATTTACGTGATAAGAGAAAATCGAAAGAGATGAAGAGTTAAAAGTTAAATAAAAAAAGGGACAAGGTCTTGGTTTTGTTATATTTATTTTTGTAGTTTGTTTTTTTTTTTTAATTTATCTTTATTATTTGTCTTTACCATTTTTGGTTTTTTCTTCCGCTATGCGCATTATACTAGTTGTTGCTAAAATAAAACAAAAATAAAAATACATCTAACAACAAATGTTTTGATGTTATCGTTATTTTTTACTTCTCTTCAATAATTTTTGAAACTTTGCACAAATTAAACTGATTTTTAAATCGGTATTTTTTTCGATATTTATTGATGTTTTCCTTATATTTTTACTGATATATTTACTTCCAAAAGATATTTGAGCACCTCCAAAATGCCCAAATTTCAAAAATTTTGGAAAAACTTGTGTCCATGATCACGAGGACATAATTCTTTCTTAGAGGAGTTCCTTTGAAGAAAAAAAAAAAAAAAACTTTCGAAATATATATATATATATATATATATTTAATGAGAATAGGTTAAGGAAGTTGAGCATATGATACAACATAAAGTTAAGAACAACCCCACATATCTAGATATCCAATAATCATATTACAAAAATAATAGTCTTTTTTTTTTCTTTTTTTTCTTTTTCAGTAAGATAATAGTACTTTTTATTCTTCCACATAAAAATCATGTAAAACTTATGATAAAATTATACTTTTATCTTATTGATTGATATTATTATTTTCATCATTGGATTATTTTTTAAAATTTTGATAAATTAGTGTTTCATTAAAAAATTTTAGGTCATAACATGCAAAATTATTTACAGTCATTAATCAAACCACTAAAAAATTTATCTAATAACTAAAAATCAATGTTTGTCAATTGAATAAAAATACAATTCATATCACAAGCTTTTCTTCTAAGTATCGAGCTTCTCAACAATATATACAAGCAATTGCCCTTTTAAACTTGAGCAGTACTTGATTACTTCCTTACCAGTTAACAGTTAATAGGATCCTACAGATGCTGATATTATTGGTCAAAAAATATGTGTGGACGAAAATACGCTTTTTAATGAGAATTGAATTTAATTTTAAGTATAGTGCTTGTCCACTTTCTTTTACGAGGTATATATACTCATACATATTGGGATTTTAATTATACACACATTAAAATGATGTAATAAGCTTTCATGTAAACATTAATTAATAAAGAAAAATAAGGTAAATTAAGGGAATAAAATCCATTACTTAAGGAATTGATCCCAGATCGATGAAGTGATTTGAGTGTTACAAAGTGGAGTAGTATTTGTGAAAAAAAAAAAAAAAAAAAAACATCGATTTCTTTGTCACACAGGCTCCTATTAGCATTTCATTCAAATTTATTAGTAGACCAGGAGGTTGTTTATTAGGGTCATTGTTTTTCCGTAGTTTGTAGCCTTGTAGATTAGAATTGGTGTTTATATTTCATTTACTTTGAGTATGTTATCCCTTTAAAAATATAATAATTTTAATCCAAAAAATTTATATATTCATGATTACACAATAGAAGCAACTATTTTCACTTAATTTCCTTTAACGCTGAATTTTTTTGCCAGACAATAGTAAACAACACTGAAAATATCGACTATCGGTAAAAATATAAATACTATAATTTTATAGAAGTTTCAGAAAAAATATTAAGATATCAATAGAAATATGAAAAGAAATGAGGGAAACAACAAATTCATACTAAAACATATTTATGATTTTTTTTTGGTATATTTATGATATTTTAGATGGAATAAACATTAGAAACATGCCAAATTTTTAAGTAGGTGTCATAAATTTATAAC
Source organism: Ficus hispida (assembly GCA_025413025.1). Classification (NCBI taxonomy): domain Eukaryota; kingdom Viridiplantae; phylum Streptophyta; class Magnoliopsida; order Rosales; family Moraceae; genus Ficus; species Ficus hispida. The sequence goes on from CM046362.1 coordinate 7,724,503, forward strand.
AAATTTATATGCCACATATAAATGGGTCTTCAAAATTTCCATCATAAATCCATGATAAATTGACCAAAGCTGCAAAGCACAATCATGGGCTAGTATGTAACATGATATTTGTTTAATTGCTTTATTTTTTTAAAAAAAAAGGCAAAGACAAGATTCTTTTAAGAAGTGTAGTAATGAGTATACATAATCATTTATTCTTCTTACAATTATTACTATATATATTAAAAGGAACAAAGGGTTTACTATTCTTTCCACAGTGCATGGATAAATTTGTCCCTCAATCAAAGTTGTTTTTTGTATCTACAGTGAGTAGACATTTTTACCCCTCAGTTATGTTTTTGAACTATTTAGTCCTTCTTAAATACTCTAAAATTGGTTTGCTGCATAGTGGATGGACTTTTATACCTCTGCAACCCTAGCATATCACGTTTGCCTCTCTCTCCGTCGCTCATTTCCTTTTTTCATTTTCCTTATCAACTGTTTGCTCTCTCTCTAAGTTTCTTCATTCTCTCCAAATCCTAAACTCTGATATCTGTGTTTTTCTTATTGTCAGTTTATGTTTTTCCATCATCTTCTTCCTCTTCTATTGTTGTTTCTTTTTTTTTTCTCCCCCTTATTTATGTGTTTTTAGTTAATTCATTTTTTCTCCCTTATTTATGTTTTCTTTTTTTTCTCTCTCGGTTTCTTTCTATTCTCCAAACCTAAAATTTTGATTTTTGTGTTTTTCTTGTCCTTGATTTATTTTTCCCTCCATTTTTTTCTCTTCCATTGTTGTTTTTTTTTTTTACCCTTACTTTTGTTTTTTGTTTTTATTTTCCTCTCCTTTTTTTCTTTTTCCCAGATTTTGGTTTTCGAACTTTAGATTCTAAAATTTTTTCTTTGTTGTTGTTTTTTTCTTTATTGTTGTTTTGGTTTCCGTTTCTTTTTTTTATTTTATTTTTTATTTTGGGTTTTTGGTTGGCTTTTCTTTTTATCGATTTCCTTTTTCTTTTATTATTATCATGTTTTTTTTTCCTGCATATATATCAGTGAACAAACATTTTTTGTTTTTTTTTATTTATGTATATTTTTCTCAATATAATTTTTTGTTTTTGCATTTTTTTCCTTTTTTTCCCCTCTCTTTTGAGTTCTTGGGTGATTTTTTCTTTTTGTTTTTTGTTTTGTTTTTTTTTATTTATTGTCATTTTTTTCCTCCACATGTACATAATTAGATAAAAGTATTTTTCTTTTTATTACTTTTTATTTTTCCTTTTTATTATTATTATTTTTCCCCCTGCATTTACATGATCGAAGAAAATCATGAAAAGAAATGAAGAGTAACAAATTAAAGAAAAAATGGGGTAAGGTCTTGGTTTTGTTATATTTATTTTAGAAGTTTATTTATTTTAATTTATCTTTATTATTTTTCTTTATCATTTTTGGGTTTTTTCTTCCACCGTGCAACGTACAGGCATAAAAATAGTTCTTGCTAAAATAAGACAAACAAAAATACATCTAACAACAAATGCTTTGATGTTATCGTTATTTTTTACTTCTCTTTAATATTTTTTGAAACTTTGCACAAATTAAACTGATCTTTAAATCTGTTTTTTTTTTTTAATATTTATCGATGTTTTCCTTATATTTTTATTGAGATATTTACTTCCAAAAGATATTTGAGCACCTCCAAAATGGCCAAATTTCAAAAATTTTGGAAAAACTTGTGTCCATGATCACGAGGACATAATTCTTTCTTAGAGAGTTCCTTTGAGGGAAAAATTTTTTTTAAGTTTTTTTTTTTTTTTGTTTAAAAATGAGAATAGGTTAAGGAAGTTGAGCATAGATACAACATAAAGTTAAGAACAACCCCACATATCTAGATATCCAATAATCATATTACAAAAATAATAGTATTTTTTTTAAGTAAGATAATAGTACTTTTCATTCTTCCACATAAAAATCATGTAAAACTTATGATAAAATTGTACTTTTATCCTATTAATTGTTATTATTATTTTCATGATTGGATTATTTTTTAAAATTTTGATAAATAAGTGTTTTCATTAAAAAAATTTATGTTATAACATGCAAAATTATTTACAGCCGTAAATCAAACCACTAAAAAATTTATCTAATAACTAAAAGTCAATGTTTGTCAATTGAATAAAAATACAATTCATATCATGTTTTTTTTTTTTTTTCCTTCTAAATATCGAGCTTCTCAACAATATATACAAGCAATTGCCCGTTTAAACTTGAGAAGTACTTGATTAGTTCCTTACTAGTTAACCGTTAATAGGATCCTACAGATGCTAATATTATTGGTCAACCAATATGTGTGGACGAAAATACGCTTTTTAATGAGAACGGAATTTAATTTTAAGTATATTGCTTGTCCACTTTCTTTTACGAGGTATATACACACATACATGTTGTGATTTTAATTATACACACATTAAAATGAAGTAATAAGCTTTCATATAAACATTAATTAATAAAGAAAAATAAGGTAAATTAAGTGCATTAAGCGAACAAAATCCATTACTTAAGGAATTTGATCCCAAATCGATGAAGTGATTTGAATGTTACAAAGTGGAGTAGTATTTGTGGGGGCCAAAAAAAAAAAAAAAAGAACATGGATTTCTTTGTCACACAGGCTCCTATAAACTTTCTAATCTTTTGGATTTTGATAAGAATCTATGCAATATACATGAGTTAGATAATTTTAACGTTACGCTTACATGCTACTTTTTAATATGTACGTTCTCTCACCGAATTCATAAATATGCTTAATCTGTTTAATCGAATACAATATATTAGATTGGACTAGATTGAAAACTAATAAATTGGGTTTTTTCTAAATATTATGGTTGCGAATTATAATGCAGATTGAGTATTTCACAATCCATAAAATCCATAAATTAGAATTAGATGTATACATGCATATTATTATATACTCTAATTTTGTTTTTTAAACAATAAATATAAGTAAGTTGAATATAATTTGATATGTGGTTTTAGACATAACCTAATACTAATATCACACCTGATTTATGTAGGGTTCGAAGCATCTCACCCTAAGATAACATTTACCTACATGTAAGTTCACATGTCCCTACTTAGCTCATATTCCCCGTACATATGATAGCTTTAATTTTAATTGTAATTTTTAATTTTAATGAAACCCAACATGCTTAAATTAAGAAGAGAACCCTAGTCAAAATATGTTTTAGACTACACTTCACATAAAATTTGAGCACAATCGTCACCCCAATAACCAATGGCTCTTGCCTATTCTAGTTACGGATTGAATTGGTCAATCCAATAAGCTAAATTAGATGTCTATGGACTAGATTATGTTTAATAGATTGTGCGATTTTTCCAATCAAAAAATTATAAATTAGATAACAGATGGACCCCTAATACACGTAATTTGATCCGTGAACATTCAAACTTTCAATGCAAGTATAATTTATGAGGAATAAGGCAAGTGATCCCCTAAAACAAAATAAATTCAAAGAAAGGAAAATTTTAACGTTTACTAGAAAATTGTAGATATCAATTTTCGTGTCCTGGGGTGGTTGTTATTTAAATTTATATAAATGTCCTTGTCCTAGGGTCTAGTTTGGTTGAAAACTTGTGATTGATCTCTATTGCGGCTAATTATATAGCATTTTAGGCTTCCTGTGTTTACACCACTATTTCCACACTCTCAATAATTATTTTCATGTTGAAAATGTTGAAAGAAAGATTTCATCTAAACTCCAACAATCTTTCTCATCAAATAGGAAGATGCTCCCTAAATAGAATATCTTTCTAGTAATATTTTCATATTATACAAATGCATATGCACATAAATTATATATATGATTTGTTTGATTCACATAAATATATTTAAGTACAAAACTATATTTTGTAGCAGTTGTGTTCAAGAAAAAGCTCAAATATTGTAGTTATATAAATTGAATGGTTGCCGCTATAGTGATAATTACGTATACATTTTAATTTTACTATATAATCCCTCCGCATTCAAGTTTTAAAAAATAAAATACACAAATAAAATAATTGAATGAGAGTGTAGATTTAAAACGAGAAGAGAATATTTAAACGCCAACATAATATACATATACATATAATATTTTAATACCCATACAATTTGTTTTTTTTTTTTTTTTGTTCATATGTAATTGGGTAACTCTAGACCAAAACCTTATATTTGTGGTTGATTTTCTAACTTTCTTGGTATAATTATTTTGTCAAATTAATAGATAGGAGAATATTGTATCAATAATTTTCTCTCTGTATCAATTTAAAAAACAGCCTGAAATAACATGAGCATCTATATCCTATATATATATATATATATGTATGTATGTGTATATATATATATATATATAAACTAATAATAGAGGTAAAATATCTACGACCAATACGTTTATAAAATCTTCCATTTTATCATTTTCCTTTAGTACTTGTCAATGTACCAACGCGTTCTCATTGATCTATTTTGTGTCATTTATCAAAAAAAAAAAAAAAAAAAAAGGAAATATCCAAATTTCCACTTTCAACGCAAGCATTTTCCCTTGCCTGCATGCAGGCTCGTGTTCACTTTCATGCATACATACAAAAATATATACGTATATGTGTGTATACACACACACACACACACACACATATTTATGATAGGTTTTTAGGCCAAGTACTTTTAGGCTTTTGTAATTTTAGGTAGTTTTTAGGCCAAGTACTTTTATGCTTTTGTAATTTTAGGTTGTTGTTCCAATATTTTCCCAATAATATATAATACCTTATACCTCAATCGAATGCGTCTCTTTCTTCACATCAATTAGTGAAAAAGAAGACAGGAATGTTACCATGTATATGTATGTGGTGTGTCTATATATATAAATAAATATATATATATATATATATATATATAAGAATATACATATACACTTGTAGGCAAGTCTCTTGGTCACTATTGAGTAGGGAATCGCTTTCAAAATGATTTTGTTTCCTCTAATAATGGTAAAAGTCTAGTGTCCCCCCAATTGGTGGGACCTGATTTAATTGCTCGTTTGGCTAAGAAGTGAATATATTATTCTTTGGGCCAACTCTTGGATTTGTATGTTTGGTAACACGCATTAATATCAATGTTCACTGCTTCTGACGTTTACATATATATATATATATATATATATCTATATGTGTGTCTATATATCTGTGTGTGTGGGTGTTAGGTCGTTAATTATAAGTTTAACCCACACAATTTTTGTACAATTTTTAATTGGGTACATACGGAGAATTTTAATCATACCGTGAAAATTAGGCATTCATTCTCAACTCTTTGATCGTGACTTTCTTATAAAGCTTAGTTTTGGCCAAATTTTACTACAAATGGACGTAAATTTCCAAATTTGTGTAGACCAAAGTGTTTATGTGTGATAAACTGGTTCTTTGGGACTATTTTTGGTTTTGGTGGTTTGAATTTAGCAAGGACTTGGCAAAGTAATGGTGTTTAGATAAAATTAGGCAAACCAATATGTCTGCAAACAAATAAATTGGCTAATCTTTAATCTCTTCTATCTTCTAAGATTCATTGTACGTACCACTAAATAACGAACAACCTAAATTAACCTCATTATAGCTTATAAAGAAACAAATACCGAAAAGAAATTCATTATAAATTTACTTAAAGTTATTTATCAGTTACTCTAATTACTGGGATATACTAAGCTTATGTGATATAAGTTACCTTCTCTCTATTTACTTAAATATGCATATTCTTTTAAAGGTTGTTCTCATTTATACCTTGAACTTTGGAGTCAATGCCACTTAATCTGCTAAACTTTTAAAACTCTCACTTTACTTATTGAACTTTGAATTTAACATCCCTACTTTACTCATTCTATCAGAATTTCAGTTAAACACCAATGGTATTTGTTATATTAAGATTTCTGTTATAAACAAACAAACAAAAAATCACATAACTTTATTTAAACTCTTTTTTTTTTCTGTCTGTTTATTTTTTATAAAGAAAAAAATTAAACAAGAAAATCCACTAATTTTAAATCACTAGGATTTTTCCTATACAAATATATAGATTCTTGTTTATTAATATGTGCATCCTTCTATACCATTTCTAAAACAAATACAATGATAATTGAAAAATTGTTATCAGGGATACAACCGGTGTTAAATACCATCGTTAATAGAAGGTGGTTCGACATGTGGACCTTATTTCGTGGGACCCTCGTTTTAAACCTGTATCTTTAGTATTGTTCTAAACAAATTAATGATACAAAATTATTAAAACTGATCTGATAATGTGCAAATCATTAATCATTATTTAAGAAAAAATGTGATAATATTGTATAATCAGTACCAAATGTGGAATATAAGCTTCTAAAATATAAAACATTTCAAAGTTTTTTTTTTCTTTTTTCTGAAGAAACTTATAGAATAATCTAAACCTATTAGTCCAGAACTCAAACAAGATATTTCTTTTACATCATGAGTCCCTATTCTTGTTGTTTCATCCTTCTTAAATTAAAAAATGATTTTGAATAATTCGCTTCCTTTGACCTAAACTAGACACTTTGAATATTCAAAGACAAACATTATCAACAAAATGATGAAATCTACTTTTTCATTTAACCTATTTAAAAACGATAAAATCTATTTATAAAAATTTATATATAAAAACACTCCCTTTTAGATTTCAATTGTAGACATGGATAAGATCAAAAAGGCGTTTAGCATTTAAAGAAGGGAAACAAAAAAGTTGGGAGTTTAGTAGTAAAGATATAGGGGGCTTGTTTGATAGAGTATTTTTATTTTGTTTTTTATCAATAATAGAAAAAGATGGAATTTGTTAGAAGTGTTTGGAGTTAACAAGATTTTGAGCTCAAAATGATTTTTACAGTTTTTTAATAAATAATAAAAATATAAAAATGTTTATCTTATATAATTTAAATTTTATTATAAATTTTAAAGTAAACTTATAATAACTTTTGTCAGAAATCACATTTTGTAGGTTTGATATGAAGTATTTTTTGAGATTAAAAATTCTTTTAACAGATTAAAAACTGTTTTTGATTTCTTAAAAAGGTCCAAAAACAACTTCTAAATCTATTAAAGAAAAAAAAAAAGAAAAAAAAGAAGAAGAAGAAGGCCATAGTAGATACGAAACGGCAAAAGTCTCGGGTTGGCCATGTGCACGTGGAGTAGCTATCGTGGGGCCCACATTGGGGGTGTGGGGGGTGGAGAAGGTGGGCCCAACCTCATGGCCTTCACGTGCGACAGAGGCCCTGGCCACGCCCCGTGGGCTCACCCTGTCGCCCACCACACTCCACTCGCCAAAGGTGTGTGTGGTCCATTCCCCAACCCCCTATCAATTCAACTATGTTGTCCACTAGCCATAGCCCACTATCAAAAGGGCATAAATGTAAAGATTTTTGTTTTTATTTTTGGAAGATCGGTCAACGGTCGTGATCCACTCTCGCGTTTTGGTTTTATTATTATTGGATGATAGCTTTCGTGAAGACTAATGATTATTTATTTTTTGATGAAAAATGGTGGGGTCCTAACACGGTCACAATTTTTCAGTTTCATTTTACTCGTTTTACTTGTAAGGTTTAGTTCTTAACGAGTTTAATATCCGCGTGTTACACGGATAAAGAAGAAAAAATAAATAAAAAAATTAAGTATTATATAATAAAAACAGTTAATAAAGATAAATATTATAATGATAATAAGTATAATTCTTCTTAAAATCTCTTCCAATAGTGAATAGTACTAACAATAATAAAAACGAAAACAAAAGCAAAAAAAATAAAAAATAAAAATTATGTAGTCATACTCATTTAAAGAAAAAAAAATAAAACAAAAAACAAAAGAAAATAACAAAAATATTTAGATTCAAAAGAACCGGAAAAAACTAACCCTATATAACAAAATAAAATATATATCTCATTTTGTCATCTTTTTTACTGTTTTTAAAAAAACCAAAAAAAAAAAAACAAAAATAAATAAATTTTTATCAGGTTATATACATGCAAAAACATTAAAAAAAGATTTTTTAAATATAAAACAAAACAAACAAAAAAGACACAAAAAAAAAAATGCATGCAGAATCTTAAAAAAAAAAAAAAGGTTTTTAAGAAATAGAAAAAAAGGAACAACAAAGACAAAAAAAGAAACCCAAAAAAAAAATCTGAAATAAAGATAAAAAATTTAAAGTAAAAAATCATTTAAAAATTAAAAAAAAAGGCATAGTGAGAAAAAACATAATATAACAATAGATTGGAATCTAATGTCTAAAATTTAGCGTAAAAAAAATGACAAAAACAATATTAAGGAAAAAAAAACTTTGAATAGGGATAAAACTGACAACACACTATAGAAAAAAGAAAAGCAACTAAAAAAAGATGGGTAAAACAGGGATAACACTATAGCAAAGAAAAAAAACAACTACAAATGAAGGGTAAAATCATCAATTAATAATTTTAGAAGGACAAAGTTGTCCCAACACTGTATCAAATAGTAAAAGTAACTAAAAGCCAAGGACAAAATTGTCAATTGATAAAAAATAATAAAGGGTAAAACCGGCATAATACTGTAGCGGAAGAAAAAAATAGTTAGTGATGAAGGGTAAAAAAGTCATTATACCATAGAAAAAAGTAAAAATACTATATATTTACTGTTCATTTACTGTAGCAAAAATACTGTTTAGTCCTGTAGCTAATGAAGCAAAATCAGAGAGAAAAAAAAAATGAAAATCACTATTTATCACTGTAGAAGGAACAGTGAAAACCATCTTTCTTTTAGTATATGTATATAATTTCAGCATCTGAATTATACTTTCTGTCTCATTTTTGTTTTTCTATTTTAAAACATTACGGCTTTGTTTGATAACAAAGTTTAACTCAAATTAAATTGTATTTTTTTCATCTTAATTTTTGTCTTTTTCTGAACGGTCAACAAAATTCATAACTATTTTTTAAAAAGTCAACTTAAATCAAACTTAAAAATTTCATCTCAACTCATTCACCTAGCGGACCCTACAAATAAGTTTCTAATATGTTAAAAAGATATCACTAACCATTTCGTCACAAAATTGTTCAAAAATTAACGGAAAAATAAAGTGAAAATCACATTTTGTCTTTTGAATTTTAGAACGTAAAATGTTATAGACCTCATTTTAATATATTAGAAAAGTATCACTGACTATTTCATCACAAATTGTTCAAAATTTGTAAGGATAATCAAGTGATCCTCTCATTTCTAAGTTAATGAAGGGAATTTTAGATAAATCAAGCCAATAAAATATATGTAACCTTCACATGACATGCTTGGTTAACCTATGAGTTACTGATCTCATTGAGAGTGCCAATTATTTATTTATGTTTTTTAATTTTTCCAATTTCTATTGTTAAAATTATTTTGGTGTTGTTTTATCTGAAATGCCCTTCATTACTCAGATATGTTCACAGGGTTTATTTCGTCGTTTTCTAAGAGTCCGTTTAATTGGAGGACCAAACATGATAAGTTTGATGATGGAAGTTCGATTTGTAATCTTTTGAAAATCAAGCATCAAAACAAGACAACATAGATTTATGATACTTTCAAAGAGCAGCTATCTCTGTAGACATTATTTTGTTGTAATAATGTCTTTATAACGTAACCCTTATAGGATATCCATTATATTTTTAATTAAAATAGAATTCTCGAACATATTGAATTAAAGATGAATATTTCTATAATTACTATCAAAGTTGGCAATGACATATAATAAACGAGTGAACACAAGGACGGAGCCAGAAATATATTACAATAAGGGTGTATATTAAAATTTTTTTCAAGATAAAATAAATTTTAGTGGGGATTATGTGAGAATTTTTAATTTTAATGTGTTTGTGTAAGAATTTTTAGTTTTAGTGGGGGACAAAACAGTAAAATTATAAGCATAGAATTAATTTTAATAGAGATTATGTGTGAATTATTTTGTTTTTAGTGGCCAAAATTGATGAATGATTTTATAATACCTAAAAATTTTAAGGAAATTATTTGAATATTAAATGTAAAATGTTCTAGTTTTAAGGTTTTATAAAAAAAATATGGAGATCATTTTATATTTTGCATAATAATTTAAGTAAAATTTATTGTTAACATAGAATTATTGACACATGATTATATATATATATATATATGTCAAATTTAAAAATATTTAATTAATTTAAATGTTAGGGACCAAAATGGTCAAAATCCAAAAGTTAGGAACTAATTTAATAAAAATAAAAATTAAGGGACCAAAATAACAAAGATGTACAGAATTAGAAACTATAAGCGAACAAATTAGGCATAATTCAAAAATTAAAATTGCATGCTTTATATTTTGAGTCCAAACATGTCCCCTTTCTTCCCTCATTCTCTATTCTTCTCAAACTCGCGGTGGCTGCCATGGCAGGTTTCACAACCAAATATCCAGTGCCAAGACCCACAATCAATACACGTGCCTCCACTCAAATTTTAAAATTTTGATTTTTACTCCTAAAGTTCACATTAAATTTTTATTGCGCCCCATTATATAGAAAAGCTATATAATTATTTTCCTAACTAAAGAATTAAAATAAATATATTTCTACCCACTTCTTTTTATTTTTTTAATTTTTTTAATTTTTGAACTCCGTCACTACTGTCAAAATTGGATGCGACAAAAACCAACAAAACTAGCTGTGGTGTGAGCTATTGGCTAGTTCTGGTGTGGATCTATGATATGTGAGAGTGAGAAAATCCCTAATCGGAGATTTGCTTCCTTTCCATCTACAAATATAGCTTGTCTCTCAAATTGTCGTAACTTTGTGTAAACAAGAGGAAAATGATAGGAAAGATACAAGAATTCTTTGTCTCGTCAGAAAGGACATATATTTTCGTCAATCTAACCAAGAATTTCAACAGAAAAGCATAAAAATGAAATATGTTTGTGGCAATTTCTCAAATACAAAGGGAAAAAAAAAAAAAAAAAAAAGAAGATAAAAACATGTGATCCACGATAAATTTATTCACTGCAAAAGTATGATGTGAAAAGACCTAAAACAATTTTTTTTTCCTTTTTTTTTTGCTCTCTTTTTATAAATAAAGTATTGATTTATAAGGTGCTAAAACTTTAGTAGTTAAAAATCTTCGAATTTCTCTCTTGTTATAACTTTTAGCAATTTTAAAAGAACACGGAAGCTTTTGTCGTATCGACTTTGTCGTTTTTGTCCTTTTTTAAAACCTATATAAATATAATTATGAACATATTTATCATAAACATTTATTGGTTTAAACATTTTATTACAAAATCTTTTTGTTTAGTCGATATGAAATTTTTATACCGTCAAAAAACTATTGCTAAACTATTCGCAGATTACATGCCATTTCTCCTTTCAGTAATTAACTATTCATGAGTTACGCTATGGTCTACTGCAAAAAATTAAATAAAAAAAAAACATTTTAAAAAATTAGGAAATATTGTAAATTAGGGGTTAGTAGGTAGATAAAGAAAAAATATTTAACAATTTAATTAATATATGAAAATTTTTTTGGAACAATTGTAACAATATAATAACTTAATGTTCAAAATTTTATTGCTGGATGGTTTAAGAAAGTGGATAAGAAAAGTAGATTGAGAACATGATAATAGATCCATCCTTTACAACAATACAAGGGATATTTAGATATTTGTATATATATATATATATATATATGTATATGTAAATAAATACATATATATAAAGGATAAACATGACACTTGTGGAAAATACTCACAAAGGGTATTTTGCCACTTAATAAAACTTGTGTCTTTTCCACCAATATAGAGATATGTCCAAAAATTAAACTTCATTAACAAGTGAGTCAATTTAATTTTGATAAAACAAAAATACATGGGAATCCCATGTCCTTGGAGTTTTTGGACGAATGGCTGAAATAAAGAAAAATGTTTTGTATGTCGTTTTTACATCTTTTTGGGCGCGTCTTTGTAAATATGTTATATCTATATTGATAATTACTTCTTTTCTATCACCAAACTATATGTCATTCCTCTTTTTTTTTTTTTCCTTTTTTTTTTTTTTTAAAGCAATTATTATCACAAACTATTGTCATTCCTCTTTAAAAACAAAGGTGCAATTATTATCACCAAACTATATGTCATTCCTCTCTCTCTCTCTCTCTCTTTTTTTTTTTTAAAGAGCAATTTTATCACCAAACTATATGACATTCCTCTTTTTTTTTTTTTTTCCTTTTTTTTTTTTTTTTAAAGCAATTATTATCACCAAACTATTGTCATTCCTCTTTAAAAACAAAGGTGCAATTATTATCACCAAACTATATGTCATTCCTCTCTCTCTCTCTTTTTTTTTTTTTTTTAATTATTATCACCAAACTATATGACATTCCTCTTTATAATAATAATAATAAAAAAAAGAGCAATTATTATCACCTCAACATTTAGCTGAGATAAATTATTTTAACGTCTTTAGGAGGTAGCTGCAGTTGTGAACTGATCTTGTAGACAGTTAAACCTAAAAAATTTATTCAATTATTTGGGTTTTGGGCTATCCAATGGGCTTTTCAATTTGGATCTTACTCTATGGTCCATTTATTGTAATATGGTCGGTTCTCATTGCTACACTAGGGGACACATAAATGATTTACTCGAGTAATTTCCAACATCTTTTATACAGAGTGAATCCATGCTCTACAGTATTTTTTATCGTTACTCTCAGCCTGTTACATGGAAGACTCGTCATCGCCATGTGACAACCCCCATCACTATCATGTGATGAGTTATAAATTACCACGTGAGTTATTTTGGATTTTATTTTGAACGTGCGAAGCTCGTATTAACAGCTAGTAATTTTTTTTTAAAAAAAGGATGATTTTAAGGGTTGCCCTTCAAAGAGTACAATTCTGAAATTCTACCCTCATTTATAGTACCTTTAGAATTTTTGACATCTTATAAGATAAGTCAAATGTCAATATAATATGTATTTTCAATATTACCCTTGACACGTGAAAAATGACAATCTAATAGACTGTCAATGGCAATCTACTAGAATATCCTCATATGGCAGAGTCAACACGGGCCATCGACAGTCTCTATTGGCCGACACAGGTAGCAAGAGAGTATTTTGGTAGAATACATTTAATAATCTATCAGATTACTTCTGATAATCTACCTGATTACTTTTTATATTCTACCATATGAGAGAGAGAGAGAGAGAGAGAGAGAGAGAGAGAGAGGAATATGAAATCGCCTACTGTGCATTTGATCAACGATGGTCGACAGGGCAAAAATCTATATCGTTATTTGGTTGGGGTAAAAATATCAAGCATATGTACGGTAGTTTTTCCAAATTTCTCTTAAGAAAAAGTGGTTTAATTTACCTATGGACAGCGCCTCTACGGCCGGCCATTCCTCTATAAACTTTCAGAAAATGAAAAAAAAAAATTAAGTAATTTCAGAAATGATGTAAGTGTTATTTTCATTGTTAGTCCGTGAATTTTGTGCATTGTGACATTTTGGTCTCGAAACTTTCTATAAACTTTAGTCATTTGGTATTTTTATTACTTGAGATTAAAATTGTTCATAAAAGTTGACAAAGATTATTATAGGCCTAGCTCGATTATAACTTGAAATTTTATGATTTTATCTATGCAATGTGTAAAATGTTCTAAATTTGAAGAGTTTTAAAAAATATTATCTATTTTGCGCATGTTATATTCTGATGCTACCTTGAATTTTGCTGTGGTAACTTGCATTTGACAAATAACTTTGACATGAATACGGATGAAATTAGAGAAGTAAACAACTGTGAAATACTTCTAATTATCCCTTTAAAAATGGTTGGAAAAGCTGGCTAATAGGCAACATAAGTAGAACTTTGGACCTTAGCCCACAAGTATCGATGGGACTAACTTGTTAGGCTGGCCCACCCTACGTTACCTAAATAATTATATATATATATATATATTTATCTATTGATCAACATGATACAAATTTATTATTTTTAATCAATATAACATAAATTTTATTTGATTTTAGTAAAGTTTGTATCATGTTAGTCTAGTATTGATTTTTAATATCATATTGATATAATGGTCTTTAAATTTGTATCATTTAGGTACTTTTCCCTATTTGATATAAAAGGGATTGAGTTGGCCTTACTAGTTCATTTGACTTGATATAAATTCCATGAGCATCCCCACTACTATCAAGTTAAAAAATATACAATAAAATTAAAAAAAAAAAAGACTTCAAAAAAATATAAAAATGAAATATACAAAATTGAAATAGTAAACAACACAAATTTAATAAGTTGGTGGTTGTAGGCATAGTTTAACGGAAATTTAACGTCTGACTTTATCATAAGGTGAATAGTGTGAATCCCCACCTAAAATTCAATAAAACAAATGAAATATAAATTTGATATGTTGAGAACATTATAATCCATGCCGTATGAGCAAAATTTCCCTCTTCTTTTTGTTAGGAGATGATAAGTGTATAAAAATACAGTTTTGTTTTATATAATTTATTAGATAATTTAAGTTTTAATAAAGTATTTTTATGATATTAATTCAAAATATTTTACTTTTAATTTTGGTTTATTTTTATTTTTTCTTTTCCTTTCCTTTCTTTTCTTTTCTTTTCTTTTCTTCCTTTCCTTCCGCTGGTATGCTCCCAGGCTTGCGCAAGCTCCGGGCCAAAACTTCCCTTCCAGATGGGCCGCCTAATCTCAGGCCCAAGATCCAGCCCTTGTCTCTTGCCATGTGCGCGTGAATCCCTCTAGGTGACTGCGAGTCTCCAGCTAATTTACCAGCTAGGTGGCAAATTTCGTGGGCCAAAATTCTCTCCATGACCAAATGGAGTCAAGGCCTATAAAAGAAAGGACTTTGCAGCAAGCAAATAAGGTGTTTTACCCTTAGCATTTTTTGGCTGAGTTTGGAGTATTTTTAGTGTCTTTCTTATACGTTTTTCTTCTCCTTGCATTTTCATCTCATGTTTTCTTTTTAGAATTTTATGAGATAAAATTATAAGTTAGATTAGACATTTTGATGAAGCTAGTGATGATCTTATGTGTGATGAGTTTGATTTTATTTTGGTTTGTAAAGATTATATATTTTAGTGGATTGAATTTCATCATCTCATTTTTCTGTTCAAAATAATTTATTAATCTTTTATATAAATTCAGTCATGCTTTGTTTATGTAATATTGTCACATTCTGTTTTGATAAATATTTGTCTTATGAGTTGTCTACTATTGCAATTTGCCAAAAATAATATTTTGTCGATTTTGGATAACTTGTAATGATGAATCCGTTTAGTTTCAACATAGAGATTTACTCGACCGAAACACTTTTTTTATTTTTGTTAATCTTAATTCCATATTTTTCGATTGTCCGTTTGGGATGTGAAACAGTGCAATTGAATCAAAGATTGGATTCAAATTGAATAACGAAGCATATGAAAGATTTACGATGCCTTGCATCATTTATTATTGAATTTTTCTCCACCTAAGTCTTATCTTTTTCATATTTCCTTTATCACAAAAATCCACCAAAAATATTTTCTCTTTTTATTATTTTATTTCCTTGCCTTTTGAACGCTCATCTCTAATAATATTATTTGTTTTTGTTGTCGCCTCCCTATGAATACTACTGTCCAATCTATACTATAATCGACCACTTTACGAATGCATCTTTTGGCGTTAATCAGGAGACAAAAGTTCACAATGAAAAGATAGTTCTAGTAGAATATTTTTAGTGCCATAATTTCTACATTTCATTGGTTAATTATCAAACAAGTTCTTTATCAGAAAAGAATTATCAAAATAAGTTATCCTTTATAACTGCAGAGCATAGCAATCTTATGTCAATCAAAATAAGTTGTAGAATTTAATTGTTGTCCTGACGCAAAAAGACTTAATTCTCAAATAAAACGTGAATCGCCATAATTTTTTTTTATTTTCTTGTCTGTTAATTTTTGTCCACCATCTTGTTTCTTCAGGTAAAATTAAGATGTCTAACTCTTAACATAATATATAAGAGCAATGTTGAATAAGAACCGATATTACTATGAATATAAAATTTAAGATGATATATTAAGTAGGATTTCCAAATTAATTAATTGTAGTGCAAGAATCAACCAACAAAAATAAAAATAAAAATGAAATGCAGGTAATTTATATATCATGTATCACCAATACAAAAAGATTGACATTTTAATCCTTTACAAAAAGTACTGAAAATATGGAAAAAAACAACTTATAATTCGGAAACATTCACTTTTGCTCCACTTAGGCTAACCACAACCCTCTTGTCACAAATAAAATAAAATAAAATAAAATAAAATAAAATATATTAAAAAAGTAAAAGAAGAAATTAAACCTCTACATTCAACCAGTAGAAAAACCCACAAAAAATAAAAAAATGAAAAATAAAAAAAGGACCTACATACTTTAAGAATCCTCTAAAAGAGTATTTGTTGGTGGGACTTGGTAGCCATAAACCATTGAGTAATCATCTAACTCATCAGAGGTAAACTTTGGAATTCTCCAGCTCCTTGCAACCTCAGAGTCATGGCCATTAGTTAAAAGTTCCAACACCTAATGATCAAAGAAAAAAAGATGCGACGGTTAAAAAATGTGACGCTTGAACCGATTTTAATAAAATAGAAAACATATTTCCGAGTACCTCAGTCATCGATGGACGCCAAATTGAGGATTGTCTTACGCAATAAGAAGCTGCTAGCACTACTCTGTGTAGTTGTTCTGCATCATATTTTCCTTCCATGTTTGGATCAGCTAGCTTGGCAATGTCTCCTGATTCCATTAGGGGTTTCGCCTACAAACATATATGAATCACGTGAGTAACCGATGACTAGGGGTTCAGAGAAGTTTGGCATGTAACCTCTGATACCGTTACCGCTCTGATTTTGAGAAATTGATTTTTAACCATAAATATATTTTAACATTTTAGTTCCTTCATTTTGTATGAAAAATTACAAATGAATCCCCCACTCAGATTTTGAAAATTTAAATTTTATCCCCTACAATTTCTGTAGAATTTCAGTTATGCTCCCAATTTATAAGAAAATAATCATTTTGCTCACACTCAAGAATTGAAATTATGTAACTACAATCTAATTTAATGAGAATTATTCTCTCTAATTTTTCACATAATGTCTCCAATGCAATAATTTCTTATCTCTACTACAGGTACACTGAAAATTTCCTTTTTTTTTTTTTTTTTGAAAAAATAATAAAAAATTTGGCTGCATCAAAGTTGATATGTTCTTACCCAAAGGAGAAGGTTTCTCTTGGAAGAATCCACAGGCCTACGACCAGTTACAATCTCCAAAAGCAGAACCCCAAAAGCAAAAACATCAGTTTTCTCATCTACAATCCCATGCATAAAGTACTCCGGCGCCAAGTATCCGAACGTGCCTTCAATTGGAATCACGGCGTGGTGAGTCCACTTGTTCGGAAGCCATTTCGCTAGCCCAAAATCCGTGATCTGTAAAGTGGTAGAAAATTTTACAAAAATGCATAAGAAAATCCTACTAATGGACACAGTTCTGAACAATCATATATACACTAATCTTCTTAATCATTGTGATGTGATCCGTAAATCAGAACAATATCATACTGGTTTTTTTTTTTTTCGTACCCGACCACAAAATTCTCCGAACAATCGAAGAGAAAGTTACCTGTGGTTCATAGTCTGGTCCAAGAAGGACATTAGAGGCTTTTATGTCCCGGTGTATTATGCGGTGCTTGCAACATTTGTGAAGGTAATGAAGACCTCTTGCAACTCCAATGGCAATTTTGTATCTATTGGGCCAGTCAATTGACATGCTTTCTTTTCCTGAGATTTTGCAAGTGTTTCAAATGGTAAGGCAATTGCTGAAATGCATGTATAAATATAACGAAAATGCATAAATTGAAAATCATTTTTCGTCAGAGATATGTCACCATACACATGCGGAACCAAGATTTTATTTTAGTGGGGGCACATTTTATTTATTTATTTATTTATTTATATTTTAACTCTGTATTTCTCTTTTTAACTGTTTTTTTAACTCTCTATTTTGTTTTAGATCCCACAACTTTATAGCTAGATTTGAGAAATGTTTTGGTATAATTAGCTTTCTAGTTTGGAACAACGAGTATATGCTTGAAAATTTTACTAGTAAGTGGACATTGTTGAAAATGTTATACATAGCCGGTTAAAATTAAATCATTTCAGTGAGTCAAAATGAGATTTCCATTCAAAAAAGTTTTAATCTCAGCAAGGACACCTTTTCAATTAGAAACGTGTAATGGAGTAAAATGAGGACTTAAATTGAAATATTTGTAAGCTTAAAGAGAAAAAATTAAAACTGAAAAAATTTTCAATAAGAGCATATGACTTTTGAATTAAATTGTAGCCCCACCGCTTACCACAAACATAGTGATTAATTGCAGATCCACTATGTGTATATCATCATACATGTAGCTATTATTTATTGGTCAACATTTTCATATTTAATCCAAGTCATGATTAAGTTTAATAAAATTTATCTATATAAAGTGGAGGTATTTTCCAATAGGATAAATAACTTTTTTGCTAAATGTAAAATATGAACAGAAACATTTAAATTGTTCAAAAACGAGAACACAACATATGTAGAACCTATATGTGTCAACATGGAACCTACTTAATATAATATTTTCCAATGCTGCCCAAGTGTAATTTTCCAAACACTAGTTCTCCTTCTAAAGTTCGTATGCAAAATCTGAATCAAATTTTCATAAAAAAAAACCTTGTAAATTTCTATCGAAAATCAAGACGAGAACGGTAAAATCTTTTTCACCGTGCAATGCAGACGCCAAGTTTCCGTTCTGGGATAAATTGAAAATGAGGTAAAGGCCATTCTCAATGCAGCATCCAACTAAGCTAGCAGTGTTGGGATGGCAAACATGTCCAATTATGCCCAGTTCCATGAGAAACTCTTTCTCCTTTTTAGCATCTTTGTTGTCCTTAGCCAACCTCTTCACAGCAATGGTTTGTCCATCAGAAAGATCTCCTCTATACACTTCAGAGTACCCTCCTCTGCCCACTATATTATCTGAAAATCAGAACATCATAAAGCATTAGAAACTTTATATTCAGACAAGTTGATTTTTACCACCATATTTGATGGGGTAGTAAGACTGTGGTTTCTCCTTAACGAGATCTTGGATTCAAGTCACTCCTATTCCATTCGATGGGATATATGATCAATCTACTTTTTGACCACCTATCATTTGATGGGATGGTGAGACTGCTATTTCTCCTTGATGAGATCTTGGGTTTGAGTCACTCCTACCACATTGGACGGAGCATATGGTTAATCCACTTCCTCACCACCCATTATCACCTATCTACTATTTCTCCTCAACGAGATATTGGGGTTTGCGTCATTCCTACTATATTGGATGGAGTATATGGTCAATCCACTTCCTGACCTCCTCATTACCACCGGTCGTTTGATGAGGGTGGTAAGGCCACTAATTCTCTACAACAACGTCTTGGGTTTGAGTTAGTCCCATAATAATGAATGGACAATATGGTCAATTTACTTCCTGAGAGATCCATATGTCAAATAGGATGTCTTGCTTTCCTGGTTTTAGTTGGGTATGCCACCCTCTATCGTTAATAACTTTTTTTCTTTACCAAAAAAGAAATGGAACTATTCCTATGAAGCACACACTCACCTGGGTTGAAGTTGTTTGTGGCATTCATGATTTCCTCATAGCTGAAGCACCTTAACAAAGGCTGTCTCATTCCTTTGGCGGAGTTTCTTTTCCGAAACGGTGAACCGAGGAGAGAAAAGATAACCGTGCACGGTGAGAATCCTTGCTTTCTTGTATTAGATTTGGCTCCAAAGCTTGGTGTCACAGAAGGCAAATCTGTGATGGTTGAATCCACGCTGCTTAAGGTGTCGTCCTCTGTGCTCTGAGATGCAGCTTCCAGTTCATCTAGAACAGTTCTTGGTGAAGAAATCTTACTCTTTGTTTTCGTTTCTGAGACATTAAGATTTTGTGCAGAGGAGATAGCCGACTCACTCTTAATGCTCTTGTCCGTCAGCCTTGAACTTGATCGGCCGCTTTCTGCTAATAGGATCGGATTAGAACACATTCTAACAAGCATTTCTTTTAACACATTGTACTACTTCATGAGGTTTTCGGAGCTTTCGGTCCCTGAACTTTTAATTTGAGCATGAACTTATTTTTCTTTGGCAGGTTTGATCTTGACAATCATGTCATGTACAAAATGTTCGAACTTCCAAGTTCTTTCAAGGGCATTGAAGATAAATTTTGCTTCTTATGCGAATTTTTTTGTTTTTTAATTTTAAGTTATCACGTGATCGAACATATGATTATGGACCAAAATTGTAAAAAAAAAAAATAATTAAGGGATTAATTGACGGAAAAATAAATAAATAAAAACACGTAGAGATCAAACTGTCACAATACTAATAGTTCAAGGATTATGAAGTGAAAAATCCTAAATCATATTATATTTACAGGCAAGGACGGAGGGAAGCAAGGACCCGTGAAGCTTAAGACCCCCTCTCAAATTTTCTATTTAAAAAAAATGCCCTATAATTTTAAATAAAATCTCATAATAGCCCCTAATTAACCATTACATAGTTATTAGCGGGGCCGATAAAAAAAAAATTTCTAATT
Organism: Ficus hispida; assembly: GCA_025413025.1. Classification (NCBI taxonomy): domain Eukaryota; kingdom Viridiplantae; phylum Streptophyta; class Magnoliopsida; order Rosales; family Moraceae; genus Ficus; species Ficus hispida. The sequence goes on from CM046362.1 coordinate 7,745,235, forward strand.
TTGTCACTGTTTTCAGGATCAGTTACAATTATGGTTATCATGTGCAAAATGAAGATTAAAGAATAAATATTGTATCAGGGAAGTTTTTGAAAAAAGCTGCTTACCTTTAGAGTGTGTAGAATCTGAATCCGAATTTCGTTGCGGGAAGTTGCATTTCGCGAATAAAACGAGTGTGCAGCCATTAGGAACATTCTGAAAACAGTACCTCGCAACTAATGGATGCCTAATCCAGATAGAGAAAATGTCACTCATGACAGATTAAAATAAATAAATAAATAAATAATATTATAATTTTCAGACTCAGCTGGTACCTGTTTGATGTGCTTCTTGAACCACCAAGAACAAGATAGTCAGCAGAAACTGATTTCACTTCCTTGATTAGACCTCGTCCGACTCTGGAGCTAAAACCGACTCTAGCCTCCAAATTTACCTGAAAAATGTAGATATAAGCCTTTCTTTACTTTGATGCATATATATATATATATATATTGCACATGAGTGAATTACCTGCTTGGACTGACAGGTCCCGGCAAATTCTCCAAGCACAGAGATAACAAAAGCTTTTGCTCGGCGAAGCTGCGATTGTTTTTCGGCTGTTAATCCGTATTTCTTCTTCTCCTTGCCAGCTGATATAGTCAACAAACAATCAAAACATTTTCAATCATACAGGAGATTTAAAATTACTGAATTGGGTTAGTGAGTAGAAGCAAAATGGACCTACTAACCGAGAATGTGAACCGCGGCAATGTTGTCGTTCGGATGAGCAAGAACTCTGATTGCCCACGAAAGCAGCTCTTTGCTCTCGTTCGGGTCCAAAGATATGCCGATGAGTATCTTAGCAGGAGCGGAAGGCACCATTTCTTTTGTCAGGAATTGGCAGACAAATCGAATTGACGGTTGGTCTTGTCCACCATGGAAGAAGTAACACTGAGTTTAAGAATAGGTGGAAAGGTGACAAACATCATGATTGAAATTCAGTTGGGATTGTGAGGCCACTATACTTCTCATTCCATTATTCTTGTTTAAGAAGCATTAGAAATCTTTCTACAGTGGAAATTTGGACAAGTGATTTTGTGTGAATTTTTCTCTCTCTCTCCCTCTCTCTCTCTCTCTCTCTCTGATAGATGCAATTAAGTGTTATGGTTGGGTGCTTTGGGGTATAAGCAAAGTTTGTGGACACACATTTGATTTGTCTTGCTATTGAAGCCAAAAGAGAAGAGAGGTCCTCCAAACTAGGAAAGGCAAAAGTAGTACTTATCCTTTAGTTTGGTAGGAGAAGCTTTGTGGCCACCCCAAAAAAAAGAGCTATTCACTTCCATCATTAATGAATAACTAACCGTTTATCATTGTTTTGGATGAGAGAGAGAGAGAGAGAGAGAGAGAGAGAGGAGAGAGAGTTTTTGATTGGTCATTGTATAATGCATGGACATGTAGATCATTTTAGAAATTATGTAATGTAACACTAACCAAACATAAAGTTCAATCACAAAAAAATTCACTCTATATATATATATATATATATTTATAACTGCATGCCATATGAATCATTCCATAATAATGTGACACTTGCATACATAAGTTCGGTCCAAATAGGTATGAGAGTTGGCCACTTAGGCTCAAAAACCACATGTCATAAGGTTGGCTCCCTTCAAGGCCAAAAACGCATAAGCTTTACATTAAAAAATAAAAATCAAGGCTAGAGATAGTTTCATTGTTTCTGAAGGTGTTTTCCTTTTTGTATTCCAAATAAAAATTTAAATTTAATGTAAGGATGTATATAAGTAGAGCAGGTGCGAATGCGAGTGGAAGGGCGGAAGAACTTCCTCCACCCCTGCCCCACACTAGACTGGGGAGTAATCTTAACCCCATGCTCATATAATAATTCTCATACTCGTCCCTTTAGGAACGGGTATCCGTGGGTACCTCACCCATAAATAAAGTTGTCATTCCCATCCGTATTGTAGATAGGAATGTTATATACAATAAGTTATTTCTAATGATAGCATGCGTGTGCTTTTGAACCATAGATTTAGTCAAGATCACGTCATTATGAAAATGTATACAAAATTGATATAACCTATTAAAAATTTGATGGTTCAACACAATACTCTACCAATAGAGTATTTACCAAAGAATTATTGTCATTAATATTGCACAAAGGTAAATGATGCATCATAAGTTCAAAACATACATAACAACAATTCATTTAAAAAAACTGGAAAATATCATTCCAATTTTGTCATTTGAATGTCCCTCTAAAAATGAATTTCCGAATTTAGACAATTTCCAATCACAAATCCACCAAAGATTTGTACAAATATATGTTCTTGTTACATAAGCAGAATCAAGGGATACAGGGTTTTGCTTCACATTGTGTACTCTGTAGTGTGCAGTGCACCACCCATTTGCAAGTTTCCAAGATTTTCCAACCCCATCGGCACATACCGCTTGTCTTTGAAGCTTCATTAATGGTGCTGTTTTTCCACTTCAGACGTTATGGACATGGAAAGCTGGAAAGACGAGGCACGGCATGTGGGAAAGGAGATTACTGCTGCAAACCTGACACCAGCATGCAACAGGGTGAATTAAAACGCCACGAGAGGGAAAAGAATTCTAGATCATTCATGCATTTGAGTTGACGAGTTGAAATCAATCCCCTTCAAAATATTTTTCTTCATGGTGCAGAAATAATCCGCTGAGCATCTACATCTTCCCTGCGTGGGCACAACCTGCAGATCTTTAGCAGTACTGCTTTTCTTGTCTGCCTACATGTACTGGTGATTTTTGAATAAAGAAAAAATAAGTAAGCCAATCAAAGCCTCAAATTAAGACGATATGTATAAAAATATGAACAAAAATTCCGTTAAAATGGCATCAGTCACAACAAATCGAAATTTTATAAAGCTGAACAAATGCTAACGGCAAACAGAAAACTTCATTGGAATTCAACTATGAATCAAATATCATGAGGAAATAAGGGAAGCAAGAGAAGTAAGAATTATGAAGCCAGGTTAAGGATATTTTTAGAATTATCAGTGATAGGAATCAACTTGCATTCAGGCTTTCTTTTAGCAAAAGGACATTTACCACATTGTTTTTCCATATTCTGTCTTTAGTTTAATTTCAAAACCAGAAGGGGTGAAAAATGAGATTAGACAGTGTACCTCATACATTTCAGTTCTAATTCATAGAAATTTTTTATGTTATATTTTTCGGAGAAGGCCAGTTCAGACAACTGTGTGACCATCACAGCCAGCGGACAGGCAGAGAACTTTCTGCTACTTCTGAGCCTGAGTTGGACTAAAGATCATCAAACTCATCCACCAGGAGTAGGTTCCCGACTCCTTAGAACTCAAGGGCACGGAGGTATGGGCCAACAGAACTGATCCTGTTAAAGTAAGGATAGCACTAATAAAATACAGAGTTGATTATAGTGGTAAAAACTGTTACGACAATCATCATAAATCAAGATATATCAATGTCATAATTTGCACCTAACAATACAGCACATAAAGGGATTAGAGATGGCCAGAAAATGTCGGAGTTCATTGATTCAAAACCCATTTTTAGAAACTTGAAGAAATTTTATGATACCGATGTACACTAGTAAGAAATTTTGTGCTTTCTAGATTATCATGATAATAATTGGTTCTGAAATTTTAACGAAGGTATCAAAGTAGTTCTTTTTCCAGTTTCAGTTATCACAATTATACACACAGAAAGAATGGCAGAGGTTCCATTAGAGGGGGCAAAGAAAAAAAAAACTCTTTAAGATTTTTTTGGGATTTGAGTTGAGTTTGAGATTAGATGAAATTTTTAAGTTTGAGTTGAGTTGACCTTTTAAAAAGTAGTTATAAATTTTGTTGACTTTTCAGAAAAAGACAAAAATTGATTTGAAAAATTTGAGTTGAGTTTGAGTTAAACTCATTCACCAAACGTAGGCTTAGAATGTATTCTTTAAACTGTTCAAAAACATTTTTTCTAGTCTCTTTTTGTCTTTTTTGTTGATTTGTTTTAGTAATTATGTGACAACATCTGTTCACAAATTGAACGAGAGAAAATTATACTAAAATCTATCCTTGTTAAAGAATTCAGCCTTTCAGAATCCTCTCTCTAGGCCACTTTATATGTTTAGGCATCTTCTATTGCCGTTGTCATACTTCTAAGTGGCTCGTTTTTTACCCTTTCTACAAAACTAAGACGGTGCTCAAGACCAGAGGTGCTGAAGCCATTCGGTTCTCAATATGTGAACCTGGTAATAGCTACCATTGAAGAGGATAACTCTTTCCAGATATTTTCCAAACTTCAAGCTTTTTTTTTTTTTTTTATTCATTTACTTTTTCATTTTTTCATATTGTTCCCTCGAAAATGAGATGAGATCATGTTTGCGCATAAATTGGTTAAAATATGTCTTGCTAGAAACTCTCTAACATTTAAGTGTCCGTACTTTACAAGTATTCCTATTTTGCCCAGATCTTAACTCCAGTACTACCTGTCGCTTTGATATCATTGTTAATATTGAAAGAATGAGGGAAGTATTTTACATTAAGATTATAATTTCTTACTATGTGGACTAATTTTTAACACAAATGTACACTAGAGTAATTATTAACACGCCTTTAATTATCAGTGTTATAGTTCTGTGTGATGAAATTTTAACATTAGTATACACCAAACAGAACGCCGAACAGAGAAAGAGAAAAGCACCTAGCATCTAAGGAAACAAAAGCACAAAATAATGAGGTTTCAGATGGAGGCCTTTGAAGAGTTATCCATACTTCCCTAAAAATTCTAATATTAAAATTACCCTTGAAATTAATTTTTAATTTTTTTTAAAGGAGATAATAGGGAGAATCTTTTTACCAAATTTGGACATCAATATAAATTAACCTTCTTAATGATTGTACACAACTAATAGAGTGCGTTGCGACGGAGACGATTAGCCCTTGGAGGCGGAGTCTCCAAAGCTCTTCACTCTTCGATTTAAGAGATTGGCACTGCCGCCATTGGTCGGGGGAATCAGGGACAGCCCTTTGCAGGTACGCTCTCTACATCTCAACAAAGTTTCTTGTTTCTTCGTGTTTCTTCATTTTGTTTTTCCGATTAACAAAATTTTCTCTCAGCTCGGGTAAACCTATTTTAACTTCTCGAAGGAAAATTTTAGGGCAATGTTCAATTTTCCCCAGATTTGAATTTACATGGAGTTTGTTGTTAATTCCTTGAGAATTTCATGATAATACTTAAGTTTCATGATTTTGTCTATAGAAAAGCTACATCGAAGTACTCCTGTATGCATCTTGGATAATCCTTTTTTTTTTTTTAATTTAATTTTTATGTTTTGAGAAAAAAAGACCTTTCATTGATGACTAATTGATTTCAGGGTATAGGGGATAAGGTAGGATTATCTTTACTTAGCGGAGATTCCGAAGCTGTTTGATGTTCTTTTGAAAAAAAAAAAAAATTAATAATAATAAGAATTTCCAACGATGTCATGGTATTTGCTCCCAAAATTATTACAACTGTTCTTGCTAAAGATTTCAAATACTTTTTCTTAATTTGCAGAAAAGCTGAACCATCTATTGCTTTTATGTTCCGAATCCCCTGTCAAAATCCATGATACAAATGTTTATAATGGATTTTTTTATTACCGTTCTCATATTAGAACATGTAAAACTAATTGCTAGTGTTGACCTCTATTTTCATTTTCCATATATTTCCATCGACAATAGTTTAGATTCGTCTTGTTTGCTTATTCTCTCTCCCATCTTGTATGATAATGTTTATTCCCAATCTAAACCCAATCTTGGCAAAGATGTGAAACTAGCTGGCCGGGGTTGAGGTTATCACTACTGTGCCTAGTTTGTGAATGATTTTATGGTAAAGCTGCAATGGAACATTGAAGAGTTAGTGCATTCTGTGATTATATATGATTGGTAAACTATATTCCCAAATTAGTGTTTGACATGCTATTAATTTGCTTTCTAATTTCTATTTTTTCAGTATTTATGGAGGATTTTCTAGCTAGATTGACATTCATATAAGCAACTACGGTCTGTTTCAGATGCATCATAAGTATGCCTTAAACTACGGTTGCAAACAACTGAAACTTCATAATAGTTCTATACAAGCGGGTGTATGTGTATGTGTATGTGCATGTGTTGTGTACTAGTAGGTTCATCAAAGGCTCCAACCCTGAAAGAGAAAAAAAGGAAATCCATTATGTTTTCTTTATTGAGTTCTTTTGGCTAAGTTTAGTTCTGTTAAAATATTCATGTGTGGCTTCTACTAATGAATGTTCATTGATAATGAAGGTCCAACTGCAATAAGCTTTGTTTGTCATCAAAATGGCGCAACCAAAACTGACTGACAACGCTTGGCAATACTGCAAAATGATTGGCAACAACCGCAATCATGTTTGCTGCAATTTCTGTGGACACACAATGTGGGGTGGCATAACTCGTTTCAAGGAACACCTTGCACAGAAGAAAGGAGATGTGGCTCCATGCACAGGGTGCCCTCCGGAAGTGACAATTGAAATGCAGTCACGCCTGATAGAGCTATCGCGTGAAAGAGAGAACAAGCATAGACGGAAGAGAGAAACCTTGGAGGACTTGAGAAAGGACAAAGTTCAAAAACTTCTTGCACCTCAGCCACCACAAGAAGTCAATGTAGCGGAGCTGGAAGCCAGGGAAAAGACTTTACTTGACCAAGCTATCAAAGAGAGCCTCCACACCCATGAGATGGAAGTGAAAAAGGCAAAATATGAAGAGGAAGAGTTTCAGGCAGCCTGCAATGCCAGTGCCCACTTGTATGAACTGGAATCGAGAATGTATGGAGAAAGCGCCAGCGCATATAGAGCGGGGCCCAGGACATCTAATGCAGGGGCCAGCACGTCAAGAGTATGGACATCGGATAGTGGCTCGGACTTTCTTGTTGACCTTGAATCACGGCCAGTCCATGAAAGTAACCTTAACAATTGATTTTCCTTGCATTGTGAGACTTTAGGTTGCTCAATTTCCTTTTCTCTTGCGGGATATTAGTTTGATCAATCTCCGCTCCTTGTGAGACATTAGTTTGATCAATTTCCTATTTTCTAGCGGGACATTAGTTTGATCAATCTCCATTCCTTGTGAGACATTAGCTTGGTCAATTTCCGTTTCTTGTCAGACATTAGTTTGAACAATTTCAGTTTCTTGCAAAACTTTCATCGAATAACTCCGTTGTTGTTTCTTTTCCTTGACTTCTACTATTGCAAGCCGTATTTTATCCTGATTAAAGTATCAACTCCTTCATATCCTCCTAGATAATCCTAATAGACCTACATTTTCTTTCCCTATCGAATTCAACCGATAGAGATCAAATAACGACATTTAACATGTCGGCAATTTCCTCTTGAAAACAAGTCCTACAATTGAAACCATTAAAAACACAGATACCCTTTTGCCAAACAAAGTTTTTAAACAAATCAAATTGCTAATTTTGACAGAAAATTTGCAAGTTCCACCTGTTGAATCAGAACCAGTTCCTATGAATGAAGAACACAGATTTCTTGGAATTCAATTTCCAAGAGGAAAATTAAATAATAAAAACAAAAACTAAAACCAAGTTCTGAAATTCACGTATTCCTTTCAATCACCACAAAGCAGCAGTCAAACCCCAAAATCTTAAAAAAAAAAAAAAAATTGTGACTATTGCTTCATAAATAATTAAAACCTTTCTTTCTCTTTTATTTTTTATTTTTTATTTTTCCGATTATCATTTTGAAAATTTCCGATGATTTCTCAGCAACCAACCACAAACAGAAAATTGAAAATAAAAGAAAAAGAGTATAGGGAAAGTGAAACTCACCGGGAGTGGGAGAGAGACGATCCATCTTTTTCCAGATTCCGCGAAATTCTGCGGTTTGCTCTCTTGCTGCCCATGACCGCCTTTGCGGCTATACATTGTTCTGTAAAATCTGTACGATGTCGTTTATAATTTATAAATAAAGAACAGAAGGAATTTTTCCCTTTCCTTTTTATTCATATGATTTATTTGTTAATTTTTTGTTTTCAATAAAACCTCAACGTTTTTTTTTTTTTTTTTTGGGCTAATGATAAAAAAACAATTTAAGAACTGTACTTTTCGTCTCTCTCTCAAATTTCTTATATACTAAAGTTTACATTTTGTGTGTGACTTTGATGGTTTGGTGGTCTTGGTGGGATGAATTCGGCGGGTACTAATTGAGAGTTTCTTGGTAAGATTTAACATAACGAGTTTCTGGTAGTTTAAGATTTGATGAGGCCTTATAATTCAATGACTGATATGGTAATCTCTTACTTCTAATCGATCTCAATTGATGTTCTCTGAGTTATAACATGCTGCAGAGTAGTTGTTCTGTATGGGATAAGAATCTTACAGTTGATATTATTTTATATTCTTGCTTTGTTTTTGTGTTTTTGTTTAAATTTTGTAAGAAAGGTGGTAGTTTCCTTAATTCTGGTTTGTTTTTGTGTATGTGTTCTGCTTGAGTTGTTCTTTAATGGTATATGTTTGTTGGTTTAGTTAGCCTTATGACTAGGCGAAGTTTGTTGTAATCTCTATGCTGTGAATGATTGTCTCTCGAGGAATTTTCCCGTCATCGGATCTCAGTTAATATCCTCCTCATTGAGCTTCATTGTCTTAGTCAAAAATTATGTCTCTTATACCACATAGTTGTTTCGTTTATGATATTGGTATTTGTATGCTATTTTAATTTGAATGATAATTCGCCTCTTAAAAAAAAATAATTATACTTTGTGTCGACAATAAATATTACTATTTTAATTGTTCGATTAAATAAGATATATGATTAAGGGCGATACGATGTCATGTACTATAAATTTGTCAAGTGAATACTTATATGACCTGTTTGATATAGCTAGAAGCTTCTTTTAGCTTCCTACGTCTAAAAACAGTTTCTAAGAATGCTTCGATAAGAGTTTCAAGTCAAAAGTACTTATAGTCTAAGGAACAGCTTCTTGTGAGAGCAAAAAAATACACCTTCTGGTTCTGAACAGGTTTTAAAACTAGTAACAACACTAAGTTAGACCTTATAAATTTCATTTTAATATTTTTATTTCTTATTAGAAAACATTAAAAATTAGTTAAACGTTATAAGCTCTTTAGTTTAAATTACTTACTAGAAACAACCGTTTTTACTTCTGTTTTTCTACTAGCTAAAAGTAAAAGTAAAAGTAAAAGCATAAACTTTGTTAAACATATCCATATATCATACTATTAAAAAATTAATCTAACAACCAATAGAATAAGGCTTTATTTAGATTGTCAATTTAACTCCAACTAAACCGTAATTTTTCATTTTATATATATTCTACGGTATGGCCAGGGGGAAAAAAAAAACAGTGGACATGGTTGATTTGACGGATACAAAAAGGGAAAAAGTATACCAGATTTCACAAATAAAAGTCATTCAAAGAAGTACAACACAAATTAATCTCACGCACATTTTTTTATAAATCTCTAAGTAAAATAAAATATCAGATCATCTGATATTGAGATCTCTCTATATTAATCAGAAGATATCAAATGATCTTTTCAATTCGCTAAAATTCATTGCTTCATATTAACTATTTGACCATGGATTCCGTGCAACTCACTCATAAGTCATTGTTGTAATTGCCAAAAATAGAGTAAGGTTTTATTTGGTTTGTCATTTCAATTCTAGTTAAACCGTATTTTTTTTATTTCAAATATATTCTATAATATGGCCAGGGGAAAAAAAAATGTACTAGGTTGGTTTGACAAATACAAAAAGGAAAAAAGAATACCAGATTTCACAAATAAAAGTCATTCAAAAAGTGCAACAAAAATTAATCACACGCACAATTTTTTTATAGTTCTCTAATCAATAAAAATATCAGATCATCTGATATTGGTATCTCTATATTAATCAGAAGACATCAAAAGATCTTGTCAATTAGCTAAAATGCCTTGCTTCATATTAACTATTTGACCGTACATTCCGTACAACTCACTCACAAGTCATTGTTGTAATTGCCAAAAGTTACTATAGTATATGTACTATATCCCTCAAAGTGGGAAAATTTATATCAGAAAAAAGTTTTAAAAAAAATCTCATAATTAATAGCTGCAATCATGACATCAAAATCCAATCCAAGAAACTAAAAAAATGATATCTTCACATTTGCATCACAACCAAAATGAAAGAAATATATATATGTATATATATATGTATATATTATACTTAACAACATATATGTATATATGAATTTCCCAAGCCATTTCAACCCACTATGAAACAAAACTACTAACAGAAAATCAATAAACAAATTAAGGCTTTCTTAAGCATTTTTAGCTGTTCTCCTAACTCCACCTTGGTTGTAAGGATCTCCCTTCATCTTTTGCACATCCAAAGCACTAAAAACACCATACCCATTTTCCTCATCATCATCATCATCACTAGCTTGGTCAAGTGCCACCAACTCATCTTTGTACTTTATACTCTCCATCCTAGTTTGTATCACTTTGGGCTTGGGCTCACTCCCCTTCAAAAGCCCAACAACCTCTCTCATAGTGGGCCGCTGCTCGTGGTCGCTCTGCGTGCACAGGGCCGCGACGTTGATGGCCTGTTTAAGTTGGGCCTCGTCGAAGTTTCCCCGGAGTTTCGGGTCGACAAGATCCCTAAACCGCCCTTTGCTTATGAACGGCTCGGCCCATTCGGTTATCGTCTTCTTGACTCCACCGGGGAGTTTCTCGATGGGTTTTCTTCCGGTGACCAGTTCCAAGAGGAGAATTCCGAAGCTGTAGACGTCACAACTTTGGGACACTTTGCCCCACATGGCATATTCCGGGGCCAAGTAACCTAATGTGCCCTTAACTCGGGTAGTCATGTGGCTTACCCCTTCGGGGATAAGTTTGGCAAACCCAAAATCAGCAACAAGTGGCTCAAAATCTGAATCCAATAGCACATTGCTTGCCTTGATGTCTCTGTGGATTATGTGGGGTGTAACCTCATGGTGCAAGTACCTAAAAACAACAGAGAAAAATGGGGGAAAAGGGTTCGTTATGACAACTATTGTGTTTGGCAAACGAATTCGAATCTATAATTCAAACTTTTCTCTTTAGTTTTTTCTCCCACAAAAATTTAAAACTTTTTGTTTAAACTTTCTATTTAAACCTATAAAACAAATGTCACAAATATCATGAAGCATTTGGTCAATATAGATCTCATTGATCGTGGGGTTTTTAATAGCACTAATTAAACAAAAGTATTTCATGGACATTATCGGTTTTGAAATTAACCCAAAGTCAGTATTGTAATCACCGTAGTCATTCTAGTACACAACATAATGTTCTACGAGATTTTCTATAATTACTGGACAATGACAGAAAATAAAATAATCAAAACCAGTACTTATTTGTGAAACACTTTTTTTTTTTTTTTTCGGTTTTAAAATTAAATGTCATATTAAATACCGCCGCCCATGTGGTAATTTTAGTATTTTATTCAAAGGCAGCAATCTCATGGAAATGGGAGTATTGTATTCACATACCCATGAAACAGAGATTTTTTTTACTTGCGTTTTCAAGACTTGGAACATAATAATATATTTTTTTAAAAAAAGCAACATTTATGATATCCTTTTTAATTGCTCCATTAATTTTCAAATATACACATTTGACAAAAAAGCAAGTTGTTGACAACATGAGTAGGCTTCTCAAACAGTCCTTAAATTATTTTTCTTTCGTGAATAAATGAGTATTAATATTATAAATCATAAACACTTAAAAATGAAAAATGAAGAATACTAACTCGATCCCAAGACAACAAATTTATGTAACATGTGAGTTGACATTCGTTTATTAACAAGTGTTTAATGTATTATCAGATCAATTATGCATCTCTACTTAAATTAATACTAAAAAGTTGATATCAGAATTAATGTCCTTAACAATATTTAATAAAAAAAACAAAAAAAAGATTAAAAAAAAAAAAAAAGACAAATAGAAGGGTATATAGTTTAAAGCTTACATGAGGCCTTCTGCAGATCCAATTGCAATTTTCATTCTTTTCTTCCAATCAAGCTGAACTTCTCTTGCATGTTGGCCATGTAAATGAGAAAGCAAGCTGAGATTTGGCATGTAATCATAGACTATAAGCCTTTGATCTGTCCCAACACAGTATCCCCTAAGGCCTAGCAAGTTCTTGTGCCTCACCCTCCCAAGAACTTCCACTTCCACTGCAAATTCCATTTCTGCTTTGGAATTCATTGCTTTCAACTTCTTCACTGCTATCTGCAAATTTCCCCTCAAAAGAATCGAAACAACGTGTCAAAAAATCTCATTAAAATTTGAATTTTCTGTTCAACCTTACTCTATTCAAACTTTTAATTCAAATAGGCTATTAGTAATACTTTATTTATTGAAAAGGTTTAGACCGTTACGAAAAAATTCGGTGGAGAGTCATGTTATGATTACTTCCTTATAGTTTTGTTCAGTCTAACATTAAAGTTGAATATTTTAATTTTATACAATAGAAAAATTATCAACTTTAATATTATGATATACACATATATAAAGGATGTCAAATTATTATATTCTTGCATTTAACCTAGACTCATATAATCTATAAAATTTGAATTTTATGTTCAAATTTATTATTCGACCTTTTGACCTAGTATTGCTTTTTTAATTCAAAAGGCTACTCATGGGAAGTAGGCTGTATCTACCTTTTCTTTACTAAGAAATACCACGTTAATGTCCATTGACGACAAAATTCACAGTTAGATTTTATAAATCCCCCCAAAATTTAGGTTTTCTCACTTTACCCCCTAACTTTCAAAAGATTTCATTAATTTGCTACCCCAAACTAAATTTGCCCTTTTTGTCAATTAAGTGGACAAGAAAGTTAATTTATAACTAAATCTGAAAGACTAAAACGTAATGCAAGCTAAGAACTACTCTAATTATTAAAAAATTAGTGATTGAAATTATTCTTAACTAATACTAAATTAACCCCAAAAAAAATCTCTAAAAACAATTAAACATTGGGGGGGTCTTGGGTGGGATTATGTTTGGGGGTCACGAGATCTGGGAGTTCGTTGTCACAGAATCAAGGGGTGGTCATCGTGCATATCTCAGGGTTGGGGAGACCTTGGACCGCCCCGGGGGGGGGGGGAGTCCTTAAATTATTTTCAGTATGGGACTAATTTATTAATTGAAAAAAAGGTCTCTCAGTTTTAGAATCTCAGATCTAATACGTTGAATTCCCCTTCTCACCCACGCTGAACTAGTCTCAACGGTATCAATTTTAATCATTTTTTAAAATTAGGAGTGATTTACAATTTTATTTCCATTTTTATTGATAACTAGAATTTTGGGCTAAAAATAATATTTTTATTTTTCAAATTTCATCCCACATCAGCTTTCTATCCATTTAACTAATGAAAAGGTGTTAAATGCATGGAAGTTCCAAGGAACAAATGTCAAGTTTCTCAAAATTTGAGGGCAATGTTTAAAAGGGACCTAAGTTCAGGGAAGGTTGAGAAAATTTCTCCAAATATTTACTAAGAAAGTTTGAATTGGTAGGATTAGTAGTGTGTCAATACATAGTAACGGATTTACATCTTGGTAAAAAGATTATGGGATAGGTAATATTTATATAAAAAATATATATATATATATATATATTTATGTATACCTGGAGGCCATCGCTAGTTTTCCCCCAATAAACACTTCCAAAACCTCCTTCTCCAAGCAAATTATCTTCACTAAAGCCATTAGTAGCCGCATGCAACTCCTTGTATGTGAAAATTCTCCACGAAGTAGTACTATTGCCTCCTCCTATTGATGGCGGCCTAATTAACATCATCAAAACCCAATTTAAGCCAAAGTTAATTAAATAATATAGGCAATTAAACACTAATCTCATGTTTAGATCTTTCAATTTTTGATTCTGAAAAAATAAGAAAGGAATTTCACTAGAGTTGTTGGTATACGTACCCTTCATCTACCTTCTCTGAGAAGCAGCAACTGAAGGCGGATCCCATGGTAGGGATTAGGGAATATCAATCGATCGATGTGTTCAAAACTGATAATCAGTTATTGAAAGCTTCTTAATATAAGTAGGATATAATTAGTACGTATAATATCTTCTTTTAAACATGATTAGCTTATTAATTAATTATAGTGGTGTTCTGGTCATTTTCACATGTAATGCTGGCCGACTTTGGCCGGCCTCACGCAATAAATTAATAAAGTGCTTGAACGGTTCTAACAAAGGGAAAAGAATTTAACTAGTTCGGGATTGGGAAGTATATAATAATATACATATAGCAATGTCTATACTATATAGTTTGATTAAGGAATGTTTTCATCTGTGCCCTTAGATTTTAAGATTATCATCAGTTGACCAAATTCATAATCTAATTAAATATCGCTTATCTATGTTCTTAAATTTTAAGGTTATTATCATCTTGTCACTTGAATTTTAAAATTCTCCCTTTTATTTTCTGAACTTTGTAATAGTTTTATTCAGTCTCTTTTATTATAAATTTTTTTTTTTCTAAAAACAGATGAAAAATTGGAGTTTGGCTTTTAAAGTTTATGAAGTAAAATGAAAATAATTTAAAATTTTAAGGTATAGATTTTTTTTTTTTAAAATTAATATATGCTCCTAGACCATGTAAATACAGATTGTATTTTGTGCCAATCAATTATTAACTTGTGCGATGCTCCATCTTAATCATCCACATTTACAAGAAGAAGCTTTGTAAGTTCCTACTTTTAACTACTTTATTATTATTTTTAGTCATAATTAGTACTGAATCTTTCTTATCCAAATTAATGACCAATTACTGGCTATTATTTGAACATGACTGCTTACTGATATATTTATAATTTTTTTTTTAAATTTTGATGTTTTAATTGAAAGAGAAGCTAGCGTCCCAACTAAGTAAAAAGTTAGTTAAGTTTGTGAATATATATATATATATATATATATTTAAATTTAGGATAAGAGATTTAAACTTTACATCTTATAATAGGATAATTATTATCGCTAAATTATGTATGTAACTATAATATGTAACTAATTAATATAACATTTTAATTAAAGATTTACTACCTCAAATTCCTAAAATTTCTAATCGGTTAAAATTTTGTGACTAATTAATGAAGTATAATATGGCATCCATCATGCATGAATATCTTCTTATATTTTTAGATGGGGTGGTGAAGAAACTCGTACAAGTATTAATATGCGCTTCTTAGGGTCCTCCGCAAAAAAATTAAATAATAAAACTAAAAAAAAAAACCCCAAAAACAAAACCCAAAAAAAAAAACTAAAAAAAAAAATCCTGTATCTGATCGGCTAGTTTTAATATTCTATTTTATGATGACGTTAGTGGGCTTAAATGTTAAACTAAGTGCCTTTTTCGTCCATGAACTGTAATTAACTTAGATTTTCATCACAATGAGAGAATCAAGAAATATGCCCCTTTTTATTCTTCTCTTTAATTTTGGACTCCTCTATAAATTTTGCCCTTTTACGTTGGTGTATATATATGTATACAGCATAACCTCGATAAATTAATACATCGATTAAATAACAATTTTTAATCGCTCCCAACTTAGAACCAATGTGGTAACTTAAGAATTTGTTAAATTTGTAAAGATAATACATTTTAAGAAAAACCACATAGGTCCCACTTGACATATTAATTAATAATCTTCTTAGACATCAAAATATATACATTTAATTAGGAGGGGCCTTTATAAAATATAACTCCACTTTTACTTGATTTCTCTTAAAATTGGTGTCTTATTGGACCTTATCTCTAAATTTTTCTTAGTACATCAAGAAGCTCTAGTGTAGTGTTCTTGTATTACAGGAGAAAATTATATGCAACGTGATTATTGCTTTTAGTGCATCTTTGTGCATGACAGGCTAGGTACATGATTTCTATTAAATAAAACTAGTTACATTCATGAATTTGTTTTGGTTAAACAATTATAGAGAATGATGATAATTTGTAATTTGGTAATTAGGTAACATTCGTATAATCACAATACGAAATATCAAGTTCAATGTTTTGAAAAAAAACTAAAACAATATACCTTGATGAATTTTTTATTTTTTATTTTACTAAAAAATCTATAAGTTGACAAATTATTATTTTACAGATTTAAATTAGATCTCGATTAATTAATAAATTCTCACGATCCTGAAGTTTTAATTTATAGAGGTTTAACTATACATAGTCACACACACACACACACACATATATATATATATATATATATATTTAAAATGAGGGAATCAATATCATAAAAAATTCAAAGAAAAAAAAAAACCTTATGTTTTTTCCCCACAACTAAAGGGGCTTTTCCTTGATATATCCCCTCTGCATCCGCAGAGTCAAAAGTGCAAAATGGTTTTGGTCTTGGTGGCCGAAAGACAGAACTAGAAGATAATTGCATGCGTCAAATACATTGGCAGCTTCTATACATATTCATATATCTAGAGTAATTAGTCCAAATAATCCTTCAACTCTTTAAAATGTGATGGATTTAGTCCTCTTTTTTTTTTTCTTTTTTTTGACTGAGAGATGATCCTAAAAATATTAGTCATATAGTCATTTTCGTCTAATTCCATTAAATTTCTTACAGAATGAGTCATGTGCATTGCATGTGATCTAATTTGAGAGAGTATTTTAGTAATTTAATAATATTTAATTTAAAAAATAAAAAAATCATAAAAAATTAAAATTCATCACGGCTTAGGGGTTCGTCGACAATGTTTTGGGGAGGGGGGGGGGCGGATTTGGTCCAAATCTTGCTCGAGGGGCAATTGGGGGGGTTTGGGTTCGGCAATGGAGAAGAGAAAGGGGGCTGGCATCGCTGGAGAAGGAGACCATTACTAGACTTGTAAAGGTGGAGAGGGGGGGCGGGTAGAGGAACTTTAGGGAGAGTTTAGGAGAAAGAAAATTAAGGGACATTTTGGTCTTTTTACTACAAAAATAATCATTTGAGCAAGATTCTATTAGAAATTTAACGGAATTAGATGGATAGAACTATAATGGCCAACATTTAGAGAGTTTAAGATCATATCGGCAAAAAAAATAAAAATAAAAATATGGATCAAATCATCACACTTTAAAGAGTTCATAGATTATTTAGGCAAATTACTCATGTGCATATATATTTATATTCCAATGATCGTCTAGAGTTTCAATGGTTATTATTATTTTTTTTTATAACCATTGATGGTTACTAATAAAATTATAAAAACAAGTATATATCTTAATTATATTTGATTTATATGATTTGTTATAGCAAATTAACCCAATCTGTTAAAATTTTTTTTGGGGGGGGGGGGGGGGGGGGGGGGGGGGGGGGGGGCGGGGGGCTACGGAGACAAATGATTAAAAGTTAAAAATCTACTACGAATTGCATCTCTATGCCCAACGAGATCTCTCTGCCCTCCTACTTTTCGTGCATAAAGGAAAAGGAAAAAAGATTGCAAGGGTTATTTATAAATTTAAATGTATAAAATAATTATCTATAATAAAGATGATGTAATTTAAAATTATTTAAAATATAAGAAACTAGAAGAACAATTTTATTGCAACTTTGATTCAATTAATCTAATAAATATTAGAAAAGAGAAACATAAAATAAAACGATGACATAAACAACTACTCAAATGTTAAATTTTAATTGGGTGAATGTATCACGTAACTAGTACACTTAATTTACTGAATAATTTATTTATATTCCATTCAAATAAAAAATATTTTAAAAAATTATATCAACAGGTTAAGAACAAGTTCCCCATCTTATTCATATTTAATAATCTTTCTAAGTTTAATGCTCCTTAATTGTCATAAATTTTTTTGACCAACTACTCAATTCAAACAAAATAAAATGATGACATAAACAACTCCCCAAATGTTATATTTTAATTGGGTGGATGTATCACATAAGTAGTACACTTAATTTACTAAATAATTTATTTAGGTTCTATTCAAATAAAAAATATTTAAGAATATTATATCAACATGTTAGAATAAGTTGCTCATCTTATTCATATTTGCCCATATTATTCATATTTAATAACTTCTCCAACTTTAATATTCATTAATTATCATAAATTTTTTCACCAACGATATAGATATACGTTTGAGTAACCATACCCCTATACGTACACACTTTTATTATATCATTTGACTTTGGATTGGTGGAATATTTCATATAATTAGAAATAAACAAACTTTCTAAACGTACAACTGGTTTAAATCATGATATAGATAATGTAATACTCCAATGAAAATCCCTTCATTAAAAAAAAATCCAATTAAAACTAAAAACTAAAATGAAATGGTCGGTCAACTTTGACCAAAAGGAACGTTACGTATGACAAAAAGTTCAAAAGGTGTTTCCATCGGCTAACAACTTATGAAAGAAATTATTTACGCAATCAACTAATAAACAAACCCTAGTCAAATATTAATGTTGAACTTTGGAATTGGAAACTATATTTTATATATAAATGTACAAGTCTTATATAATGATCCGTTTCTGCAAATTCAAAATAACGTGGACAGACCGAGCAACCAAATTTTGCCAGGTGGATGAAATTAAAGCAATAATATGGGTCAGCCTAATTATACAAATTTTTTTGTCTATCAATGTCCAAATTGAAGCAAATCAAAGGATATTCCAAAAGTGAGATCCTAATAAATCCCTTAATTTATATATATTTTGGTCCTTTGAAAAGTCGTGCCAGTAATTAAATAAATCTAGATTATTTTCTGAAACGACCTAACATTTAAGGGCGTTTAAAATAGCGTTTTCAAACTGAATTTTGTAACTCAACTTTCAAAACTTTCAAATATATATCTCACTTTTTCTCTTTTCTGTTTTTAAAAAATTCAATCTTTAAAAAAGTTTATAACTTTCTTATTTCAAGTTAAATATGATTTTTTTAAATCACATAAAATAGCGAGAGAAAAGATACAAGACCTATATTATGTTTTTGTCAAAATATTTTTCAAATTTTTATACTATTTTATATATCAACAGTTCATTTTCAATTTACATTTCAATTAAAAATATATTATAATTTCAATTTACAAAACTTTAACTTCCAAACAGTTTTTTAATATCTTTTTTATTGGATATTTTTTATAAACAAATTGGGGCTTGAATTGAATTACTCTTCCAATACCTATTTTATTGGGTTTCAGATGCACTGTTTTTTGAATGGATTCAGCGAAGTTGACACAGCCAGTCTGATATTTACTTTACGAGATGTTCCACATGGCACACCAAGAATCCAAGATGGGAGAAATTAATCATAGTATATAAGGGAAGAACGATTTCAATTAATTAAGCATTCAGGCCTATGAAATTGCTATATATATGTATACATTATTTAATTTATTGAACTGGAGACTTGCTATTTTGGATCATTATAGACAATCTAAAAAAAAAAAGAATATTTTTTTTTAGCATTTTTCTCTATTTTTTTTACGAATTTATTGAATATATTTTTATTTTTTTTTTTTTTTTTTTGTTTATTTTGGATCATTATAGAATATATCTTTAGCATATTCTCTATTTTTCTTGCTACGAACATTTATTGAATGATGATTTACATAGCTTTGATATTTCATTATCGTTTGCTTTTTTGGGATTATAGTTTGTTTATGTGTTTTGAGTGCACTAACTATTTTAGGAATCGGTGTGTTCAGCACATGCAGTCCATTAACAGAATATCGATCCCACCACATGTGATCTATATATCAGACCCACCTTATATTAATGGTGGTGTTTAGTGTTAGTAGTGATTAGTATTTTTTAATTTACATTGGAGAATCCAATCCAATATATATATATATATAATATATATATATAAAATGTCGTTCGGAATTAAATAAGATATGTTTGTAAGAGAAAAGGGTAGCTTTTATAGTTCAAACATTTTTTGTTAGGAAAAAGAAGTTAAAGTCAATCTATTAGTATGAAAAGTTGGATCCTTAATCCAACGTTGAGCTTATATGTAAATAATTTTGTATTGAGGACTGTTATTTAGGGTTAAGCCCATTTTAAAAGTGATCTACTAAGGTTGGAGTAATTTGGGTTTTAATGTATCTGATAGGGTGTGGGCCTTTAATGTGTAGAGACTTAAAGGTAATTTTTATATTTATGATGGGTTAAAATAGAAATATCAAATAATAACATGGAAGTTATCTATATATAACGGTTATATTCTATTCTTTCTGACATCCTATCATCAGAAAGAGAGCTAGAGAGAAAGTTAAAGGATTCTCTAAGAAAAACGTGTTGATCTGGAAAGCAAACTGTACGGCTCTAAAAACTAATTGGTCGATATGAATTCAGATACTCTTCATCGTGTTAGTCTATTGATTCTTGATGATCCAACTTGAATGTT
Source organism: Ficus hispida (assembly GCA_025413025.1). Taxonomy (NCBI): domain Eukaryota; kingdom Viridiplantae; phylum Streptophyta; class Magnoliopsida; order Rosales; family Moraceae; genus Ficus; species Ficus hispida. Next base: position 7,765,693 of record CM046362.1, read on the forward strand.
CTTGGATTCTTTTTAGGTGATGGTTTCACCAAAGATTATTTATTAACAAGTGGTAACAAAGCCACACATGTTGAATCATTAAGATATGCGTGTTTGTTTGTTTTGGGATTCAGTTTACAACTTTTTCTTATGATGTGTGTGTAGGTGTGTATATATAAACAGTTTTATTTCTTGAATTTGATTCCTTTTGGATGTGTATATATGTGTGTGTATATATATATATATATATATAATATTGATTGAATGTTGGAGATTAGTTTCAGTGATTTTTTTTTCTTTTCAGACTTCATGTTGTTCGGTTGAGTCTTTCTAATCCCAGCATTCATCATCATCATAAGGATTTAAGATAGTGGTTGCATGTTTAAAAAAAAAAAATTAGGGTTTATAATTCCAGCAAGGCTTATAATGGCCAAGGATATTAAAGCCTAACAGGCATAAGGCCATGTATGGTATTTTATGGGCTTAAAGAGGTTTTTGGGGTTAAAAGTTTGGGTTAATGGGCCAATCTATGGGTATGGGTTTTTTTTTACCTAATGAGCTTTGACCCAACCGGTTTTGACTCTATGGCTGTAGACTGCCGTTGACCGTTGTTGGCTTTTGTTGACCCGCATTGACTGGCCATGGTTGGTGTTGACCAAACTTTGACCGATGTTGACCTTGAACCCAAAAAAAAAAAAAAAAATCGAATATTGGTATATTTATATATATTTTGAGATGAATTAAGTGGAGCAACACGCAAAGTGACCTCTTTTGTGAAAATTAATTTGTTTTGGAATATAAACGATTGTATGCATATAACTTATATGAATATTGACCGACCCAAAGGAATGTTGACATTTAATAGAGAATTGCCTGTGCCTTTGTGATAATAAACCTGTGATGAGTATTCAATTTTACATGTGCACAATAAATCGGCCCAAAGCAAGATTTATTGTTCGACATGTTCTCATTGTCAGTATTTAATTATTACACCAAGATATCACTTACAAGTTAATATTTTTATCCAAAGAAAAAATGTTAATGGAGTAACCGGTATCTTGAGTTGGAATTTACCTTCATTTGAATTTATTATTAATTTTGTTTTGAGACTTATGTGAGCTTGTTTTGTTTGTTTGTTATTTTCTGTTCAGCTGTGAACACTCATACTAATATTACTGCCAAAATCAACTCTATTCCTATGTTAAATGACACTAATTCCAGTCACAGCAAGATAACCTCTTGATAGTTCTTGGAGTCATGGATCTCAACCTTGCATTAAGGATTGATTCTTCTACACCTCTTACGGATAAGAGTACCTCTGAAAAAAGGGATATGAAAGGTGGAGAAATCAAATCGTATGTGTATGATGATCATAAAGAAGACCATTTCAGAAGCATCCAGGGCACAATGTCTGAAAGATCACTACGCTAAGGAGTTCTTTGAAGACATTAGAAAGAGGTTTGTCAAGAAGGAAAATGCTGAAATAGGTATGCTATTGACTAGTTAATTTCAATGAGGTATAAGGGCAAAGGTAATATCAGGGATTACATCATGGAGATGTCTCATCTTGCTTCCAAGTTGAAAGCACTTAAGCTAAAACTCTCTAAGGACTTGCTGGTGCATTTAGTCAGACGAAATTTCAGACCCCTTAGATTTTACAGATTTTGGTGTTTGTATGAACTAGACAAAGGGGGGAAACAATCCAATAAAAGGATGTTTAAACCCAACAAGACTTTGGACATCTTATAACTTATACATACGGATATTTATAGACCATTCTAATCTCTATGGTTGCTTGGGATGGCCAATAATATTTTATAATATTCATAGATAATTTTTCTAGATATGGCTATATATATCTCATTCATAAAAAGCCACAGTCGCAGGATGTGTTCAAAAATTATAAGTGAAGTTGAGAACCAACTCAGCAAAAGGATCAAAAACAATATATCTGATCATGGTAGTGAGTACTATGACAGCTATGACGATTCAAGTAAATTACGTTTAGGATCGTTTGCTAAATTCCTAGAAAAATACTGTATCGTCCTACAGTACACTATGCCGGTTCTCCCACTATGAATGGTGTTGTTGAAAGATGAAATATGATGCTTAAAGATATGGTAAGGAGAATGATTTGTCGTTCTACTTTACTAGAATCGCTTTAGGGAGAAGCGCTTAAGGTTGCAGCATATATTCTTAACAGGGTTCTAATTAAAGTGACTGCCAAAACCCCCTATAAACTTTAGATAGGCTGGAAGTCTAATCTAAGCACTTGCACGTTTGGGGATGATCAGCTGAATTAAGGCCTTATAGGCCTAATAAAAAGAAACCTGAATCAAGGCCTTATAGGCCTAATAAAAAGAAACTTGACTCAAGGACGGTGAGTTGCTATTTTATTGGATACTCTAAAAGATCTACTGGGTACAAGTTTTATGATTCCACACGGCTAAATCGATTTTTGAGTTGGGAAGTGCCCGATTCTTTGAGGATGTCAAGTTTGTTGAGGGAGATACAGTTATGGACTTTGTCTTTAAAGAGGAATATGTTGATATTAACACAGGTGCTATTGGCATTGATCAGGATCCCATTCCTGATTCTGTACAAGACACAACAGATCAAGACAATATCAGATAACATCCTGTTTGAGAAATTGTTCCAAAAGAACAAACTCTATCACCTCAAGAACCTATTTCATTAAGGAGATTCACTAGAGAGAGGAGAAGTGCATTGTCAGATGATTACATTATTTTTCTGTAAGAACATGAGGTTGATATTGGTTTTTCTCTAAGAACATGAGATTGATATTGGAGTGATGTAAGATGATCTGATCAATGCCCGTCAAGCCATGGAATGTTTTAACTCTTAGAAGTGGATTGATACCATCAAATAAGTTCATGAAGGACACTGATTTGGGATCTTGTCCATTTCTAGAAGGTGCGAAATCCATTGGTTACAAATGGATATTTAAGATCAAGAGGGATTCGAAAGGCAATGTGGAGACATACAAGGCTCATCTTATCGTAAAGGGCTTTATACAGAAAAAAGGCATCAACTATAAAGACACTTTCTCTTTGGTTTCTTTGAATTACTCTTTCAGGACTAAAATGACATTGGTGGCACATTTCGATCTTGAGTTACATCGAATGGATGTAAAGACGACATTTCTCAATGGTGACATTGATGAGATGATCTATATGGTATAGCCAGAAAATTTTATGTTAGGTGACCCAAAGAATATGGTTTGTAAACTTACGAAATCTATCTATGGGCTCAAGCAAGTATCTCGACAATGGTATTACAAGTTTCATTAAGTGATTATCTTGTTCGGTTTTTAGATGAATTTGGTCGATGATTGCATATACCATAATTTCTGTGGGCGCAAGTATATTTTTCTGGTTTTATATGTCATTATCATTATGCTTGCCAGTAATGATATAAGCTTATTGCACGAAATCAAGAGATCTCTAACTAATAATTTTGAGATGAAAGATCTTGGTGATGCCTCTTTTGTATTAGGCATACAAATACACTAGGATCGCTCTCGGGGTATTCTTAGATTATCATTAAAAAGCTATATCAAAAAGGTTCTCAAGAGATATGGCATGCAGGATTGCAAACCAGATGATACCCCTGTGGCTAAGGGAGACGAGTTAAGTCTCAGACAGTACTCTAAGAATGATTTTGAGGAAAAAGAAATGTAGAAGATTCATTATGCGTCAGTGGAAGGAAGTCTAATGTATGCTTAGGTTTGTATGCATCCAAATATTGCATTCGTTGTTGGGATGTTGGGCAAATATTTAAGTAATCCAGGAATAAACCATTGAAAAGCAGCCAAACGGGTCTTGCAGTACTTATAGAGAACAAAAGACTACATGCTCATGTATCGAAAGTCAGATCAGCTTAAGATCACTAGGTATATTGACTTCAATTTTGCTGGATTCTAAGATAGTATGAAATCTATATCGAGCTATATCTACCTGCTAGTTGGGGTTATCTCCTGGAATAGTTCTAAACAATCTCTTGCAGCCTCTTTTACCATGGTGGCAGAGTTCATAGTATGTTATGAGGCGTCCAATCACATAATATGGCTGTAGAATTTTGTCATAGGGCTATGCATAATGTATGGTATTGAAAGACCACTCAAGTTATTTTGTGATAATAAGTTAGCAATGTTGTATTCCAATAAGAACAAGTCAGATAAGCATTAATGTCAGTTAAAAATCAGAGTGAATGTATTATAGAACAATAAAACTCCATAGTTGTGGATCACTTACTAAGGATTGCTACCAAAATGTTTCATGAGTACATTGCACTTATGAGTGTCATGTCATTTGAGGATATTCAATTTTAGTGCAAGTTTGTAATTTTAAATGCTTTTAATATAGACACATTTTCAATTATATCAGTTTATGAATATTTTGAGGTTATTTTCTGTAGAAATAAAGTTTTGATTTATTTATACATTGATTTTAGTATGGTCTAATCTCACTAAGGTTTAAGGGTAGACCAGTTGGATATAGGTATGCTAATATCACATTGCCTGAAATTTCCATGCTACACATCCGCATCATGATCCATGTCATTTAGTTGTATTGGCATACGTGACTATTGATGGGTCGAGTTATGATAGATGTAACAAAGGCCGCTTTGATCCTATATTGGTATAATTGATGGACCGGATTGGATACAAATATATTTCGGTAATGACAGTAAAGTTGAGCTCATACAGTTATTTTTTGCAATGCATAACATAAGGTTATACGTATAGCCCAAGTGGGAGATTAATGGGTCCTTAATCCAACGTTAAGCTTATATGTGAATAATTATGTGTTGAGGACTGTTATATATGGTTAAGCCCATTATAAAAGTGATATGCAAAGATTGAAGTAATTTGGACTTTAATGTATATGATAGGGTATGGGTCTTTAATGTATAGAGACTTAAGGGTAATTTTTATTTTTTGTAATTGGTTAAAATAGAAATACCAAAGGATAACAGGGAAATTATCTATATATAGTGGTTATGTCTCCAAGTCGCATGTTATATTCTACTTTTTCTGACATCCCATCATCAGAGAGAGAGCAGATAGAAAGATAAATGACTCTCTAAGGAAAACACGTTGATTTGAAAAACAAACCACACGGCTCTAAAAAGTAATTAGTTGATATGGATTCAGGTATGTTTCTGTATATTAGTCTATTGATTCTTGATGATCCAACATGAATGTTCTTAGATTTTTTTAGGTGATGGTTTTCACCAAAGGTTATTTACTAATATGAAAAACAATCTCTACTTGGCAATGTTATAACTAAAAGTCATACCACTAAATGTTTTAGTCGGTCTAAATGAAAACTTTTGTCTTGACTACAAGTGTTTTAATAGTTCTTGAGCCAAACATCAACAAATATTTTGGTAAGAAAATAGTCGTATAAAGGATTTAAATGACCGAAATAGTCACCTTTTTTTTTTTTTAAAGGTTGTTTCTTGTGGTCTTTCTTATTTTTTGCTAGTTTTGAAAATTTGTTTTTGGTCTTTGATTCATGATAAGTTTGTGGGTTATTTCTGTTTAAACTTTATTTCTTTGATTTACATTGTTCCTTTACCCTGTGACAGCGAAGTGTCGTAAACAAATATGCATAAATGTTATGTGATAATTTCTATATTTTGGTTATTGTTATGATTTTTTTAATTCTGTTGATATTTTCTGACATATGGAATATTAAAAGTATTCTACTAAATTATCCTTTGACAACCAGTTTCAGAGACGGAACCCTTTTCGTTGAAATTGAATAATATCCTGGTAGATTATCAAAGGTATTCCACTATATTACTTCCTAACTAACGGTGACAATGAACAGTCAGCAGTTTCATATTTGGAAATGATCAAAGTAATCTACTAAAATATCATCCGGTAATCTAAATTGGAGATGGCCTTTATTTTGTGTTATTCTAATAGATTTATCAAAAGTAATGTATTAGAATACTCTTCAACAACAGGCATGGATAATTGTTGAAGATCTAGTAGATTATCACCGATAATCCACTATGTTACCTTTTGGACCAGCGGGGAAATTTTGACAAGACATACTCGTATTTTTTTTAATATATACTTTCCAATCGAGATCAAAATGCAACTATAGCCGTGTCAACTAGCAAAAGATATTATTTTTTGGTCAATCTTATAAATCAGCCAGATTAAAGAGATGGGGGTTCGTACACCTCAAACTAGTCAAACTGTTGAATTTCTATCACATTACGATGCAATATGAATCATACATATACAACTAAATTTCCATTAATAAAGCTGTACATAATAGTGTTAAATATTAACATTTATGCTCTCCACAAAAAATATTGCAATCTATGAACTGTGAATATTGCACATTTATACATTACTTGAAATTTCAATGACGTGTAAAAGAAAAATGTCAATTCCTGCTTCATTACACGTGATCCAGATCGATACAGTCATTGGACCAGCTATTGTTTCGTCAATTTATGGTTTATGTGGGTCAAATATTGATGATTATTTATGTCATATTTACTTTGTCTTATGATTATTCCTTTCAATTTCCAAGCTCTACAACAAAATGTTGACGCCATGAACAGTCTCTAAGAATAAGTCAATCTACCCACTCTCATAATTCCCACCACCAAATAGCCATAACAAATTCCTCTAAAATGACCCTAAACATTATAAAAGCTCATCCATTATTCTTGGTGGATAAACTCGGATTCCACTACAAAAACGTCCCAACAATTTTTCAACAATTTTCTCATTAGCAAAAGCCAAGCTAGGTCCTGAAATATTCTACACGGTCAATTTCTAGCCAGATGTACCCTAATAATGAGTTGTTTCATCCAACACTTTTATTTTTTATATTATTTTATTTTTTTGTTGTGGAAAGAAAACAATAACAAAAAGAAGTATACGCCCAAATTCTCAGCTAACTTTTTGATAATAATTGGAATGTCTTGATTTGACGAGGCTAGCAAAGCATTATAGCAATTATTGGGTCCTTCTGCTCTCTGAATTCACACACACACACACACACACACACACACACATATACATTGTGTAGACAAATTAAGAAGAGGACCAAAAAAAAAAAAAAACAACAACAAAAATTTCAACCGCAAGAAGGAAAGAAAATTTTCTTCATTCGAGATCTCCAGTAAGAAAACGAGTGGGGATGTGCCAATTTGAGTAGTAAAAACTAGGGTTTATGAGGTGACCAGAATTCTAAGCCAATTAGGAGTGCACATTTGTCAATGAGAACAAAATAGAATTCAAACGTTTTGTGAATTATAGGATATGGGAATTTGTGATGTGACCCAAATGGATGTTTCTGTGTATATGTAATAATATCATTGCAACTTTTCTTTAATATCGTAAGGCACGCCTTTTGAGTTTTGAACTGCAGAGCACACATATGCAAGTAATTTTACCCATACAAAGTCTGACCACATATTTGTCTATACAATGTAAGAGTTTTTGTGTTAGTTTTATTAATTTTCTTAAAAGCTTAAGTTATTAGGAAGTAAGTTAATAATAATTTTATATTTTAACACTCTCGTTTATGTGCAGGTCAGATAATGGGCAAACGTACAGACAAATATTAAAACATATCAAAGACCTAACACATAATTATAATAGATAGGTTATAAAGAGTACAATTATAGGGATTTGAACTCAGGACCTCCCGCTCTGATATCATGTTAGTTTACCAATTCTCCTAAAATTTAAGTTCTTAGGAGGTAGGTCAATAATAGTTTTATATTTAACAATATATATATATATATATATATATATTGTGTTGAGGTCAGATTTTGTTTTTCAATTTTACTTATTCCTTGAGTCAACCGTGATAGACCAAACACGAAAATAATGACCAAGAAAGAATCGAGATCAACCATACAGTCAAAAGAGGACTCAGACAACAAATAGATTAGAAGTAACTACAACTCTTGGAGAGGTTTTAGTCCCCAAAATACTCCGATACAATATTTCGCCAAAACTTTTCATTCCGATAATTAAATAGGGTCAAATCCGACTTAAGCTTTCTTGATCCCCAAGGTTATGAATTCTACAAGGAAAGTGGATTTTTGTTCAAACAAGAAGAGTATCTTCAAATGAAAACAAAGAATAATCATACTCAAATCAGAAAACTAAAGGAGCAATAGAGCCCTACTACTGTACGTTCTGTGTGTTATGACGCTAGTACATGATTCAATCAAGCACTATTGGATTCACCTTTTTTAATTTAATGAATAGTGTAAAATCTTATTCACAATATAGTTTTTTTTTTTTTTTTACAGTACAATAAAGTTGCATATCGTCTATTTTTTTTTTTTTTTATTGATATATGAGGTATTATCATGATTTTGTCTTGGTATCATGTTCATACGATTGTATCGGCTGAGCCTGACCGTTTAGTTTTTGTCTATATATAATGTATACAGCTCTGGTTGCTAGTTGGATTGGTTCGATGACTCTTTATGAATGATCTATTTTTATCCCTTTGACTATGTTCTTGATCCAATGTGTGGAGATATGATCTCATCAATTGCTATCATGAAAATGAACCATTATTTTCTTTTCCAAGTCTCCTCTGTCATCATTACTCTTCGTGGTGATGAAAAAATCTTCACCAGTCATTTATTGGAAAATATACGTGATTATTAAAATTGCCCGCTCAGAAAGATACGTAACTAAACGACGAAGTCAGAAATTATAATTATGTGGGGCTATATGTGAATGTGTATCAATATATATTTGCTAGAAAGGAAAAAAAAAAAAAAAAGTTGAGGGCTATATGTAAATTTATGCAATAATGTATAGATTACAAATCAAAAAAGAGAAAGTTATGGCTAAAATCCCCCTAGGCTTTCATTGGCTACGCTATTGGGTATGTTGCAAAATTACTAGCGCATGTTTTAGTGGTTGGAAACTTATTTAGTAAGCAATAATTTTACCTGAAATCAATTATATTATCTAAATAAATGATGATTAAAAATGTCAGTTGATGTCTAGCCTTAGTAATATATCAAAAATAAAAATTGTAATGTTACAAATTGTGACACACAAGAAAGTAGAAGCAATTCGTAATGGATGAGTACTTTTTACGGAAATATAATTAGAGATTGAGCTAGAAGGAAATAGAAGAGTTATCATTATTTAAGGTTGAAATGATATATAGGACTCGAGACTCGAGATAAAATCTAGAAGACAAATGTGTCGTAATGGCCAGTCAGATCCAAATTTTTTTACAGATTTAATATTCTTCTAATAATATCATGTCATGTCATGAAATAATTGAAGTATTTTAAATGAATTTTTAGTTGACATTATATGATATTTTAATTGAAATGTGTTAATATTATTTGAGGATATGAAAAGACTAGAGTCTATTATTTAATTACGTTTTACAAAGTCAATTATAACCCTTAAATTGCTGACATTATTTGTGAGTAAATAAGATCAGAAAAGGTTACGTTAAAAAGAAAAGGAAAGGGGGGGGGGGGGGGGGGGGGGAAGGACAGCTGAGTGTACCATAGATTGTTGGGAACACCATAAACGAGAAGCCTACAGAAGGAAAGGAAAAAAAAAAATCATTTTTTTAAAAGAAAAACCTATTTGAGAAATTATTTTATGGTAGTAGTTAAATTAACTTATTTTTAATGATATGATTCATGAATTAAAAACAGATATGCATATCACTCTATAAATTTTTATATTATAGATTAGACGAGTAAAAAGTTAATCTAATAACTAATATAACAGTACTTATTTATAAGATAATGTACAATTTTTACCGTAACTTTTGCCAAATTCGAAATGGTGGAATAATGGAGTTTGTAAAAGCAGTTTTCTCCTTACGTTAACTTGGCATTCTAATTATTCCCTTTTCAACCAAATGTAAAAAATAATAATAATAATAAATAAATAAAAATATTTTTTAAAAAAGAAAAGAAAACAGAGGTTCCTATTCCATGGGATTGACCCAGCTCATCCGTCCCTATTTGATGTTTCTTTTTATGTACTCCAAAAACATTATAACATATTATTAATTAAGCTATCACTTCAGTGCAAATAAATAAATTGATTGATTATTAAGCTGTCACATAGTCAATGTGGAGATTTCCATTTTAGGAACGTACTTTTTCACATTATTAAGTGAGTCGTTTTATATTATGCATTATAAATTTTTAACATGAATACTTTTACATATCAAGATATGAACAAAAAAAATTAATGTAACAATATTTTAAAATAACATGAATTTTTATCGGTAATAAATGAAAACATTTATAAACTTGTTTTATCTTATATAACATTTTAATTGATATGACATAATATTAAAGGATACGAGAAATAAATAAAAAGTCAAAAAATTCGTACAAAGGTTCCTTATCTTAAGCTCAACTTTCCTTTGTGGTCGTACAATTTGTACAAGATAAGTTTTGTCATTTATCTTTAAAAAAAAAAAAAAACTAATCTGGCCTAGCATTCCCCTGCACGCATCATTCTGTCTTTGCCATTTTCTTTTTCCTTTTCGTCAGTCAATCTGCAAATTTGCTGTATTTTTCTACTAAATTTTTAAGTAGTTTGGCGTGAAATGCAGTTTCTTCGTATATGTAATAAGTACTTCAAATCGTTTATCAAAAAAAAAAAAAAAAAAAAAAAACTTCAAATCAAGGTTCTCATTTTCTCCTTTAGCGAAGAAAAATCAAATTTTTGGTTCCAAATCGTACCAAATTCCGTACAACTTGTACAAGATTGCCAAACCGTTATGATACTCTCTACGTACAATAAAAGTACCAAACAAGGACGACACTATCTAGTGAGTTTCCTTTCACTTTATACGTGAAAGCTGGTTCTAGGAATCACAATCAAAGAAATTACAACATCATAGGAGAAGTACTCTAATGATAACGTATAAGAAAATGATCGAACATTACTGGTCTCGTTGATAATTTTTTTACAAAATTATGATTTGGTCCTTTTTTTTTTTTTTTTTTTTTTTGTGGCTAAAAGGTCTCTAAATTTTTTTCTAAAAAGATACAAAATGCTATTTATATACTAACAAATATTAAATAACAAAAAGGTCACATTAGTTACACTTGATTTATTATTATACTGTAATTAAAAAAATTACATAATTTAATTTATATGTGTCATATACATGATCTATTTCATCTCATTTTTAATCCTTTTCTTTTAGTGGAAAAGATCAAATAGTCTCATTTTAAAGAGTTTAGGGATATTTTGACTACAAAAAAGATTGGAAATCAAATCGCAACTTAATAAAAAGATGGGTTAATTTCACTTTTAACACTTGTGGAATAAATAATATTAAAAACAGCATCATTTTTTGTCCCCTTCAATTTTAGCTCCGCCACGTCACCACTCACTTTTTGGGTTGATGTATAAAGGCATATATGTCCTCAGCCAACCCTAAGCTGAAAAAATTTCCTACTATCCCGTCACCCTCACTCCCTTCCCTCCACATCCATAGTGACGGTATATAACCAACTGAATAAAAAAAAATTTAATTTTTCTTCCCTCGTTTCCTTGATTTTCTCTCACCCAATCCTCAAGAATCCTCAATGCACCATTACCCATTGATCCCTCATGTAAACCCTGCATAACATCCCCATAGCACCTTGTAACTTACAACAGTATCTAGTGTTTTAGAGAGAAAAATCGAAATGTAGAGAGAAAAAGAGTTAGAAACGGCCGGAACCGCAAGGAAACTGTCCAACACACCACAAAAACCCTCTTTTTAAACCGTCTTGGGTATAGAATGATACGTACCGATAAAAGTTAAAAAAGAAAAAATCATCGTAGTCAGAGGTCGAGAGAATGGTGGCCGATGAATGGTTGAGGGGAAATCGAAGTTAATAACTGTTATTACCGTGGTCTCCTTTTATGAAACAAGGAGTGTCATTTTGTATGAGTTAAACATGAAAAACTAAAAATCAATGAAGTTAAAATTTTAGAGTCACGGTCATAACAGTTATGACCACCCGGTCATAACCGTTATGACCGTAGTCTCCTTTTGTGATACATAATCATAACATCAGCATGACCCTGGCTCTAAAATGTTAATCAGGGAGAATACATGCCCCTTTTTCATGGATCGTGGTGTTTAAGTATGAGTTAACACAAAAATGATTCAAAATCTAAACATGTTAATAATTTTAGAACCACAGTCATAACCATTATGACCGCAGTCTCTTTTTGTGACACAAGGGCATAACATGTCCTTTTTCATGGATCGTGGTATTTAAGTATGAGCTAACACGAAAATTATTCAAAATCAAAATATGTTAATAATTTTAGAACTACGGTCATAACCGTTGTGACCACCCAGTCATAACCGTTATGACCGTAGTCTCCTTTTGTGACACAAGGGCATAACATATCATTTTTCATGGCTCGTTATGTTTAAATATGAATTAACACGAAAATGGGTCAAAATCAAAACATGTTAACAATTTTAGAACCACGGTCATAACCGTTGTGACCACCCGGTCATAACCGTTATGACCGCAGTCTCTTTTGTGACACATGGTCATATCATGTCCTTTTTCATAGCTCGTTGTGTTTAAGTATAACTCTGTACACCCTCTCTACCCTCTCTGGAAAGTTGGACGTCTATGTGGTTGCTTTCACCCAGCTCCGGTGGTATGACGTCAGCCACAGTATCATCCAATACGTCGATGGTAATAGGAAATTTACTAAGCATATGAACATCTTTCTTCTTCAATTGTATATAGAATTTAACGTCATCATCACACTGTATCCTGATAAGAGGATTATCAGGTTCAACACCGTATCTCATAACTATAATATTGGTTGGGACCCTCATACCAATTGCATGTCTGACTAACTCAATAAGACCAACGTATGTTGCGGTCTCGGATATCAATATTCCCTTCATTTCTCCACCAATATAACTCAATGTGCCGTCCCATTGACCATTATACTTGATGAAAACACAAACGTCCTCCATTTATTGTGAAACTACAAAGAGTTATTAAATAAATAAAATTGTTGGCGTTAAAAAGAGAGGAACAATTATGAATCACAATAGGATGACTTATATATTAGATCTAATCACAATGATAATGACCTGGTGGTCAATATGAAAATGACCGGTTTATTTCAGACTGGTCACAATGATATTGACCGGACGGTCAATATGGAAATGACTGGGTTATTTCATACTGATCACCATGATGTTGACCGGATGGTCAACATGAAACTGACCGGGTTCTTCATACTAGTCACAATTATGCTGACCAGATGATCAATATGAAAATGACCGGTTTATTTCATACTGGTCACAATGATGATGACCAGATGGTCAATATGAAAATGACTGGTTAATAATTAACTGGTTCATTTCAAAACTGGTCACGATGGTCACAATGATGCTGACCAGATGGTCAATATGAAAATGACCGGGTGATTTCATACTGATCACAATGATGATGACCAGATGATCAATATGAAAATGATTGGTTAATAACCGGTTCATTTCAAACCTGGTCACGATGGTCACAATGATGCTGACCAGATGGTCAATATGAAAATAATCAGGTGATTTCATACTAGTCATAATAATGATGACCAGATGGTCAATATGAAAATGACTGGTTAATAACTGGTTCATTTCAAAACTGGTTACAATGGTCATAATGATGATGATCATATGGTCAAAATCACAATGACCGATTTGTCGTGAAAATGAAATGACCTTTTTGTTTCAGAGGACCATCTTAACACACCCCCATTTAAAGCATGTATTAACAAATAAAACCAACTAAAAACCACCATTACCTCATATTGGTTGTTTAGAAATGGGAAGATATCCACTCAAATGGAGTTGAAGCAGATTTGGCAGCTTCAGGCAGTTTTAACAGAGTGAAAAAAAGATGTGGACAGATTTTTACTGCTTAGAGTTAGTTTCGATCAATAGGTAATGGTGCATTAAAGATTCTTGAGGATTAGGTGAGAGAAAATCAAGGAAACGAGGGAAGAAAAATTAAATTTTTTTTTGTTCAGTTGGTTATATACTGTCGCTATGGATGTGGACGGAAGGGAGTGAGGGTGACGGGATAATAGGAAATTTTTTCAGCTTAGGGTTGGCTGAGGGCATATATGCCTTTATACATCAACCAAAAAGTGGGTGGTGACGTGGTGGAGTTAAAATTGAAGGGGACAAAAAGTGATGCTGTTTTTAATATTATTTATTTTACAAGTGCTAAAAGTGAAATTAATCCTAAAAAGATTGAGGGCTAGACGAACAATTTACACTATGAAAAAAGCTACATTTTTGAATCTCTATAAGTTCAATTAATTATTTACAGAATTTAACGTAGGATATTAAAAAAAAAAAAAAAAAACGCAGTAGTGCCTTTTTTATTTTGGTGCTTAGCTGTCATAGATCTACATGGAAGGCAAGGGGCACACGTCCCCCTAACTTTTTTTGAATTCTAAATTAAGCCCCACATTGCTTTAAATGTTTGTAGTTTGCCTCCATTCAAATGTTTTTACTTAAATGCGCCTTACGTATCACTTAGATTATTCTTATGTTTTAATACCCTAAGCAACATTAATCTCCCCTTCAATTTTTTTTAATTCTAAATTCAGCACCATATTTCTTTAAATATTTGTAGTTTACCTTCACAAAAAATTATTCTTTGTTTTAATTCCCTGACCAAACTTTAAAAAAAAAAAAAAAAAAATCCCTAACCAACATTAATTTAATTTTTTTTCTTCTCCGATTCTTTAACTACTTTACCTACTAATTTTCTTCTATAAAATGCAATTTGTTTTTAAAAGGTTTTTTTACTTTAAATTATCAACAATTAAAATATTGGTGCATATAAATTATTTATTTATTAGAAAAAAGATCCACCTTTAAAAGAAAAACTCTTAGTTAAAAAAATTACGAACAACTTACAACATATCATACACAAAAACTTTTATTTTGCGTCGTAAGACTAACATTTAAGATAAAGTTTAAGAACAAGTTTTAAAACGTTTTTAGAATATATAAGCTATAAGTAACAATTATTATATGTTAAATAACATGCTTTAAATTTTTTAGAATAAAAATGCTTAAGATTTTTATCCATATAAAGTTGTTACTCCATTTAAAAATTTTATCCTCGTACATTCTCCCATAAGGAACGAATTCTTATCCATCACTACTTTTTGGATGGATATTGTTTTTTAATTTTTGTATTTTTTTTTGAATAAAAATTTTGATGTAATTTTAATCAAATTTAACAGTTAGGAATGAGTACTAGAGTAGTACTTTACTGTAGATATTTATACATATATGTATGTATATATACTTTTAATAATAGTTAAGAATGAGCACTAGAGTAGCTATTTCACCGTAGATATTTATACATATATGTATGTATATATACTTTTAATTTAATAAAGTCTGATATGATCCCTTCATTTACAATTTTTAGCTTGGAATATTTTTTTTATATTCTATTACACAATTATATATCTTTATAATTTCCTCACAAATTTATAGAATTTGCTGGTGAATATATTGAGATTGACATGCAAGGCACTAGAAGAGTTAAAAAGTCATTGATTCCTCGAAAGACAGATTATTGGACAACATAGGACAATCAAATAAGAAAAATATACCAATAAATAGAAAGTATCAAACTATAAGTAAGTAAATTTATAGCTTATACTTAAGCAAACATGCACAAGAATATTGTGACTTTTGCCACCATCTGACGTTATTCCTAGAACAAAGATGCATTAAATCCAGAAACAGCGAAAGGATTAGACTCTTCATATATCATGTGGCCCCACAATAATATGCCCTGCATATCGATTATATATATATGCTTACTTTCCATGTGTCGTTTTCTAAATTTGGGGCCACGTAATGCAATTCATAATTAAATGGTTTATTAAAAAAGAAAGATACAAAATCATTTTGAAGAACAAATCATATTTGTTGCTTAGCATTTGAATCATATCATAAAACAATTATTTCCAAGCATTCTTCTTTACCAAAAGTTTTATCATTATTAACAGATCCCCATTCCTATTCATAAAAAGGGGTAATGGGAAAATTATTATTTCTTTATTTATTTTTAATATATATTTCAAGTTTAGAAAAATGTAATTTTTTTTTTTGTTTTTTAATAAATCATCAGTGATGAATAACTTGATAGTCTATCACTAATAAAATTGATAGTCATAATTAATTGACTGATATTAATTACCGACTAATCATTTTTAATCAATAATTAACCGATCCAACAATGATAAACTACCTTGTTTATTAGTGATAGATTGGTCCATTAATAATTGATTCCCGTATATAAACGATGAACTATTGTAAAATCCAACGTAAAGGAACTGTCTTAAAAAAAAAAAAAAAAAAAAAAAAAAAAAAAAAAAAAAAAAAAAACTAAGGTAACTTTTTTAAGTAATAGCCTAATTTCCAAAAAAAAAAAAACCCCTTTTTCTCACCAATGTTTGTTCAAGTACATGCCCAAAACAACAACAATAATATATATATATATATATATATATGTATATATGTATTTTTGAAATGCCAGCCTAAACTACTAGATTGCGCATTGCGTGTCCCACTAACAATTTATTTTTTCTGGATTTAACGCTAATCATACGTGTACCAAATTTGTTCACGATCAACACTAATTAATCAACAAAGTTATAATTACAAAAACTCTATCTACGAAATAACAAATTGGGAATTTCCTATGAAATGTCTATTTTGAGTTTCATGATTAGGAATAAATGAAAACCCCATTGTGTTGGACCACTTCACTTCAAGTATAATTGACTAATACTTCAATTTAATGATACAAATCAAACGGTGCTTATTAATTTAAAAAATTATTTCAGTAATTAATCAATATATAATAGAGAGAGGTCGCCATCATAAATATTTCACTCTGTAGATTTCCCAAATAAAAGGTCGAACGCATTAGGTGTAAAATAAGACACCGGTTTTAGAAGATACAACTTTGATAATGAATTATGTGTTTGTTCGACAGAGCTTTCTAATGCTACTTTTGGCTTGGTGACCTCAAAAACTGCTTTATAAGAAAAATGTGTTATGTGTTTATGTGTAGCAAGTGACTCACCAACAAGCAGTGTTTTCCCCCACATAATATGACTTAAAAGCCAGCCCAGGTAAGAAGACATCATGCATACACTAGACATCCATGACATGAACACAAAACAGTGGCCTAAAACAGAGGAAAGCAATAAATAAGAGGGAGCTTTATAATAACTGCTTTTTAATTGTTGAATTAAATTTTTGCAATGGATAACATAAATCAGACCGTTAAACAACTAATCCATCAATTAAAATAATAGTTTCTAACAATAATGTAAAATTGAAGGTTATATAGCAAAAACTCACTAAATAGAAATTCTTCTAACTTTTTTTTTTTTTTGAAACTTGTAATAGAAGGATTTGAACTCTACAGTTTGTGATAAAGTCATATATGCGTTTATTACTTGGCTATATATTTGTAATCACAAATTTATTATGACTTTGTGCAAGGGGGAAAAAAGAACCAACATGAGAAAGAACATGAAATCTCATCCTTACACACAGTGACGGAGTCAGGATTTATTGATAGGGTGGCCAAAAATTTTTTAAATCAAGATTTTACTAATATATATATATATATATATGCAATAGTTTTTATTTATTAAATTCATGATATATTGATATATGAAAATATCAGCATTATATTTAAATAGGGAAATATGTCATTGTCAATTATATGCAATTAAAATAAAAATAATGCAAGAAAGAACCTGAAATTAAAGTATTGATCTTAGTATTGATCTTAATATCTTCATAATACTATAGTCATTTAACTTTCATATCTTGAAGTTCCAAGTCTAATATATCACTTGCAAGAATGAAAAAAAAAAATTATACACCTGTAAATAACATTATTCTCTCAATAAAAAAACAGTTATATTAAATTCATATACTTCAAAATATTACTTTCTTTTTTTAAAATATAAATTGTGCTTGACGATCTTTCATAGAGACAAACTCATCTATAATTGATTCACTACTAAATTTTACAACAATTTCCTTCTCAATGCAGACAATCAAGTAAACATTGAAAAAATTATCTTCCATATACGGCACCAACACCACTATAGCCCATGAGCCCAAAATTCGTCACAAAAAAAAAAAAAAAAATGCATGACTAAGTTTATCACAAACTAAATTTAAAAAAAAATTGTATTTAAATCTATAATAGTAAACAATGCTATGTTTAATTTTCTCAGTTAAAATCTAAAATAAAAACTAAAAATCATTAATTTTCTAGTGAGATATTTTAAATTTTCTAATCGGAATTAGTATATTTTCACAAATACATAAGAACAAACAAAAAATAATAATAAAAAGTAGCACCATGACCCACCAATTCTATATTAAGACAAATAGAAAAATCACAATAAAATTAAAAAAAAAGGAAAAAAAGAAAAGAATCAAAACAAGGAGCGAGAAAAAGAAATACAAACCTAAACAAGAAATTGAAGAATGATGGTAGACCAAGATAAAATTATCTCAAGTTGAGAAGGAATCCAGTAAAGTAAACCAAAGAAAAATAAAAATCAACCTTGAACAACATAACAAATTTCCAAATTTATTAGGGAACAATGAAATGAGAAAGTGAAGAGTTGACTTCCTTTAGAAGCTTTTAATTTAGACCATACCTATAATACGAAATGATTACAACTTTGCATAAAGGAGGGGGTAAAAAAAAAAGAAAGAGAGAAAACAAGAAATCTCATACTTAAATACGTATGCATCAAAAACTGTGTTAATCGTTGTAATTATAACTAGACAATGCCTACAATCACGAAATTATTAAAGAAAAGAAGGGAAAAAAAAAAAAAAAAAACAGGAAATCACAATGCCCGTTTGGGGAGGTATTGGAGACTGAAATTTAAAAATATTTAGATTGAAATTGAAATGAACTTTCGAAATGTGTATTTGATTAAAAAAAAAATTTTTGGAGTGAAAAAATATAAAAACTTGAAATGTGTTAGGAAAAAATATATCAGTATGAATCTTATTTTGTTCATCTCGAAATTTTACATAATTTAAAAAATTAAAAAAACTTATCTCATTTAGACTTAAAATAACAAAGTTATGGATTTTTAAATTTTGAGTTTGTTTTAGAATTTGAAATTGTGAATAATAAAAAATGTTTTTGAATTTAAGAAAAAGATTAAAAAAAAAAAAATTTGCGAAACCGTGCCAATCTATGCAATTACAGCTACACCATCTCTGTAATCATGAAATTACTTAACTAATGAAGAAGAAGAAGGAAAAAACATATATATACTTACACATATAAATGCATCGGAGACTGTGCCAATATATGCCTGCAGTTTCACCTCGCCGCATCTAAGCCTAGATACATAACACAACAATGAGGGATTTGGGAAAATTGGCCAGCTTGCAATTAGTGTCTTTGTGGCCTTCAACACGTGCCATTTCCAAGCATTTGACAAACCCAATTAACATACACACACGTAGTAATACTCCAAATTTCTAACCTCTCTGTTTTTTTTTTTTTTTTCATCAGCTGGTTTCTGGGTTGTCAAAAAAACTCGGCTGTTTCCAAGGAGAACAATTATTTTTCCATGTTGTTTTTCACTTCCAAATAATCTAAAAAAATGTAAGAATACAAAAATACAAACCCACACAGTGTATCGAGACTGGTTTTTTTGTTAAGTTTCATTGTTTTTTTTTTTTAAAATAAAGAATTCGAATTCTAGTAAATTTAACTGCATAATTATTATTAAGCTATATTATTAACCACAGTTTCAGTTTTATTGTTCTCTTTATCCTTTTAATGTAAAATAATACTAATAAATAATAATAATAATAATTCTTTGATTAGATATATGAGGATTTTACTTCTTAAATGAGAAAGGGATCAGTGATATTTTTACGTTTTCATTCCGTATTGCAGAAATAAAATGGAAAGAAGACCGATTCGAAATCTTGTTAATATTGTTTAGAAGTCCTAACGGATGAGAGAGAATCATTAAACGATCGTCTTTCATTGTTTTGCCTTGCAAGTGTTGTATTTAACAAAATGTTAAAGGGAAAAAAAAAAAAAAAGAAATATAGGAAATGGTTGCACTTCATTCTCAAATGAATTTACAGCTCCCGAGAAGGAAAAAAGAGAGGAGATAATGACTTTAAACCTAAAAAAAGAAGGGGGGAAAAAAAAAGACTTGGAGAGAAACTGTTGAAAGAGCTTAATTTCTCGCCAAATTTTGCCCATAAAGAAAACTCAAAAAAAAAAAAAAAAAAAAGAAAAAAAAGGAAAGAAAGAAAGCGGAGAAAATTCAGCTAAGGGGTTTGTTGTCCCTGTTCTGAAGTCTCTCTGCTCTCATTCTGTTCTCTATGATCATCACCAGCAACGGCTGAATCTCCGCCGTTGACTCCCGGTCTCTTCTCCTGCTCCGTCAGTTCTAATGACTTCTCACTGTTTTGACGACACACACAGCTTCCATTACTACTACTACTACTACTATCACCAAAGGACGACGTTCGGCTCGACACCGCCGTGGCGATGAACGTCGGCTTGGCCTGGCCGGCCATGATCACCAAAATCTTCTCCTCGAAAACCGGCGGATTTTTCTGCACATCATCGCCTTTTCCGTCGCCGGACTCCAGGTCCCGGTCACCGGCGCCGTCGCCGGAGCCGCCGTCGAGGTAGCCGGAGAGCTTCCAGTAGGAGCAGGCGAGAATGAGGAGAGCAAAAGCGATGAGGCCGAGCATCGCCGCCAGGCCACCAAAGAGGTATGGGACCGGCGAATGCCACGGTGATCGTTGTGGCGTGGCAGTCATCGCCACCGGCGGGTGCTTCGCCGTCGCGTTGAAAGGCGCTCTTGAGGCCATCTTTTTCTTTTTCTTTTTGGTTTATGGTGTTTTTTTTTTCTTTTTTGTTTTTTTTTTTTGGTGTGAGAAGGAAGAGAAAAAAGAGAGAGAGAGAGAGAGAGAGATTGATAGAGTGGGTGGCTTGCAAGGTGGGAAGTGGCAAATGGGAGGTATTTATAGAGAGAAACAATGCTAAATATGATGTAATGATTCACTACTATTTTTCTAATAAGTGAGAAATTATTTGTAATATAAAGTGTCTTTTTTTTTTTTTTTTTTTCTTTTTTTAAAAAAGAATTTGAAATTGATAGATGGATAGTAATTCAACGTAAATGAATAATATTGATATTATTGCTAGCATTGATAGCGATACAAAGTAATTTATTTGTTACCCACTTCTAACATGCAGTAATTTTAGTATCATCCATTATTACACATGATTAAACAATAATTTTATTTCTTTTATTGATTGAAAAATAATGGAAGAAACTATTAAAAATTAAATAATTTGTTCAAAAGTTTTCTGTGGTGGTATACAACAAGGGTCTTTTTTTCTACCACAATTGAGAATTGTTTATTAATTGTTGGATTAATTTTTTCTAAGATCTGATTTATAAGATCCTACTTCACATAAAACCATTAGAAGAATAAAACTATCCTAATTTATCTCCCATACTTTCTTAAACTAGGTGAAATATACATTTTCTCCATAGAAAGTGAAAAAAAAAAATGTTTTTTTTAAGGGAGTGAAATTTTTTTGTTACACTCGAATGTTACTATTATTCATAAAAATAAAGTCACATCTCACACTTTTCATGTACTTAGGGTCTCTTTTATTACGAAGGATAGTAACTTTTGCTTATAAATATATTTATTTTATTATAATATTTTTGGAATAAAAAAATAAATTTAGATATTATAATTTTGTGTTATTTGAGAATTTTACAATTATGATGAGTACTTGCCTTGTTGAAAAGACGTGAGCGAGATCTCGGATCTTTATAAATGATATTTTATTTAGAGTCTTCGCTTCTGTTATATCATGATATTCATCATGCATTATGTATCATGCAAGTCTTCCATATATTTCATGATAGAATTTTAGGATCCTTTGTTAGTGGTCTAGATGTGTACTTTTCTGTTAAAGGGGATGCGAAGACATTGCTGATATTCTTATAATCACAAGCGCGCTTTTTATTTGGTGGGTGTTTGCAAAACATTAGGGAGTGTTGGAACAGTAGTTTTGGGTGATTAATGTCGTCACAATGCATGAAGAGATACGGGGGGTCCTGGTGAGAAGGTAATCTAATCTGGTAAGTTTTTTCGTTGGTGTGTGTGTGTGTGTATATATATATATATATATATAATTATATATATATATAATGATATGATCTGAGAGTACAGTGAACACGCACTCAGGGGCAGAGTTGGTAGTGGAAGTAGCTGCGTTCATCAGAATGAATATAATGGAATGGGAATCATATTATGGGACGTTTGGCAAGAGAGAAAATAGGAAAAGAAAAAGTAAAAGGAAAGGAAAATATATAGTCTTCAAAAAAGAAATTACATGGGAAATTGCGGGACGCGCACATTCATCAGCGACACCCTACCGTACAAGCAACGGAACTGTGCGCAGGTTATCACCACCACTTGAAAAAAGGGAAATGGCTAACTTTTTTTTTTTTTTTTTTTCCCTTTAAAGCATTGTTAGATCAGATATTGTCTTCTTTATTATTGGACTTGAATCCAATAAAAATCACATTAAAACAAGAAAATATTTAGAATAAATTACTTTTTTTATACAGATCTGAATATTTAAAAAGGAGATTATTAGTTTTTGCATGTCTTATTGTATAAATTGAATATGATTTTTAGACGATGTTGCCACTTTTTTCATAGAAAGAAAAAAAAAAAAGATTAATGAGTTGAGTAGTTTCCATTTCTCTCTAAATTACTTGATTTTGTTTTTACGCAACTCATTACTTGAATTTTTGCCTAGCAAAAGATCTCTTTTTGTTAACTTTTGCTTCTAATTAATTCTAGGGATCTAGCTTGCTTGCTACCCTCATTCTCTTATTATATTACTGGATTTTATAAAATATTGTTTTGTGGGCATTTTAAATATGTATACAAATCATGTGCGTTCGGGACATATAAAATATGCTCTACAAACATACATTACTTAACACTTTTTATAAATACGTGTACGTGTGCGTGTGTGTGTATATTTATATATGTAGGTATAACACAACATATAAGATTTTTCTTATGTACATAATTAGTAGATCAGATCCAAGTTGGACATTAATTATAGAATTGTAGAAACTAATGGATAAATTCAAGGAAAAAAAAGGATAAATTCAAGAAGGGGCTTCACTCATGTCATCATTTTGCTATTTGATGTACTTTAATAACGAGTCTACCTGATGATTATGCGTTTCAAAGAATGTTTCATCAATTATTATGATTTGGGTCCCACTCAATGCTTTATATAAACGTTTTTTTTATTAAATTTCTTTGCCTCAAAACTTTTTTTTTTTTTTTGCCCCCTTGAAATAACGGCACCATTTTGTTTCTTTTCTCTTGGAAATGGTATCACAAAAAATTCATTATTAGTGCTCAAAGCTAGGACAAAATAATATTTAGTGGGTTTTATTAGATATCGCTATTAAATTATATTTATACTAACTCGTTTTAAGTAACTCAATTTTATTCATAACAACTCTAGCACGAAAGGTTTATAGAGACAACCTACGTACGTTTTCATTTCATGATTGAGACACACAAAAAATATATATATATATATATATATATATCGACCCCACGTTAACCTGTTCCATGTTAATATTACCTTAATATATTGTTTTTTATTTTCACGGATTTATTTTGTATAAAAATATAAAGTAATCTGTATTTGTTTGTTTGATAACAAAATATGTGGAGAAAAGCGACCAGTTCTCTTTAAACGTGACCATTAGGCCCCAAAGAATGTCCACACAGGTTCGTACACATATTAATCTGCTAAGGTGCTAGATCTAGACCTTCAGAACGTTTCTAACCATTAAATTTGATCAAAATCACATCAGAATAAACAGTTTCTCATACACGATAATCGACAATTGAAAAACATAATGCCCTCTGTAGTGGTTTTTCATATCCTACAATATAATCTCATATATATATATGTATTTATATATAAATTATATATATTTATATATTATATATATATATATAGCCAAGTGTCTACTAACAATATTAATAAATCACGTGTACTTACTAAGGCCGTTACTTTCTCATCATCATCAACAATATATATTCAAGATTTTATCATCTTCAAAATATGTAAATGTTCAAAAAAAAAAAAAGTTGATAAAAAAAATCTCTCAAAACAATGTTCAAGATTCTATGTAACTGTAGTAATTCTATAATAGACAACGCAAATCATGCAACGAGACAAGGGCGATCACGCTTTTGCCGTAGTAAGGTTTGAGAACAGTTTTTGAAAAGTTTTTTGGAATTTAATCGAAGAGAGAGAATATATATATATATATATATATATATATATATAAAAGAAATTTGGAGAATATTTGAAAGAGTTACGTAGGCCATGTGGGAGCTTTTTGTTGGGCATTCAACGATATAGACACACACATATATGTGTGTGTGTGTGTAAAAGCTATAAAGCTGAGCTATTATATGGCGTTTAGTACGTGAAAAACAGCAGCAAAACGGTTGCTTTTTGAATTTGAATTGAAAATAAGAAAGAAAAGAAATAGAAAAAAGGGCAAGAAAACAAAAAAAAAAAAAATGAACGAACGGGAAACGGAATTTGGTTGATCAGTGAATATATATACATATATGTATATGTATACATATATATATATATATATATATACTTGTGTGGATTATTATAATAAATTTATTTGTAAGTTATAGATTCCAGTTGCTGATCACACGCAACTTGCACCTTCCCATTCTTTATTTGAATTGTCTGTTTCAGCTTTTTGATTCAACTAATTTCAGTGAACTTTTTTTTTTTTTTTTAATTCATCAAATGATGAAATTAAGGAAAGTTCAAAAGGATAATATTATTATACAGTCATATTAGGTTTTCTGCAAACATAACTTGAAAATTAGTACATCTATTTGTCACACTTTTGGCATACTTGATAAATGATATCGTCGGCGTTAATAGTAAGCTTGTATCATTTCACCTTTGTTGCCTTTTGTCGATAAACATATGTAAATGCAAAGAACAAGCACATGACTTATGGCCTACGGACAGATTGAGCACAAGAGCTTTTAACATAATATTATAACATCGTGGCCTTTTAGCAGACCCACTAAACAATCTTATCAAACAATTCCTTATTTGTTACTTTTAACTCTCTTTTCTTTTTTTTTTTCACTTTCTTAACACGATTGGACTCAGAGATTGTGATTGTCACGGTTAATAACTCTTTTTTTCACCCAATCGCATCACAAAAATGTCATGTGTTCATCGTAGATGGATGTAGATTTTGAATGAACCAAACAATAAAATATTGCTCACTTTATAGATGTGGGAGTTATATCATAATTTGAAAAATTAGGTTTTTGCTCATTCATAGAGTTGTTTTAACCATTAAAAAAAATAAATAAAAATATAAGAGCAAAAAGGGTCAAATCTAAATCAACTACGCAAAAGGGTAGGGTGAACTACTCGAGTACTAGTGTGTTTTGGACCGCTAAGGAAAACCAAGAGGGACATTACTGTCCCCACCACTTGTATATGCTTAGCCTACCACCCTTCACATCTCCTTGCACTGGCAAATTTGTCTTGCAACTTGTGATATTGCATTATATAATATCGAGTTGGCCATAGAAGTTGCGGTAAAAAACATGAACACACACACACCACACCAAACCCATCTAATGTCTACCCAAAGTTTAGCTGTTTTCTTAATTTTTTTACTTTTTTGTTCTCTTTGGATTCATCTATACATCTTAGAACTCTTTCAGTTTCGAACCCGAAGTTTATAAGCACTTTTTTTTCCCGGATCAGGAATTATGTTTCTTTGCAAAATATATATGCGGGAAATGGCCTTTTTTTAAGCATTATAAGTGATTGACCAATTAGTTGTTAATCGGTGATTGACCAGTTGGTTGTTAACATGAAGTTTATAAACATTATCTTGATACCCTTTCCTTTTCAAGCAAGTTTATAAGCACTTTTTTTTTCCTCTGATCAACGATTATGTTTCTTTACAAAGAATATGTGGAAAATGATATTTTTTTTTAATCATTATAAGTGGTTGACCAGTTGGCTGTTAATTAGGGATTGAGTAGTTGGATGTTAACCAGTGATTGGTTATGGGTGGGTTAATCACTAATTTAATTGACCAATATCATTAAATGCTTAACCAATATCAATAAATAATTTACTAGTTAATCACAATGAATTGGATGATGAATTAGTAATTGATCGGATTCGATTAACCAATATATCAACTATTTTAATGCTCACCGATCAAATTGTTAATTTGTCAAAAAGAGATGGAAACTTTCATTTCAAGTTCGTGGGAGAAACTAAAAAAACTAAATGGTTTTAAAAAAAAATTGAACAATGAATCCGAGAAAAAAAAAACGACTTCTTATAAACTCAAAGCTCGTAAGGTGAAGAAACTAAAAATTGAACAAATATAACGATTTCTCTTTGATTACATTTTTGCTTGCTTTTGACTAATTCCTAGTTTTCGTTTTTTTTTAATTATTATTTTATTTTAGTCTTTTACGTGTTTTCTTTTATTTTAATAATCTTTTGCATTAATTTATATATATAAAAAAAAAATCTAGTAGTTGTAGTTGAGGGGTAAATAGGGGCACTTGAGGTTTTTCCTGAGTCAAGGTCACTAGGTTTACATGGGTCATACACTAGCCGTGTTCCTAAAATGGGTGGTGAAAGTGAGTCCCTTCTCTCCTCATCACCTTCCACCATCCAACGTACACGCCAAGGACAATAGGATATTCCTTCCCATACGAGACGTCCAATTCGCACTTTGCTTAGCAATTTCTCTCTTATAATTATTTTATTAATTATTGCCCTATGTATTAGTGTCCTCCATTATAATTATCTTATTCCTATTATTGCTTTACTTCGGATTATTTAATGGGTTTGGGTGGAAAATTTGATTACTTTGCTCTCTCAATCCAAACCAAATCCCACTCACTCTCTCTCTCTTTCTCTATGATTTGATGCTATTAGTTATCATGGACCAGAAAGTTTTGAGTCATAATATAATGATAATTAAAGTTAATTATATTTTTCTCTCTTTAATTTGTCCCAACAGGATGAACTAATTGTTTAGCCTTTATCTCATTTAGGTGTTTATGGGTCTAAGGTAAAGTCAAAATAATCTCTTTTTACTCGTCCAATTAGCAAAGGATGTCATTATATTTGGTTGGCCTTTCCCTATCCATTTTTAGCTCTTGATAATTACTACACAGTGTTCCATCAAAAAGATATAGTAAGTTTAATCAAAAGGAAAAGGAAAAGAAAATTCAAGAAAGCTGATTAGAATGATGTTTAAGTTCTTTTAATTCAAATATGTAACTAAACATGGTCCACACGTACAAGTGTGGGCCATATTCGTGAGGTGTCGAGTCCCAAACCAATTATTAAAAATATATTCAATAACGCTTATTTGTATAAACTGTTAATTGAAACTCCAATCATGGTCATGCTAAAAGAAATTAAGTTCAGCTAAGATGGCCATCAATTCTACGAAAGGGTTAGGTACTTCAAATGCAAGTGAATATGAAAAGGCAAGAAGAACTCGTACTAACTTTTTTTTTTTTTTTTTTCCCTTTGCTTTTCTTGTCTCTTCATATGTCTATAGTTGAGTAACGTATCTTCTAATTTGCATAAATAATTGGCTTCAACGATAAGATTCACCTTTATTTTTTTTCCTCCTTTAATTTCATGAACTTTATCACTCCCAATTTTATGGGCTTGATAACCCAATTAACATGAAACGGACTCCATTATAGTCTTTAATAAACAATATTTAGCCTCTAGAATAAATCCGAACGTCTAACAAATAGCTACTTTGATGCATGGAATAACTCCATAATTCAAATTAAATCATGGATGAGTTCCACTTAGGTGTTGACGTGTGAAATAATTTCTTGGTTATGATAAATGAGCAACTTTTTTTTTCCCCTTCTTTTTAATAAAATAAGCTTGCAACTTTATAGAAGTGGGATTGCACCTTACGTTTCTTTTAATTATTTTATTTTATTTTATTTTGTATTGATCTTCGAATAAACTGATTATTTCAAAGTGGGGTTACCACATAACCATTATTACTTCTTTAGCTGCACTGATTTCTCTAGCATATAACAGTATCACTCAATTTAAAAATTGGCGTTGAATTAAACTAATTAAAACATAGAATCATAAATCCAAACATAAGTGCTAATACATAGTACATCATGACATGGTGGATAAGGCACTTGAGCGAGATTCAGCAAGTTTGGTTAACCAAAATGATATATCTTGTATTAACTATAGACTCTAAACGACTTGTAGGGTCCACCTAAAAAATTCAGTGGGAAAATGTTGGAATCTATTATCTCACCAACATCAAATGCAAAGGAAAATTATACAAGACGTATAATATATTTTCAAGAACTCTTTCGTACGCACAGATGGGAGAGTTTTTCTTATCTCTTTTTAACTTTTTCTTTTTCTCTTTTTTAGTGGGTTGTACTGTGCTTTTCCCCTAGTTATATCATCTCCTACACGGATTGTATCGCTGGATGGCCGTTCCATGGATAGAAGATCGTATTTCTATATATTTATATATATAAAAATATTCGGATGAAAAAAGTTAGTATATATTAGTTTGTGGCTCCTCCATTATTAATCCGATTCCTTGGCACTCACATAACATGCATGTTTATCCATTAGAACTCCTAGGTAACTTCTTTAAGAACCCTAGTTATAAAATATGTGGCATGAGATGCATGAATGATATAAAATATTGTAGATACGAAAAACGGCATATATCTTTATACCTGACCTTTCGAGACTTTTTTTCTTTCTTTTTTTATTTTTTATTTTTTTATTATCTCATGATAGATTATTGATACCATTGCTCTTCTTTTTTTTTTTTTTAAGAAAAATTATCCAGCTGATCATCATTTCTCTTTATGAAAAATTATCCAGATTTGCATGAATGATATCAAATGTAGAATATTTTAGATATTTACGAATTATTTTGTTAACATGGGTGGCCGTATGTCTCTGACTTAGTCATCGGAATATTTTAGTATAATATTTTGGATATTTTAGTAGAATATTTTTTTGTTTTCAACATAATAGTTGGATGTCTTTGGCTCCGATTGTCTATGCTGATTATCAAAGTATTCTCGTAGCATATATTTTTGGTAATTTACAAAATATTTTTTATTTCAACATTTATTGTCAAACGTGTCCGTCGCTAATATTTTTTTGTTTCATGCAAACTGTTAAGGTAAAATATTCTCTCGATTCTAACATTTGTTTTCATACTTGCACCGGCAACTATAGCCGGGATGTATGATGGTCTATCTTTAAAACAATTTTTTTTTTTTTTTTTTTTTTTTTTTTTGTAGATTATCAAAAATATTATACCAGAATACTCAGGTAATAGACTTAGAGTTGGAAACGTTCCGTGATTTATGTTGAAATCAAAAAAATTATAGTAAATTATCGAAAATATTCTATTAGAATATATCGATAACTGGCTACTGGGCTAGAAATCGGCCACTTAAACCAATATCAGGTCATTGAAAACAAAAAAAAATCTAATAGATTATCAAAAATATTCTACTAAAATATTCTGGTGACCGACGCTAGTGACTGAAACTCGTGATCAACACTATCAGTGATCACTATTGATTTTGATTGCATTTGATAAAATGTACGTAGTATTTTAGTTTTTTTTTAATCAAAAGGTTTTCAAAATAGTGGCATTTGTAACCTTTTCTCTTTATTCTAACTCTTTATAAAGGAAATACAGTAACCTGTCAATGGAACGGAAATTCCCTTACCTCGTAAATATGAGAACATCCTAAAAATAAGAGAGTAAAAATTATACTTATTGCTATATTTAATAGTGAACTTTCGATACTTGAACATATTTGAAAGACGTACCATATATATATAAAATATTCGTTAATATGGCATGATCAATTGGAATGTGCCAGGACAAAATAGGGATAAGTCTAATAGCACTATTCATGTGCAATATTATACATAAGTAATAAGATATAAAATATCAGTATTGGGATTACAAAATATTCATCATATCTGAAAAGAAAAAGTAAAGAAACCATTTACAAAGCCCTGAAAGGGACTCATAAAATGACAAAGTTACCATCTAAAAAGAGAATTTATTGTTCGCATTAAAAAATAAATTTTTTAATTGTTTATAAACAGATAATATTTAATAATCTCCACCAAGTTGAGCAGGTATATATTATAGAGGCTTGCATCTGGTTGGCCTGTGAAAGGAACCCCACAATTAATTAAGCTCGTAAACAAGAGAAAAAAGCTAGTAATATTGAAGAAGATAAAGGCATCAATTAGCTCAGCCCACAATAATTAGGATGTACTCCAAGTTTGCATCTCTCTCATTCTCTCTCTCTCTCTCTCTCTATATATATATATATATCTATATATTCCGTGCACTGGTATGATCCACTCCTCATCATGTGATAGGAGGAACTGTCTGTATGATTTTTAACAAATATTTCTATTAACGTCTAAGGAGTTCAGAAAAAATATGCTAACATTGTCGTTCCTTCTGAATTCTAAATAATTAAATACATATATATTGGCCGGCAAGATTGATTGAAATAATTTATAATTTGAATCATATTTGACATCCGACTGCAATAAACTACAATTATAACTTGACCAGTGGCCAAGTGATTATATTGTATTCTGAACATTTTATTGACACAGTATAGTACAATGTTTTTATTTTTTTATTTTTCCCCTCATTCTTTGGTAAAAAAAAGAAATACAAAAAATAAAGGAGAAAAAGAAGACTATTATTTTTCTCGGTTGAAAACAAGGGGAGAAGAGAGAGAAAGGGACAATGCTTGTAAGTTGTAACCCCATTCTCTGCTCCTGTTCCCATAATGCTGGCCTGCTCAAAGAAAAAGGAAGGATTCGAGTATCAACAATTTTTTTTTTAAAAAGTTGTTTTGGCCTTGATCTATTATTTAATAGAATTTTATGGGAAGTAGGCTATGAAAAGAAATCATAAAGTCTCACTCAAAAAAAAAAAAAAAAAAAAACTAAAGTAAAACATATATAGTTTTATACGGTCAGATCATATTATAATCAAAACAAATGAAGTAGTAATATATGTTACACAAACTTAACGAAGATCTAACAGTTCAAAATTGTAACTTACTAAAAGCATATATATTTTTATACCTTAGGTTAACTTTCTCTTACTATTTTAATTCTCACAAGTTATATAGCCTAAAAGGGTGGTAAATTCCGTTCACATGTAGTCAATTTTTTTTTTTCAAATTTTATTTTGGATAATAATCCAATCATAGTTGATCCACAGTCTACATTATAACCACTTTCATATTTAGTGAAAGAAGAGACCAATTATTGGAGCGCCGTACTCTTAATCAAGGCAATATCTATATAACTTCATTACTTGGTGAAATATGAGAGGGAGAGAGAGAGAGAGAGGCTTTTGATTCTACCTGGAAAAAGCATCAGACACCATTTTCATCTGGTTGGTGCGATTTTGATGTTGTACCCCAATGGCTACGAGATTCCATGTGCTTTGCCAGAAAAAGCAAAAAGTTGCATATGTTTTGGCTTTTTATCGAGATATTTAGCACTGATATCTATCAGACTAATCACATTTTGACAACTTGTCATTTAAATTTTTTAGTTTCGATAATTTATCTATTGACCTTGCTAAATTGTTGTGATGTATATTATATGGATTGATTTTCCCTCACGGTGGTCACAAAAACATCATGTATATCTCATGTGAAGATGAAAAACCCCATTTCATTTAAAAAAAAAAAAAATCCAAATTCAATACAAATACTGATGCAAATCTTCAAAATTCAAATCTTCACTAAATGTATAAAATTAGCTAAATGTGATATATTGTAATAATTTATAAAAGCTTAGGAGGACACATTGCTAATATAAAAAATTAAATGGCAAGTTACCAAAGGGTGACAAATTTGAGGATATCATTACTATTTAACCTTTTTATCAACAAGGCTCACAAAGTTGTCCCAAATATTCCTTGTCGATAGTGTAAGTTTTTAATTGTTGGATCTGATTAACATCACATCAAAATAAAAATGAAAAATATCAGAAAAATTCTTAAAAAAAGAGATTAATTTGAAATAATGTCAAGTCGAGGTTATTTTTTCCCGTAAAAATCTATTTGAAAAAAAAAAAAAAAAAACTAGACTATAAAAGAAAAAGCACCCTAACCTACACAACAATGAAGGGTCCCATGAGCACTAAGGTACAAACCGTATAACAAGGCAAACCAATAACCTTTTTTTTTTCCCCCCAACTTCATTTGAAAAGGCAGTGCTGCTTGGTTTCCAAGAAATTGTGTGCACAAGTTCATAATGGGCACATAGAATAGAAGTGCCTTGTATGACCCATATTGTTTTTGGATTATGGCTATAGTCCAAACTACATATTCTATTTACTTTTTAGTTTAATTAGGGTTTATCAATCTGATGACGTGATTGCAAAATATATATGCAATAAAATAGTGGATTGATTTGGTAGATCAATTTTGATGTGATTTTGTCACGGTGATATATTGCCCAATAGGAAAATCCCATTAGCTACATAAGACCCTAACGGTAGACCCGTAGATCCTTTTACAGTAGGAATTCTTAATTTGTACAACCAATAATAAAAAAAATTTAGATTAATAAATGTACCATGTTCATATTAAAAATTTATAGTATGAAACAAAATCTCTCCCTATTACAAGTTGGCCACTTGAAATTTTAAACAAACAGTTAGGGATGAAAATGAGACAGGACAGGAGTGAGTATGCTTTCCCCCACCCGCATACATGTCACTCTTTTTACCCCTCCATATCCGATCTCATACCCGCCTAATTTAATACAGGTGCGAGTAATCCCCATTGGGAGTGTTACACCCATACCCTACTCATTTACCCATTCAGAATTTTAAAAAAAATTCAAAACAAATTTCATTAAAGTTTTCACAAAATTTGACAACATAATGATTAATGTAACTGAAAATAAAAATGAAATCTTAAAAACAAATCCAATCTCTAAAAATCTATAAACAAATTTATAAAAAAACTAAAATATTAAAACACTAAAAATAGAAATTATATATATATATAAACATATAAATATATATTTTTTAAGTATGAATACAAGTGGGGCAGGTGCGGGTATGGGAGAGCTTCCCCCACCCCCATCTCAAACCCACACATGGGTTTAATATTAATTCCTATACCTGCCTCCATACCCATATATTATCTTTCATATCCATCTCTAATGTGGTGGTACCCATAAGTACACGCATCTATGATAAAAATGCCATCCTTACAAACAGTTAAAATAATAGTTTCTATTTATAATATAAAATAAAAGGTTTTATCATAAAAATTCCGGATCTTTATACCTTATTTAGAATTATAAATATTTTTCAGAAACAAAATAGTGATTATCAATTAAGAGCACTCATGATATTTAATGGTGGTTCCCACCGTATAAATTCGTCGCAGAAGAATCATTATGAGCAATATTATGTCGAGGTAATGGTATGCGGACGTTGACATCGACATGAAAGAATGTTATTTTGCTTCATAAGTTTGATGGTATTTCCTTATTCCTTTCTCTTTTTTAAAATTTTGCCACCACTTTTGGATTTTTTTTTTTTTTTTAAATGCTTCGGCTACTAAAGTCTCCTCCCGATCAACTATGATTTATTATTTTATATTTTTTTTAGTGTCGATTTGGATTATATGGAAACAACTCTAGACGAGGCAACTTGTTTTATCTTAAAGTTTAAAAATAGAGAAAATATCCAAAATACCTATTGTGTTTAGCTTAAATACCACTTTTACCTCTCTTATTCTACAAGTATCCAAATCACCTCCAATATTTGTAAAATCGATCATAAAATACCCTAGAGTAGCTAAAATACCCTTTTATGGTACCAAGGCCTAAGAATCGTGACATCACAATTTGAAATTTAAAAAAAAAAAAAAAAAAAACAGAAGAGTTTTGATGATATAGATAGTCTCTTTCATCAACCATTAGGAAAAACAATTTTAATTATTGAATTAAATTGTAGATTGTTAAAAAGTTAATCCAAAGGTTCAAAGAATAGTTCCTATCCGTGGTGAAATAAATGATAATTTGTAAATATAGTAGAAATTTCAAAAAATTAAAATAAAATAAAAAAAATAAAAAGAAGGCTCCGCCGCTCTTGTGTAAGATCTTTCAGCAAGCATTTTGAAGTGGCTACTACACCTAGCTAGTAAAAGCAAATTAAGAAGCTTAGCCACTACTACTTGCATTGGTCTGCCAAGTTGGCTGCAGAACGGCCAAGCCCTACAGGTAATTCATAAGATTATGGTTTTTTACTTATTTTTCCTTGCTTGTACGAAAGGGAATCATTGTACCATCTAACCACAATTTTCAATTTTCATTTTCTATAAAAGAAAATTTGAACTTACCAATAGACGAAAAATAGTTAACACAATTTATTCGAAAGATGGATCTATGTTTACATGAACATCATTATGAATTCACCACTGCTTTACATATTGATCGAGAGGACCCCTTTAAAGTTGGACATGTTTAGTATTGAATATAAAGACATCTAATAATTAAAGAATGAAATGTATTTTTATCGCTATATCAATCCCTATTTCTTCACTAGCTTTTGCAACCAAAACGAAAGGTATAGCTTTAATTGGTGCTAGGAATTTGGGAAAAACTATTGGTCCGAGAGATTCTAAAAGAGTCACAGCTACAAGTGCTCCAAAATCCAACATATGCAATTTGCATTTTCCTTCCATAGTTGCGACCTCATCAACAAAGTAATTCTACTTTCGTCATGATTAAATTCAATAATGATTATTATACTATTGGACTTACATCATACAAAAATCATATCAAAATCAGTGATAAAGATTTAATGGTTTAAAATTGTGCCTATTGATAAGATACATAGATTTTTTTTTTTTAATGACATTCTAGGATTCTTCAAATTAAAATCCACCAATCCCAATTCATTTGAAGGGGGAAAAAAATAATAGATTCATAGTTCCTACTTATCAAAATAGACAAAAACACTCACATATTTCGAATATGAGAATACCTATTCAAAACCCTCTTCTCCGACCAACTGACCCCGACGAGGTAAATTCATTCAAAGACTTGATTATGTATTCATTCTCCAAAATCATATATAATAAGATAAGTACGACAATTAATAAAACTTGATAAAAATTTGACGGTTCAAAACTATACCTTATTGCTTAGATTTTTTTAATATCCTAGAATTCTTCAAACTAAATTCCATCAATCCCAATTCATTTGAGAATTTTTACTTTTTCTTTAAACAATAAGATGTTTTAAGGTTTATAGTTTTACTTATTAAGAAAAATGAAAACATTCAAAATTTTCATATAGAGAATAATATATAGGGAAAATTGCTAGTTGGTCCTTGAATTTTTAATTTTGTGTAATTTTAGTCCCTTAATTTTTTTTGGTAGCTGGAATACCCCTAAACTATTAAAGTGTTGCTAAATAGTACTTTACGTCAATTTTTGAACATAATCCGGTAATTAGTATCACTTTTTGATCAAATTACTAACGGATTTCATTTAATATTAACAAAAATAACTTTATAGTAACATTTTAACAGTTTCAGAGCATTCTCTATTCTTTTTTTCGTAATAGAATGACCATAAACTATTAAAAACGTTATTACGCAATATTCCTTTTAGTTAATTTTTGGACCAATCCGTAGTTAACACTACTTTTTGACCAAATAACTAACAGATTCTATCTAAAAATTAACAAAAATGACTATTATAGTAACATTTTAAAAATTTATGAGCATTTCAGCTACAAATAAAAATTCATGAACTAAAAAGTTGTACAATGTTAAAAGTTTAAAAACTAAATAAATAATTTACCCTAATATCTTTTACCCTCATCTCTTACTTGCGGAATAAGTCGGTCCCGACTTGGTAAATTGATTCAAAGACGTTGATGATGATGCATTCATTCATCACCAAACAAATCCACGCCCAAAAGAGGGTATTCTATTATGCAGTGAAAGATGAAAGCATCAAATGAACCAGAAAAAAGGTACAAGCAATTTGCTAAATGCAGATGAGTGAAAATGAAGGAACGAAGAGGGATTATTAGACATGATGTTTGTGGAGGATGAGTCAGTAATCAGTATATGAAGAATAGTGACCCCTCAATAAAACCCCAAAAAAAGAATATATATATATATATAGATATATAGACAAAAATGAGTCAGAGCACTTTGCTTCCCCTTGGCCAGACACATGGCACAATCCACAAGAACATGACACTTGTCAACCAGGACCATAACCCCGCATGGGCCCCACGGTCCCACCCCCACCAGAACCACCTTCTACACCCAAAAAATAAATAAAAAAAGGGAAATTCTATGGTGGGGAACAAATGTTTTTCCCCACCAATAAGATAAGATCTGACGGTGGATATTAGATCTTCATAGGTTTCATAGTTAAACAAAACTAGCGATGACCCAACCTCTCCTCCGGACAACGACCTAGCGATCCCCGCAACGACCACGCGAGCCAGCCCCCGACGACGGTGAAACTCCTTCTTGGAAACTGGCACCACCCCCCCCCCCCCCCCACCGTGCCCAGACCGCGGCGACGACCCCCTACGAGCTATATCTGCACGACCCAGGCTGCGCCCCGCCACCCCCCCCCCCCCCCCCCCCCCCGCGGATGTCGAGTTCTCGGCCCCCCACCCCTAGACCCTGGCGATGATGCCCCCCCTACTCGACGGTACCGTGCGTAGAAACTGGCGACGTTGCCGACATCGCAAGCTCGCCTACATTTCAGATTTTCCCTTCGCCGTCCTTCCTGATCGAGCCCAGTCCGTCGCGTAAGCCATCGAGCCCTTTCCACCGCGCGGCCGTCGATCGCCCCGTCAGTCGCTAATTTCAGCCCCTTTTTTTTTTTTTTTCTTTTTTTCATTTATAATCTGGTGTTTTGGTGCACATAATGTTTTGATGCACATTTTTAATCTAAATCGTTGAGAGTTAATCCCATGATCAAGAGTTTTTCACACTATCAATGAGTTAAAAAAGCTTACCTCCGTGTAGAATACCCTAAATAAAATAAATAAATAAACAGAACTCCAATCACCTGAATTCTTATAATTCTTTTTCATTAGTTGCTTTCATTTCAAAGTCTTGCCTTTTTGACTTGTTTCAACCCTAGTAAAGTCTTCTTTTCCCACTCTCTGGGGCCAGTGGATGAATAACCAAACCATCTTTTTTCATCTTTTTTTTTTTTTTTTTTTTCAGTCCTCTCAACTTTTACTTTTTTTTTTTTTTAAATCTTGTTTTTGTTTGGTTTGGAGACTGAGGGACAGTAATTCTCCGTTGCTCTCATGTTACATTACTACCCATTAGTGCAGACAACTCGAATCAATTATTCTTTTCTAGAGTTGTCTGCCTGCTTTTATTTCAAATATTTAGATTGAAAAGATTTAAAAAGTAATTGTATCTAAGTGTCACATGTTTTCCCTCTTAAGATCTATTTACTTTTGAAGAGATTAAATATGGTGGACCCTTCATTTATTTTATTTCATTTTTTTTCCGATTTTTCTCTTCTTATTTTCTTTCCACCAAACAACTCAATTTTTTCTATTTTCCCTCTTCAAATCCCTCACCATTCTTCCTTATTTTCACTTTTCTTCCCTACCAAGCTTAGTGTCAAGATAGAAATTAGATTTACATTTGGTTTGAAAGCGAAATAGTGAACGCTACCAAATTCCAATAGCATCACTAGCCTGGCCACTCTAGGCTCCATTCATTCACTAAAAAAAAATAAAAAATAAAAAAAATAAAAAAGAAAGAAAAAAGAAAACCCGACTTTTTACAACTTTGTGGAAGAATGCGGATTAAACTAAAAATCATTGGCCTCATTTTGCGTCATGCATGTCATAAACATAAACCCAAAAGGGGGAAACAAAGAGAGAGAGCTATCCGGAAATTTTTCAATATTAATCCAAGTTTGCCTTTTCCTCTTCGACTACAGAGGCTAAAATACCAAGCAAAACGACACCAACAGGAATTAAAAACCAAAACGACACTCAACTAAAGACCGGATAAATGACTTGTAGCCTTGAACAAGGAACATAGTGCCAGTCTGAGCCGATGGTGGATATCGGCGATGGGACTGGCACAATAACAAGTGGCATGTCAAGCATCAGGCAGTAGATTGGGACTATTGCGCTAGGACACGACTGTCAGCTCGTACAGGGCTGTGTGACGCGGACAATGAGGGGCCCGTTGAACAAGTGGTGCTCACCAGTTGCCTGGTACGTTCAGTCCAGATCAACGGCATGGGCCCCGACCATTCTGTGTTCGGGGTACTTGGCGGGTAGCACAGGTATGGAGGTCATGTGACCATTCAGTGAGGTTCTTGGGGAAGAATTATGCATTGTTGGATCTGATATGGTCGGGAGTAATCGTTCAACATATTGAGAGTCCAGTTTCAACGTTCTCGTGCGACCAATTCACCCCCGAAAAAGGGATTCTATCATCGTATCTAATTACATCATCAACAGAGATGTCGTTTCGGAAACTCATATTTCCTCATTAGTAATGTCATGAACTCCCACATGTTGCTTCGATTCCAAAATAAACAAATCTCGTACTTATACAGTCTCCATTTCACTTTCTTGGTGGTGGTGTCACGAGCTACTAGTTGCTTTAAATTAAAGTCTTCATTAACATTTTTATCAAGGTCTACACACATCACATTAATACTCATGCTTTCAAACTTTTATTCAGCTTTATTCGCAAACTCTATTGTGGCTAATTCACACTAGTTTCTCCATTCATATTGTTGCGTAACCATGACTTATATCAATTGGTCGTATTATTTTTACTTCTTAGTAAAAAAATTGTGACATCTATAGCCCTTAATTGTTCTAAACCCAAAGTCAAAGTATTACAGCCTTTTTTATTATGTTCTGTAAGGGTCTTTAGAGCAGATTTTCTATGAAGTGACATAGAAACGACTTTAATAACAATACACTTTAAAAACAAAATTAGACTTTGTACTTCATTAACCTTCGGATGCCGGGTTACGATCATAATGAAATTGCAACGTATGGTCATGTGTTAGAAATCGATTCAACAGTTTCTTTCTCATCTATGCCCAATTCCTAATTTTCGCTTTTTCTTCATAAACTCGGGTTTTGGAGTTGATTCTACCAAAAAGTACGGAGTTGAGTAATTGAGTATTCTAGCAATTTCTACAGGCTAAGCAGATATTCAAGAACATCCAGCATTTGAATCCAATCAAAGGTACATTCTTCAGAAAAATTTCTAGAATATATTGGAATATCAAAACCATCATATCATAATACCTTGATGGCATGTTAACTTGCTCATAATTGGTGTTGGCATGATCGAATTAGAGTAGAAGTAATAGAAGTTGGGCACGATTAGAAGTCCGAATAAATTGTTTACTCGGGTTATAGTATCCATAATCATAATCATTACAAATCCCATTAAAATGTTCATTTAAATAAAGAATCACAATGAACTGTTGTAAATTACTTATATATACCCATTCTTAATAATGCTTTTGAAGTTAAAAAAAAAAAAAGACTTATATTTATATTTATTTCTATATTTATTATATGATAAGTGCATAAAAATATTCTTTGAAAATAATTTATTTAGTAGCAATGTGTCATATTACAATGTTTTTCTTCCTTTTTTTTTTTTTTTTTTGGCTAGATCATGTTATAATATTTTGTTTATGACATTTGATAAAATTAAGTGGCGAGCCATGTTTTGAGTATCTATTTATAATTTTTCCCACTCTAATATTAAAGTTGATAATTTTAATATTATGAAATAATAAAATTATTAATTTTAATATTATGATAGGTATAAATCTAAGGATGTGTCAAATTATAACATTCTTAGGTATGACATTTTCGCATCATTATTTGCACAGTCATTTTTGATAGTTGTGGTGTTTATAGCATCTGTGCATGATTCAAGACCAAAGCCCATGAGCAGCCCATGAGAAGCCCAACAAGTAAGGTACACAGCATGTATTGTTATAGGCCATTCCCTCTGCATATTACCGTTTGAAAGCCCGAAGTATCTTGCCATTTTATTTCCCATTTTGGAGCCTTAATCCGAGAGTAAGCCAGCTGGGACAACAAGTGACATTGCCATTTTAGGTCCAAATAATTTTGTGTAATCAACCAAAAGAATGACTTGTTTAGACGAAGCCATATGCCTATCTTGTCATGTCATTATTCCATCTATTTAATAGACGAATGAGTAAAAATGATAATATTTTATAGTTTAGAGTATTTCTATCAGTTTTCAAAGTTTAGAGAGCAAATTATTACGTGAGTACTAAAATTCAAGGAGCAAAAAAGAAATTTGTCCATTTTTTTTCATGAAACCAATTTGCCTTACCTAGAGTAGTTTCCATCTAATAAAAACGCATTAAAAAAAAATTCTAAACTTGGAGATTCAAAATTTTCAAAAAGAGGAAGGAATAGGGAAATGCCGTCAACATATGAAGTTAAAAGAACATTCTCTCAAGGCGATGTATCTCCATTATTGAATATCACATCAAGAAAAATCTTTTTCCTTTCTTGGAAATATATATGCATTATTGGATATATCGTATCAATGACCTTCCAAATTCATCCACAAATTGTGTGTGTGTGCGTGTGTGTATAATGCAATCACGTCATCAGATAGATGAACTCTAAGCTGAAAATTAAAAAGAATATGTAGTTTGTATCAGGAAAGTTAGTATCACCGTTAGGAAAGTTAAAGTTTTATATGTAATTATATTTATTAAGAACTTTAAATTTATTTGTATTTATTATAATTTAAATAAGTCTTGATTTTAGTAGATTTGTAAGTATTTGAAAACTTATTCGATTATATATATTGTAATTTGTATTTATATGAGAGTCCACATTTATAATGTATTTATTAATGAATTCATTGTTTGTCTGTGGACATAAGCATATCCAAGTTAAATATTTTTGTGTTTCATTTT
The DNA here is from genome assembly GCA_025413025.1 of Ficus hispida. Classification (NCBI taxonomy): domain Eukaryota; kingdom Viridiplantae; phylum Streptophyta; class Magnoliopsida; order Rosales; family Moraceae; genus Ficus; species Ficus hispida. Next base: position 7,807,007 of record CM046362.1, read on the forward strand.
CCCTACTAGATTAGATCCTAGACCTCAACCTCTTCTTCATCTTACCGGCCCCCCTCTTTTTTTTTTTTTTCATCTTATGTATTGTTCCCACACCCTCACGTCATCACTAATACCAAAAAAAAAAAAAGACACACGCACGCACAAAATACATCCATCCCTCTAAAAAAAATACATCTATCATCATCCTTTTTATTTTTTTATTTTATTTTATATTTTATCATAGCGATCATACGTAAACGAGTCCCTGATACCTTGATCACCTACACTATGTGTCATCTTTTGACGATTGCAGTCTCTAACACTATTGCATCCAGTTCTAACAATTACTGTCTCAGCGCCCCTGTGCCTTTTCTTTCTTGATGATTGCATGACGTCCTAGCGCCCATGCACCCTTTCTCTATGCACCGAAGTGCCCATTGTCTTCATCCTCATTTTCTGATAATTGCAGTCCACCTATACCCAAGTGCCCTCTCTCTTGCTCTCGACACTTGTCGTCCCTTCTCTGCATTATTGGGCCTTGACATATTTTATTTTTATTTTTCTAGACGTTGAAAAAAAAAAACACACACACACATACACAAAAGAGAGAAAATTACAAAAAAAAAAAAAAAAGGAAAAAATTATTTATTCAAGTTTCTTTTATTATAGTTCAAAATTAGATCTTCTATTGGAGCTATGCGGGGACATATTAGGAATATTAGTATTAACATTAAGGAAAGTTGAAGTTTTGTATGTAATTATCTTTATTAGAAACTTTAGATTTATTTGTATTTATTGTAATTTAGAATAAGTCTTGATTGTCGTAGATTTGTAAGTATTAGGAAACTTATCTAATTGTATACATTGTAACTTGTATTTATATGAGAGCTCATTCATAATGTTTAGTACTAATAAATTCATTATTCTTAGTCCATACATATAAACACATCTGCATTAAATATCTTTATGTTATATTCTTCTCAACTTTAATTACTATTATTATTTGTCGTATTTAATTTCTATTATAATATTACTATTATTATTTTTCTTATTTAATTTCTATGCATAGAAATTAAATAAGAAAAAATAATAATAATAAAAGTAGAGAAAAAGAGAATACAAAGATATTTAACGTAAATGTATTTATGTCCACGAATTAAAAACAATAAATTCATTAGTTACGAACACTATAAATAAATTATTATATAAATACAAATTATATTATATACAATCCGATAAAATTTCTAATACTTATAAATTTATTGAGATCAAAATTTATTCTAAATATAATAAATATAAAATTATTAATAAAGATAATTATATATAAAACTTTAATTTTTGTCACCAATAATACCAACTTTCTTAATAGTTTGGACGGTAGTTATAATCCAAAAATGATACGATGGGTCGTGGAAATAATTCTATGCTATGGTATGGGCCCATTCTGATCTTGTATGCTGAATTTTCCGGGAATGTGAGCAGTGCCTTATCGACTTAAGATGAGAAAAGGCATCCCACATTATAGGTTTGTAACTCAGTGCTCAGGGGACCCTTCGATTATTGTGCAAATTATTGGGGTGCTTTTGTTTGAGTCTAGCTTTTGTATTTAATTTTATTTTTTGAGTTTACGGAAAAATAAGCTATTTATTGAAAAAATTATTTTTTGAACTGTCAAGTTAGAACTATGTGTTTTATATATTTTTTATTTTTATTGTGATATTATATAAATTTAATAACTAAATGGGGTCTGATGCTTTTCTCTAAGTAGAATCAAAATCAGTTCTCACTCTCTCTAATATTTCGTCTGGGGGGAATGTACAATGTATCTATCTAAGAGCTACGCTCCAATAGCTTGATTAATCCTTCCCAATTGGATCTAGATCCATTACGATCTTGACATGGATAAAGTGTCATTTTTATTCTATTAATTGCGGACTATAAATTTAGACTATTTCATTAACGTTTTACATTTTATACGTATGAGTTTAGATTATGAGTTTTGATTTAAAGTGATTCTATTGACACATCCCTTTTTACTCTCCACGCCCCCTTTTAAACTCAAAATGATTAAATTAGCTTAATATAGACCCCTTTTATTTCAAAACTTATCCTTAAATATTAAAAAAAATTACCACTTCAAATTTCTTTTCACACCCACCTTTTTTTAATTTATTTTATGTTCTATTATAGGCACTAACTTAAAAATTTTACAGGAAAAAAAAAATTAATAAAAGACAAATAACATAACATATTCACACGCACACACACACATATATAATATAGATTAAAATAACAATTTGCAAGAAATAAAAAAAGAAAAAACAACATATAACATGTTCACATGTATCTATAAATGTCTATATATACATACTTTGATGAAAGAACAACGACATACAGAACCGAAAAAATAAAAAAATAAAAAATAAAAAAAGCCGACGAACAACTATATAGAACCAAAAAAAGATTAAAAAAAGCCAACAAACAATACATAAATAGAAAAACATATACAAAGAAAACAAAAGTCAACCACAACATATAATGTATATAATGAAAAAAAAAATTGCAGTATTTAACATACCTCAAAATTTTTTGGGCTACCCATTGAAGAATAAAAATTAGGATGAAAATCAGGGTTTTTATTATAGATTTCAAAGTATAAATATATATTATTTTTTGGAATTTGATATGTTGGTGTGTGAAAAAATAATAATAATTGAGTTTTCTTTTTTATGATAGAATTTAATTTATAAAACCAAGTGTATTATTGTTGTTATTTTATTTCATTTTGTTTGAGGGTATTTTTTGTAATTAAAGAATTAAATTAATAGGGTGTGTCCCACCTTTGGAAGATCGGTGATGCGATATTCAATAATGGATTTATATTTCCAAGAAAGGAAAGGTTTTTCCTGATGTGAAATTTAATACCGGTGATACATCACTTGAAATAATGTTCTTTTAACTTTATCTGTCGACCGTATTTCCCGATTCCTTCCTTTTTGGAAAAATTTGCACCTCCAATACTATATATATATATATATATATATAAATATATTTTTTTCCCCTCTTTCCTTTGGATTTAGATGGGAACGATTCCAGGTAAGGCAAATTGGTTTCATAAAAAGGAAAAATAAATAAATATTCGAAGAAGGTAGAAGTTGAATGTATTAAAAATAGGATAAATTGCTCTAATTTTAAAGTTTTTACAACTTTTGATCCTCATTTATTATTATTGTTATTGTTATTATTTTATAATTTTAATGATACCAAATTATTTAAATGTTACTATAGTATTAGTCTTTTTTGTTAATTTTTTAACGACACCTGTCTGTTATTTTAATCGAAAAGTGATGCTCACTAAAGGATTTCATCAAAAAATTAATGGAAAAGAATATTGTAACAATGTTTTTAATAATTTGGGAGTAATCAAATTATGGAAAAAAGAACAGAGACAAAAGTTGTACTAACTTAAAAATTTAAAGAACTATCTAACAATTTATCCTTAAAAATATGCCAAATATTGTTTGGAAATCAAAATTTCATTGAAATGCATCCCAACTCCTAATTATTCTCATTTTATAGTTCAAAGCAATTGTCAAAAATGATAGTTTCTACTAATAAAATGTAAAAATTAGATAAATAAATGAAATAAAAAGTAAGCTATACCGCTCTCTTGTAAAATCTCTGAACAAGCATATGAAGTGTCTGTTGTTAAAGGTAAAAATACCCAAATTTCACGTTATAAATGTACAATTACAATAATAAATATATAAAAATATTACAACACAACATTATTTAACATATTTATATTTTAATGTAGAAATTTAATTTTTTATAAGTCTCAAATTTCTCATCATCTCCTTTATTTTCACATGATAATAGGGACAAATTAACGAGTTTAGCTGGCACTATTATTTTTGTTGGGTCGGTCAAGTTGGTTGCAGACGGTCACGTCTAGAGGTCACTTAGATGCTCGTCCGTTTGTGTTTTGTTTTTTTTCTTGCTTGTAAAAAAGATATCATTACAGTCCAATCAATGTACTGTGTAAACGAAATCTGAGACCCATGACGAGATATGGATCGATATAATTCTTTATAAAAAGATGGATTTAGTTTTACATAAATTATCATGAATTCAACACCGTAAAATATATTGAGCATGCAATCTAAGTTTTATATATTGTTGAGTATCGAATCTAGGGATCATATTCTAGGACGGCAAGTGTAAAATATGTTACGAACCTAGAAGTTAGGTTATTATTTTTATTTGTTTTATTTTATTTATTGTAATATTTTGTTAGTTTTTATGTTAAATAAGTCAGAATCATTATAAATAAGATTCTTAGTGTGTGTTAGTTGTAACTTGTTCCTATTTTCTAGGATATGCATTTTGAACGTTTTTTAGTCAGTGGGTAATGTGTGCTAGTGGTGTAGTGGGATCAAGTGTAATATTTTTGTATTTAAACTTCATGAATTAATGAGAAATTGTGTGCTGAGTTTTTTTTTTCCTCAAATGTTGAGTTTGTGTGGGAAGTTTTGGTTCCCTCGAACGAACCATAATTATCTTAGGATGTCCCGGTTTCTCAAATTATCAGAATTTTCTCTTTAATTTTTTTTGTTTCTTCTGGTTTGTATCAAAATATTTCTTTAATGCTGTACCAATTAATATGTTGGTTCTCCACAATCGCTTGCAATCAAACCAAAGGGTGTGGCATTTCATGAACTTATTTCAAATTTGAAGATTTTTCTTTTCACACCAGAAAGGACCAACCATTTTGAAAGTAAAAGTAACCAAATGGAATTAGGAAATGGGAAAAGAGTATTAAAGGAGTCACAGCTACAAGTGGACCAAAACCCAACATATTCAATTTGCATTTTTCTTTCTGTACTGGGACCTCCTTATCAACAATTGAAATACTACTTTCGTTATGATCAAATTCATTCTTTGCAGCTACTTAATTAGAATGAGAATTGTGTAATTGGATTCGAAAAGAGGAGGGGGGGGGGGGCCTATCTATCTATAGGACATAATTTGCAACCTTTATATCATTATAAAAATCAAATCAAATTTAGAAAGTTTATAATAATTTAGAAAATTTGATGAAAATTTGACAGTTAAAACTATCCCTATATATATTATATTTTTTAATATCGTAGAATGCTTCAAATCTACCAATCTTAACTCATTCAGAGACCTTTTTGCATTGTTAATAATGGGAGATTTATGACTCTTATTTTAAAAAAATGAAAATACTATAAGACTTTTACTTGAGAGATGATGGACGAAGGAAAAATGAGCAACCCCTAATTTTTTTTTTTTTTGTTTGCTTATATCTTACATTTATCTGAATATATCGATAATATATTTTGCATCAAGCCGACTCTAAAATAGAAAAATTAACTCTCATACCCTCAAATTATATTGTAAAACCTTAAATTCATAACTTTAATCTTATACATATAATTTAATACATTATAAGTACTCAATTTAATCAAATTTGTGTTGTGCTTATTAGCCCCTTATGACAACATTTTCTGAATTCATCATTATTCGAGAGCACCTATCCAAGTCCTTCGCTATATATATATATATATATATATATATATATATTTTAATCCATATAAGGTATAATATAAAATGCATTAAATTTGACATTTTCCCTTATCTTTTCTTTCTCTTTTACCAAATAAAACCTCACTCCTTCCTTTTTTATTTTCTCACCTAATAATTTATTCTCCCTTCTTTCATTTTTCATTCGTATTACCAATCATAGCATAAAGATGAGAGCACCAAATGAAGCAGAAAAATACAAGCAATTTGCAAACAAAAAGAATAAAAAAAGAGGGGATAATTGGACAGGACGTGCGGAGATGATGATTGAGAAATATTCACTTTCAGCAAAAATAAAAAATAAAAAATAAAAAGCAATATTCAGTATGAAGAATAATGAATGGGGTCGAACCCAAAAAATACAAAAATGAGTCGGAGAACTTTGCTTCCCCCATACACATGCACAATCCACAAGTAGATGACCTGATCAATTTCATTTTGCTTTTTGTCGTGTTTCGATCAACCCGGTAGTTCTTTCAACTCTTTAGCCAGTGGATAATTAAATAGGAAAACCATCTTTTTCATATATATATATATATATATATATATTTTTTTTTGTTCTGCACTCTCTGCATGCGTATGTCTAGCAAGATTAATTATTCATTTGATCACTAATTTTTTCATCAAGTTACTATTTGGGTTTTAATTTTTTTTAATTAAATCAAACTCTTTAAAAGAGAATAAAATGGTTCTTTTTCTTAATAGAAGTTAGTGAATCACACATGATTTTTTATTTAAACATAATTAAAAAAAAAGATATTTACATAATTCAACTTACATGTATCATATATGTGATCCGTTCAACTTAAGTTCTAACTTTTATTAATAAAATAAGGCTTTTTTGGCAAAAAAAAAAAAAAAATACTACATAGGTATTTCGTGACTAATTTAATAAGTATATAGAGGATGTTTTGGATATTTGTATTATAAGAGCGAAAAAGTATCTAGTTTAAAGGCATAAGGTATTTTAGTTTTTTTTTTAATTAAATATATATATATATATATATGAATATATATTGTAGTGTTTCTACACAGAATCTGTAAAACATTTGAATATTCCATTGATTTATAAATGCAGAAGATGACTAGCATTTCAAGGTTATCAAAAATAATCTTCAATGTAAATACAATGTTAGTGTAATATATATTTTAAAGAAACATTGTTCAAAAATAGTATATTTGATATGTTATCATAATTTCGTTGGACAGATGTTCAAAAATAGTACATTCGTTACAAAAATATAGTGGACGATTGAACTAACAAATCATAACAGATGTTCAAAAATAGTATATTTTGTTCAAAAACATTTTTATAAAAATAGTATATTTACATGTGACAATCGAGACACTAACAAATCACATTAATTCCTGAACAGATCGAATTGACTGATCAAACAAATGACCGAATTGATACATGAGTACCTTAGAATACAGAACAACAAATAATTTTTTTGGGATCTCTCTTATTTGGAATCAACTAAATTGGGAACAACAATTAACCATGTCAACCCAAAGAAGGCTACCAAGAAATACTCAACGGTTGATCCCAATCAGAGGGATCATGCCCATTATGCAAAGTAAATACATGACTAAATAAGGAATCTAGATCAGCAGCCATCATAACGGTTGATCCCAAGGCTGATTACATGTGACATTAACTTTCTGCATTAGACGATATTATCTCTTTCTCTTTCTTTCTCTCTCTCTCTCTTCTCCCTTCTCCTTCTTTTATTTACAATTCTTCATTGTATCACGTTATTCAAATATGGTGGACGATCCCCGATGCCATGACAGAATAGTAGTTTTCATTGACGAGTGAACCTTTACAATTATTGTATCTATATTATTTACTTTACAACACTTTGTTGTTCTAGTAGCACATTGCCTCGTGAGATCAACCCATCAACCGAATAATCAACTCAATGACTAGACTCACTTATTGATCATTTAATTAATTAATTGTAAAATTCACCCTCTGCAGATACCATCAAAAAGCTTTAAAACTTATAAGAATAAATATTTTGTATTTAAATAATTCGAATGATGACATCGTAGTAATTACTAATAAAAGAACATTCGTTTATAATAATCAAATATCAAAATTTAACATTTACTATATTAATAATTATAAAATTCAATTAAAACTGGTATTAGCATGCGTTGAAATCTTAATATTATAAGTTTAGGCACATAAATTTACCACTATATAATAGATACACTAACACCAGTATTCGATGCTTGTTCTTGATTCAATGAATATTCCAAAAGTCTATTTCGGATTCCCCCCCCCCCCCCCCCCAAAGGGTATGCTACGTATACTTGTAATGTCAATTTCACTCTTTTTTTTCTTTTAATTTAACAAATCGAGTTGGGAATCCGGTATAAGATGAGATAATAAAAGGATGTCAATTTTGATTGGGATAGATATATTAAATTCACACGAGCATGATTTAGCTATAAGTTTGATTCAATTTGCCCTTTGTTTTTTTTTTTTTTTTATGTCAGTTGTTTCTCTCTTATCATTTCATAGATTAAAAAAAAAAGATACAAAAGAAAAATGGGCTTATTTTTAATTTATTTGTTTATTTTTTCAAGCTGGATGTGAATGTATGGTATTATGCATTCTTATCATTTAATCATTCGGTTTAGATAATAGTGCGATCATGTGTATTATTTTTGTTTGATAAAAGGGCAAAATGAAAATTTTGAAAAAAAAAATATACATACACACAAGAATTTTTCGAAAACTAGCCCTCCTATCTCACCTCCATCTCCCCTGATTGTACATATATTGCTAAAACCGGATGACTTGCCTTTGCTAGGTAATTAATTGATATATGGGGGACCTGATATATGTGGAATTTTGAGTGGTGTTGGAAATTGATATGGGATATTTGTTTTCCGGAGAGTATATGTACTTTTATTCATTGATAGAGATAGATATACTCGTATATATATTGGGCACTTTTATAATACAACATTTATAATTTTGTTGTACTGTTATTATAACAACAAATTAATTATAATGATATATTTTTCAGGCGTAACTTATCTTTACATTTATAGTTCTAACTAGTTCATGTCATAAGATTGTAAGTAAAATGCTAGACGTAAATTAACTAGTAATTATAAGATACAAAACATAATGTTACAATTGGTTGGAAGACATGAGATTGTTTGTTTATATATGTGTGTGATGGACTGTTATTCGACACCTTATTGAATGGTTCTTGTCACTTTTTTGGTTAAATATTATGATAATTAGATGATTTTGATATAATATTTTTCAGCAATACTTATTCTTTATACTAATATTTAAAGAGTATCATATTACAAGATTATATATATAATATTATAAACAAATTAATTAGTTGTTATAAATTTTTATATGAAAAGTAAAAATAATCGGATGTATCCGTCTATGAGACACAATACCTTTCATATGTACATATATATGTAAAGGAGTATGTAAATGATATAAGAGCTCTCATGTGCGGTATCCTACAAAATGAAAGTTGTAATATATATATATATATATATATATATATATATTTATATATTTTTTACATTATTATAGTAATTAATTAATTTTAATATAAAATATTTTAGTAATATTTATCTTCTATATTAATAATTTTAAAAGATACGTATGATAATAAGATCTTAAATCAAAAGTTATTTATAAATTAATTAATAGTTAAAATATGTAAATAAAATACTAAAACTATATATCTTCTCGAGTCAGCAGCCAAACAAGAAAACTGCAGCCGGACATGACAACTTTTCATAATTGATATAAAGGTATGGTTGTGGTAGAGACCCTCTGAGGTCACTACCAGTAGAGTCCTTTTTGGACCGTTAAAATTAATCGAACGGTTCAAATATTAATGGTGTACGATATTATCATACACCTAACCTCACACAATCATTCCCACCTAAACTCTTCTCCGTCACCGGCGATCTTCTCGCCGCCGGCGACTCATCCCCGAAGCCGCGACCAAACTCCGCCACCTCCGACCCCAGCCCCGGATGCCGCCGTCGCCGCCGACGACCCCATTTTCTCTTTCTTTCCCTTCTTCTCTTCTCTCTCTCTCTTCCCCTCTCTCTTCCCCTTTCTCTCTCTTCCCTCCCTCCCACTGGCCCCACCCCGGCCTCCCCCACCCCGACCGCCTCCTCCCGGCCTCCACCCTCCCCCGGTACCCCCCCGATGACCCCCCTCTCTTCCCCTTTCTTTCTCTTCTCTTCTCTCTTTCTCTTCCCCTCTTTCTCTTCCCCTCTCTCTCTTCCCCTCCCTCCTGGCCGGCCCCCACCCCCGGCCCCCAGCCAGCCCCCGGCTCAGCCCCCTCCCCCGGCCTCCCCCACCCCGACGACCCCCCTCCCCCCGGCAGCCACCCTCCCCGCCCCCCCCTTCTCTCTCGCGATTTCGCGAAATGGGAAGAGAGAGGGGGGGTTGTCGGGGGGGGGGTGCCGGTCGGGGGAGGGTGGCGGCCGGGGGTGGGGGAGGCCTTGGGTGGGGGCCGGTGGGAGGGAGGGGAAGAGAGAGAAAGGGGAAGAGAGAGAGAGAAGAGAGAGAAAGGGGAAGAGAGAAAATGGGGTCACCGGCGGTGACGACCGACATCCGGGGCTGGGGGCCGGAGGTGGCCGCAGTTGGGTCGCCAGTGTCGGGATGAGTCACCGGCGTCCGTCGCCGGTGGAAAGATCGCCGGCGACTGAGAAGAGTTTAGGTGGGAATGATTGTGTGAGGTTAGGTGTATGATAAATATCGTACACCATCAATATTTGAACCGTTCGATTAAATCTTAACGGTCCAAAAAAAGACTCTACTGGTAGAGACCCTCAGAGGGTCTCTACCACATATTTTCCATGATATAAAACATTAAAATTCAAGATAAGTAGTCTGCTTTCTAGCCCCCAAAAAAAAATTTAAAAATTAAATTAAAAAAAAAAGGAGAGAGAGAGAGATAGATAACTAGTCTGCTTTTCTTATTTAAAAAAATGGGATAATAAAGATGGCTAGTTTGCTTTCATTTCATGTGCATGTTATTAGGAAGAGTTATTATTTTATATTTAGGAAAGTTTTGTACATAATTGTCTTGAATTTTGAATTTATTTATATTTAAAAAATTTCTTTATTTCTGTGATTCATTAATAATAGGCAATTTACTCAATATTTTTATTTTTCATAATATAAATACATCCATGACTTAGCCGTTTCAATATACATCCATGACTTATAGTATATTTACTTATAAGAATAGAGAATGAGAGTCAATCTATTGTTTATTATTATTATTTTTTTTTTGAAATAAGAATGAGAATGGTGAACCTTACACCAATTTAAAATTAAAGAATGTGATTGATAATCCCATATCCTTATTTGAATTATGACTCTCATTCTTATTATTAACATTAAATTATCATTTTCTCTTTAATTTACCTATACAAGTTTGTATTAAAAAATAATAACATATATTAATTAATACTTTTATTCCTTTTTTATTTAATTGTTTAATATAACATCAGGTAATTTGTACCCCAGTCCAACCTCAAGTCATTGATTTATTTATTATAAAACTAGTCTTGTCAAAAATAATACTGGATCTCACAATAATGTGTAATTGGAAGATTTGACACATTCCATTTTCTTTTATTTTAAGACAATTTATCAGGTATAGTCCCTAAATTATTAATATTCTATTACTTTAATCTCTAAACTTTTAAGTTTAGTTAATTTAATCCTGAATTTTTGTTTTTCGGCAATTTTGGCCCCTGAAATTGAAATTGATGAAAGATTTTGTTGATTTATTGTGTATAATGAGGTTTCAATTCTATGGGAATATGAAATTTTACAAAAATAATTATATTAAGTATAAAAATTTCCTCTGTATTCTTATTAAATATCCTTAAAAACTAAAATCATTTGCAGTTAATGTAACAATTTCTTTTAAATTTTAAGTTATCTAATAGGGATGCAATTATCTATGTTAAATTTCAGAAATCGTCCATCAGTTTTAGTGTGAGGGACCAAAATGGTTAAAAAATAAAATTCAGGGACTAAATTAATGAACCAAAATTAAAAGTTCAGTGATCAATGTGATAAAATATTGATAATTCAGGACTAAATGGACATCAATCCGATGCTACATGTATGATACTGGTGTTTCTGAAGACGAACACGTCGGCATATATTTTTTCTAGTCACTGAAGCATGGAAATGAATAAATAAAGATCTAGCTATAAATTCGTCTTGTTCATACATATATTGAACTCGTCACCAATCTTACGAGGATATCAATGTGGATGTACAATAAAAGAGATGGGTTTGGTATTGAAAATCAATGCAGGACAAGGGCTTGTTCCTCGTCGGTGTTTGTTAAGCCCATTTCCTTTGAAGATGGAGAGGAAGATCTAGGATTTAGTGGATAGCTTTATATTTCCACGGTGTTATCTCCTTTTAAAGACCCTAATGATCGGTCTACCCACGATCTTTGTGTGTTTTGCTTCTGTATGTTCGATTCCAAAATAAATAAGAAAAGATACATGTCATCTTTCTTAGGCTTGCTTGTCGTGTCATATTGGACTTATCACGTACTTTGTTTGTTTGGATTGTTTGTGAACTGGCTTGAAATATTATTCCATCAATAAATTTCTATTACTTGATGAACTTTTTTTTTTATTGAACTTTATTCTAATTCACAAATTAGATTCACAACCCATACTGTGAATTTCATATGGTACCATTATATAATTGGTATAGATATGGGTTTTTTGAAGGATTGGCTGAAATTTCCAACCGTTAAACCAAGGCACTCTATTTCTCATTCTCTATGTTTCTCATAAGGATTTTTCTAGCGGAGTTTCTAATGAGTTTCTAATGAAACCTAATATAATGAGCAAGTTTTAAACCAAGAGTTACTTAAACTTTTGCTATAATATCTTTCAGCTTGCTTAGCCCTTTTAGGCTTGTTTACTTTTTTACCCTTTTTTTTTCCCCCCTTTATTGAAGGAATAGGTTTGTTTACTTTTGCGACTTTAATTTATTGTTTTTTAAAATAGGTTTCTAAAGTTTTTTTTAACATATAATTTGGATTAAAAGGAAAAATGAGGCTAGGCCTGTCAATGGGATCACCACAAGAAAACAAGAAAAACACACATTGGTAGCATTTCAATAATTTCCTTGATTAAATGATATACCCCTAAAAATATTCTCTTTTCTCATGAACACGACACAACAATTTTCATATCTTTCTAAACAATTATTCGATTGTTGGGTTCAACGTTCGTTGGAGTTTTCGATCCTCTAAAGAGTCTTCATCGCACTTCTAAATGATCTTTTACATTGGGGGTCTCTATCACCAGGTGAATCCATCATCCACTTGATCAGTCTATCATTTAGTAGCCGTGATGCTTATTTCCTTACAGCATTCGATAGAAAATTTTGAGGTTTAAAGGAAAGATAAATGAGAAAATTTATCCTAGAACACCAAAGCTCCGTTTGGTGCTAAGGTTTGAATCCTAAAATTACAACTCAATTTTTTTCTTTTTCCTTCAGTTTTGCTATTCACGATTACTATGAACAATTTTCTAACTCAAACTTTAAACGTACATAACTTTTCATATACAAGTCTAAATACACTATTTTTTTTAAATATATAGAATTTTAAGACAAATGAAATAAGCTCTATATTGATTTTTTTTTTTCCGAATACATTTCAAGTTTTTACACTTTTTAACTTCAACAAATGCCTCACTAAATGCATAATTAATTCAAATGCAAAATTTTACAATCTAAACCTTAGTACCAAACGAATGCTAATACTTTGTGATTGAACTACCCTTGGAGGTTCCAAGCTCACTAGACATTATTCCATTTGGAATCAGGAATAGTTGGGAACTCTGTACGAAGCGGCTGAGGGCTATCCTTCGGGCTCCGATTCAAAGAATCTATGAATTTGATACCAAAACCACGACAATGCTCGTAGAGGAGATCATATTCTGTAATGTCCAAAAAATTCACAATTTAATTCCTCAATTAATTAAGAATAAAGTTATAAATTTTATATATAAAGAGCACATTTTAAAATGTCTTGTAATTTATTTATTTATTTTGGACTATAGTGCTATAAATGAAAAACTTGAAATTGTGATATATTAGAAGAAATTGGTACTAGTCACATAACAAAAAAGTGGATGATGTGATTTATAATTTTAATAATCATATCAAGTACATGAATTACGAGTTAAATAAGAATCAAGCTGTAAATATGAACTGTTCATGATAATACTATCATGAACAGTATGTTTCATGTTACATAATACTTAACGACATGTTCGATTAATTTTTCTTGTTACTCGATTAATGCAAAAAAAATTAAGAAAAAGGTCTTTAAAAAATATGTGATCACATAAAACGTGATTTTAGAATTTCAATTAGCATGCTAAGTTCATGATTTTATTTAATATATGACAACTTGGAAGAATATTTTAATATGGTTTTGAGACAATTTGCAGTTGACAAAAGATTCTAAACCGTTAAGGTGAGTTAGAAAAGTTTTATAGCTATCAAGTGAATTAGCTATACAAAAGAATTATATTATATTCTCAGCATGAAATTAATACTCAGTGTAAAATTTTAGTGGATTTTGTCAAAACGATAATTGACATTACAAAGTTTATCAATTACGAATTGAGTAAAGCTGCGGTAAACTCCTTTTTATATATTTTATTGATAGAGCTCATTTTTAAACCATTCAGATGTAATTAGATGGCTAAGATATTGCTTGTGTATGGTAATTATCATACACTTTATCTTACAGTAGTATTACTAAGAAATTAAAAAATATATATTTTTTAAAAATCTACCTTCACCGATGGAAGGTTAGGGGGAGGGAAGGTTTCCGTCACTGGGGTCGGGAAGGAAGGAGGGACTGGACTGGTCGGCATTGGGGATTGGGCTGGTCGGCATCAGGGACTGGGCTGGGTGGGTGCCTCGGCTTGACCGCGGGGGGTGGGGGCCAGATCTAGTTGGGGGGAGCGGGGGTCTGTCGCCGGCATTGGCGGGGAAGTTGCCGAGTTGGGGAAGAGAATGGGTGGGTCTTTTTTAAAATTTTTAAGATTTATTTATTTATTTATTAATCAATCTATACTAATATAAGATAAGATGTATGTTAATTATTATGTACAAGTAATATTTTGATTGTTCGATTACATCTTAACGATTTAAAAATAAGGTTTATCAATATGATATATAAAAATGATTTTATCGCTGTTTTACCCTTAATAATTATGGTGGATTGTCAAAAATAAATAAAAAATAAAATAAAAAAAGTGGATGGGGAAGTGATCTTCAAACCACGATCACAGTTTAGTGGTCAAGACCATGCGCACCCTCACGTGATCATCAGATAAGATTAAGAATTCGTTTAGTGAAACGATTTGAGTTAAAATTTTTAAATTTAAATTGATTAATTTTAAAAATTAATTATAATTTTTATTAATTTTTTTAAAAAAATAAAAAATAAAATAAAAAAATATAATTTAATTTAAATTAAATCATTTCATCAAACACCAAGAAATTTTCTCTCCCGCTCTTTTGCTCTCTTTTCTCCTTTCTTTTGCCTTCTGACGCTAGCTTGCTGTCGGTTCAGCAGCCAGACAAGAAAGCTGCAGCCGGACAGGACAACTTTTCATAATTGACAAAAAAATATTAGAATTCAAGACAGCACAGCCCCCACCCAGAGAGAGAGAGAGAGAGAGAGAGAGAGATAATAGTCTGATTTTCTTATTTAAAAAAAAAAAGGGAAAATAGAGATGGCTAGATTGCTTTCATTTCGTGTGCATGTTATTATGAAGAGTTATTATTTTATATTTAGGAAAGTTTTGTACTTAATTGTCTTGAATTTTGAATTTATTTATTTAAATAATTTCTTTATTTATGTGCTTTATTAATAATAGGTAATTTACTCAATATTTTTATTTTTCGTAATATAAACATATCCATGACTTAATTGTTTCAATACACATTCATGACTTATCACATATTTATTTATCAAAAACTAAAGAATGAGAATCAATCTATTTTTTACTTGTTTATTTTTTTTTCTATAATAAGAATGATAATGATGAACCCTATATTAAGTTGAAATTGAAAAATGAGATTGACATCTCATATCCCCTTTGGATTATGTCTCTCATTTATATTATTAATATTAAATTATCATTTTATTCTTAATTTACTTACAAAATTTAATATTAAAAATTAATAACCTATATTAATTAATATTTTTATTCCTTATTTTTATTTAATTGTTTAATATAACATTGGTACTTTGTACCCCCAGTTCAGTGTCAAGTAATTGATCTATTTATTACAAAACTAGTCTTGTCAAAAATAATTGTGGCTCTCACTTTAATGTGTAATTGAAAGCTTTGTCCCATTCCATTTTCTTTTATTTTAAGATAATTTATCCGTTGAATCCCTAAATTTTAATATTTTATGACTTTGATCCTTCAAATTTTTAATTTAGTTAATTTAATCCTGAATTTTTGTTTTTTTTGACAATTTTGGTCCCTAAATTTGAAATTGATGAAAGATTTCATTGATTTAGTGTGTATAATGAGGTTTCAATTCTATGGGAATATGAAATTTTACAAAAATAATTATACTAAGTATAAAAATTTCCTCTGTATTCTTATTAAATATCCTTTAAAACTAAAATCATTTGCAGTTCATGTAACAATTTCTTTTAAATTTTAAGTTATATAATAGGACACAATTATCTATGTTAAATTTCAAAATGTCCATCAGTTTTAGTGTGAGGGATCAAATGGCCAAAAAACAAAAGTTCAGGACTAAATTAATGAACCAAAATTAAAAATTCAGTGATCAATGTGATAAAATATTAATAATTCAGGGACTAAATGAACAAATTACCCTCTATTTTATTCTAACCTTTTCTAGTGCCACTCGGGCGTGTATAAATAGATGACCAAAACTTAATCGTCCATCACCGAGTAGGCTTGCACTGCAATATTAAGCTAGGTGAGGAGAAAAGTTCATATACATTTAATTATTTTCTGTACAATATATAGATATTATGCAACAAAATATTCAAATATATAGGGATATTGTATCAACGTTTAATAAATAAGAGTGGTCAGCTTGATTTGTATTCGGTATTAGTTCGGATACGAGCGGTTTGATTTGATGAGTTATTTTGTGGATACCATGATAGTTGGAACTTGTTATGTTTTTATATTATCTGTTCCTCTCTTCCTATATACAGACATTATCAGATATATTTTGTTTATTTATTTGTTTTTATATTAGCTTATATAATTGGGGGGAAAAAAAAACGCTGGAGAAATAAATTTTTTGGCGTTTGCTGGCATGCAAGGCTGTTTTTCTTTTCTTTCTTTTTTTGTTTTCTTTTTGTTTTTTGTTTTTCTCGTTTTACAACATCTATAGTCCATTTCTGAGCAATGGTCGAATGTCTTTTGATTTGTATAACATAAAATACTTGGAAGATTTTTTCCTATAGTTTGTTGCAGTTTCTTTCTTAGTTTTTGTCGAATCATGCTTTTTTTTTTTTCCTCTCTTTTTCAGAGTTTCCTTGGAATATTTTTGGATTAAGGTTTTAAGCGATACACAAATACTTTGATTGGATATATCCTTAGGGGGGTGGGGGGGTTTGTGGTTAGCTACCTAGCTTTTGCTTTTTAATTTCTTCTTTTCGAAGTCTGTGTGATTTTATGATTTGTAATTTTTTTTTTAAAAGTAAATTCATTGGGGCGTTTTGGTAAAGGATTGAGGTTCAGTCAACCTAGATAGGATGTTTTTGATGCTCTTCGTATATGAGTTATCTTCTCTCTTCATTCGAAAAAATAATAAAAAATCATATTCTCATGATCAGTACGTGCTCATTCTTTTACTGCTAGAGTGTGTAGTTGGAACATTAATACTTACAAATCCTTATCCACAGTGAGCATGATGGCGAATGATACCGGACTTTCGGCTGACAACAATGTGGCTAGGCGACGTGGTTACTGCGACTACCCACCGATCTGGAATTACGATTACATCCAGTCAATCAAAAGTGAATATGCTGAGGTAATGTCAGAATATAATATTTGTTTAAAAAAAAAAAAAACGTGAAATAGAGTATTTTGAAACTTTGAACTAAACTATAGTGTTATTTCTAATACTACATATTGGATGGATCATCAGTAATTAAGCTTTGAAATTCGTAAAAATAAGCTTTAGTATTTATATAATTTAAAAGTGATAGAATTTATTATGATTACAAAAAACAAAAGAGCATCGAACGTCAAATTTATTATTTGCTGTACTCAAGGTGACAAATATGCAACTAAGTTTTACTATTTGTCAAATTTGCTTCCAAAGAAAATACTCTATTCGAGAGCAATTTTTTTTTTTTTCACTCAAATCCTAAAATTAGACATTACATTCGTTTGAAACTCCATTGGAGATGCTATAAGCAGCTTTTAGATGGTTTCTATAATATTTGTTATTTTTCTTGTTTTATTTTAAAATAACAAATAGCTAGGGAGAAAAAAAAATAATTAGCAATTTTCATAAAATAATTGAAGTAAAAAGTATGTATTTAAAGTATTTGGAGTAAATGGTAGATTTATCATGTAAATGATTTATTTATATCTTGTAAATAATTAATTAACTTAGTAAATTTTCCGTCTATATCGTAAATTTGCTATTTAGTTCAAATATATTAGAACATTTACTATTTATTTCAATTAGTTTCATAAAAAAAGTTATTTACTTGTATTTCCCTCACTAAAATCTTCCCTAGCTGTATAGGCTGTGTATATAGATGAATGTTACGAAGTTGTTATTTTATTTTGTCGATATAGAAATTTCATTTCAGAATCGACCTCAAAATTAGTGGAAGAACAAGAGTGCATGCTCACTAATTATTTGATAATAACATTGACACGAAACTATTTGTAGCTAACGAACTCAACATGTACTTGGCACTATGAGTAGTGTTTCATTTTTATTTTTATTTTATTTTTTT
Source organism: Ficus hispida (assembly GCA_025413025.1). Taxonomy (NCBI): domain Eukaryota; kingdom Viridiplantae; phylum Streptophyta; class Magnoliopsida; order Rosales; family Moraceae; genus Ficus; species Ficus hispida. The sequence continues at coordinate 7,825,645 of CM046362.1, forward strand.
TTTGAAGTATGGTTTGCACATTTCATGTAAAATTGGTATCAAATGTTACATTCTTAATAGTTTAATAAGATTATATCCATTTAAGCAATTTACCCCATTTTTTTTTTCACAATTTAATAATAAGTAATGCATGCAGGGAGAAGGCGCATATGTCAGCCAACGTGACAAGCTGAAGGACGAGGTTTGGGTGATGCTGAAGGAGATACGGATCCTTTAGTTCAGCTTGAGACTATTGATATTCTGCAAAGGCTTGGAATATATTATCTCTTTGAGGATGAAATAAAGAGTATTTTGGAAGGTATGCATAATGCTAATGATTTTGACAGTGGTATTTGGAAGGATAATTTGCATGCCACGTCTCTCAAATTTAGACTCCTTCGACAACATCCATATTCGGTTCCTCAAGGTACTTGACGGAACCAACCCTCAAATATCTTCTGGTTTAGATCCTCTTTTTTTTTTTTTTTTTTTTTTTAAATACATATATATATATATATATATAATTTTAATGCTGTATTTTTATCACGTGGCAGAGATTTTCAATGGTTTCAAGGATGAAACGGGAAAGTTCAAAGAAAGTATAGGAAATGATGTGAAGGGTTTGTTATCTTTATATGAAGCTTCCTTCCTTTTGATGCATGGTGAAAATATTTTGGACGAAGCAAGAGAATTTACCTCCAAACATCTTCAAGAATTTGCCAAGCAGAACGAAGACGAGTCCTATCTTTCAAAACTAGTCGGCCACGCCTTGAAAGTTCCGCTACACTGGAGGGTACCTAGGCTCGAGGCCAGGTGGTTTATCGAGTTATATCGGAGGAGCCATGAGATCATGAATCCATCTTTGCTTGAGCTCTCTATCTTGGATTACAATATAGTGCAATCCACACATCAGGAAGACTTGAAACAATTGTCCAGGTATATACCAATTGGCAAACATATAACTACATATTTTGAGATAAAGTTTGAATAACTTAAATATACAGGCTTATCAATTAGCTCCCCCCCCACACAACCCCCCCCCCCCACACACCAAAAAGTTTATGTATTTTCGGTTTACTTGTCTGTATATGAAATCTTGTAAGTATTAAGAAAAACCAAATTCATTTTTTTTTTCATTTGACATATATCTGAAAACTACATTCTGTTATTAAAAAGAAAAATGGAAGATAATTTTGGATGACATTTTGTTATCAATGTTGTTACTAATAGTTTCCTTGTCATATATTCTGAAAGGTAAAAACATTATATTAACTATTGTTGCATTTTCCTTGTTTCGCCTACACACACACATATATATATATATATATATACCACACACACACATATATATATATACATATATATACACACACACACACACATATATATATATATATATATAGGTGGTGGAAGCACATTAAGCTGATAGAGAAGATGGACTACTTTAGAGACAGGTTGGTGGAGAACACATTGTGGAATACAGGAATGATATTTGAACCGCAGCATTCGTATTGCCGAGACATGGTATCAAAAGTCTTTAACCTTTTGGCGTTACTGGATGATACATATGATGTGTATGGCACACTAGACGAACTTGTGCTGCTCACATCTGCTATCGAAAGGTCTGCCTCGCATTCTTTGTTGTTGTTAGTACGATGACATTTTTTTAAAAAATGTATCTGTCTACTATTGATTTAAAATAAAATTTTCCAGTTCGAACATGTGACGTAACATCCTGTACCCTGACTTGTAAACATTGATATGGTTGCCCGTGTTTCATTTGTAAAACACATTGCAGTTGGGACCTGAATGCAATGGATTCGCTTCCAGACTACTTGAAGATAACTTTCCTTGCGGTGTTCAATTTCACAAATGAGTTGGCCTATGACGTTCTCAAAGAACAAGGATTCCACATTACTAAGTACCTTAAAAAAGCGGTATATCGTTTAATTCTATACTTTTACTTGTTCAATTAACATTATGAGTAATTTAGTTCTATGTTTTTATTTATAATTTACGTGTGTTTGTGTATAATTCGTCTACCACTAAATGTTTTTCAGTGGGCAGATCTTAGTAGAGCTTATTTCCAGGAAGCAAAATGGTATCATACAAGGACTAAACCGGATACTCTCGAAAATACATTGAAATGCATGGGTTTCAGTGGCAGGACCGGTTGCCCTAGTCGTTGCTTTGTTCTGTGTTGAAAATCCAATTACAGAAGATGCCTTGAAGCTATTCGAAGATGGGTATCCCAGTATAGTCCGCGAATGTTCATTGATTATTCGGCTTACAAATGATCTAGTCACAGATTCTGTAAGCACTCGATTGTCTCATTTAGCTTCGAAAGAAACAACCAATTTGTTTTATTACTATCCTTCATGTACATCCGATAAAATTGAAACGATATAGAGAAGATCAGCATGGCCCCTGCACAAAGATGACACACACAAATTGAGAAATTTTGGTGATGATTAGTTCTTTTGAAATTTTTCATTTTTGTTGACGGAAAAAATTTGGAAAAAATTTTAGTGTTATTCATGAAAAACAAATCCCATGCTTCTTTAAAACCAGTCTACAATTCTTATTACCATAAACTAATTCATAGTATTTAAGAATAGTTTTGAATATTTTACTTTCTTCCTATTTCAGTTTGAGTCTAAGAATGGGGATGTTCCTACATCAATCCGATGCTATATGTATGACACTGGTGTTTCTGAAGACGAGGCACGCCGGCATATATTTTTTCTAGTCACTGAAGCATGGAAACAAATAAATAAAGATCGAGCTATAAATTCCGTCTTCTCTCATACATATATTGAACTCGTCACCAACCTTACGAGGATGTCAATGTGGATGTACAATAAAAGAGATGGGTTTGGTATTGAAAATCAATGCAGAACAAGGGCTTGTTCCTCATCGGTGTTTGTTAACCCCATTTCCATTGAAGATGGAGAGGAAGATCTAGCATTTATTGGATAGCTTTATATTTCCACAGTGTTATCTCTTTTTAAAGGCCCTAATGATCGGTCTACCCTTGAAATTTGTGTGTTTTGCTTCTGTGTGTTCGATTCCAAAATAAATAAGAAAAGATGCATGTCATCTTTCTTAGGCTTGCTTGTCGTGTCATATTGGACTTATCGTGTAATTTGTTTGTTTGGATTGCTTATGAACTGGCTTGAAATATTATTCCATCAATAAATTTCTATTACTTTATTAACTTTTTTTTTTATTGAACTTTATTCTAATTTACAAATTAGATTCACACACATACTGTGAATTTCATATGGTACCAGTATAATTGGTATCAATATGGGTTTTTTGAAGGATTGGTTGAAAAGACTGCACTTGGAAATGTTCTTTTTTCCAACCGTTAATACACTCCATTGGAGATGCTATAAGCTTTTAGATGGTTTCGATAATATTTGTTATTTTTCTTGTTTTATTTTCAAATAACAAATAGCTAGGAAAAAAAATAGCAATTTTCATAAAATAATTGAAGTAAATAGCATGTATTTAAAATATTTGGAGTAAATGGTAGATTTATCATGTAAATGATTTATTTATATCTTGTAAATAATTAATTGACTTAGTAAATTTTCCTTCGATGTCGTAAATTTGCTATTTAGTTTAAATATATTAAAACATTTATTATTTAATTCAATTATTTTCATAAAAAAAGTTATTTACTTCTATTTCCCTCATTAAAATCTTCCCTAGCTGTATAGGCTGTATATATAGATGAATGTTACGAAGTTGTTATTTTATTTTGTCGATATAGAAATTTCATTTCAGAATTGAACTCAAAATTAGTGGAAGAACACTAATTCTTCCACTAATTATTTGATAATAACATTGAGTTATATAGGAGGAGCCCTGAGATCATGAATCCCACGTTCCTTAAGCTTTCTATCTTGGATTACAACATAGTTCAATCCAAATACCAAGAAGAGTTGAAACGGTTATCTAGGTACTTTTTGCAAACTCATTCGATGACTATACAAATTTTCTTTTATTTAATGTTTTGACGGTTGAAAATTAGTAGGTATACCTAGATATCTAGATTATTAGGTAGCTATCTGTTTAGCATCCTTATCATCTTCTCATCCCAAAGCATTATGTTAAATAAAAAATAACTTAAAATTACAAAAGTGGAATTTCAATGATATATATCTAGCATGGATTTAATAATATGCATGATTAAGATATCTAATCTCTATTTGCTTCCTGTTCTATCTTTTTCTTGTTCAAGTAACAAAGCATTTTTGGTTTGTTTGTTTCATATTTTTGGTTTGAGGCCTATTGCTCTAATTTGTTAAAGAGAAATGAAACCATGCAGTTTCAAACTTATGAGCTTTTATTCAAAACTATCCCCTCCCACCCTGAGCTAGTCCGTTTTGAAGTCAAGAATTGCTTTCTTCATAAATGAACTGAATTAATTTCACTGTCTTCGATATTAGGGCATAGGACAGAGTCCATTATTTGTCTCCTGGTGAAGATGAAAAACGAAAATAACAAGCATATTTATTTTTCAACTTACTTGTCTAAATGGAAATTAATCAACAATTAGATCATTTTCTATTCACTTCTGAAAGGTCGTACAAACTTTAGCATATTTTTAAATATTGTTGAATTTCTTCCTTGTTACTCATACCTATATATATATATATATATATATATATATATAGGTTGTGGAAGCACACTGGAATTGCAGAAAAGATGAAATTTGCAAGGGATAGGCTGGTGGAGAATGCATTTTGGAATGTGGGAATGATAAGTGAACCGCAGTTTGGATATTGTAGGGAAAGGATAACAAAGCTTTTTAAACTGATTTCAGTGATGGATGATACATATTATGTCTACGGCACAATGGATGAACTTGAGCTCTTCACAACAGTAATGAAAGGTCTGGCTCATACCCTTTATGGTTTATAATCAGTGGCAGAGCTACTTGAAGTCAAGTGGGGGACAACGCTTCAGTTTTGTTTAGTGTTTGTTTATTTTTTTAAATAATTAAGCCTTATAAATTTATAAATTTTTCTATTTACTACACCCATACTGATATGAAGTTTTGCATGTTGGTCGCCTCTAAACTTCATATATTCTATTTTTATATCTCTAATTTCGAAATATTTTTAGTATGAGTTCCACTAAAATAGAAGGTTGGTTGCGCCGATGTATGATTTGATTTCGTTATGGTTTGTACCCTGATTTATTTTTCTTTCGTTTCGTATAAAATTGCGGTTGGGACTTGAATGCAATGGATCAGCTACCAGAATATATGAAGATATTGTTCCTTGCTATGTACAATTTTACTAATGAGTTGGCATATGCCATTCGGAAAGAACAAGGATTTCACATCATCAAGTACCTAAAAAAACTGGTAAGTTCGTTTTCATGCGAAGCTAGCTATCTTCATCTAAGAAAGGGTGCACTCATTTTTAAAAATTTTGATTTTACTTCTTATTTTTATGTAAATTCACAATTCTCCCCTACTAATTGCAGTTGCATTATAATTTTATAAGACAAATTTTTAGTGCCTCCGCTTAATTGTAGAAATATGAATTTCTTTCTTTCTTTCTTTCTTTTTTTTAGCGCCTGCACTAAAAAAAATATTTGATGACTTCACCATTGTTCATATTCTATTTTTTTTTTTCATGCTGATTAATTATCATTATGAGAAACTTAATTTTTATCTTTTTATCTTGTACTTAGATTACGTCTAACTCATCTCCCACTAAATATTTTTCAGTGGGAAGATCTTTCCAGAGCTTATTTGCAGGAGGCAAAGTGGTATCATACCGAGAGTAGACCAGCTTCTGTCGAAGAATACATGGAAAATGCATGGCTTTCAGTAGCAGGACCTGTTGTACTAGCCTTTGCTTATGTTGTTGTCACAAATCCAACAACTGAAGCTGGTATGGAGCTCGTGATGCGTTATCCCAGTATGATCCATCAATACTCGCTGACTATTCGGCTGACAATTGATCTTGCCACAGATTCAGTAAGCACTCGATACTCCCATTTAGCTTACTTTTTTTTTTTTTTTTTTAAGATCCTATTTAGCTTACTTAAGTGAGAAGACTATTTGTAATTTTTGTTAACCTCTTCCTAGAAAGTTTTATCCTTCAATAGATGGAAAATAAAATTTAGGGTTTATCCTGAAAAATAAATATTGCGCCTTTTAACAAGTTACAGTAACATTCTTGTTACCATTAACTTTTTTTTTTTTTTTAATTTCAGTTTGAAAAAAGAATGGGGATGCTCCTACATAATCCAGTGTTACATGCATGAAACTGGCGCTTTTGAAGATGAAGCACGTAGGCAACATTTTTTCTGTCACTGAAGCATGGAAACAATTGAATGAAGATTAAACACAAACTTTGCCCTCTCTCGTACATATGTTGAACTCGTCGTCCATCTTTCGAGGATAACGATGTGGATGTACGAAGGAAGAGATGGTATGGTCTTGAATATAGATGCAGGACAAGGGATTTTGCCTCGTCGGTGTACGTTAACCCTATTTCCTTGAATACGGAGAGCAAGATATCTAGTATTAGTTAAGGAGTTCGATTTCCAATAAATAAGAAAGATCCATGCATGTCATCTTTTTTAGGTCTGTTTGTCATGTTTTTGGATCGTTTTATTTGTAGTTTGTTGGTTTTGGATTGTTTTATCATGTGCTTTGTTTGTTTGGATTGTTTGTGAACTGGCTTGAACTACTTATCCATGAATAAGTTTCTATTATTTAATAGCCTTTTTTTTTTTTTTCCGTGTTTGCGAATTATATATGGTACCTATCCAACTAAAAATAATAATAATAAAATCAAAAGATCAAAATGTGGATGTTTTATTGGTTAGTAATCCCAAATAAAAGAATTGGTCAATCACATTAAAGCATAGTGCAAGCGAGCCAACGAAGATAGAAACAAGAACCATTTCTTTTGCTTTTTATTGTCATTCTTTCTCATTATTATGATCTTATGATGATTTATGGGGATTTTTTTTCAGGGGTTTGATTTTTTGGTTATGGGTTTGAAGGGTATGATTTCTGGGTCTGATTTTAGAGGTTCGGTTTAAGAGGGGGCCGTTTGGTATGGATCTAGTACCGACTAGAAAAATTAGGGAATAATTAAGGTACATGCATGTAGATTGATTTTTGTCTTAACTCAAAAACTATAATAAATTGATAATGACATGAGTAATGATGTTACTGGTGCGGAGATCGTCAAGCGTGGGAAAGAGAGATCGGAGAGAGAGAAGTTGTGTGGGCTTGACAGCCATGGCCAGAGGTTGAGTAGATCCGAGATCACAAAACCATCGTGTAATTCTTTGTTTATACGACGGTTTTTTGAAACCGCCGTATAATCCTGTTTAAGACGACGATTTCACAAAAATCGTCGTGTTTTTTCTGCTTGTAATCCAACTTTTGTAATAGTGATAATTCTTCAATTAGCATCAATTATGAATGTCCATAGTGAATGATTGTCACATGGTAATTAACTATATCGATGGGCCAAGCTATTTAATTGTTATCATTAGCTTTTTATAAATATATACATATATTCTTAGAGTGCAACTAAGATTCCTCATAGTGGCGAGAACCATTAATAATGGTATTAATCGATCAAAGAGTTTGATTGAGTTAATAAACAGTTGTTAGAGCTTCGAATATATAGGTACATGCTAGCTTTTATAATATTTAGTTAATTAATTAGCCAACATGTTTGGGAGACATCATTGTGGAAACTGGCCATCAATAGTATATCTCTATATTGTTGTAAACACATTCAATAGGTGTTGGGTTGCGAGTTTGCATATCACACTGATTATTATGATTGTACATATTTTATGTGACAATATAAATATTAACAGTAAGAAAAAATATTTATAGTCATGGACAAAATAAATATTTACTGTAAAAAAAATTAATTATGTAGAATATGAAATCATATTTATTTATTTATTTAGAATAAACATCAGTTTTATTTTCATGATTAATGTTAGTAACATCCTCGTTGACCACAGTTTTGTTTGGATAATAAATCATCACATATATATTTTTCAAATGATATAAAACTACACAGTTTATCTTTTTTTTTCTTAAAGGACTGATGACTGTCACATATAAAACTCCCCAACCTTTGATTTTCTTTGTTTGTGGAATCTCAAAATATGAATTATAGGTTACAATTAATGTGATACTTTTTTTTTCCTTATTACATTTTTTATGCAAATTTTCAAAAGAAGAACATCAAAATTTTTAAAAAATAATAGTAGGTGTAAAAAGACAATTGAAATAGTGGAGTACTTTTATTTTGTAGAGATAATTACGAATAATTTTGTTATTCATACGGGTGTGTAAAGAGCAGTTTTAATTATTTTAAATTTATTTGGGTATGTGTTTAGAAGGGGCTGCAAACAGTCAAGATGAGCGTGTCAATAAACCATTTCCTTATAAAAGAGATATGGGTCTATCAATAGACAAAAAAAGAATGACATATTTGTTTAAAAAAGAAGGGCTTAGTTTTACTTCAATCATCATGGTAAGACCTTTTATGTTGGATCATTGAGTATCAAATCTGATGACATATTAAGAGGAGAAGTGTAAAATGTATCCTGATGAAAGCAAATAACGAGCTTAGCACCACTACTTTTATGGATTGGCTAATTGGCAGTAATACGGCCACGCCTAGTTCCAGTTAGATAATTTCATTCAAAGACAGAATGCTGCATTGGTTCACCAAATAAAACCCCGCCACCTAAAGGGGGTATTATTTGGCAAGCCTATGTTTGGTAGACTTAAAAAGGAGAGGAAAATAAGAGATTTTACAAAGAAAAATGGTATCTTGGGTCTTTTGGTGTGGAAAATAGAAAGAAAAGAAGTTATAAATCAATAAAAAGTGAGGGGAAGAGCCAGGGACAATTAGACAGGATAAGTGCGGATGATGAGTCGGCAATTATCCTAGTGACCCCTCTAAATCCAAAAAAGTACAAAAGAGTTGGAGAACTTTGCTTCCCCTTGGCCGGACACATGGCACAAGTAGATGACCCGATGGATTTGACAGCCTTGCTTTTTGACGTGTTTCAATCAAACCCAATAATACTTGTTCTTCCAACCCTCTTTGGCCCGCGGATGAATATCACAAAACCATCGTTTTCGTCTTTTTTCTCACTCTCTACACGTGTATGTTTTTCAAAAGACCAATAATTCGTTCAGTTGTGTAATTCATTTCTTACCCATTTATTTTATGAATCTTAAAAAATGCATTTTTTCCTATGACTATCCGATAAACATATCAATATAAAATAATATTGATCAGACTTTTTTTTATTAAGTTTGCATTTGATTTAGCAGTTGAAGATAAAATTTTTAAGTTATAGTTGGTTGACTTTTTAAAAATTAATTATAATTTTTATTATTTATTCAGAAAAATATAAAAACTGAGCAGAAAATATAGAGTTTAGTTGGAATTAAGTTGAAATGTTAAACAAAGCCTAAGTTATGATTTGGTTTTTAATCCCTTATTTGTTTTTTTTTTTAAGGATCTTTAACCTCTTTAAAAGAATGTAAAATGATCTTTTTTTAAAAACAGACATTAAAAAAGAATATTCATGATTCTACATTTGTCATACACGTAATATATTCTATGAGACTTTTTTAATATTTGTTAGTAAAAATAACTAAATTACATCCTTTTTAAAGAGTTTAAGGATTTTTTAGAAAAAAAAAAAAAAAAAAAAATTTGAGGACGGTATTCCAATATCGTAAAAAGATTAAAGACTAAATGATTAATTTTTTTTTTTCTTATTTTTGTTTGGTTTGGTAACCGAGACACCCTAAAGTTATAATAAAATCCCTTGTAGATCTCATGTTTTGTCAAGACCTTTTGTTACATTGCTACACAATATTACAGACAACGAAAATCAATTCTTCTGCACCGAGTTAGGTTCTCTTCTGACCACAGATATCTCCAAACAGTCATCCGTAAAGTACATAAATCCATAATTATTAAGCAAGAATTGACATGCCAGAAAATTTAACAGTCTCACTAATTGATTCATTTCAAGATAGAATAATTACTTGGAAGATGATAAGTGAAGAAGATTCAACTATAGTGATTACATTCTTGGTAGATTGAATACAACAGTCTCTGTAGATAAAATTGTCAAAAGGTGTGTGCAATAACATTGAGTGTATGATTATGTAATGATTATGTAATGTAACAGTTTTAGAAAAAAAAAAAAAAACTTTTGAAATCGTATTCAGCGGTGTTATTCTATTTCTACCTCCGGGCCCACCCAATAAATAATTCATTTGCCAATTCAGTGTAAATTAGTAAATTTTTTTAGGACTCTTTTGTTTTAGGATTCATTTGGTGTTTGGGTTGAATTTGAGATGAGATTAAATTTTTAAATTTAAGTTGATTAAATTTTTAAAAATTAGTTATAAATTTTGTTGACTTTTCAGAAAAAGATAAAAATTAAGATAAAAAAATACAGTTTAATTGGAGTTAAATCTGAATGTCAAATATGTACTTAATAAAATGTTATTTATTCCGAATATTTTAAAATTTGTTATTTGTTCTTTTAAACTAAAAAGCAAAAAACGCCCCCAAGTTTTTAGCTTAAGTAGCCCAAAACACCTCCCGTAATAAAAAAAAAATCACAAAATACACCCTGTACAGTGGTAATCTTGATATTTTCAAATTATTAATTCCTCCAGGGGTATTTTGTGACTTATTTTACAAGCACATGGGGTGTTTTTTGTATTTGCATAATAAGAGGGGCAAAACTATTATTTAGATTAAAGATATGGGGTTGTTTTAGATATTTCCCCGATTAAAAAAGTACTATTTATTACCATTTAAAATGCAGAAGATGACTAGCATTTCAAGTTCATGTAATACCAGCTTTAATGTACATAACAATGCTAGTGTCATATTGTTCTTAAAAAAAAAATAAAAAAAAAAAAAGGTGTTGAAATAGTAGTATATTCGACATTATTTATACTACAATAGAAATAGTTGTTTACAGTTTCTTTTTTAAGAGAGCTTTTTTTGGAATATCTACTTTTTCAGTCGCAAGACTTTAAAGCTCTTCAAAATAAATGTTTAATATTTAAATAATTAGAAAATGATGGTGTTATAGTGATTAAAAAGAAAAAATAAATAAAGCTTCAATTGGAGTCTTGTTCCATACGGCTTTTTTTGGGCATCTATTAATCAAGTACACGGCTGTATAAATGGCTTCAGCCCAGAAAACTTTTGGCAATTTCTTCTCATGTAACATGGACATCACCATCTCCATCACAATTTGGTTCTTCCTTTCCGATGCCCCATTTTGTTGTGGAGTATAGTGAACGGTCAATTTTCTTTCTATATCTTCATTTTCACATAACTGATCAAATTCTCTTGATGTATACTCCTTGCGTTTGTCACTTCTCAATGCTTTTATAAAATAACCAATCTGCTTCTCAACAAAAACTTTAAACTTCTTGAAAATAATGAAAACTTCATATCTTTCCCTAATAAAATACACCCAATTCATCCTTGTAAATTGTCAATAAAGAGAATGACGTACCCGTTTTGAGAACGAGAAGGCACCTGCATTGGCCCACACACATCTGTATGAATAAACTCTAATGGCTTCTTTGCTCTCCAAGCTACTTCTTTTGGGAATTGTTGCCGGTGATGCTTCCCAAGAGCACAACCATCACAAACTTCTTCTTTTTCTTCAATTTCTGGTAGTCCCTGCACCATATTCTTTTGATGAAGCAACTTGAAACATTAAAAATTTAAATGCCCAAGCCTCATGTGTCATAGCCATGAATCAATAGTGGCACCAATTCTAGAAGCTACATTGTCCTCATGCTTGAAATTAATTATAAAGCTCTGGTTCTCCATCTTCAGCTTTGCTAGAACCAACTTGTCTTTTCCTTTGTCAAAGACAGTGCAACTATAATCTTCAAAGTGAAGTGAACTGTCATTTTCCATAAGCTGTCCAACATTTAGTAGGCTTTGATCCAAATCTAACACATACAAAATACCACGAATAAATCTTGAGCCCTTCTTCGTTTGGACTTCTATTGTTCCTTTTCCCTTCACATCCACCAAAGCACCATTTCCAAGCCTTACTTTGGAATTTGCAACTTCCATATTGACAAAAAAACTTTTATCTGTTGTCATATGATTGGTACAACTGCTGTCTAAAAACCATTGACTTTCTTCATCTTTCAAGCAACTTGTGCTTGAGTAACATGTTTCATTTTTTGATTTTGGAGCACTCAAGGATACATAGAACAAATTATTCACCACCTTTCTCTATAGTGCAATTAGCTTGTTAAGTGTTTTTGAATCTGCAATCCTACTTCACGTGGCCAAACTTTATAATTGTAGCCTTGTTTCTGCCCTTTAAAAGCAATCTTCTTCAATGTGGCTGCTTCTTTTACAAATTTTGCACCTCTGCGATGATTCTTCTTCACCAGAGTTTCTATTAAAATTACCCCTTCCTCTGCCTCTTGAGTTCTTCCTCCATCTCTACTTGACATTTCGCCATTTTGTTCAATTTTTGGATGCTTCTTGTTGTTTTTGCCAAGATTAAGTTGAGACTTAAACGCATTCTCAACTGGTTTTTCAGAGTCTCGAATCAATCTTTGCTCAGCTACTTTCATGGAACTCATTAATTCTTCAACACTTAAAGTCGACAAATCTTTTGTTTGTTCTATTACAGACACAACACTACCAAACTTTTCAAGCATACTCATCAAAACTTTCTCCATAATTGTCTGATCAGTGATTTTTTTACCACAGATATTCATTTGATTAACAAGCTCAATAAATCTATAAGAAAACTCCTTCAAAGTCTCATTGTCTTTCATCTTTGTATTTTCAAATTGTCTTCCAAGCGATTGAAGTTTTATAGCTCTTACAATTCGAATCTCCTAGATACTCCTTTTATAGAATCTCCCATGCTTCTTGGGCTGTTGTTGCTCTCATGATTCTTGGAAAGATTGAATCTGCTACAACTCTTTGGATCATTGAAAGAGCATTTGCATGCCTTTATCTTGCTTCTTTGAGTTTCTTTTTTTGGGTATCTGACAAACCCTCTTCACTTTCAGGTTCTTTATAGCTAGTCTCCGTCATATCCCACAGATCAATAGCTATAAATGACATCTTCTTCTTCACACACTAGAAATCATAATTTTTCCCATCAAAGACTGGAACATACGGTTGCTGAACATTAAAGTTTGGTCCACTTGTGCTGGCCATCTCTTCTTTTTGGAAAAAAAAAAAAAAAAAAAACGAAACAAAAACAAAAAAAAAAAACCCCTCTTTTCTTTTTTTTTTCTTGAGCCCTAGCTTTGCTGCAAATCGAAGCTCCAATACCACAATCTGTTGGCTGTAGTTTCAGCAAGAGACCACAAGTGGTATTAATCTAACACACATGACATTGAACTAAAAATGGCAGCAGCTAAGAGAAGAGAAAAATGCAAAGGAAAATCAGAGGAGAGAGAAAAAGAAGCCCCACTTTCATTATCAGATTTTTCTAGATACAAAAAGCCATCCACTTCCTTCTCCAATACACTTATCAAATTTTAATCTTAGTAATACAAGTGCCATACTTATAGCCATTGATTAGCTATTCACTTAACAATAGTCAACTTTACAAAGTCATGATCAAAATAATTAGAAGTGCAGCACATTAAATATTAACATTTCCGATATTAACATTTCTGATGCCCTGAACGATCAATAAAAAGAAAGTTATAAGAAGTGAATAAACAGAAAGCCAACAAATAGGAAGAAAGCAACCGATTAAATATATTCTTATTAGAAGATCGAGAAAAAGCCTCATTTGTCATAGCATCTACTTATGCTTTTAAGCTGTAGAATAGGAGTTAAAACTTCAACTTTTCGGTTAATCATTGTTTATTACTAAGGAATTAAGTTGGAATGAAGTTTATGAATCTTATTGACACAAACAGGACAAGTTTAGCAGTCATTTTAAGAATTCATAATTTTGTGGTTTTGACTTGTGAAAAGTACATAATTTAAAAAATTAAGGGAACTAGAAAACTGAAGATCTATTTGGAAAAGCTTCCTAAAAGCAGCTCTTTTCTATAACTGTTTGGATTATCTGTTAGAAAAACTTTTAGTCTCCAGAAAAGTTTCATGTCAAAGTCAAAAATTATGGCTCGTAGAAAAAACTCTCTCAAATATTCTTTTAACTTGTTTCAGAGTTTAAGTAATAAATTCTAAACTACGTTTTAACATTTTTATTACTTCTTATAATAAAACTTTTAATCATTTTGAGCTCCGAAGGAAAAAGGCCAAAAAAACAAAACCTTTGGCAAATGGGGCCTAAAAGCTGTTTGGATAAGGCAAAGTAGTACTACCTGTGGAGGCCATTAAGGCTATGTTTGGTTGGAAGGATGGAGAGGAAGAAGGATGGAGAGGGTATGAATGATGGAGAATATAAAGGATGAAGATGATTATAAGAATCATTTATATTGTTTGGTAAGAGAGAGGGAGAGTTAAAAGAATGGATGATAGTTTATTGTTTAATTACTATTTAACCAAATGGTATAATATTTTAATAATTCTTTTTAGAGATGAAATAGACTTTTTCATATAAAATGCGATGGATTTGTTGAATCCTTCCATTAGTGGAAGGATTCAAATTTGTGGGTTTGGAGGGAGACTCCCTCCCTCCACCTCTCCTCTCCCTCCCCCATTCCTTCTAACCAAACAAGGGATAATGTTTCTCCCTCCACTGCTCTCCCTTCACCCCTCTCCCTCCTTCCATCCCTCCAACTATATATATTATTCTTGGTGAAGTTGTTTTTGTTCACCAATCTCTTGTTTGGGAAGAAATCCCAACTAAATATACTGAATTCAAGTGAGAGCCATTAAACTGCTTTACACTAGGATGCTGTTTTTCGGTTCCAATTCTTCTTCTTGCTCTCCTTGAGTGAAAGAGAAGGATCATACACAGAAAAACAGAATGCCCAGATGAAAGAAAGAAACAACTATTTCTGATTACATTGAAATTCAAAAATAAATAAATAAATAATAAATAAAGGAATATTTTTTTTCTACCTCTCGGCAAGCTCGATTTGAGCCAAGATTCGGTTTGGGATGTTTCAATTTCGCATTTTGTCTCTCTTTCAATGTGAATTCTCTCTTTTCCTTTCCTAACAACAATAGGATATTGCGTAAAACTTGGCCAACAATGACACGTTTGCAGACATGGGTTTGAAAGCTCAGTTTTAAATGTTAAAAACTTATCAGATTTGGACGCAAAGATTTGAGATTCTCAATGTTTTAAAAATTCAGTGGTTTTCTAGCCAAAAACCAAAAAAACAAGAATCAAATCATTACCAATTAAAGAGTTTAAAGATCATTTTGACCATTTACTAATGATGATAAATAGAGGTGGGGAAAAACATTACAAAAATAACTGAAGTTAAGCAGGAACATGTAACGACCCGACCTAATCGCGGCCGTTAATTAACTTCATAAACATAATTACTTGCGTTGACCTTAAACTTAATCCCCAAAATTTCAGAGGATTTTTTTTTTTAACTTAAATATTTCATGGCTTACATGAAGTCTATGATCATTTTAATTTTTAAAGATTCAACACCATATAAACTTTTCAAAAAGACTTGCACCTTAGGAACACTTTCTCTTTTTTTATTTTCTTTATATGAGATCTAAACTTGATAATTTAATAAGTAAGAACTGAATCTAAAGTTTAAAACATCAATATGTCAAACTTATATAATTAAAATTTATTATAGGTATATTTTAAACTTGGTTTCTTGTAAACCAAACTACTTGGTCAAATAGAAGTCTTTTCATCGTTCAAATACGTATAAACAAAAGACTAAAACCATACTTTTTAAAATATCGATCAAACTTTCTTAACCTTGCTTGGTTATTATATAACTCAGCATTTATTTCATATGGCTTCCTCAAAACCCAATTTCTTGAAAATAATTATTCTAAAAGGATACAAATCTTTTAAAACTTATCATAATTTAAAAGAATTACTTATTGCGGAATTTACATTTTAATGACGGTATCCATAACCCAAGCCTCCGTTGTCTCGACACAGTTCACCAGTCCATCGAATCACCATGTTGCCTATAGCATGAACAAATATTAATGAGCTTTCGCTCAGTAAGTACAAACATAAATCTCATATAAACTAGATACATATAATAATGTATGACATTTTATGAATCATACAATTATGCTTGATTCTTGTTTCTTATTTTCTCGTTTCATACTTGTTCTTTTTCTTACTTAACCTTTTACTTTGGGCCCCATGTGTGTATGTACCATTACGCGGGACCACAGAAAGCTAGGGTTTGCAAAGTCCCTAACAATTCTGGGAATCATATACGTAACCCTTCACGATCTACGGAAGGTTTTAGAATTTTTAAAACATACATAATCCTCCACGATCTGCGGGAGGTTTGGTATGACACTATCTTGAACTTATCTTTCACTTTCATTAATTTCTTCCTTAGGATGAGCATGAAATTATGTTCGTAACTCATGAGAAGATATTGCAGTTTCACACAATATAGAGGCATCGTCATCAATTCAAACAATATAGACACATTGTCATCAATTCAAACATATTAAGGCATAAATACATATGCTCACTAAAGCATATCAAGCAATTATATAATCACATTGCATAAAAGCATCATTCTTCATGTTCAATCACAAGCATAGTAAACATGTCCGGAACGTCGAAAATAAATCGGAAAGGCGATTTTGTAAAACTTGTCGAGACGGTTGACCGGCATTGACTGCCTTTGACCGGCATTGACCGCCTTTGACCGGCATTGACCACGGTGGCAAAAGGGATAGAGATGGGCACCGCTTCGAAGATCTCGTCGAGAGAAACCCATTTTTGGTGTTGATTTCTTCAAACGAGGCTCGGTTTTCTCAAAAATGTAAGAAAACGTACGAGAAGATGGCGGCGGATCGGGAAAATTTCCGGCAACGATTAGAGTGGTGATGGACTGGGTTTTGTTCCTCTCAACAAGCGGAACTCAACGAAACCAACGACTCCTAAAATAGAGGTCGGATTACACCGAAATCTTGCTTGAAAGCTCATGTGAACGAAACTTTCAAAGCATTTTTCCGGCGAATGACGGCGAGTGATGTCGCCAAACTCCGGCTATTGGATGCTTGGGTGATGGGTTGCATGGGTCACCGGCGCGTGCGAAGGTGGCTGGCCGGAGATGGGATTTCTTGCTAAGACTGCACGGGCGTGACAGAGAGAAAGAGAGAGAAAAGAGTGAAAAAGAAGAGAGAGAGAAAAAGATGGGCCGTTGTTTATCCTCATCTTTTTCTTATTAATTCTTTATCCTTATCCCAATGGAGCCAAAAGTTGATGAGATATATAATACCAATACATCATATATCCGGTGAAAAGTCCTTTTTTTTCTTTTTTTTTTTTTTTTACACGTCAAGTGTGGACTGACCACACATGTAAATAATGTATACATATGTACATTTAGTTTCTTTTCTTCTTATTATGAACCGTAATATATATATATATATGTGTACATATATACTTCAATTCATCCGTTTGCCAAAAATATATATATATATATATATATATATTTTGGTACTGTTGATTACAATAACAAATAATTCCTCAAATATATATCTATATTCAGATATATATTTATTATGTGTACATTTTGAATGATGATTATGTAATATGGATTTTGACTTATGAAATTTTTGCAAATCAATTAAATCGTTAAAGATATTAAACTCGACTGAAATTTTAAGCTTATTCATAATTCATGTCGAGAATATAATCTTTTTTTTTCCTTGTATAACTAATTCACATGATCGACTATAACACTTTTCTGAATCAACTTTACGGTTCAGAATTGTGTTCTGTCACCTATAAATCATTTCAGAAATATTTATTTATAGTGTCATTTTTTTTTTAAACTCATGAACTAGATAAGTTCAACAAAATTTATAAATTACTTTGCGTGAGATCACACTTTTTTTTTTCTTTAAGACTACATAATTGGTGGAAACTTTAAAAATTTCCAATCAATTTCTTAATAGAAAACTGTTGGCACCAATTTCTTCTAACATAACATAACTTCATATTAATAATTCATAACATTATAGTCCAAAATTACAATAAACATTAAAAAAAATAATCTTAATACAGAAAATTCATGACTTTATTCCTAATTAATTTAGAAATTAACATTGTGAATTTTCCAGATATTACAATATCCCCTTCTTATAAAATTTTCGTCCTCGAAAATTAAAACAAGTCCACTAATTGATACTCTTTAAAAGACTTCTTCATTTAAGAAAATTAAACTAATTTGAAGCCTAAGAGGCATATACCACGATACACCATGTCATATCATAAAACATTATTACGTTATAAATATCATGAGATTATTGATATGCACAAATCATGTATCTCGTATTGTTTTCTAGCATAAGGGCACATAAACATTTTTTTTTTTTTTTTACCGCATATCACCTCACTAGTCGTGATAATTAATGCTTAAATGGTTATAGACATCCTCCATGATTACTCGTCAGAATCCTGTATCGAGTTTTGCACGGAGTCTTCATTAGAGTCATTATCTATATTGACTCTTTTCATCAACATGTAGTTGTATAACAGAAGTCCAATATTATTATTGTCTTCTATTATAATCAAAATTCTTGAAAGGAATGACAAATAAGCCCGATTAAAATAATAAAATTTTATATAAAAACAGTCTGGGGTTTTACAGAAACATTTTAAACATTTCCCCTTACAACCAAAACATATACCATAAATAATAATCTAATCATATGAGCAAATCATTACTCAATTCATAATTCGCATATTTCACTTGTATTTATGTAAAAAAAATTTTTTTTTTTTTTGTTAACATAGTTTCATAGAACTTTTTAACATTAAAAAAATTATGTATATATATATATATATAAACTTTCAAAATTTGGCTTGAACCTCCCCTTGACCTCTAAAAAAAAATCAAGAGGCTTTTGTTTCTGTTGAACTTACTCTTAAATACTAGAGTACTTAGACTTACGAGAATATGGGTATGAGAAAAAATATATATATATATATATCATGAAAAACTTTTCTTTTGAATTTCATGAGGTAGTACTCACAGTTCTCTTTAAGAGAAAAAGGTGGATGAATTTATTAATGTTTGTCTAATTCATCCAGACTTTCTCAACATGTATTACTTCTCTACATTGCCGTTCGAAATCATGTACTGTGAGCCATAATCATGGAACCCCTTACATATAAATCCTACATAATAACTTAATCCAAACATCTCTAAAGAATGAGAAATTGAAATATTGACGTGTATCATTCTTCGTCTTGCTTGGATCGTGGTCCTACGCTTGCATCAAGTGACAAAATGCTTCATCCAGCTATGTAATCAATCAATCATCAATTGACATGAAGTTGTAACTTCAAGTGATATCGAAACGTACATGTATCAATTTACCAAACTTAAAGATAGCTACTATTTAACTAACAGAGCTAACTTACTTGGACTGTGCAGAAGCTGAGGCAAGACAATGTGAGGTAGGTTGGCAGGATACCGGCTCTGATACCATCTGTAACGACCCGACCTAATCGCGGCCGTTAATTAACTTCATAAACATAATTACTTGCATTGACCTTAAACTTAATCCCCAAAATTTCAGAGGATTTTTTTTTTTAACTTAAATATTTCATGGCTTACATGAAGTCTATGATCATTTTAATTTTTAAAGATTCAACACCATATAAACTTTTCAAAAAGACTTGCACCTTAGGAACACTTTCTCTTTTTTTATTTTCTTTATATGAGATCTAAACTTGATAATTTAATAAGTAAGAACTGAATCTAAAGTTTAAAACATCAATATGTCAAACTTATATAATTAAAACTTATTATAGGCATATTTTAAGCTTGGTTTCTTGTAAACCAAACTACTTGGTCAAATAGAAGTCTTTTCATCGTTCAAATACGTATAACCAAAAGAGTAAAAACATACTTTTTAAAATATCGATCAAACTTTCTTAACCTTGCTTGGTTATTATATAACTCAGCATTCATTTCATATGGGTTCCTTAAAACCCAATTTCTTGAAAATAATTATTCTAAAAGGATACAAATCTTTTAAAACTTATCATAATTTAAAAGAATTACTTATTGCGGAATTTACATTTTAATGGCGGTATCCATAACCCAAGCCTCCGTTGTCTCGAAACAGTTCACCAGTCCATCGAATCACCATGTTGCCTACAGCATGAACAAATATTAATGAGCTTTCGCTCAGTAAGTACAAACATAAATCTCACATAAACTAGATACATATAATAATGTATGACATTTTATGAATCATACAATTATGCTTGTTTCTTGTTTCTTATTTTCTCGTTTCATACTTGTTCTTTTTCTTACTTAACCTTTTACTTTGGGCCCCATGTGTGTACGTACCATTGCGCGTGACCATAGAAAGCTAGGGTTTGCAAAGTCCCTAACAATTCTGGGAATCATATACGTAACCCTTCACGATCTACGGAAGGTTTTAGAATTTTGAAAACATACATAATCCTCCACGATCTGCAGGAGGTTTGGTATGACACTATCTTGAACTTATCTTTCACTTTTATTAATTTCTTCCTTAGTATGAGCATGAAATTATGTTCGTAACTCATGAGAAGATATTGCAGTTTCACACAATATAGAAGCATTGTCATCAATTCAAACAATATAGACACATCGTCATCAATTCAAACATATTAAGGCATAAATACATATGCTCACTAAAGCATATCAACCAATTATATAATCACATTGCATAAAAGCATCATTCTTCATGTTCAATCACAAGCATAGTATTCTAAACATGCACACATCTGTTGTTCACAGATGTGCTCACATCGACAAACAAGTCTCATGCTGTAGGTGAGGTTTGTACTTACCTGGATTTCACATTTAGCGTTTATCCTCGACTAATCCTCAACCTCGTTAATGCCGGTGTTGTGTCCTAATTAAATTGACACCCGACAATTAGAATGTGGTCTTATCATATTTTTGATTGAACCACCCTTTTTTTATTTATACTCTTCATAGTTTTTAAATCTCATTCCTCATTTAAAGTGGTTCAAAGATTAGTTTAAGGTCATGATTCTATTACATTTAAACTTGAAAATCATAGATCAACTACAGATATCAAGACTCGACTTCAGAGTCAAGAATGAAATTGGGAAAACAATGACTTTTCTCCTCTCATTTAAAATATCATAACGTTAAATCTTATAACAACACATTCTTATAAATATCACTTTAGAATACATCTTATTAATCAGTGGAGAATATGAAAGAGCATCCATTATTACTATTCTCATATCATATGCAACAAGGCATATAAATATACGAAACTTATTCGTGAGAAAACTAAACACCATAAAACTTATTCCTTCATAGATTATTTCCACTTAAAATCAAGACATGAACTCTTGATTATAAAATTGTTCTGATAGCGTAACTTGTAATACTAATTATAAGTTTAATCACCAATTATGATAGAATTTAATAAAAATCCGGCAGCATAACAACTCATTTTTCTTAATAACCAAAAATTACACCTGCAATTAAATCAATTTATAAAAAATCTCGGCACACCATAACTACAAGACGTGTCATCCATAACAAATTTATCATATTAACATAAAGCATATATCGTTCTAATCAAACTTCATTTAATTTAATTGAACGTCAAATATATATATTTTTAAATATCGATATTCAATTCAAATCATATAAATAGGCATGTAATCAATCCAATAAATGATTTAAAGTAGTCAAGATTACTACTAAGATCATTCGATGACATTCGGTGAGTAAAACAATTCTTAGTTGGCGCTCAAAACACCTTTTGATTTCAAGCAGCTGAACTTTTAATCGCCATTCTTAACCTTCGAGATTCCGTCTCGCAAATCTGAAATTGTAAACATATCCAGAACGTCGAAAATAAATCGGAAAGGCGATTTTGTAAAACTTGTCGAGACGGTTGACCGGCATTTGACCGCCGTTGACCGGCATTGACTGTCTTTGACCGGCATTGACCGTCTTTGACCGGCATTGACCACGGCGGCAAAAGGGACAGAGATGGGCACCGCATCGAAGATCTCGTCGAGACAAACCCAATTGTGGTGTTGATTTCTTCAAACGAGGCTCGGTTTTCTCAAAAATGTAAGAAAACGTACGAGAAGATAGCGGCAGATCGGGAAAATTTCCGGCAACGATTAGAGTGGTGATGGACTGGGTTTGTTCCTCTCAACAAGTGGAACTCAACGAAACCAACGACTCGTAAAATAGAGGTCAGATTACACCGAAATCTTGCTTGAAATCTCATGTGAACAAAACTTTCAAAGCATTTTTCCGGCGAGTGACGGCGAGTGATGTCGCCAAACTCCGGCTATTGGATGCTTGGGTGATGGGTTGCATGGGTCACCGACGCGTGCGAAGGTGGCTGGCCGGAGATGGGATTTCTTGCTAACACTGCACGGGCGTGACTGAGAGAAAGAGAGAGAGAAAAGAGTGAAAAAGAAGAGAGAGAGAAAGATGGGCTGTTGTTTATCCTCATCTTTTTCTTATTAATTCTTTATCCTTATCCCAATAGAGCCAAAAGTTGATGAGATATCTAATACCAATACATCATATATCCGGTGAAAAGTCCATTACATTTACATTTTTTTTTTTTTTTTTACACATCAAGTGTGGACTGACCACACATGTAAATAATGTATACATATATACATTTAGTTTCTTTTCTTCTTATTATGAACTATATATATATATATATATATATATACTTGCATTCATCCGTTTGCCAAAAATATATATATATATATATATTTTGGTACCGTTGATTACAATAACAATAATTCCTCAAATATATATCTATATTTAGATATATATTTATTGTGTGTACATTTTGAATGATGACTATGTAATATGAATTTTGACTTATGAAATTTTTGCAAATCAATTAAATCGTTAAAGATAATAAACTCGACTGAAATTTAAGCTTGTTCATAATTCATGTTGAGAATATAATCTTTTTTTTTCCTTGTATAACTAATTCACATGATCGACTATAACACTTTTCTGAATCAACTTTACGGTTCAGAATTGTGTTTTGTCACCTATAAATTGTTTCAAAAATATTTATTTATAGTGTCATTTTTTTTAACTCATGAACTAGATAAGTTCAACAAAATTTATAAATTACTTTACATGAGATCACACTTTTTTTTTTTAAGACTACATAATTGGTGGAAACTTTAAAAATTTCCAATCAATTTCTTAATAGAAAACTGTTAGACACCAATTTCTTCTAACATAACATAACTTCATATTAATAATTCATAACATTATAGTCCAAATTACAATAAACATTAAAAAAAATAATCTTAATGCAGAAAATTCATGACTTTATTCCTAATTAATTTAGGAATTAACATTATGACTTTATTCCTAATTAATTTAGGAATTAACATTGTGAATTTTCCGGATATTACAGAACAAAACTCGAAAGAGGAGGAGCAAAAATTACAAAATCCCTAGACAAATTGCAAAACAATTAAAGTCCCTTTCTTCTTATGTGAGGAGGTAGAGCGAGAGTTCAAATGACGAGACATGAAGAAAAATATGACATTGATCATTATACTATAAAACTTTTTATTTATAGGAGCATAAGTAATAAATCATAATAATAACAATGAAACACTAAAAAGAAAACAAACTCGAGAAGTAAAATCCTAAATAACACTATTATATAATAAACCGTGAATGAAAGTCTTAAGTGATCCTAATAGAGAAATAGGACATATGTGTATATATAAATTATGCGATAATAAGTCTAACGACGAGAGACTTTTTTCTTTTGCCGAATAGTAGAAGAACGAGTCACTTTTTCTTTTTTTGGGTGAATAATATCAGAACGAGACAATGGCCGCCACAGTTCTTCCCAGGGCACACGCGAGAATAAGAAGGAGCCGGTCATCCTTTCGAAGCTATCGGCGCGCTTTTTAATAAATGAGCGTTCACGGATCAGCGCACACCACGACTTAGAAACACATTTACATCTGGCTAGAGATTTACATGGCAACCTCAGCAGGATTTCCTCCACCACATCCTCTGGTATATGCTTCATTTTGTTCTGCACCTACTGTCGAAAAAGCATTAAGTAATTAGTGGTCAGGTAAATTTGAACTCCTTCAAACTGTTGTTAAATGTACTACCAAGGAAAAATATCATCATAAGAAAAACCACGTCAATGCTCTACAAACAAATTTCCCAAAAAAAAAAAAAGGAGAGCTCTACATACCTAAATCAAAAGTCAGTTGTGATTGTGATAAGACTGTAATTAGTTCAGCTGCTAAGTAGTTATTTAGGTGGTTAGAACTCTTGTTACACATGTACAAATTGTGTTGGCTGTAGGATGTGTTAGTTAGATAATCCTCAGCCTATTTATTTGTAATCAATAACAGAATTCACTTTCTCTCTCTAGATTGTTTCGTTTCTCTCTCTTTGTTTTCCTAATATGATATCAGAGCCTCCTTTACTGTCGTCAATGGCGGATCGCACTTCTCCGATCGTTGATGGAGGTTCGATTCCAGTGGCTAAAGGTTCAGGTCAAGCTATTCAGATTCCAGATCAGAATCACTACTAAAAAAATGGGCTTTAGCGAGGATTTATTTCCTCGCTATAAGTCACTACTCCTCGCCATAAACTTATAGCAAGGAAAATATTCCTAGAGTCCCCAATATAGCTGCACCGCTATAGACTTATAGAGAGGAAAAGTTCATTTCGTCGCTATAGTTAGCGACGACATTTGTGGTTGCTATAGTTAAAATCGTCACTATAGGATGCAGATCTTTGGTCGGCTTTGAGAATTTTAGGGAGTTATAGTGAGGAAAAAGGTCCTCCCCTATAAGTGTTTACATAAACTAAGCGAGGAAAATTCCTCACTAAAAGTTTTTTTTTTAAATAATATTTTTATAACTAAACCCCGCTAAATCAAGTTGCAATTCAAACCCCAACTAAAATAGAAACAAAAGTATTCATATGCTAGGATATATTGCCAATCTATGAGTCTCCAATCCTCGATTTAGGTTCATAACCATTATCTACAACCTTTTAGTTTTTGAGTTCTTTAAATTCGGCCTCTAAGGGCCTCAAAATATCATTTCCAGAACACTGCCCAGTCTTGACCCGAGACTGGCAGTTTCGGTTCTTAATTCGGTTTTACGTCCTAAAACGTGCACGCTACTCAACCGACCACAGCGGGAGCCTAAAGTCACACATGCAATCGTTTCTAACGTTCCATTCCATCAATCACATAATCATACAATCATTCTAAATTCTATGGGAACATATAACAAACATGTAATAGGCATACTCAAACCCATATAAGCATATCATCAAACATGCATCAAAAATGTAAACTAGAGACCACCACCTAATCATGCATAATCAAGCAAACTTAATCTAGAGCATAGACATAAATAGGTGAGCTTAT
>CM046362.1:7851339-7869107 GCA_025413025.1 Ficus hispida
AACGAGAACTCAAACATATACTGATATTTAACTCAGATCGTGAGTTTTATATCGACATCCAAGAGTAAGACTCGGGATTTTCCTTGTCTAAAAGAAATCATAGTTTCATCGAAATTTCGGGTATTACAGAACCCATCTCTCCACACAAATGAAAATCCCACCTATTGTTCCATCCTCCACTATTCAGCCTTCCACGACCATTCCAGAAGCCGAACCTCCACCACCACTTCCCGACACATCCAACACTCTTCTTGAACCTATACTACTTCTCTTCCACCTCCGCGACAGTCAACACGGCCTAGGCAACCTCCGGCGTGGCATAGAGACTTCCTAATGTCATCTCAAGCTAATCAGTCTACCTCCGCACCAAGCTCTGTAACAGGTACTCGATATCCACTCTCTCATTTTCTTTCCTATTCACGTTTTTCATCTTCCCATTCTGCTTTTCTAGCTACCATCACAGAACACACCGAGCCTAAAACTTATGCCCAGGCTGTCCTTGATCCACATTGGCAACAAGCTATGAATACAGAATTAGAAGCTTTACAGCTCAACAACACATGGAGCTTAGTCCCTCTGCCCATTGGCCATAAACCGATCGGTTGCAAATGGGTCTATAAAATCAAATACAGATCTGATGGCACAATTGAGCGCTACAAAGCTCGTCTCGTTGCTAAGGGATACAATCAAGTTGAAGGCGTTGACTATCAAGAAACATTTTCACCAACCGCCAAGCTTACAACCCTTCGATGTCTTCTTACTATTGCTGCTGCTCGCCAATGGCACATTCACCAATTGGACGTTCAAAATGCCTTCCTTCATGGCGATCTACATGAAGTCGTCTACATGGATCCTCCACCTGGCCTTCGCCGACAGGGGGAGACCACTGTATGTCGGCTCAACAAGTCTCTTTATGGACTTAAACAAGCATCAAGAAATTGGTTTTCTACATTTTCAGACACCATTCGAAAGGCCGGTTATCAACAATCAAAGGCTGATTACTCACTCTTCACCAAGGCTCAAGGTACTTCCTTTACAGCGATTCTCATATATGTTGATGACATTCTTCTCACAGGAAATGATCTGCATGAAATGGAACGCCTCAAAGGATTCCTTCTTAAGCGCTTCCGTATCAAAGATCTTGGAGACTTGAAATACTTTCTGGGTATTGAATTCTCACGCTCCAAAAAAAGGTATTTTTATGTCACAAAGAAAGTACGCATTGGATATTCTACAAGATTCAGGACTCCTAGGCGCACGTCCGGACAATTTCCCAATGGAACAAAATTTGAAGCTCACCCCACTGATGGAGCACTACTAAATGATCCAACAAAGTACAGAAGACTAGTTGGCAGATTGATTTATCTGACGGTGACAAGACCTGACATAGTCTACTCAGTTCGCACATTGAGCCAGTTCATGCAGGAGCCTAGAATACCTCATTGGGACAGTGCCATTCGAATCCTCAAATACATCAAAGGTACTCCTGGTCAGGGATTATTACTTCCTTCTGATAACAGTTTAGCTTTGAAAGCCTTTTGTGATTCAGATTGGGGAGGTTGTCGTGCCACAAGAAGATCAGTTACAGGGTATTGTATTTTCCTTGGAAATTCTCTCATATCATGGAAATCCAAGAAGCAAGCCAACGTCTCTAGATCATCAGCTGAGGCTGAATATCGAGCCATGGCTAACACATGTTTGGAGCTAACTTGGTTACGCTATATACTACATGACTTAAAAGTTCCTCAAGCAACTCCTACACCATTGTTCTGCGACAATCAGGCAGCTTTGCACATTGCGGCGAATCCCGTCTTTCATGAACGTACGAAACACATTGAAATAGATTGTCATATAGTACGAGAAAAAGTGCAAGCTGGAATAATTAGTCCTTCTTTTGTGTCTTCACACTCGCAGCTGGCTGATGTATTTACGAAGGCCTTAGGAAAGGATCAGTTTGTGAATTTGCGCAACAAGTTGGGACTTCATGACATTCACTCTCCAACTTGAGGGGGAGTATTAGGAAATATCTTAGCTGTATATTTATGTTTCCCATTCTGTATTTTACTTCCTAAATTAGTGTAATTCGAATCCCACTAAAAAGGGAATCACGGCTTCTAAGCCTTAGTTTTAGCTTTCCATATACGTTGTATTTTATGTATATATGCTGCTCAATGTTAATAAATCAATATCAATTCCTCCATTGCTTGTTCTATCATTACATTATTTTAGACATATGTGTATATATAAATTATGCGATAATAAGTCTAACGACGAGAGACTTTTTTCTTTTGCCGAATAGTAGAAGAACGAGTCACTTTTTCTTTTTTTGGGTGAATAATATCAGAACGAGACAATGGCCGCCACAGTTCTTCCCAGGGCACACGCGAGAATAAGAAGGAGCCGGTCATCCTTTCGAAGCTATCGGCGCGCTTTTTAATAAATGAGCGTCACGGATCAGCGCACACCACGACTTAGAAACACATTTACATCTGGCTAGAGATTTACATGGCAACCTCAGCAGGATTTCCTCCACCACATCCTCTGGTATATGCTTCATTTTGTTCTGCACCTACTGTCGAAAAAGCATTAAGTAATTAGTGGTCAGGTAAATTTGAACTCCTTCAAACTGTTGTTAAATGTACTACCAAGGAAAAATATCATCATAAGAAAAACCACGTCAATGCTCTACAAACAAATTTCCCAAAAAAAAAAAAGGAGAGCTCTACATACCTAAATCAAAAGTCAGTTGTGATTGTGATAAGACTGTAATTAGTTCAGCTGCTAAGTAGTTATTTAGGTGGTTAGAACTCTTGTTACACATGTACAAATTGTGTTGGCTGTAGGATGTGTTAGTTAGATAATCCTCAGCCTATTTATTTGTAATCAATAACAGAATTCACTTTCTCTCTCTAGATTGTTTCGTTTCTCTCTCTTTGTTTTCCTAATATGATATCAGAGCCTCCTTTACTGTCGTCAATGGCGGATCGCACTTCTCCGATCGTTGATGGAGGTTCGATTCCAGTGGCTAAAGGTTCAGGTCAAGCTATTCAGATTCCAGATCAGAATCACTACTAAAAAAATGGGCTTTAGCGAGGATTTATTTCCTCGCTATAAGTCACTACTCCTCGCCATAAACTTATAGCAAGGAAAATATTCCTAGAGTCCCCAATATAGCTGCACCGCTATAGACTTATAGAGAGGAAAAGTTCATTTCGTCGCTATAGTTAGCGACGACATTTGTGGTTGCTATAGTTAAAATCGTCACTATAGGATGCAGATCTTTGGTCGGCTTTGAGAATTTTAGGGAGTTATAGTGAGGAAAAAGGTCCTCCCCTATAAGTGTTTACATAAACTAAGCGAGGAAAATTCCTCACTAAAAGTTTTTTTTTTAAATAATATTTTTATAACTAAACCCCGCTAAATCAAGTTGCAATTCAAACCCCAACTAAAATAGAAAACAAAAGTATTCATATGCTAGGATATATTGCCAATCTATGAGTCTCCAATCCTCGATTTAGGTTCATAACAAGGAATAATTTCAAAATTTGTACTAAATAACAAGCTTTACGTCCTAGCAAATAAAACAAAAAAGACCTACATTGGTGCAATGGTGATGGCAGAAGTCAACCTTGAGATCAACTCTCAGAGAGAGAACCCCTCTCAAAGAATCAACAATATCCTGCTCATCCTAGCAACACATCCATGCATACCGATTGCTCTGTTTACTACTTAATTGTAAGCCATCAACGCCTACACTCCCATCGGAGTTCTAAGACTATGCAATATCAAAATAAAGTTATCACGAAAAAAAAAAGGGTATAAGCAACCATGACCATATTCTCTACATCCTCTACTTGTTAACAAACAGATAAAGCCATTACCAATGTTGGTAACGGCTAACAATAAAGGTCTAAAAGCATTGTCAATACTATACATATACGAAAAGTGAATTTAAAAAGGACAAACGAAAATTGATAAAGCAAACAAAAATAAAACTTACTGAATTATAGTCTCCAAAATTGCTTTGTGCTTAGTTGACTAGTTTACTGCAACAAACCAGAAAAGAAATAAACTAAGGTATAAGAAAAACGCTAAATCAGTATAAAGATTTCCATGTTGGAATGACCTCATCTCTTCTGCTAATTTCTTTTCTTCTTGTTTTTTTTAAAAGATGTTCTCCTGGATTTCTTATTTCCCCTACGACATTTTAACTAATTTCTTTCTGAAGAAACTTAGTAAAGGCAAGAAGTAGTGAGACGTTTATTTTGCATAAAGGAACTAGTGTAATACATCTCTCTCTGCTCTTGCAGCATGAATGGAAAGGTATAGTTAAGCTACAATTCATTAGCCTTTAGAAATACAAAAGCAGGACTAGTTAAAAGTTTCATTAAGAGAGAGAATTAAGGAAATCTAAGAACACCTCTTTTTTATAGTCTTTAACAGTAAATTCAAAGCTTTATGCTTGTCATCACAACTCAGTTTGCCTATTCTAGATGCCTTGTATATAGGTTGCAGAAAGCCAATATATTACAAACAAATTAAGCCATTGTTAACATTGATACAGATAAACATTAAAGATCCAAAAGCAAGCATACGTAACGTAGTTATAAAAAAGGGAGAGAAAGAAAGA
This sequence comes from Ficus hispida, assembly GCA_025413025.1. Lineage (NCBI taxonomy): Eukaryota > Viridiplantae > Streptophyta > Magnoliopsida > Rosales > Moraceae > Ficus > Ficus hispida. Next base: position 7,855,970 of record CM046362.1, read on the forward strand.
AAGAACAGGACTAGTCCCAATTGCAAACAAAGAGCTTTACTGTTTGATAATCTTCAACAAATCTTTACACTCGGGTGACTAGTTGATAACTATAATCTCAAAAACCACTCCGGACCAAAGCATCAAAGTTAAACCAGTTGACACCAAAAAATGAGCACCTTCGAAGATAATCCCTAAAGTATATGATTTGAAATAATTTTAGTTGTCAATGTAATTATAAGAAAGAGTTAGATAAAAGAAGATATATAAAAAACAAAGTGCAAAAAACAGAGATCGTCAACAACACAACTCCATACAACCTTTTAAGAAACTTTTAATTTGAAACTTCTTTCTATTTGTCCAAATACGATGCATGTAAACTGAGTTTCATCAACTATTCCTTTTCCATGTCATTTGTTGTTGTCGATAACAAGCAATTTAATTATGTTGCACAGCTTCAATTAAACATACTAAGCCAGTAAACCCTTGTTAAAATAGTCAAATTTCATTGAACAATGATCAAAAATCAAAATTTCCAAGATTGAACTTTAACTAATATCGTTCAACATAACATAAATTAACTATATCATCCAAGCATTAATAGATCACATAATAAAATACACAACTAGATATTATCTTTCTTTTTCCATTATTTGTATACATTTAAGTTAACAAAACCACAAAGAACTAAGACCAAAAACGTCAAAGCAACAAACACCCAATATATCTATGACCTAAAATGACTTACATGAATTAAAGATACAAATTGTTGTTTTTTTTTTTTTTTTTTCAATGGAGGAAATAAATGGGGAGAGAGAAAGAGTGAGATACAGGGAATAACCATAATTGTCAGATGCATAGGCTCGTGGAAAGGGGTATCAAAGGGTGAGGTTTTTGGACGTGAAGTATATCAAATCTTATTAAATCCTAAAAATAAGTATTGACATAATTCCACAAACATATCTTTTAAATTAAGGTCAACAACAAAACTAATTTAAAAACCTAAAAGAAACACAATCTTGTCTAATATTATGCACTTGTCTAATCAATTTTCAGTATCGACTCGTGAAGGTTGCTAAGTGTAAAGTAGTCTGGTTTTGCTTTCTTCTTCTATAGTCCACCTCTTCTTTTTCTAGTTTATAGATCTATCTAATGTTGGACTTCATGTTCGATAATAGGATTCATTAGTTGTTGGAAAAAAATACCAAAGTTTACACCGATCTACAAATTCAAACATATTTAACTATACGAATACTCCTGTTACCCACATCTTACCATCTTAATAATGTACAATAATTACAAAAATTATAATTAAATAAAAACTTCCCCATGTATGCATATAAAAAGAAAGATATAAGAGAGAATTTATTTTTACATATAAGATTTCTCTCTAAACGAGTTTCTTCTGCCATATTGTTTGTTCTTGATGAAGAATATTTATCCCAGACAGTTAACTTAGCCTAAATTCTTTAAAATCACAACCTTACAATACTACTTGTTCCCGAAAGTTCTAGATTTTGCAGTTATTGGTTTCAATTAAAACAAACCAAAACCAAAACAAAAACAAAAAAAAAAAATAATACCTGATATCTAGCTACAAAATAATTTCCAACAAAGAAATTTATTTATGAGAAAAATATTTTCTGCTCTACAAGTAGATCAAGAGAGTAGTCAACCTAAATATTGAAAAAAAAACAAAAACAAAAAAAAAAAAAAAAACAAAACAAAACAAAACAAAAATGCAATGACAAGAATCAAATTTGACAAAGGAAAAAAAAAAAAAAAAAGGTTGCCAAACCTGGCCTTGAATAAGCAGCAGAGAGAGGAAAAGCGAGCGGCGGTAGCGGCTGTAGCGGAGATAGAGCGGCGACGGCGGTCTCAGAGAGAGGAGTGGCGGCGGTCGAATCAAGCGCCTAAAACTTTTTCGAAGTACGAAATCAAAACTCAAAATAAGACCACCAAACAACACAAACAAACAATGTCAAAAAACAAAAAACACAAACAAACAATAAACCTAATTTTTATCCTAGGCAATGTTTAATATAGGATAATTAGGGTTGGTGGCCGATGTTTATTACCTAAATCTAATAGATAGGAATGGCTAATATATGTTTTGCTTAATTAATTGGCTTTCTCAAACTCCTTCGGCGGGTGTGTGGCTGAGGGATGTTCGGCGGACCTTTGCGTGGCCGAAGTCGAGGGCGAGGAAAAGTTGATCGGAGCGGTTAGGAGTTAGAGCGATCTGGAGCAACTCAGATCGGAGCTGTGGAGACCGGAGGCGAAAGAGAACGGATCGAGCGATCTGGAGTTCCGCGACGGAGCAACTCGAATTGGAGATGAGAGAGATGTTAGATATTTCTGGTTAAGATTTTTCAGTTGCGGTTTGGATTTTTTCCGTTTCCGGATTTTCCGAGCGGATTTTCGAAATTCGAAAATCTTGATAACAACCAGAACATATCCATTATGTGGTCCATATTCATTCCATTTGTTTAGGAATATTCGTAACCGTTTCTAGATTCTTACCCATTAACGTGTGCGTCTGATAATGATTTTTTGATGGGAGGAATCTATAAAAGGAGGACGTAGCAACTCGGTTTTGGTATCTTAGTCTACTTTCTCATTCAGAAACGAATTACACTATCTAATGAGAGATAGTGAAGGTTTAGAAGAACATAAACCAAAGAAACACTTACCCATAACTCTGTGAATTCAAACGGCAATGGCGGGAGGTATATTTCGATCCAAATTTTATTCCGCATTTGATCTAATTGCTATTAAGGATTGTTGGTAGCATGTTTAGATCATTAAGATAATTTCTAACAGTTGGTATCAGAGCAAGATATTGCCTCTGCCTTGTTGTTTTACAGAGTTACGATAGAAATTTTTTTTTTTTAGAGATTTCAAATTTGAAATTCTGGCTTTTATGATGTGAAATATTGTTAGGAATCATTAATATATTAGATTTCTAAGCAATTTGTGATTTGAAACATAAATTTTGGACGTCGGAATGATGAGAAATCATCGGGTATCCATTCCGGTCGTAACCGGGTCGAAACGACCCGGCTGGAGGTTGAAGACGACAAAAACGACATGTCGTTTTTTCATGAAGGATTGATGCCGTTTCGAAAAAACGACAAGTCCTTTTACATAGCTAAAAACGACAAGTCGTTTTAGTTGGCATGAGACTTCAACATTGATAAAACGACAAGTCGTTTTATGAAGTTAAAAACGACAAAGTCGTTTTATGAAGTTAAAAACGACAAAGTCGTTTTAGTTGGCTGCTTGAACTTCAACATTAAGAACGACACGTCGTTTTTTGGGATAAAGGTTTGTGTCGTTTATAATAAACGACATGTCGTTTAAGGGGAAAAAATCATTGTTTATGACTTTTTGCAGAACTTAATGATTTTTATATATTGTGGATATTATTATGTGCTTATATTATTTTGTTATTTGTGTGTATAATTTATTATTTTATTATACATGCAAAATTAAGTTAAATAATGTTAGTGCATTGTTATTCTATTTTTGGTGTAAATATTGTTTATGGTTTTTTATACAATTATATGAGCGTTTATTGAGATTCATTTAATGTTGAGTGATCCATATAATTTTAATTAATTAGAGAGTAACCACAGCATCTTTAATTAATTAAAATTATATATTAAGTCTTTTAGGATCACATTATAACATTAGTTGTAGTTAATCATACGTAATATAATAGATTTTATCCCATAGGAATTTTTATTATATTTGTATGATTAATTAGGATAGAATATCAAATTATATTTCCTAACTTACCTACAGGAATTAGGAAAAAGAATATAATTGATACTCTTATCATAAAGTTATAGATGGATCTAATTGAATTAGAACTTTAGCCCACAGGCAAGTTTTATGTCACTAGATTCATATTTGAAAAACATGATTTATATTGGTAAAACATGATTTATGTTTATTAGTCTCAAATTAATTATAAGCATGTGAATTTTATTGATGCAGTTATGCAACCTGCGAATTTTTGATATTAAGTGTGATATTCCCGAACTAAAGGTGATAACTATAAGGTGTGGAAGGGAAGAATTTTTTAGGGTAGATGGACATTGATTATGCTATTAGGAAAGACGAACCACCTCCTATCATTGAGACAGCACTCCAGATGAAGTTGATCGATATGAAAAATGGGAGCGATCTAATCGTTTCTCAGTTATGTTATAAAGACTAAAATTTCTGCTAGTATTCGTGGTTCTGTCGAACAGCATGACAAAGTCAAGCCACTACTGAAGGCTATTGATGAGCAGTTTGAGTCTTCGAACAAAGTACTTGCTAGCACCTAAATTATGAAGTTTTCATCAATCAGGCTCACTAACGTCAAAGGTGTGCGTGAGCATATCATGCAGATGAGGGATATTGCAGCTCAACTGAAGACACTTGAGGTTGATATGCCTGAGTCTTTCCTTGTGCACTATATTTTGAACATTCTTCCACTTCAATATGGACCTTCAAGATATCATATAACACACATAAAGATAAATGGTCAGTTAATGAACTTTTGGCCATGTGTGTTCAGGAAGAAGGGAGATTGATGATGGAAATTGGTGAAAGTGCATTTATGGCAACGCAAGGAAAAGATGATGACCAAGTCAAAAAGAAAGGGAAAGGTAAAATACCGACCTAAGCTGGAATCAAGAAGGAACCCAAGTGTTTTTTTCTGCAAAAAGAAAGGACACATGAAGAAAGGTTGCACTAAATTCCAAAAATGACTTGAGAAGAAAGGTAAACCAATCTCATTTGTCTGTTATGAATCTAATATGGTTGATGTTATTTATAACACATGGTGGATTGATTCTGGTTCTACAATCCATATTTCGAATATCTTACAGGGTATGCGAAACCTAAGGAAGCCAATGGAAAGTGAGCAGTGCATTTATTCAGCAAACAAGATGCGCTCACATGTGGAGGCTGTTGGAACATGCACTTTAGTTTTAAATAGTGGTTTTATTTTGAATCTAGAAAAGACATTTTATATTCCAAGTTTCTTTAGGAACTTGATTTCGGTTTCAAGACTTGTACCTTTAAGTTATTCCTTTAATTTTGTAAGACATCTTTCAGTTTATTTTATAAATTTGATATTGTTGGGAATGGTACATTGTCTGATGGTCTTTTATATATTAATTTACAAAATAATACTACTTATGATGCTATGCATGTTCATACTGGTATAAAACGATGTGTTATAAATGAAGAATCCTCTATGTTGTGGCACCGGAGATTGTGACATATCTTCGTACATAGAATTAAGAGATTAGTAAATGATGGAGTACTTAGTACTTTAGATTTTACTGATTTCGACACTTGTGTGAATTGCATTAAGGGAAAGCAGACTAACAAGTTCAAGAAAGGTGCAAAAAGGAGTTCAGACTTATTAGAGATCATACATTCAGATATTTATTGTCCAGACATGGACATAAGTGGTCCGAAATATTTCATATCTTTCATAGATGATTTCTCACGATACATGTATATCTACTTGCTTCATAATAAGTATGAAGCACTGGACGCCTTTAAAGTTTTCAAGGCTGAAGCAGAGAAACAATGTGGAAAGCAGATTAAGATCGTGAGAACGGATAGAGGTGGAGAATATTATGGAAGATACACTGAGAATGGACAAGTACCTGGTTCATTTGTGAAGTTTCTTCAAGAGCATGGGATTGTTGCCCAATACACTATGCCTGGTTCTCCGGACCAAAATGGTGTAGCAGAAAGAAGAAACTGAACTTTAATGGACATGGTGAGGAGTATGCGAAGTAACTCCAATATTCCTGAATCTTTGTGGATTGAAGCTCTTAAAACGGCAGTGTATATATTAAACCAAGTTCCAACCAAGGCTGTCCCAAAGACGCCATTTGAACTTTGGAAAGGTTAGAAACCGAGTTTGCAACCCAGAAGAAAAGAAACTGGACCCAAGGACCATTAGTGGGTATTTCATTGGATATGCCGAAAGGTCTAAAGGATACAGATTCTATTATCCATCTCATAGCACTAGGATTGTGGAGTCAAGAAACGCAAAGTTTCTTGAGAATGACTTGATTAGTGGGAGCGATCGATTCCAAGATATTGTTTTTGAAAGGAATCATATTCATGCTCAACCTTCCACTTCAAGTGATAGATTGATTGTCATTCACAACACCCCTCAAGTTAAAATAGGTGTTAGACAACCAATCGTTGAAGTTCCACAAGCCACTGATGACAAACTAGTAGATCAAGATGTTCAAGAATTGACAGAAATTATTGAACAACATGATCCTCCAGAAAATGTTGATACAACTTTAAGGAAATCTACTAGAATAAGGAAATCAGCAATACCTAGTGATTATGTTGTGTATCTAGAAGAATCGGACTATAACATTGGAGCCGAAAATGATCCTGAAACGTTTTCACAAGCCATGAGTTGTAAAGAATCAAACTTATGGTATGATGCTATGAAAGATGAGATGAATTCTATGGCATCTAATGGAGTTTGGGATCTTGTCGAGTTGCCTAATGGTGCCAAAGCCATTAGATGTAAATGGGTTTTCAAAACAAAGAAAGACTCATTAGGCAACATTGAGAGATATAAAGCAAGACTCGTTGCTAAAGGATTCACTCAAAGGGAAGGAATCGACTACAAGGAGACCTTTTCTCCTGTATCTAAGAAAGATTCTCTTCGTATCATTCTAGCATTTGTTGCACATTTTGACTTGGAGTTGCAACAAATGGATGTGAAAACGACTTTTCTCAATGGAGGTCTAAAGGAAGAGGTTTATATGAAACAACCTGAAGGATTTTCCTCTAGTGATGGTGAGCAATTGGTGTGCAAACTTAAGAAATCCATATATGGATTGAAACAAGCTTCCCGTTAGTGGTATTTAAGGTTTCATGATGTTATCTCTTCATTTGGATTTGTAGAGAATATTATGGATCAATGTATATACCAGAAGGTCAGTGGGAGTAAGATTTGTTTCCTTATTCTATATGTGGATGATATTTTACTTGCAACCAATGATAAGGGTTTGTTATATGAAGTGAAAAATTTTCTCTCTGACAACTTTGAAATGAAGGATATGGGTGATGCATCTTATGTCATTGGCATTAAGATACATAGAGATAGAATTTGAGAAATTCTGGGTCTATCTCAAGAGACCTATATTAACAAAGTTTTAGAGAGATTTCAGATGAAAGATTGTTCACCAAGTATAGCTCCCATTATGAAGGGTGACAGGTTCAATTTGAATCAGTGCCCAAAAAACAATCTTGAGAGGGAACAAATGGAAAACATTCCTTATGCTTCTGCCGTGGGAAGCCTAATGTATGCTCAGGTCTGCACAAGACCTGACATTGCATTTGCTGTTGGGATGTTGGGAAGATATCAGAGTAATCCAGGTATGGACCACTAGAGAGCTGCAAAGAAAGTAATGAGGTACCTTCAAGGGACCAAAGATTACATGCTTATGTACAGACGAACTGATAATTGGAAGTGATTGGCTACTCTATTCAGACTACGCTGGCTGCATTGATTCACGAAAGTCGACTTCAGGATATGTTTTTATGCTAGCCGGTGGAGCTGTATCTTGGAGAAGCGTAAAGCAGACTTTGACTGCTACTTCCACTATGGAGGCTGAGTTCGTATCTTGTTTTGAGGCTACCTCACATGGTGTATGGATGAAAAGTTTCATTTATGGACTTAGAGTTATGGATTCGATTTCTAGGCCATTAAGGATATATTGTGATAATTCAGCTGCTGTTTTTATGGCTAAGAATAATAAAAGTGATAGTCGAAGTAAGCACATCGACATCAAGTATTTAGCCATAAGAGAACGTATTAAAGATAATATAGTGGTTATTGAACACATTAGCACTGAATTGATGATTGCTGATCCTTTAACTAAAGGCATGCCACCATTGAAATTTAAGGATCATGTAGATAGAATGGGACTTGGTTTCTTTATGGGATTTTCGTTGTAAGAACGATGTTATTTCAATGAAACTCTATTTGTGATGTTTTCTCATTTGGTTTTTGTGCACATATTTATTTATTTTTGAGAAATATCATTAAAGTTTGTACCAAGAATAAACATAGGGTTTGTTCATTAAGATATAAGGGCTATTACTAATGATACATTATGATACATGGAAGATAATACTCACTTTTAGAGGACCTATCGCTATAATTCATGTATTTTGCTTCTTATTATGGTGAATGATAGAGTATATGGATCAAGTGAGAGAATGCTAGATTTTTATGGTTAAGATTTTTCAGTTTCGGTTTGGATTTTTTCTGTTTCCGAATTTTCCGAACGGATTTTCGAAATTCGAAAATCTTGATAACAATCAGAATATATCCATTATGTGGTCCATATTCATTCCATTTGTTTAGGAACATTCGTAATCGTTCCTAGATTCTCGCCCATTAACGTGTGCGTCTGATAATGATTCTTTGATGGAAGGAATCTATAAAAGGAGGACGTAGCAACTCGGTTTTGGTACCCTAAGCCTGCTTTCTCATTCAGAAACGAATCACACCATCTAACGAGAAAGAGTGAAGGTTTAGAAGAACCATAAACCCAAAGAAACACTTACCCATAACTCTGTGAATTCAATCGGCAATGGCAGGAGGTATGTTTTCGATCCAAACTTTATTCCGCATTTGATCTAATTGCTATTAAGGATTGTTGGTAGCATGTTTAGATCATTAAGATAATTTCTAACAAGAGACGATCGGACCTTCGGAGGTCGGTTGGGGAGAGATAGAGAGAAGGGGAAGAGAGAGAGAGAGATGGGAGATGTCGTGCATGTTTTTGTCGGGGAGGTGATGGGGGGGTTGGGGATGAGGGTGAGGGTTAGGGTTTGAATTTTTTTTTTTAAGATTATTTTTAATAGTTAATCGTGGATTTAGGTGAGGGTTTGAATTTTTTTTTTAATTATTTCCAAAAGTATATCATTGATTTATTAATAATTAATTGTTGATTGATTGAAAAATTAGTGATATTATTTATAGTCAATCACTATAAAAATTTGTGAGTTATGATGATATTGTTTATGATCAATCACTATAAAATTTATGATCAATCAATAATTAATCAACAATTAAAGAAAAAAATATAATTTAATTAATTTTTAAAAACTTGAGTCATTTATTAAAAAACTGACCATAAAAAGGTTATTTAACTATAAACTCCTTAAATATATGAAAGATGAAAAGAAACTGAGTGAAAAAGCATATGCAAGACCGGAAAATATGGTTGCTTTGCAGTGACGGGCAGAGAGAACAAGAGAATGGGGATGATTTGGGTCTAAAGAAATGCGTTTTAGAGTTGATTTGGGGTGAAGATCAGATTGAAGAGGGGAAGGCGATTGGGAAAGAAAAGAGCAGTTGAGGGCAACTAGTACTTGGCGAGAAAGCTAGTTTTATTCGGGATACACGTTCCTCGTCATTAAGGTCATCTCCAACCCAAATACTCTATTTTAGAGTACAGAAACTTTAAAATAGAGTATCTGTCACTTCAAATAATTATTTCATATCCAACTCATTTACTCTATATCATACTCTAAAAGGAATATTCTGTTTATATTCTTTTTTATAATCATTTACCTTTTTATTTTTACCTAAATATTACTTTAAAATTTAATTTTAAAAAAAAGTTTAGAGTATGAACAGTGATACTTCAAATATGAAGTACACTGCTTATACTCTATATTTGAAGTATGATATAGAGTATGGGTTGGAGAGGCCCTCAAACTCTAAATTGATGTAAAACTCTAAAATAAAGTATGGGTTGGAGATACCCTAAGCATGCAAACCGAAAAGAAAGGGCTGATGAGGAAGAGGCCGAATCTTATAGTGAGGGTTTAAATTTGAGGGAAGACGAAGAATAAATTAGGCTCTGGCGGAGAAAAAATAAATCTATGAATTATAATTGCATGCAGAGTTATAGCTACGAACTTTTTCCTCGGCACAAATAATAATTTATCGCGAGAAAAAAGTCCTTTTTATAGCTCATTTATAAAAAATAATATTTAGTGCATAATTAATTTTAATAGTGAAAAGCTGGCTCAAAGTTGTAGCTAGGAAATTTTTCCTCACTACAGCTCTCCACTAACATATTGTCCAAAAATTTTGGCACTACATGAAAATTTTGTCTATTTTTATTTCCTGCCAATCATTGAACAGGGAAGCATTTCCTCACTACAGGTCTCGTACAGAATAAAAGTGTGAAATGATGCTGGAGCGGTCAAATTCATTGTAGCAAGTTAATATTTTCTCGCTATAAACCACTTATTGCTTGGAAAAAATTCGCAGCTAAAAGTCATCCTAGCTAATACAACTTACTATTATGGTGAATGTAGCTGTCTCACGATTTGTTCCGATTTCATTTTCTCACTCGTTGTCAGTGAAATTGGATAATTCCAATTTTCTGATTTGCGGACAACAGGTTATATCTACCATTAGAGGCCATTTTCTTCAAAGCTTTGTGTTCAATGGGGCTTCTGCAATTCCTCCTCGTTTTCTGTCATTGGGAGATGCAGTTCTTAGAAGAGTCAGTCGAGTGTTTCAGAATTGGAAATGACAAGATCAACTTCTCATGAGTTGCTGCTTTTGTCAATGTCAGAAAGTATTCTTCCTCGCTTTGTGAAACTTCATTTTAGATTTGGAAACGTCTGGAGCAATACTTGCTTCTCAAACCAGAGCTAAGGTCAATCAGTTCAAGACAGTTCAAAAATACAAAGAAAGTTGTCTATTACTGAGTATCTGATTAAGAAAAAAGGTTTTGTTGATGCTTTAGCTTCTGTTGGTCATGTCTTCTCTGTAAAGGATCATGTAGATGTTATTTTTGAGGGTTTTTCTACTGATTATGATGCTTTTGTTGCTTCAATTAATTCTCATCCTAATGTGTACATTGTTGAGGAAATTGAGTCCTTGTTGATGGCTCAAGAGGCAATAACTGAAAAGAATGTGAAAGAACAAGACTCAGGCCCAGATGAAGCAAATCTTGCTACAAATCTTGCTGCTTCTTCTAATAGTTCCATTGGAAGACAGCAAAGGGGTTATGGTTTTGGTAACAATGGGAATCATTAGAATTCTCATTTTTCTAGAGGCAGACGAGGACAATTTGGTGGTTATCGTGGTGCTTTTTAGGATTTGGGAGAGGAAATGGGTAGTTTCGTGGTAATTTTGGGTATGGCAGAGGACATGGCAAGTGGAACTTTGTTCAGAATTAGAATGAGAAACCTATTTACCAACTTTGCGGCAAGATTGGGCATGTTGTACATAAGTTTTATTACAGATTTGATAAGTCTTTTTAGAGTCCAGCTCAGATGAATGCAAATGTGGTGTTTTCTGGTTTATCACCTATGCAGGCATTACATGCTCTTCCTAATGTGTTCAATGATAGTAGTTGGTATCCGAACTCTGGTGCAACTAATCACATCACTCCATGTAATGTCCCGACCTATGTAGAGCCGTTACCGTACTTACTTAAACTATATCTCGGTTTTAAATACTTAAACTCATTTGAAAATTTGAGGATAAATTTTTTATTTATTTTTTATTTATTTTTAAACTCAAGCTTAAAAATCAACTTAGTCTCATACTTATATATATGTACTTATATACTTGTTTCGAAAGAGGTTGCGGAAAATCTGCGTAGTGGTATCCCACATCGCCCTTCACTTGCTGCATCGTCTCCATGGCCCACCAAGTAAAGCTGCAGGCATCTTACCTACAGTATGGAATATACTGATGAGCTTTCGCCCAGTAAGTATAAACATAATCTCACAAAAATATAACAAACATTGTATGACTTATGTATGATCCAATTATGATCGATTATGAATGTCTTAAGCTCCATCATAAACTTATTATGAACTTATTATCTTACTTAACATGTGGGCCCCTTGTGTACGTATCAATTGCGCACATTCTACAGAAAGTTAAGGTTTGCAAGATCCCTAATAATTCTGGGAATCATGAAACATAACCCTTCTGCATCAACAAAAGGTTTGAGAATTTTCTTGAACATACATGATCATTTACGCATCAACAAAAGGTTGATATTGATTATACCCTCACACATCAATGGGAGGTTGATAATCGTATACATAACCCTTCACGCATCAACGGAAGGTCTGAATGTCTTGAACTTGAAACATGTATAATCCTCCATGATCTGGCGGGAGGTTGGTACGACACCTTACTTGTCTTATCTTATAATTTAAAGTATGTTCTTATCATGTGGTTTAATATTTGTTACCACTGCAGATTCTTCTGATCTGTCGACTAGAGTTATTCCCTCTAAGATGGTGACAGGGTCTCAAAATGGGATTTTTAAGCCAAAGATTTATGTAGCTACAACTTCTAAGGAACCGGTGAGTGTTGAGAGTACTCTTCGGCAGGAGAATTGGAAGCAAACCATGATCACAAAGTTTGAAGCTCTTCAGAGGAATAAGACTTGGACACTTGTTTCTCTTCCTAAGGAAGTCATGCCATAAATTGTAAGTGGGTTTTTAAAGCCAAAGATAACCCCAAATTGTACTATAAATAATTATAAAGCTAGGCTTGTCGCTAAGAGTTTCCATCAACAAGCAGGTTTTAATTTCACTGAGATTTTCAGTCCAATAATAAAGCTTGTCACAGTAAGAGTTGTTCTTACAATTGCTCTCTCAAGGAACTGGAATGTTAGGCAGCTGCATGTGAATTATGCATTTCTTAATGAAGTGCTACAAGAAGATGTTTTTATGGAGCAATCTCCTGGTTTTGTTGATGGTAAGGCTCTAATCTGGTCTGCAAGCTTCATAAAAGCACTATAAGGTCTCAAACAGGCTCCGAGGCTTGGTTTGAGAGGTTGCATAGTGCACTACTCAGATTTGGCTTAATTTCCACTAAATCATATCATTCTTGTTTGTAAAGAAGACTTCTACATATACTATTATTGTCTTGGTATATGTGGATGCTATTCTTATAACTGAGAGTGATAATTCAGTGATTTCTCAGTTGGTTACCTGCTTGAACAAAGAATTTGCTCCTAAGGATTTGGGTGAACTTCTTGGTATTCAAGTTAAACATACTTCTGAGGGTATGTATTTGTCTCAAAGAAAACATATCACTGATTTGTTACAAAAG
>CM046362.1:7869207-7890531 GCA_025413025.1 Ficus hispida
TTTGAAGCCTAAGAGGCATATACCACGATACACCATTGTCATATCATAAAACATTATTACGTTATAAATATCATGAGATTATTGATATGCACAAATCATGTATCTCGTATTGTTTTCTAGCATAAGGGCACATAAACATTTTTTTTTTTTTTTACCGCATATCACCTCACTAGTCGTGATAATTAATGCTTAAATGGTTATAGACATCCTCCATGATTACTCGTCAGAATCTGTATCGAGTTTTGCACGGAGTCTTCATTAGAGTCATTATCTATATTGACTCTTTTCATCAACATGTAGTTGTATAACAGAAGTCCAATATTATTATTGTCTTCTATTATAATCAAAATTCTTGAAAGGAATGACAAATAAGCCCGATTAAAATAATAAAATTTTATATAAAACAGTCTGGGGTTTTACAGAAAATTTTAAACATTTCCCCTTACAACCAAAACATATACCATAAATAATAATCTAATCATATGAGCAATCATTACTCAATTCATAATTCGCATATTTCACTTGTATTTATGTAAAAAAAATTTTTTTTTTTTGTTAACATAGTTTCATAGAACTTTTTAACATTAAAAAATTATGTATATATATATATATATAAACTTTCAAAATTTGGCTTGAACCTCCCCTTGACCTCTAAAAAAAAATCAAGAGGCTTTTGTTTCTGTTGAACTTACTCTTAAATACTAGAGTACTTAGACTTACGAGAATATGGGTATGAGAAAAAATATATATATATATATATCATGAAAAACTTTTCTTTTGAATTTCATGAGGTAGTACTCACAGTTCTCTTTAAGAGAAAAAGGTGGATGAATTTATTAATGTTTGTCTAATTCATCCAGACTTTCTCAACATGTATTACTTCTCTACATTGCCGTTCGAAATCATGTACTGTGAGCCATAATCATGGAACCCCTTACATATAAATCCTACATAATAACTTAATCCAAACATCTCTAAAGAATGAGAAATTGAAATATTGACGTGTATCATTCTTCGTCTTGCTTGGATCGTGGTCCTACGCTTGCATCAAGTGACAAAATGCTTCATCCAGCTATGTAATCAATCAATCATCAATTGACATGAAGTTGTAACTTCAAGTGATATCGAAACGTACATGTATCAATTTACCAAACTTAAAGATAGCTACTATTTAACTAACAGAGCTAACTTACTTGGACTGTGCAGAAGCTGAGGCAAGACAATGTGAGGTAGGTTGGCAGGATACCGGCTCTGATACCATCTGTAACGACCCGACCTAATCGCGGCCGTTAATTAACTTCATAAACATAATTACTTGCATTGACCTTAAACTTAATCCCCAAAATTTCAGAGGATTTTTTTTTTTAACTTAAATATTTCATGGCTTACATGAAGTCTATGATCATTTTAATTTTTAAAGATTCAACACCATATAAACTTTTCAAAAAGACTTGCACCTTAGGAACACTTTCTCTTTTTTTATTTTCTTTATATGAGATCTAAACTTGATAATTTAATAAGTAAGAACTGAATCTAAAGTTTAAAACATCAATATGTCAAACTTATATAATTAAAACTTATTATAGGCATATTTTAAGCTTGGTTTCTTGTAAACCAAACTACTTGGTCAAATAGAAGTCTTTTCATCGTTCAAATACGTATAACCAAAAGAGTAAAAACATACTTTTTAAAATATCGATCAAACTTTCTTAACCTTGCTTGGTTATTATATAACTCAGCATTCATTTCATATGGGTTCCTTAAAACCCAATTTCTTGAAAATAATTATTCTAAAAGGATACAAATCTTTTAAAACTTATCATAATTTAAAAGAATTACTTATTGCGGAATTTACATTTTAATGGCGGTATCCATAACCCAAGCCTCCGTTGTCTCGAAACAGTTCACCAGTCCATCGAATCACCATGTTGCCTACAGCATGAACAAATATTAATGAGCTTTCGCTCAGTAAGTACAAACATAAATCTCACATAAACTAGATACATATAATAATGTATGACATTTTATGAATCATACAATTATGCTTGTTTCTTGTTTCTTATTTTCTCGTTTCATACTTGTTCTTTTTCTTACTTAACCTTTTACTTTGGGCCCCATGTGTGTACATACCATTGCGCGTGACCATAGAAAGCTAGGTTTGCAAAGTCCCTAACAATTCTGGGAATCATATACGTAACCCTTCACGATCTACGGAAGGTTTTAGAATTTTGAAAACATACATAATCCTCCACGATCTGCAGGAGGTTTGGTATGACACTATCTTGAACTTATCTTTCACTTTTATTAATTTCTTCCTTAGTATGAGCATGAAATTATGTTCGTAACTCATGAGAAGATATTGCAGTTTCACACAATATAGAAGCATTGTCATCAATTCAAACAATATAGACACATCGTCATCAATTCAAACATATTAAGGCATAAATACATATGCTCACTAAAGCATATCAACCAATTATATAATCACATTGCATAAAAGCATCATTCTTCATGTTCAATCACAAGCATAGTATTCTAAACATGCACACATCTGTTGTTCACAGATGTGCTCACATCGACAAACAAGTCTCATGCTGTAGGTGAGGTTTGTACTTACCTGGATTTCACATTTAGCGTTTATCCTCGACTAATCCTCAACCTCGTTAATGCCGGTGTTGTGTCCTAATTAAATTGACACCCGACAATTAGAATGTGGTCTTATCATATTTTGATTGAACCACCCTTTTTTTATTTATACTCTTCATAGTTTTTAAATCTCATTCCTCATTTAAAGTGGTTCAAAGATTAGTTTAAGGTCATGATTCTATTACATTTAAACTTGAAAATCATAGATCAACTACAGATATCAAGACTCGACTTCAGAGTCAAGAATGAAATTGGGAAAACAATGACTTTTCTCCTCTCATTTAAAATATCATAACGTTAAATCTTATAACAACACATTCTTATAAATATCACTTTAGAATACATCTTATTAATCAGTGGAGAATATGAAAGAGCATCCATTATTACTATTCTCATATCATATGCAACAAGGCATATAAATATACGAAACTTATTCGTGAGAAAACTAAACACCATAAAACTTATTCCTTCATAGATTATTTCCACTTAAAATCAAGACATGAACTCTTGATTATAAAATTGTTCTGATAGCGTAACTTGTAATACTAATTATAAGTTTAATCACCAATTATGATAGAATTTAATAAAAATCCGGCAGCATAACAACTCATTTTTCTTAATAACCAAAAATTACACCTGCAATTAAATCAATTTATAAAAAATCTCGGCACACCATAACTACAAGACGTGTCATCCATAACAAATTTATCATATTAACATAAAGCATATATCGTTCTAATCAAACTTCATTTAATTTAATTGAACGTCAAATATATATATTTTTAAATATCGATATTCAATTCAAATCATATAAATAGGCATGTAATCAATCCAATAAATGATTTAAAGTAGTCAAGATTACTACTAAGATCATTCGATGACATTCGGGTGAGTAAAACAATTCTTAGTTGGCGCTCAAAACACCTTTTGATTTCAAGCAGCTGAACTTTTAATCGCCATTCTTAACCTTCGAGATTCCGTCTCGCAAATCTGAAATTGTAAACATATCCAGAACGTCGAAAATAAATCGGAAAGGCGATTTTGTAAAACTTGTCGAGACGGTTGACCGGCATTTGACCGCCGTTGACCGGCATTGACTGTCTTTGACCGGCATTGACCGTCTTTGACCGGCATTGACCACGGCGGCAAAAGGGACAGAGATGGGCACCGCATCGAAGATCTCGTCGAGACAAACCCAATTGTGGTGTTGATTTCTTCAAACGAGGCTCGGTTTTCTCAAAAATGTAAGAAAACGTACGAGAAGATAGCGGCAGATCGGGAAAATTTCCGGCAACGATTAGAGTGGTGATGGACTGGGTTTTGTTCCTCTCAACAAGTGGAACTCAACGAAACCAACGACTCGTAAAATAGAGGTCAGATTACACCGAAATCTTGCTTGAAATCTCATGTGAACAAAACTTTCAAAGCATTTTTCCGGCGAGTGACGGCGAGTGATGTCGCCAAACTCCGGCTATTGGATGCTTGGGTGATGGGTTGCATGGGTCACCGACGCGTGCGAAGGTGGCTGGCCGGAGATGGGATTTCTTGCTAACACTGCACGGGCGTGACTGAGAGAAAGAGAGAGAGAAAAGAGTGAAAAAGAAGAGAGAGAGAAAGATGGGCTGTTGTTTATCCTCATCTTTTTCTTATTAATTCTTTATCCTTATCCCAATAGAGCCAAAAGTTGATGAGATATCTAATACCAATACATCATATATCCGGTGAAAAGTCCATTACATTTTACATTTTTTTTTTTTTTTTTTACACATCAAGTGTGGACTGACCACACATGTAAATAATGTATACATATATACATTTAGTTTCTTTTCTTCTTATTATGAACTATATATATATATATATATATACTTGCATTCATCCGTTTGCCAAAAATATATATATATATATATTTTGGTACCGTTGATTACAATAACAAATAATTCCTCAAATATATATCTATATTTAGATATATATTTATTGTGTGTACATTTTGAATGATGACTATGTAATATGAATTTTGACTTATGAAATTTTTGCAAATCAATTAAATCGTTAAAGATAATAAACTCGACTGAAATTTTAAGCTTGTTCATAATTCATGTTGAGAATATAATCTTTTTTTTTTCCTTGTATAACTAATTCACATGATCGACTATAACACTTTTCTGAATCAACTTTACGGTTCAGAATTGTGTTTTGTCACCTATAAATTGTTTCAAAAATATTTATTTATAGTGTCATTTTTTTTTAACTCATGAACTAGATAAGTTCAACAAAATTTATAAATTACTTTACATGAGATCACACTTTTTTTTTTTTAAGACTACATAATTGGTGGAAACTTTAAAAATTTCCAATCAATTTCTTAATAGAAAACTGTTAGACACCAATTTCTTCTAACATAACATAACTTCATATTAATAATTCATAACATTATAGTCCAAAATTACAATAAACATTAAAAAAAATAATCTTAATGCAGAAAATTCATGACTTTATTCCTAATTAATTTAGGAATTAACATTATGACTTTATTCCTAATTAATTTAGGAATTAACATTGTGAATTTTCCGGATATTACAGAACAAAACTCGAAAGAGGAGGAGCAAAAAATTACAAAATCCCTAGACAAATTGCAAAACAATTAAAGTCCCTTTCTTCTTATGTGAGGAGGTAGAGCGAGAGTTCAAATGACGAGACATGAAGAAAAATATGACATTGATCATTATACTATAAAACTTTTTATTTATAGGAGCATAAGTAATAAATCATAATAATAACAATGAAACACTAAAAAGAAAACAAACTCGAGAAGTAAAATCCTAAATAACACTATTATATAATAAACCGTGAATGAAAGTCTTAAGTGATCCTAATAGAGAAATAGGACATATGTGTATATATAAATTATGCGATAATAAGTCTAACGACGAGAGACTTTTTTCTTTTGCCGAATAGTAGAAGAACGAGTCACTTTTTCTTTTTTTGGGTGAATAATATCAGAACGAGACAATGGCCGCCACAGTTCTTCCCAGGGCACACGCGAGAATAAGAAGGAGCCGGTCATCCTTTCGAAGCTATCGGCGCGCTTTTTAATAAATGAGCGTTCACGGATCAGCGCACACCACGACTTAGAAACACATTTACATCTGGCTAGAGATTTACATGGCAACCTCAGCAGGATTTCCTCCACCACATCCTCTGGTATATGCTTCATTTTGTTCTGCACCTACTGTCGAAAAAGCATTAAGTAATTAGTGGTCAGGTAAATTTGAACTCCTTCAAACTGTTGTTAAATGTACTACCAAGGAAAAATATCATCATAAGAAAAACCACGTCAATGCTCTACAAACAAATTTCCCAAAAAAAAAAAAAAGGAGAGCTCTACATACCTAAATCAAAAGTCAGTTGTGATTGTGATAAGACTGTAATTAGTTCAGCTGCTAAGTAGTTATTTAGGTGGTTAGAACTCTTGTTACACATGTACAAATTGTGTTGGCTGTAGGATGTGTTAGTTAGATAATCCTCAGCCTATTTATTTGTAATCAATAACAGAATTCACTTTCTCTCTCTAGATTGTTTCGTTTCTCTCTCTTTGTTTTCCTAATATGATATCAGAGCCTCCTTTACTGTCGTCAATGGCGGATCGCACTTCTCCGATCGTTGATGGAGGTTCGATTCCAGTGGCTAAAGGTTCAGGTCAAGCTATTCAGATTCCAGATCAGAATCACTACTAAAAAAATGGGCTTTAGCGAGGATTTATTTCCTCGCTATAAGTCACTACTCCTCGCCATAAACTTATAGCAAGGAAAATATTCCTAGAGTCCCCAATATAGCTGCACCGCTATAGACTTATAGAGAGGAAAAGTTCATTTCGTCGCTATAGTTAGCGACGACATTTGTGGTTGCTATAGTTAAAATCGTCACTATAGGATGCAGATCTTTGGTCGGCTTTGAGAATTTTAGGGAGTTATAGTGAGGAAAAAGGTCCTCCCCTATAAGTGTTTACATAAACTAAGCGAGGAAAATTCCTCACTAAAAGTTTTTTTTTTAAATAATATTTTTATAACTAAACCCCGCTAAATCAAGTTGCAATTCAAACCCCAACTAAAATAGAAAACAAAAGTATTCATATGCTAGGATATATTGCCAATCTATGAGTCTCCAATCCTCGATTTAGGTTCATAACCATTATCTACAACCTTTTAGTTTTGAGTTTCTTTAAATTCGGCCTCTAAGGGCCTCAAAATATCATTTCCAGAACACTGCCCAGTCTTGACCCGAGACTGGCAGTTTCGGTTCTTAATTTCGTTTTACGTCCTAAAACGTGCACGCTACCTCAACCGACCACAGCGGGAGCCTAAAGTCACACATGCAATCGTTTCTAACGTTCCATTCCATCAATCACATAATCATACAATCATTCTAAATTCTATGGGAACATATAACAAACATGTAATAGGCATACTCAAACCCATATAAGCATATCATCAAACATGCATCAAAAATGTAAACTAGAGACCACCACCTAATCATGCATAATCAAGCAAACTTAATCTAGAGCATAGACATAAATAGGTGAGCTTATGCTCTTACATTCCAACTCGGAAAATACACATAAACTCGAACCAAAACGTAATTAGAGGGTGGAGAGAATTACCTCAAGATTCAAGAAATTGAATCTACCCTCGGTTGCCTATAGCCTAGCCGGCCATGCTCCCTAATTCTTAACACTTTTCTCTGCTTTTTCTTGCTTACTACAACCGGCCATTCAAGCCACAAAATGGGTTTCCAATTTTTTTTTCACTCTTTCTTTTCTTCCTCACAAAATCCGAACTCTCCCTAAGGGATTGTCTCTTGGATTTTTGTTTTTGGTTCTTGTTTTCCTTTGGCTGCTAAGGGACGGTTTTGGAGCAGAAAAATGGGCAGAACTTGGCTCAATTTTCTGATTTTTTTGAATAAAATGGGCACCTATTTATAGGCAAATGCAAACTTTCCAAAATTTGCATTTTAGCCCCTAAACTTAGAGGAAATAATGCAATTGGCATGCTAGGTGTCAAGGTGGCCGGCCAAGACTTGGAGAGCAAGCAAGGGATGACATCATGGCTTACATCATCGCTTACCTCATTGCTTACATCACCAAATTTCCAAAATTTGCACTTTTGCCCCAAAAGTGAAAATTCTTACAAAAATGCCCCCTAGGTGGCCGGTTGCTTTCTTGGTGAACAAGCCAAGCTTATCTCACCTTGATGACATCATCTTGATGACATCACTTCGCTTACATCATCAATTTTCCAAAATTTTCACTTTAACCCCTAAAGATAAAATTTTGGCATTTTTGCCCCTGAGGTGGCCGGCCATGTCATCTCTTCTAGAGCCTTCCTTGCTTTCTTTCCAAGCTTATTTAATCCAATTATGATGTCATAAATTAAAGATAGGATGATGTCATCCATATTAAGCCCCGTTTGGCTTTTCCTTAATATTCAGTCCATTTTTCTGCTACACAGATATTTCTAATACTGTGTTTGCTTAAACACAGTATTTTTATACTGTACTACAGTCCAAAATTTATCTGTGTAAAAATAAACTGAATAAAATTTTTCTTATCTCTTGGCACCTTTCTTGCCCTTAATACCATACTTGGTGTGCTTGATTTTCTTGGGTGGTCTCACAGCTTATGCTTGCTAAATTGTCCGAAATGAAGGTTTTTCACAGTATAATTCCATACTGCTTTGCTATATCTCAACACCTTCATCTATTTGACCTCCCTGGTCAACCTTTGACTTTTCGGTCAACTTTGACTTTTTCGGTCAAACTTTGACCAGCATGAAATCATAGAATTTTCCTTCCCTTTTTGCTCAAGGGTCAGATGCATGACTAAGCAAACTGCTTATTGAGTCTCATAGCTAATTAAACGAGAACTCAAACATATACTGATATTTAACTCAGATCGTGAGTTTTATATCGACATCCAAGAGTAAGACTCGGGATTTTCCTTGTCTAAAAGGAAATCATAGTTTCATCGAAATTTCGGGTATTACAGAACCCATCTCTCCCACACAAATGAAAATCCCACCTATTGTTCCATCCTCCACTATTCAGCCTTCCACGACCATTCCAGAAGCCGAACCTCCACCACCACTTCCCGACACATCCAACACTCTTCTTGAACCTACTACTACTTCTCTTCCACCTCCGCGACAGTCAACACGGCCTAGGCAACCTCCGGCGTGGCATAGAGACTTCCTAATGTCATCTCAAGCTAATCAGTCTACCTCCGCACCAAGCTCTGTAACAGGTACTCGATATCCACTCTCTCATTTTCTTTCCTATTCACGTTTTTCATCTTCCCATTCTGCTTTTCTAGCTACCATCACAGAACACACCGAGCCTAAAACTTATGCCCAGGCTGTCCTTGATCCACATTGGCAACAAGCTATGAATACAGAATTAGAAGCTTTACAGCTCAACAACACATGGAGCTTAGTCCCTCTGCCCATTGGCCATAAACCGATCGGTTGCAAATGGGTCTATAAAATCAAATACAGATCTGATGGCACAATTGAGCGCTACAAAGCTCGTCTCGTTGCTAAGGGATACAATCAAGTTGAAGGCGTTGACTATCAAGAAACATTTTCACCAACCGCCAAGCTTACAACCCTTCGATGTCTTCTTACTATTGCTGCTGCTCGCCAATGGCACATTCACCAATTGGACGTTCAAAATGCCTTCCTTCATGGCGATCTACATGAAGTCGTCTACATGGATCCTCCACCTGGCCTTCGCCGACAGGGGGAGACCACTGTATGTCGGCTCAACAAGTCTCTTTATGGACTTAAACAAGCATCAAGAAATTGGTTTTCTACATTTTCAGACACCATTCGAAAGGCCGGTTATCAACAATCAAAGGCTGATTACTCACTCTTCACCAAGGCTCAAGGTACTTCCTTTACAGCGATTCTCATATATGTTGATGACATTCTTCTCACAGGAAATGATCTGCATGAAATGGAACGCCTCAAAGGATTCCTTCTTAAGCGCTTCCGTATCAAAGATCTTGGAGACTTGAAATACTTTCTGGGTATTGAATTCTCACGCTCCAAAAAAGGTATTTTTATGTCACAAAGAAAGTACGCATTGGATATTCTACAAGATTCAGGACTCCTAGGCGCACGTCCGGACAATTTCCCAATGGAACAAAATTTGAAGCTCACCCCCACTGATGGAGCACTACTAAATGATCCAACAAAGTACAGAAGACTAGTTGGCAGATTGATTTATCTGACGGTGACAAGACCTGACATAGTCTACTCAGTTCGCACATTGAGCCAGTTCATGCAGGAGCCTAGAATACCTCATTGGGACAGTGCCATTCGAATCCTCAAATACATCAAAGGTACTCCTGGTCAGGGATTATTACTTCCTTCTGATAACAGTTTAGCTTTGAAAGCCTTTTGTGATTCAGATTGGGGAGGTTGTCGTGCCACAAGAAGATCAGTTACAGGGTATTGTATTTTCCTTGGAAATTCTCTCATATCATGGAAATCCAAGAAGCAAGCCAACGTCTCTAGATCATCAGCTGAGGCTGAATATCGAGCCATGGCTAACACATGTTTGGAGCTAACTTGGTTACGCTATATACTACATGACTTAAAAGTTCCTCAAGCAACTCCTACACCATTGTTCTGCGACAATCAGGCAGCTTTGCACATTGCGGCGAATCCCGTCTTTCATGAACGTACGAAACACATTGAAATAGATTGTCATATAGTACGAGAAAAAGTGCAAGCTGGAATAATTAGTCCTTCTTTTGTGTCTTCACACTCGCAGCTGGCTGATGTATTTACGAAGGCCTTAGGAAAGGATCAATTTGTGAATTTGCGCAACAAGTTGGGACTTCATGACATTCACTCTCCAACTTGAGGGGGAGTATTAGGAAATATCTTAGCTGTATATTTATGTTTCCCATTCTGTATTTTACTTCCTAAATTAGTGTAATTCGAATCCCACTAAAAAGGGAATCACGGCTTCTAAGCCTTAGTTTTAGCTTTCCATATACGTTGTATTTTATGTATATATGCTGCTCAATGTTAATAAATCAATATCAATTCCTCCATTGCTTGTTCTATCATTACATTATTTTAGACATATGTGTATATATAAATTATGCGATAATAAGTCTAACGACGAGAGACTTTTTTCTTTTGCCGAATAGTAGAAGAACGAGTCACTTTTTCTTTTTTGGGTGAATAATATCAGAACGAGACAATGGCCGCCACAGTTCTTCCCAGGGCACACGCGAGAATAAGAAGGAGCCGGTCATCCTTTCGAAGCTATCGGCGCGCTTTTTAATAAATGAGCGGTCACGGATCAGCGCACACCACGACTTAGAAACACATTTACATCTGGCTAGAGATTTACATGGCAACCTCAGCAGGATTTCCTCCACCACATCCTCTGGTATATGCTTCATTTTGTTCTGCACCTACTGTCGAAAAAGCATTAAGTAATTAGTGGTCAGGTAAATTTGAACTCCTTCAAACTGTTGTTAAATGTACTACCAAGGAAAAATATCATCATAAGAAAAACCACGTCAATGCTCTACAAACAAATTTCCCAAAAAAAAAAAAGGAGAGCTCTACATACCTAAATCAAAAGTCAGTTGTGATTGTGATAAGACTGTAATTAGTTCAGCTGCTAAGTAGTTATTTAGGTGGTTAGAACTCTTGTTACACATGTACAAATTGTGTTGGCTGTAGGATGTGTTAGTTAGATAATCCTCAGCCTATTTATTTGTAATCAATAACAGAATTCACTTTCTCTCTCTAGATTGTTTCGTTTCTCTCTCTTTGTTTTCCTAATATGATATCAGAGCCTCCTTTACTGTCGTCAATGGCGGATCGCACTTCTCCGATCGTTGATGGAGGTTCGATTCCAGTGGCTAAAGGTTCAGGTCAAGCTATTCAGATTCCAGATCAGAATCACTACTAAAAAAATGGGCTTTAGCGAGGATTTATTTCCTCGCTATAAGTCACTACTCCTCGCCATAAACTTATAGCAAGGAAAATATTCCTAGAGTCCCCAATATAGCTGCACCGCTATAGACTTATAGAGAGGAAAAGTTCATTTCGTCGCTATAGTTAGCGACGACATTTGTGGTTGCTATAGTTAAAATCGTCACTATAGGATGCAGATCTTTGGTCGGCTTTGAGAATTTTAGGGAGTTATAGTGAGGAAAAAGGTCCTCCCCTATAAGTGTTTACATAAACTAAGCGAGGAAAATTCCTCACTAAAAGTTTTTTTTTAAATAATATTTTTATAACTAAACCCCGCTAAATCAAGTTGCAATTCAAACCCCAACTAAAATAGAAAACAAAAGTATTCATATGCTAGGATATATTGCCAATCTATGAGTCTCCAATCCTCGATTTAGGTTCATAACAAGGAATAATTTCAAAATTTGTACTAAATAACAAGCTTTACGTCCTAGCAAATAAAACAAAAAAGACCTACATTGGTGCAATGGTGATGGCAGAAGTCAACCTTGAGATCAACTCTCAGAGAGAGAACCCCTCTCAAAGAATCAACAATATCCTGCTCATCCTAGCAACACATCCATGCATACCGATTGCTCTGTTTACTACTTAATTGTAAGCCATCAACGCCTACACTCCCATCGGAGTTCTAAGACTATGCAATATCAAAATAAAGTTATCACGAAAAAAGAAAAAGGGTATAAGCAACCATGACCATATTCTCTACATCCTCTACTTGTTAACAAACAGATAAAGCCATTACCAATGTTGGTAACGGCTAACAATAAAGGTCTAAAAGCATTGTCAATACTATACATATACGAAAAGTGAATTTAAAAAGGACAAACGAAAATTGATAAAGCAAACAAAAATAAAACTTACTGAATTATAGTCTCCAAAATTGCTTTGTGCTTAGTTGACTAGTTTACTGCAACAAACCAGAAAAGAAATAAACTAAGGTATAAGAAAAACGCTAAATCAGTATAAAGATTTCCATGTTGGAATGACCTCATCTCTTCTGCTAATTTCTTTCTTCTTGTTTTTTTTAAAAGATGTTCTCCTGGATTTCTTATTTCCCCTACGACATTTTAACTAATTTCTTTCTGAAGAAACTTAGTAAAGGCAAGAAGTAGTGAGACGTTTATTTTGCATAAAGGAACTAGTGTAATACATCTCTCTCTGCCTCTTGCAGCATGAATGGAAAGGTATAAGTTAAGCTACAATTCATTAGCCTTTAGAAATACAAAAGCAGGACTAGTTAAAAGTTTCATTAAGAGAGAGAATTAAGGAAATCTAAGAACACCTCTTTTTTATAGTCTTTAACAGTAAATTCAAAGCTTTATGCTTGTCATCACAACTCAGTTTGCCTATTCTAGATGCCTTGTATATAGGTTGCAGAAAGCCAATATATTACAAACAAATTAAGCCATTGTTAACATTGATACAGATAAACATTAAAGATCCAAAAGCAAGCATACGTAACGTAGTTATAAAAAAGGGAGAGAAAGAAAGAAAGAACAGGACTAGTCCCAATTGCAAACAAAGAGCTTACTGTTTGATAATCTTCAACAAATTCTTACACTCGGGTGACTAGTTGATAACTATAATCTCAAAAACCACTCCGGACCAAAGCATCAAAGTTAAACCAGTTGACACCAAAAAATGAGCACCTTCGAAGATAATCCCTAAAGTATATGATTTGAAATAATTTTAGTTGTCAATGTAATTATAAGAAAGAGTTAGATAAAAGAAGATATATAAAAAACAAAGTGCAAAAAACAGAGATCGTCAACAACACAACTCCATACAACCTTTTAAGAAACTTTTAATTTGAAACTTCTTTCTATTTGTCCAAATACGATGCATGTAAACTGAGTTTCATCAACTATTCCTTTTCCATGTCATTTGTTGTTGTCGATAACAAGCAATTTAATTATGTTGCACAGCTTCAATTAAACATACTAAGCCAGTAAACCCTTGTTAAAATAGTCAAATTTCATTGAACAATGATCAAAAATCAAAATTTCCAAGATTGAACTTTAACTAATATCGTTCAACCATAACATAAATTAACTATATCATCCAAGCATTAATAGATCACATAATAAAATACACAACTAGATATTATCTTTCTTTTTCCATTATTTGTATACATTTAAGTTAACAACAAACCACAAAGAACTAAGACCAAAAACGTCAAAGCAACAAACACCCAATATATCTATGACCTAAAAATGACTTACATGAATTAAAGATACAAATTGTTGTTTTTTTTTTTTTTTTCAATGGAGGAAATAAATGGGGAGAGAGAAAGAGTGAGATACAGGGAATAACCATATGTCAGATGCAATAGGCTCGTGGAAAGGGGTATCAAAGGGTGAGGTCTTTTGGACGTGAAGTATATCAAATCTTATTAAATCCTAAAAATAAGTATTGACATAATTCCACAAACATATCTTTTAAATTAAGGTCAACAACAAAACTAATTAAAAACCTAAAAGAAACACAATCTTGTCTAATATTATGCACTTGTCTAATCAATTTTCAGTATCGACTCGTGAAGGTTGCTAAGTGTAAAGTAGTCTGGTTTTGCTTTCTTCTTCTAGTACCCACCTCTTCTTTTTCTAGTTTATAGATCTATCTAATGTTGGACTTCATGTTCGATAATAGGATTCATTAGTTGTTGGAAAAAATACCAAAGTTTACACCGATCTACAAATTCAAACATATTTAACTATACGAATACTCCTGTTACCCACATCTTACCATCTTAATAATGTACAATAATTACAAAAATTATAATTAAATAAAAACTCCCATGTATGCATATAAAAAGAAAGATATAAGAGAGAATTTATTTACATATAAGACTTTCTCTCTAAACGAGTTTCTTCTGCCATATTGTTTGTTCTTGATGAAGAATATTTATCCCAGACAGTTAACTTAGCCTAAATTCTTTAAATCACAACCTTACAATACTACTTGTTCCCGAAAGTTCTAGATTTTGCAGTTATTGGTTTCAATTAAAACAAACCAAAACCAAAACAAAAACAAAAAAAAAAAATAATACCTGATATCTAGCTACAAAATAATTTCCAACAAAGAAATTTATTTATGAGAAAAATATTTCTGCTCTACAAGTAGATCAAGAGAGTAGTCAACCTAAATATTGAAAAAAACAAAAACAAAAACAAAAAACAAAAAACAAACAAAACAAAACAAAACAAAAATGCAATGACAAGAATCAAATTTGACAAAGGAAAAAAAAAAAAAAAAGGTTGCCAAACCTGGCCTTGAATAAGCAGCAGAGAGAGGAAAAGCGAGCGCGGTAGCGGCTGTAGCGGAGATAGAGCGGCGACGGCGGTCTCAGAGAGAGGAGTGGCGGCGGTCGAATCAAGCGCCTAAAACTTTTTCGAAGTACGAAATCAAAACTCAAAATAAGACCACCAAACAACACAAACAAACAATGTCAAAAAACAAAAAACACAAACAAACAATAAACCTAATTTATCCTAGGCAATGTTTAAATATAGGATAATTAGGGTTGGTGGCCGATGTTTATTACCTAAATCTAATAGATAGGAATGGCCTAATATATGTTTTGCTTAATTAATTGGCTTTCTCAAACTCCTTCGGCGGGTGTGTGGCTGAGGGATGTTCGGCGGACCTTTGCGTGGCCGAAGTCGAGGGCGAGGAAAAGTTGATCGGAGCGGTTAGGAGTTAGAGCGATCTGGAGCAACTCAGATCGGAGCTGTGGAGACCGGAGGCGAAAGAGAACGGATCGAGCGATCTGGAGTTCCGCGACGGAGCAACTCGAATTGGAGATGAGAGAGATGTTAGATATTTCTGGTTAAGATTTTTCAGTTGCGGTTTGGATTTTTTCCGTTTCCGGATTTTCCGAGCGGATTTTCGAAATTCGAAAATCTTGATAACAACCAGAACATATCCATTATGTGGTCCATATTCATTCCATTTGTTTAGGAATATCGTAACCGTTTCTAGATTCTTACCCATTAACGTGTGCGTCTGATAATGATTTTTTGATGGGAGGAATCTATAAAAGGAGGACGTAGCAACTCGGTTTTGGTATCTTAAGTCTACTTTCTCATTCAGAAACGAATTACACTATCTAATGAGAGATAGTGAAGGTTTAGAAGAACCATAAACCCAAAGAAACACTTACCCATAACTCTGTGAATTCAAACGGCAATGGCGGGAGGTATATTTTCGATCCAAATTTTATTCCGCATTTGATCTAATTGCTATTAAGGATTGTTGGTAGCATGTTTAGATCATTAAGATAATTTCTAACAGTTGGTATCAGAGCAAGATATTGCCTCTGCCTTGTTGTTTTACAGAGTTACGATAGAAATTTTTTTTTTAGAGATTTCAAATTTGAAATTCTGGCTTTTATGATGTGAAATATTGTTAGGAATCATTAATATATTAGATTTCTAAGCAATTTGTGATTTGAAACATAAATTTTGGACGTCGGAATGATGAGAAATCATCGGGTATCCATTCCGGTCGTAACCGGGTCGAAACGACCCGGCTGGAGGTTGAAGACGACAAAAACGACATGTCGTTTTTTCATGAAGGATTGATGCCGTTTCGAAAAAACGACAAGTCCTTTTACATAGCTAAAAACGACAAGTCGTTTTAGTTGGCCATGAGACTTCAACATTGATAAAACGACAAGTCGTTTTATGAAGTTAAAAACGACAAAGTCGTTTTATGAAGTTAAAAACGACAAAGTCGTTTTAGTTGGCTGCTTGAACTTCAACATTAAGAACGACACGTCGTTTTTTGGGATAAAGGTTTGTGTCGTTTATAATAAACGACATGTCGTTTAGGGGAAAAAATCATTGTTATGACTTTTGCAGAACTTAATGATTTTTATATATTGTGGATATTATTATGTGCTTATATATTTTGTTATTTGTGTGTATAATTATTATTTTATTATACATGCAAAATTAAGTTAAATAATGTTAGTGCATTGTTATTCTATTTTGGTGTAAATATTGTTTATGGTTTTTTATACAATTATATGAGCGTTTATTGAGATTCATTTAATGTTGAGTGATCCATATAATTTTAATTAATTAGAGAGTAACCACAGCATCTTTAATTAATTAAAATTATATATTAAGTCTTTTAGGATCACATTATAACATTAGTTGTAGTTAATCATACGTAATATAATAGATTTTATCCCATAGGAATTTTTATTATATTTGTATGATTAATTAGGATAGAATATCAAATTATATTTCCTAACTTACCTACAGGAATTAGGAAAAAGAATATAATTTGATACTCTTATCATAAAGTTATAGATGGATCTAATTGAATTAGAACTTTAGCCCACAGGCAAGTTTTATGTCACTAGATTCATATTTTGAAAAACATGAATTATATTGGTAAAACATGATTTATGTTTATTAGTCTCAAATTAATTATAAGCATGTGAATTTTATTGATGCAGTTATGCAACCTGCGAATTTTTCTGATATTAAGTGTGATATTCCCGAACTAAAGGGTGATAACTATAAGGTGTGGAAGGGAAGAATTTTTAGGGTAGATGGACATTGATTATGCTATTAGGAAAGACGAACCACCTCCTATCATTGAGACCAGCACTCCAGATGAAGTTGATCGATATGAAAATGGGAGCGATCTAATCGTTCTCAGTTATGTTCATAAAGACTAAAATTTCTGCTAGTATTCGTGGTTCTGTCGAACAGCATGACAAAGTCAAGCCACTACTGAAGGCTATTGATGAGCAGTTTGAGTCTTCGAACAAAGTACTTGCTAGCACCTAAATTATGAAGTTTTCATCAATCAGGCTCACTAACGTCAAAGGTGTGCGTGAGCATATCATGCAGATGAGGGATATTGCAGCTCAACTGAAGACACTTGAGGTTGATATGCCTGAGTCTTCCTTGTGCACTATATTTTGAACATTCTTCCACTTCAATATGGACCCTTCAAGATATCATATAACACACATAAAGATAAATGGTCAGTTAATGAACTTTTGGCCATGTGTGTTCAGGAAGAAGGGAGATTGATGATGGAATTGGTGAAAGTGCATTTATGGCAACGCAAGGAAAAGATGATGACCAAGTCAAAAAGAAAGGGAAAGGTAAAATACCGACCTAAGCTGGAATCAAGAAGGAACCCAAGTGTTTTTTTCTGCAAAAAGAAAGGACACATGAAGAAAGGTTGCACTAAATTCCAAAAATGACTTGAGAAGAAAGGTAAACCAATCTCATTTGTCTGTTATGAATCTAATATGGTTGATGTTATTTATAACACATGGTGGATTGATTCTGGTTCTACAATCCATATTCGAATATCTTACAGGGTATGCGAAACCTAAGGAAGCCAATGGAAAGTGAGCAGTGCATTTATTCAGCAAACAAGATGCGCTCACATGTGGAGGCTGTTGGAACATGCACTTTAGTTTAAATAGTGGTTTTATTTGAATCTAGAAAAGACATTTTATATTCCAAGTTTCTTTAGGAACTTGATTTCGGTTTCAAGACTTGTACCTTTAAGTTATTCCTTTAATTTTGTAAGACATCTTTCAGTTTATTTTATAAATTTGATATTGTTGGGAATGGTACATTGTCTGATGGTCTTTATATATTAATTTACAAAATAATACTACTTATGATGCTATGCATGTTCATACTGGTATAAAACGATGTGTTATAAATGAAGAATCCTCTATGTTGTGGCACCGGAGATTGTGACATATCTTCGTACATAGAATTAAGAGATTAGTAAATGATGGAGTACTTAGTACTTTAGATTTTACTGATTTCGACACTTGTGTGAATTGCATTAAGGGAAAGCAGACTAACAAGTTCAAGAAAGGTGCAAAAAGGAGTTCAGACTTATTAGAGATCATACATTCAGATATTTATTGTCCAGACATGGACATAAGTGGTCCGAAATATTTCATATCTTTCATAGATGATTTCTCACGATACATGTATATCTACTTGCTTCATAATAAGTATGAAGCACTGGACGCCTTTAAAGTTTTCAAGGCTGAAGCAGAGAAACAATGTGGAAAGCAGATTAAGATCGTGAGAACGGATAGAGGTGGAGAATATTATGGAAGATACACTGAGAATGGACAAGTACCTGGTTCATTTGTGAAGTTTCTTCAAGAGCATGGGATTGTTGCCCAATACACTATGCCTGGTTCTCCGGACCAAAATGGTGTAGCAGAAAGAAGAAACTGAACTTTAATGGACATGGTGAGGAGTATGCGAAGTAACTCCAATATTCCTGAATCTTTGTGGATTGAAGCTCTTAAAACGGCAGTGTATATATTAAACCAAGTTCCAACCAAGGCTGTCCCAAAGACGCCATTTGAACTTTGGAAAGGTTAGAAACCGAGTTTGCAACCCAGAAGAAAAGAAACTGGACCCAAGGACCATTAGTGGGTATTTCATTGGATATGCCGAAAGGTCTAAAGGATACAGATTCTATT
Organism: Ficus hispida; assembly: GCA_025413025.1. Lineage (NCBI taxonomy): Eukaryota > Viridiplantae > Streptophyta > Magnoliopsida > Rosales > Moraceae > Ficus > Ficus hispida. Next base: position 7,888,396 of record CM046362.1, read on the forward strand.
ATCCATCTCATAGCACTAGGATTGTGGAGTCAAGAAACGCAAAGTTTCTTGAGAATGACTTGATTAGTGGGAGCGATCGATTCCAAGATATTGTTTTTGAAAGGAATCATATTCATGCTCAACCTTCCACTTCAAGTGATAGATTGATTGTCATTCACAACACCCTCAAGTTAAAATAGGTGTTAGACAACCAATCGTTGAAGTTCCACAAGCCACTGATGACAAACTAGTAGATCAAGATGTTCAAGAATTGACAGAAATTATTGAACAACATGATCCTCCAGAAAATGTTGATACAACTTTAAGGAAATCTACTAGAATAAGGAAATCAGCAATACCTAGTGATTATGTTGTGTATCTAGAAGAATCGGACTATAACATTGGAGCCGAAAATGATCCTGAAACGTTTTCACAAGCCATGAGTTGTAAAGAATCAAACTTATGGTATGATGCTATGAAGATGAGATGAATTCTATGGCATCTAATGGAGTTTGGGATCTTGTCGAGTTGCCTAATGGTGCCAAAGCCATTAGATGTAATGGGTTTCAAAACAAAGAAAGACTCATTAGGCAACATTGAGAGATATAAAGCAAGACTCGTTGCTAAAGGATTCACTCAAAGGGAAGGAATCGACTACAAGGAGACCTTTTCTCCTGTATCTAAGAAAGATTCTCTTCGTATCATTCTAGCATTTGTTGCACATTTTGACTTGGAGTTGCAACAAATGGATGTGAAAACGACTTTTCTCAATGGAGGTCTAAAGGAAGAGGTTTATATGAAACAACCTGAAGGATTTCCTCTAGTGATGGTGAGCAATTGGTGTGCAAACTTAAGAAATCCATATATGGATTGAACAAGCTTCCCGTAGTGTATTTAAGGTTTCATGATGTTATCTCTTCATTTGGATTGTAGAGAATATTATGGATCAATGTATATACCAGAAGGTCAGTGGGAGTAAGATTTGTTCCTTATTCTATATGTGGATGATATTTTACTTGCAACCAATGATAAGGGTTGTTATATGAAGTGAAAATTTCTCTCTGACAACTTTGAAATGAAGGATATGGGTGATGCATCTTATGTCATTGGCATTAATAACATAGAGATAGAATTTGAGAAATCTGGGTCTATCTCAAGAGACCTATATTAACAAAGTTTTAGAGAGATTTCAGATGAAAGATTGTTCACCAAGTATAGCTCCCATTATGAAGGGTGACAGGTTCAATTTGAATCAGTGCCCAAAAACAATCTTGAGAGGGAACAAATGGAAAACATTCCTTATGCTTCTGCCGTGGGAAGCCTAATGTATGCTCAGGTCTGCACAAGACCTGACATTGCATTTGCTGTTGGGATGTTGGGAAGATATCAGAGTAATCCAGGTATGGACCACTAGGAGCTGCAAAGAAAGTAATGAGGTACCTTCAAGGGACCAAAGATTACATGCTTATGTACAGACGAACTGATAATTTGGAAGTGATTGGCTACTCTATTCAGACTACGCTGGCTGCATTGATTCACGAAAGTCGACTTCAGGATATGTTTTATGCTAGCCGGTGGAGCTGTATCTTGGAGAAGCGTAAAGCAGACTTGACTGCTACTTCCACTATGGAGGCTGAGTTCGTATCTTGTTTTGAGGCTACCTCACATGGTGTATGGATGAAAAGTTTCATTTATGGACTTAGAGTTATGGATTCGATTTCTAGGCCATTAGGATATATTGTGATAATTCAGCTGCTGTTTTTATGGCTAAGAATAATAAAAGTGATAGTCGAAGTAAGCACATCGACATCAAGTATTTAGCCATAAGAGAACGTATTAAAGATAATATAGTGGTTATTGAACACATTAGCACTGAATTGATGATTGCTGATCCTTTAACTAAAGGCATGCACCATTGAAATTTAAGGATCATGTAGATAGAATGGGACTTGGTTTCTTTATGGGATTTTCGTTGTAAGAACGATGTTATTTCAATGAAACTCTATTTGTGATGTTTTCTCATTTGGTTTTTGTGCACATATTTATTTATTTTGAGAAATAATCATTAAAGTTTGTACCAAGAATAACATAGGGTTTGTTCATTAAGATATAAGGGCTATTACTAATGATACATTATGATACATGGAAGATAATACT
>CM046362.1:7890631-7921865 GCA_025413025.1 Ficus hispida
CTGTCACCTATAAATCATTTCAGAAATATTTATTTATAGTGTCATTTTTTTTTTTAAACTCATGAACTAGATAAGTTCAACAAAATTTATAAATTACTTTGCGTGAGATCACACTTTTTTTTTTCTTTAAGACTACATAATTGGTGGAAACTTTAAAAATTTCCAATCAATTTCTTAATAGAAAACTGTTGGCACCAATTTCTTCTAACATAACATAACTTCATATTAATAATTCATAACATTATAGTCCAAAATTACAATAAACATTAAAAAAAATAATCTTAATACAGAAAATTCATGACTTTATTCCTAATTAATTTAGAAATTAACATTGTGAATTTTCCAGATATTACAATATCCCCTTCTTATAAAATTTTCGTCCTCGAAAATTAAAACAAGTCCACTAATTGATACTCTTTAAAAGACTTCTTCATTTAAGAAAATTAAACTAATTTGAAGCCTAAGAGGCATATACCACGATACACCATGTCATATCATAAAACATTATTACGTTATAAATATCATGAGATTATTGATATGCACAAATCATGTATCTCGTATTGTTTTCTAGCATAAGGGCACATAAACATTTTTTTTTTTTTTTACCGCATATCACCTCACTAGTCGTGATAATTAATGCTTAAATGGTTATAGACATCCTCCATGATTACTCGTCAGAATCCTGTATCGAGTTTTGCACGGAGTCTTCATTAGAGTCATTATCTATATTGACTCTTTTCATCAACATGTAGTTGTATAACAGAAGTCCAATATTATTATTGTCTTCTATTATAATCAAAATTCTTGAAAGGAATGACAAATAAGCCCGATTAAAATAATAAAATTTTATATAAAAACAGTCTGGGGTTTTACAGAAACATTTTAAACATTTCCCCTTACAACCAAAACATATACCATAAATAATAATCTAATCATATGAGCAAATCATTACTCAATTCATAATTCGCATATTTCACTTGTATTTATGTAAAAAAAATTTTTTTTTTTTTGTTAACATAGTTTCATAGAACTTTTTAACATTAAAAAAATTATGTATATATATATATATAAACTTTCAAAATTTGGCTTGAACCTCCCCTTGACCTCTAAAAAAAAATCAAGAGGCTTTTGTTTCTGTTGAACTTACTCTTAAATACTAGAGTACTTAGACTTACGAGAATATGGGTATGAGAAAAAAATATATATATATATATATCATGAAAAACTTTTCTTTTGAATTTCATGAGGTAGTACTCACAGTTCTCTTTAAGAGAAAAAGGTGGATGAATTTATTAATGTTTGTCTAATTCATCCAGACTTTCTCAACATGTATTACTTCTCTACATTGCCGTTCGAAATCATGTACTGTGAGCCATAATCATGGAACCCCTTACATATAAATCCTACATAATAACTTAATCCAAACATCTCTAAAGAATGAGAAATTGAAATATTGACGTGTATCATTCTTCGTCTTGCTTGGATCGTGGTCCTACGCTTGCATCAAGTGACAAAATGCTTCATCCAGCTATGTAATCAATCAATCATCAATTGACATGAAGTTGTAACTTCAAGTGATATCGAAACGTACATGTATCAATTTACCAAACTTAAAGATAGCTACTATTTAACTAACAGAGCTAACTTACTTGGACTGTGCAGAAGCTGAGGCAAGACAATGTGAGGTAGGTTGGCAGGATACCGGCTCTGATACCATCTGTAACGACCCGACCTAATCGCGGCCGTTAATTAACTTCATAAACATAATTACTTGCATTGACCTTAAACTTAATCCCCAAAATTTCAGAGGATTTTTTTTTTTAACTTAAATATTTCATGGCTTACATGAAGTCTATGATCATTTTAATTTTTAAAGATTCAACACCATATAAACTTTCAAAAAGACTTGCACCTTAGGAACACTTTCTCTTTTTTTATTTTCTTTATATAAGATCTAAACTTGATAATTTAATAAGTAAGAACTGAATCTAAAGTTTTAAAACATCAATATGTCAAACTTATATAATTAAAACTTATTATAGGCATATTTTAAGCTGGTTTCTTGTAAACCAAACTACTTGGTCAAATAGAAGTCTTTTCATCGTTCAAATACGTATAACCAAAAGAGTAAAAACATACTTTTTAAAATATCGATCAAACTTTCTTAACCTTGCTTGGTTATTATATAACTCAGCATTCATTCATATGGGTTCCTTAAAACCCAATTCTTGAAAATAATTATTCTAAAAGGATACAATCTTTAAAACTTATCATAATTTAAAAGAATTACTTATTGCGGAATTTACATTTTAATGGCGGTATCCATAACCCAAGCCCCGTTGTCTCGAAACAGTTCACCAGTCCATCGAATCACCATGTTGCCTACAGCATGAACAAATATTAATGAGCTTTCGCTCAGTAAGTACAAACATAAATCTCACATAAACTAGATACATATAATAATGTATGACATTTTTGAATCATACAATTATGCTTGTTTCTTGTTTCTTATTTTCTCGTTTCATACTTGTTCTTTTTCTTACTTAACCTTTTACTTTGGGCCCCATGTGTGTACGTACCATTGCGCGTGACCATAGAAAGCTAGGGTTTGCAAAGTCCCTAACAATTCTGGGAATCATATACGTAACCCTTCACGATCTACGGAAGGTTTTAGAATTTTGAAAACATACATAATCCTCCACGATCTGCAGGAGGTTTGGTATGACACTATCTTGAACTTATCTTTCACTTTTATTAATTTCTTCCTTAGTATGAGCATGAAATTATGTTCGTAACTCATGAGAAGATATTGCAGTTTCACACAATATAGAAGCATTGTCATCAATTCAAACAATATAGACACATCGTCATCAATTCAAACATATTAAGGCATAAATACATATGCTCACTAAAGCATATCAACCAATTATATAATCACATTGCATAAAAGCATCATTCTTCATGTTCAATCACAAGCATAGTATTCTAAACATGCACACATCTGTTGTTCACAGATGTGCTCACATCGACAAACAAGTCTCATGCTGTAGGTGAGGTTTGTACTTACCTGGATTTCACATTTAGCGTTTATCCTCGACTAATCCTCAACCTCGTTAATGCCGGTGTTGTGTCCTAATTAAATTGACACCCGACAATTAGAATGTGGTCTTATCATATTTTTGATTGAACCACCCTTTTTTTATTTATACTCTTCATAGTTTTTAAATCTCATTCCTCATTTAAAGTGGTTCAAAGATTAGTTTAAGGTCATGATTCTATTACATTTAAACTTGAAAATCATAGATCAACTACAGATATCAAGACTCGACTTCAGAGTCAAGAATGAAATTGGGAAAACAATGACTTTTCTCCTCTCATTTAAAATATCATAACGTTAAATCTTATAACAACACATTCTTATAAATATCACTTTAGAATACATCTTATTAATCAGTGGAGAATATGAAAGAGCATCCATTATTACTATTCTCATATCATATGCAACAAGGCATATAAATATACGAAACTTATTCGTGAGAAAACTAAACACCATAAAACTTATTCCTTCATAGATTATTTCCACTTAAAATCAAGACATGAACTCTTGATTATAAAATTGTTCTGATAGCGTAACTTGTAATACTAATTATAAGTTTAATCACCAATTATGATAGAATTTAATAAAAATCCGGCAGCATAACAATCATTTTTCTTAATAACCAAAAATTACACCTGCAATTAAATCAATTTATAAAAAATCTCGGCACACCATAACTACAAGACGTGTCATCCATAACAAATTTATCATATTAACATAAAGCATATATCGTTCTAATCAAACTTCATTTAATTTAATTGAACGTCAAATATATATATTTTTAAATATCGATATTCAATTCAAATCATATAAATAGGCATGTAATCAATCCAATAAATGATTTAAAGTAGTCAAGATTACTACTAAGATCATTCGATGACATTCGGGTGAGTAAAACAATTCTTAGTTGGCGCTCAAAACACCTTTGATTTCAAGCAGCTGAACTTTTAATCGCCATTCTTAACCTTCGAGATTCCGTCTCGCAAATCTGAAATTGTAAACATATCCAGAACGTCGAAATAAATCGGAAAGGCGATTTTGTAAAACTTGTCGAGACGGTTGACCGGCATTTGACCGCCGTTGACCGGCATTGACTGTCTTTGACCGGCATTGACCGTCTTTGACCGGCATTGACCACGGCGGCAAAAGGGACAGAGATGGGCACCGCATCGAAGATCTCGTCGAGACAAACCCAATTGTGGTGTTGATTTCTTCAAACGAGGCTCGGTTTTCTCAAAATGTAAGAAAACGTACGAGAAGATAGCGGCAGATCGGGAAAATTTCCGGCAACGATTAGAGTGGTGATGGACTGGGTTTTGTTCCTCTCAACAAGTGGAACTCAACGAAACCAACGACTCGTAAAATAGAGGTCAGATTACACCGAAATCTTGCTTGAAATCTCATGTGAACAAACTTTCAAAGCATTTTTCCGGCGAGTGACGGCGAGTGATGTCGCCAAACTCCGGCTATTGGATGCTTGGGTGATGGGTTGCATGGGTCACCGACGCGTGCGAAGGTGGCTGGCCGGAGATGGGATTTCTTGCTAACACTGCACGGGCGTGACTGAGAGAAAGAGAGAGAGAAAAGAGTGAAAAAGAAGAGAGAGAGAAAGATGGGCTGTTGTTTATCCTCATCTTTTTCTTATTAATTCTTTATCCTTATCCCAATAGAGCCAAAAGTTGATGAGATATCTAATACCAATACATCATATATCCGGTGAAAAGTCCATTACATTTTACATTTTTTTTTTTTTTTTTTACACATCAAGTGTGGACTGACCACACATGTAAATAATGTATACATATATACATTTAGTTTCTTTTCTTCTTATTATGAACTATATATATATATATATATATATATATACTTGCATTCATCCGTTTGCCAAAAATATATATATATATATATATTTTGGTACCGTTGATTACAATAACAAATAATTCCTCAAATATATATCTATATTTAGATATATATTTATTGTGTGTACATTTTGAATGATGACTATGTAATATGAATTTTGACTTATGAAATTTTTGCAAATCAATTAAATCGTTAAAGATAATAAACTCGACTGAAATTTTAAGCTTGTTCATAATTCATGTTGAGAATATAATCTTTTTTTTTCCTTGTATAACTAATTCACATGATCGACTATAACACTTTTCTGAATCAACTTTACGGTTCAGAATTGTGTTTTGTCACCTATAAATTGTTTCAAAAATATTTATTTATAGTGTCATTTTTTTTTAACTCATGAACTAGATAAGTTCAACAAAATTTATAAATTACTTTACATGAGATCACACTTTTTTTTTTTTAAGACTACATAATTGGTGGAAACTTTAAAAATTTCCAATCAATTTCTTAATAGAAAACTGTTAGACACCAATTTCTTCTAACATAACATAACTTCATATTAATAATTCATAACATTATAGTCCAAAATTACAATAAACATTAAAAAAAATAATCTTAATGCAGAAAATTCATGACTTTATTCCTAATTAATTTAGGAATTAACATTATGACTTTATTCCTAATTAATTTAGGAATTAACATTGTGAATTTTCCGGATATTACAGAACAAAACTCGAAAGAGGAGGAGCAAAAAATTACAAAATCCCTAGACAAATTGCAAAACAATTAAAGTCCCTTTCTTCTTATGTGAGGAGGTAGAGCGAGAGTTCAAATGACGAGACATGAAGAAAAATATGACATTGATCATTATACTATAAAACTTTTTATTTATAGGAGCATAAGTAATAAATCATAATAATAACAATGAAACACTAAAAAGAAAACAAACTCGAGAAGTAAATCCTAAATAACACTATTATATAATAAACCGTGAATGAAAGTCTTAAGTGATCCTAATAGAGAAATAGGACATATGTGTATATATAAATTATGCGATAATAAGTCTAACGACGAGAGACTTTTTTCTTTTGCCGAATAGTAGAAGAACGAGTCACTTTTTCTTTTTTTGGGTGAATAATATCAGAACGAGACAATGGCCGCCACAGTTCTTCCCAGGGCACACGCGAGAATAAGAAGGAGCCGGTCATCCTTTCGAAGCTATCGGCGCGCTTTTTAATAAATGAGCGTTCACGGATCAGCGCACACCACGACTTAGAAACACATTTACATCTGGCTAGAGATTTACATGGCAACCTCAGCAGGATTTCCTCCACCACATCCTCTGGTATATGCTTCATTTTGTTCTGCACCTACTGTCGAAAAAGCATTAAGTAATTAGTGGTCAGGTAAATTTGAACTCCTTCAAACTGTTGTTAAATGTACTACCAAGGAAAAATATCATCATAAGAAAAACCACGTCAATGCTCTACAAACAAATTTCCCAAAAAAAAAAATGGAGAGCTCTACATACCTAAATCAAAAGTCAGTTGTGATTGTGATAAGACTGTAATTAGTTCAGCTGCTAAGTAGTTATTTAGGTGGTTAGAACTCTTGTTACACATGTACAAATTGTGTTGGCTGTAGGATGTGTTAGTTAGATAATCCTCAGCCTATTTATTTGTAATCAATAACAGAATTCACTTTCTCTCTCTAGATTGTTTCGTTTCTCTCTCTTTGTTTTCCTAATATGATATCAGAGCCTCCTTTACTGTCGTCAATGGCGGATCGCACTTCTCCGATCGTTGATGGAGGTTCGATTCCAGTGGCTAAAGGTTCAGGTCAAGCTATTCAGATTCCAGATCAGAATCACTACTAAAAAAATGGGCTTTAGCGAGGATTTATTTCCTCGCTATAAGTCACTACTCCTCGCCATAAACTTATAGCAAGGAAAATATTCCTAGAGTCCCCAATATAGCTGCACCGCTATAGACTTATAGAGAGGAAAAGTTCATTTCGTCGCTATAGTTAGCGACGACATTTGTGGTTGCTATAGTTAAAATCGTCACTATAGGATGCAGATCTTTGGTCGGCTTTGAGAATTTTAGGGAGTTATAGTGAGGAAAAAGGTCCTCCCCTATAAGTGTTTACATAAACTAAGCGAGGAAAATTCCTCACTAAAAGTTTTTTTTTTAAATAATATTTTTATAACTAAACCCCGCTAAATCAAGTTGCAATTCAAACCCCAACTAAAATAGAAAACAAAAGTATTCATATGCTAGGATATATTGCCAATCTATGAGTCTCCAATCCTCGATTTAGGTTCATAACAAGGAATAATTTCAAAATTTGTACTAAATAACAAGCTTTACGTCCTAGCAAATAAAACAAAAAAGACCTACATTGGTGCAATGGTGATGGCAGAAGTCAACCTTGAGATCAACTCTCAGAGAGAGAACCCCTCTCAAAGAATCAACAATATCCTGCTCATCCTAGCAACACATCCATGCATACCGATTGCTCTGTTTACTACTTAATTGTAAGCCATCAACGCCTACACTCCCATCGGAGTTCTAAGACTATGCAATATCAAAATAAAGTTATCACGAAAAAGAAAAAGGGTATAAGCAACCATGACCATATTCTCTACATCCTCTACTTGTTAACAAACAGATAAAGCCATTACCAATGTTGGTAACGGCTAACAATAAAGGTCTAAAAGCATTGTCAATACTATACATATACGAAAAGTGAATTTAAAAAGGACAAACGAAAATTGATAAAGCAAACAAAAATAAAACTTACTGAATTATAGTCTCCAAAATTGCTTTGTGCTTAGTTGACTAGTTTACTGCAACAAACCAGAAAAGAAATAAACTAAGGTATAAGAAAAACGCTAAATCAGTATAAAGATTTCCATGTTGGAATGACCTCATCTCTTCTGCTAATTTCTTTTCTTCTTGTTTTTTTTAAAAGATGTTCTCCTGGATTTCTTATTTCCCCTACGACATTTTAACTAATTTCTTTCTGAAGAAACTTAGTAAAGGCAAGAAGTAGTGAGACGTTTATTTTGCATAAAGGAACTAGTGTAATACATCTCTCTCTGCCTCTTGCAGCATGAATGGAAAGGTATAAGTTAAGCTACAATTCATTAGCCTTTAGAAATACAAAAGCAGGACTAGTTAAAAGTTTCATTAAGAGAGAGAATTAAGGAAATCTAAGAACACCTCTTTTTTATAGTCTTTAACAGTAAATTCAAAGCTTTATGCTTGTCATCACAACTCAGTTTGCGTATTCTAGATGCCTTGTATATAGGTTGCAGAAAGCCAATATATTACAAACAAATTAAGCCATTGTTAACATTGATACAGATAAACATTAAAGATCCAAAAGCAAGCATACGTAACGTAGTTATAAAAAAGGGAGAGAAAGAAAGAAAGAACAGGACTAGTCCCAATTGCAAACAAAGAGCTTACTGTTTGATAATCTTCAACAAATTCTTTACACTCGGGTGACTAGTTGATAACTATAATCTCAAAAACCACTCCGGACCAAAGCATCAAAGTTAAACCAGTTGACACCAAAAAATGAGCACCTTCGAAGATAATCCCTAAAGTATATGATTTGAAATAATTTTAGTTGTCAATGTAATTATAAGAAAGAGTTAGATAAAAGAAGATATATAAAAAACAAAGTGCAAAAAACAGAGATCGTCAACAACACAACTCCATACAACCTTTTAAGAAACTTTTAATTTGAAACTTCTTTCTATTTGTCCAAATACGATGCATGTAAACTGAGTTTCATCAACTATTCCTTTTCCATGTCATTTGTTGTTGTCGATAACAAGCAATTTAATTATGTTGCACAGCTTCAATTAAACATACTAAGCCAGTAAACCCTTGTTAAAATAGTCAAATTTCATTGAACAATGATCAAAAATCAAAATTTCCAAGATTGAACTTTAACTAATATCGTTCAATCATAACATAAATTAACTATATCATCCAAGCATTAATAGATCACATAATAAAATACACAACTAGATATTATCTTTCTTTTTCCATTATTTGTATACATTTAAGTTAACAACAAACCACAAAGAACTAAGACCAAAAACGTCAAAGCAACAAACACCCAATATATCTATGACCTAAAAATGACTTACATGAATTAAAGATACAAATTGTTGTTTTTTTTTTTTTTTCAATGGAGGAAATAAATGGGGAGAGAGAAAGAGTGAGATACAGGGAATAACCATATGTCAGATGCAATAGGCTCGTGGAAAGGGGTATCAAAGGGTGAGGTCTTTTGGACGTGAAGTATATCAAATCTTATTAAATCCTAAAAATAAGTATTGACATAATTCCACAAACATATCTTTTAAATTAAGGTCAACAACAAAACTAATTAAAACCTAAAAGAAACACAATCTTGTCTAATATTATGCACTTGTCTAATCAATTTTCAGTATCGACTCGTGAAGGTTGCTAAGTGTAAAGTAGTCTGGTTTTGCTTTCTTCTTCTAGTACCCACCTCTTCTTTTTCTAGTTTATAGATCTATCTAATGTTGGACTTCATGTTCGATAATAGGATTCATTAGTTGTTGGAAAAAATACCAAAGTTTACACCGATCTACAAATTCAAACATATTTAACTATACGAATACTCCTGTTACCCACATCTTACCATCTTAATAATGTACAATAATTACAAAAATTATAATTAAATAAAAACTTCCCCATGTATGCATATAAAAAGAAAGATATAAGAGAGAATTTATTTTACATATAAGACTTTCTCTCTAAACGAGTTTCTTCTGCCATATTGTTTGTTCTTGATGAAGAATATTTATCCCAGACAGTTAACTTAGCCTAAATTCTTTAAAATCACAACCTTACAACACTACTTGTTCCCGAAAGTTCTAGATTTTGCAGTTATTGGTTTCAATTAAAACAAACCAAAAACCAAAACAAAAACAAAAAAAAAAATAATACCTGATATCTAGCTACAAAATAATTTCCAACAAAGAAATTTATTTATGAGAAAAATATTTTCTGCTCTACAAGTAGATCAAGAGAGTAGTCAACCTAAATATTGAAAAAAAACAAAAACAAAAACAAAAAACAAAAAACAAAACAAAACAAAACAAAACAAAAATGCAATGACAAGAATCAAATTTGACAAAGGAAAAAAAAAAAAAAAAGGTTGCCAAACCTGGCCTTGAATAAGCAGCAGAGAGAGGAAAAGCGAGCGGCGGTAGCGGCTGTAGCGGAGATAGAGCGGCGACGGCGGTCTCAGAGAGAGGAGTGGCGGCGGTCGAATCAAGCGCCTAAAACTTTTTCGAAGTACGAAATCAAAACTCAAAATAAGACCACCAAACAACACAAACAAACAATGTCAAAAAACAAAAAACACAAACAAACAATAAACCTAATTTTTATCCTAGGCAATGTTTAAATATAGGATAATTAGGGTTGGTGGCCGATGTTTATTACCTAAATCTAATAGATAGGAATGGCCTAATATATGTTTTGCTTAATTAATTGGCTTTCTCAAACTCCTTCGGCGGGTGTGTGGCTGAGGGATGTTCGGCGGACCTTTGCGTGGCCGAAGTCGAGGGCGAGGAAAAGTTGATCGGAGCGGTTAGGAGTTAGAGCGATCTGGAGCAACTCAGATCGGAGCTGTGGAGACCGGAGGCGAAAGAGAACGGATCGAGCGATCTGGAGTTCCGCGACGGAGCAACTCGAATTGGAGATGAGAGAGATGTTAGATATTTCTGGTTAAGATTTTTCAGTTGCGGTTTGGATTTTTTCCGTTTCCGGATTTTCCGAGCGAATTTTCGAAATTCGAAAATCTTGATAACAACCAGAACATATCCATTATGTGGTCCATATTCATTCCATTTGTTTAGGAATATTCGTAACCGTTTCTAGATTCTTACCCATTAACGTGTGCGTCTGATAATGATTTTTTGATGGGAGGAATCTATAAAAGGAGGACGTAGCAACTCGGTTTTGGTATCTTAAGTCTACTTTCTCATTCAGAAACGAATTACACTATCTAATGAGAGATAGTGAAGGTTTAGAAGAACCATAAACCCAAAGAAACACTTACCCATAACTCTGTGAATTCAAACGGCAATGGCGGGAGGTATATTTTCGATCCAAATTTTATTCCGCATTTGATCTAATTGCTATTAAGGATTGTTGGTAGCATGTTTAGATCATTAAGATAATTTCTAACAGTTGGTATCAGAGCGAGATATTGCCTCTGCCTTGTTGTTTTACAGAGTTACGATAGAAATTTTTTTTTTTTAGAGATTTCAAATTTGAAATTCTGGCTTTTATGATGTGAAATATTGTCAGGAATCATTAATATATTAGATTTCTAAGCAATTTGTGATTTGAAACATAAATTTTGGACGTCGGAATGATGAGAAATCATCGGGTATCCATTCCGGTAGTAACCGGGTCGAAACGACCCGGCTGGAGGTTGAAGACGACAAAAACGACATGTCGTTTTTTCATGAAGGATTGATGCCGTTTCGAAAAAACGACAAGTCCTTTTACATAGATAAAAACGACAAGTCGTTTTAGTTGGCCATGAGACTTCAACATTGATAAAACGACAAGTCGTTTTATGAAGTTAAAAACGACAAAGTCGTTTTATGAAGTTAAAAACGACAAAGTCGTTTTAGTTGGCTGCTTGAACTTCAACATTAAGAACGACACGTCGTTTTTTGGGATAAAGGTTTGTGTCGTTTATAAGAAACGACATGTCGTTTAAGGGGAAAAAATCATTGTTTATGACTTTTTGCAGAACTTAATGATTTTTATATATTGTGGATATTATTATGTGCTTATATTATTTTGTTATTTGTGTGTATAATTTATTATTTTATTATACATGCAAAATTAAGTTAAATAATGTTAGTGCATTGTTATTCTATTTTTGGTGTAAATATTGTTTATGATTTTTTATACAATTATATGAGCGTTTATTGAGATTCATTTAATGTTGAGTGATCCATATAATTTTAATTAATTAGAGAGTAACCACAACATCTTTAATTAATTAAAATTATATATTAAGTCTTTTAGGATCACATTATAACATTAGTTGTAGTTAATCATACGTAATATAATAGATTTTATCCCATAGGAATTTTATTATATTTGTATGATTAATTAGGATAGAATATCAAATTATATTTCCTAACTTACCTACAGGAATTAGGAAAAAGAATATAATTTGATACTCTTATCATAAAGTTATAGATGGATCTAATTGAATTAGAACTTTAGCCCACAGGCAAGTTTTATGTCACTAGATTCATATTTTGAAAAACATGATTTATATTGGTAAAACATGATTTATGTTTATTAGTCTCAAATTAATTATAAGCATGTGAATTTTATTGATGCAGTTATGCAACCTGCGAATTTTTCTGATATTAAGTGTGATATTCCCGAACTAAAGGGTGATAACTATAAGGTGTGGAAGGGAAGAATTTTTTAGGGTAGATGGACATTGATTATGCTATTAGGAAAGACGAACCACCTCCTATCATTGAGACCAGCACTCCAGATGAAGTTGATCGATATGAAAAATGGGAGCGATCTAATCGTTTCTCAGTTATGTTCATAAAGACTAAAATTTCTGCTAGTATTCGTGGTTCTGTCGAACAGCATGACAAAGTCAAGCCACTACTGAAGGCTATTGATGAGCAGTTTGAGTCTTCGGACAAAGTACTTGCTAGCACCTAAATTATGAAGTTTTCATCAATCAGGCTCACTAACGTCAAAGGTGTGCGTGAGCATATCATGCAGATGAGGGATATTGCAGCTCAACTGAAGACACTTGAGGTTGATATGCCTGAGTCTTTCCTTGTGCACTATATTTTGAACATTCTTCCACTTCAATATGGACCCTTCAAGATATCATATAACACACATAAAGATAAATGGTCAGTTAATGAACTTTTGGCCATGTGTGTTCAGGAAGAAGGGAGATTGATGATGGAAATTGGTGAAAGTGCATTTATGGCAACGCAAGGAAAAGATGATGACCAAGTCAAAAAGAAAGGGAAAGGTAAAATACCGACCTAAGCTGGAATCAAGAAGGAACCCAAGTGTTTTTTTCTGCAAAAAGAAAGGACACATGAAGAAAGGTTGCACTAAATTCCAAAAATGACTTGAGAAGAAAGGTAAACCAATCTCATTTGTCTGTTATGAATCTAATATGGTTGATGTTATTTATAACACATGGTGGATTGATTCTGGTTCTACAATCCATATTTCGAATATCTTACAGGGTATGCGAAACCTAAGGAAGCCAATGGAAAGTGAGCAGTGCATTTATTCAGCAAACAAGATGCGCTCACATGTGGAGGCTGTTGGAACATGCACTTTAGTTTTAAATAGTGGTTTTATTTTGAATCTAGAAAAGACATTTTATATTCCAAGTTTCTTTAGGAACTTGATTTCGGTTTCAAGACTTGTACCTTTAAGTTATTCCTTTAATTTTTGTAAGACATCTTTCAGTTTATTTTATAAATTTGATATTGTTGGGAATGGTACATTGTCTGATGGTCTTTTATATATTAATTTACAAAATAATACTACTTATGATGCTATGCATGTTCATACTGGTATAAAACAATGCGTTATAAATGAAGAATCCTCTATGTTGTGGCACCGGAGATTGTGACATATCTTCGTACATAGAATTAAGAGATTAGTAAATGATGGAGTACTTAGTACTTTAGATTTTACTGATTTCGACACTTGTGTGAATTGCATTAAGGGAAAGCAGACTAACAAGTTCAAGAAAGGTGCAAAAAGGAGTTCAGACTTATTAGAGATCATACATTCAGATATTTATTGTCCAGACATGGACATAAGTGGTCCGAAATATTTCATATCTTTCATAGATGATTTCTCACGATACATGTATATCTACTTGCTTCATAATAAGTACGAAGCACTGGACGCCTTTAAAGTTTTCAAGGCTGAAGCAGAGAAATAATGTGGAAAGCAGATTAAGATCGTGAGAACGGATAGAGGTGGAGAATATTATGGAAGATACACTGAGAATGGACAAGTACCTGGTTCATTTGTGAAGTTTCTTCAAGAGCATGGGATTGTTGCCCAATACACTATGCCTGGTTCTCCGGACCAAAATGGTGTAGCAGAAAGAAGAAACTGAACTTTAATGGACATGGTGAGGAGTATGCGAAGTAACTCCAATATTCCTGAATCTTTGTGGATTGAAGCTCTTAAAACGGCAGTGTATATATTAAACCAAGTTCCAACCAAGGCTGTCCCAAAGACGCCATTTGAACTTTGGAAAGGTTAGAAACCGAGTTTGCAACCCAGAAGAAAAGAAACTGGACCCAAGGACCATTAGTGGGTATTTCATTGGATATGCCGAAAGATCTAAAGGATACAGATTCTATTATCCATCTCATAGCACTAGGATTGTGGAGTCAAGAAACGCAAAGTTTCTTGAGAATGACTTGATTAGTGGGAGCGATCGATTCCAAGATATTGTTTTTGAAAGGAATCATATTCATGCTCAACCTTCCACTTCAAGTGATAGATTGATTGTCATTCACAACACCCCTCAAGTTAAAATAGGTGTTAGACAACCAATCGTTGAAGTTCCACAAGCCACTGATGACAAACTAGTAGATCAAGATGTTCAAGAATTGACAGAAATTATTGAACAACATGATCCTCCAGAAAATGTTGATACAACTTTAAGGAAATCTACTAGAATAAGGAAATCAGCAATACCTAGTGATTATGTTGTGTATCTAGAAGAATCGGACTATAACATTGGAGCCGAAAATGATCCTGAAACGTTTTCACAAGCCATGAGTTGTAAAGAATCAAACTTATGGTATGATGCTATGAAAGATGAGATGAATTCTATGGCATCTAATGGAGTCTGGGATCTTGTCGAGTTGCCTAATGGTGCCAAAGCCATTAGATGTAAATGGGTTTTCAAAACAAAGAAAGACTCATTAGGCAACATTGAGAGATATAAAGCAAGACTCGTTGCTAAAGGATTCACTCAAAGGGAAGGAATCGACTACAAGGAGACCTTTTCTCCTGTATCTAAGAAAGATTCTCTTCGTATCATTCTAGCATTTGTTGCACATTTTGACTTGGAGTTGCAACAAATGGATGTGAAAACGACTTTTCTCAATGGAGGTCTAAAGGAAGAGGTTTATATGAAACAACCTGAAGGATTTTCCTCTAGTGATGGTGAGCAATTGGTGTGCAAACTTAAGAAATCCATATATGGATTGAAACAAGCTTCCCGTTAGTGGTATTTAAGGTTTCATGATGTTATCTCTTCATTTGGATTTGTAGAGAATATTATGGATCAATGTATATACCAGAAGGTCAGTGGGAGTAAGATTTGTTTCCTTATTCTATATGTGGATGATATTTTACTTGCAACCAATGATAAGGGTTTGTTATATGAAGTGAAAAAATTTCTCTCTGACAACTTTGAAATGAAGGATATGGGTGATGCATCTTATGTCATTGGCATTAAGATACATAGAGATAGAATTTGAGAAATTCTGGGTCTATCTCAAGAGACCTATATTAACAAAGTTTTAGAGAGATTTCAGATGAAAGATTGTTCACCAAGTATAGCTCCCATTATGAAGGGTGACAGGTTCAATTTGAATCAGTGCCCAAAAAACAATCTTGAGAGGGAACAAATGGAAAACATTCCTTATGCTTCTGCCGTGGGAAGCCTAATGTATGCTCAGGTCTGCACAAGACCTGACATTGCATTTGCTGTTGGGATGTTGGGAAGATATCAGAGTAATCCAGGTATGGACCACTAGAGAGCTGCAAAGAAAGTAATGAGGTACCTTCAAGGGACCAAAGATTACATGCTTATGTACAGACGAACTGATAATTTGGAAGTGATTGGCTACTCTATTCAGACTACGCTGGCTGCATTGATTCACGAAAGTCGACTTCAGGATATGTTTTTATGCTAGCCGGTGGAGCTGTATCTTGGAGAAGCGTAAAGCAGACTTTGACTGCTACTTCCACTATGGAGGCTGAGTTCGTATCTTGTTTTGAGGCTACCTCACATGGTGTATGGATGAAGAGTTTCATTTATGGACTTAGAGTTATGGATTCGATTTCTAGGCCATTAAGGATATATTGTGATAATTCAGCTGCTGTTTTTATGGCTAAGAATAATAAAAGTGATAGTCGAAGTAAGCACATCGACATCAAGTATTTAGCCATAAGAGAACGTATTAAAGATAATATAGTGGTTATTGAACACATTAGCACTGAATTGATGATTGCTGATCCTTTAACTAAAGGCATGCCACCATTGAAATTTAAGGATCATGTAGATAGAATGGGACTTGGTTTCTTTATGGGATTTTCGTTGTAAGAACGATGTTATTTCAATGAAACTCTATTTGTGATGTTTTCTCATTTGGTTTTTGTGCACATATTTATTTATTTTTGAGAAATATCATTAAAGTTTGTACCAAGAATAAACATAGGGTTTGTTCATTAAGATATAAGGGCTATTACTAATGATACATTATGATACATGGAAGATAATACTCACTTTTAGAGGACCTATCGCTATAATTCATGTATTTTGCTTCTTATTATGGTGAATGATAGAGTATATGGACCAAGTGAGAGAATGCTAGATTTTTATGGTTAAGATTTTTCAGTTTCGGTTTGGATTTTTTCTGTTTCCGGATTTTCCGAACGGATTTTCGAAATTCGAAAATCTTGATAACAATCAGAATATATCCATTATGTGGTCCATATTCATTCCATTTGTTTAGGAACATTCGTAATCGTTCCTAGATTCTCGCCCATTAACGTGTGCGTCTGATAATGATTCTTTGATGGAAGGAATCTATAAAAGGAGGACGTAGCAACTCGGTTTTGGTACCCTAAGCCTGCTTTCTCATTCAGAAACGAATCACACCATCTAACGAGAGAGAGTGAAGGTTTAGAAGAACCATAAACCCAAAGAAACACTTACCCATAACTCTGTGAATTCAATCGGCAATGGCAGGAGGTATGTTTTCGATCCAAACTTTATTCCGCATTTGATCTAATTGCTATTAAGGATTGTTGGTAGCATGTTTAGATCATTAAGATAATTTCTAACAAGAGACGATCGGACCTTCGGAGGTCGGTTGGGGAGAGATAGAGAGAAGGGGAAGAGAGAGAGAGAGATGGGAGATGTCGTGCATGTTTTTGTCGGGGAGGTGGTGGGGGGTTGGGGATGAGGGTGAGGGTTAGGGTTTGAATTTTTTTTTTAAGATTATTTTTAATAGTTAATCGTGGATTTAGGTGAGGGTTTGAATTTTTTTTTTTAATTATTTCCAAAAGTATATCATTGATTTATTAATAATTAATTGTTGATTGATTGAAAAATTAGTGATATTATTTATAGTCAATCACTATAAAAATTTGTGAGTTAGGATGATATTGTTTATGATCAATCACTATAAAATTTATGATCAATCAATAATTAATCAACAATTAAAGAAAAAAATATAATTTAATTAATTTTTAAAAACTTGAGTCATTTATTAAAAAACTGACCATAAAAAGGTTATTTAACTATAAACTCCTTAAATATATGAAAGATGAAAAGAAACTGAGTGAAAAAGCATATGCAAGACCGGAAAATATGGTTGCTTTGCAGTGACGGGCAGAGAGAACAAGAGAATGGGGATGATTTGGGTCTAAAGAAATGCGTTTTAGAGTTGATTTGGGGTGAAGATCAGATTGAAGAGGGGAAGGCGATTGGGAAAGAAAAGAGCAGTTGAGGGCAACTAGTACTTGGCGAGAAAGCTAGTTTTATTCGGGATACACGTTCCTCGTCATTAAGGTCATCTCCAACCCAAATACTCTATTTTAGAGTACAGAAACTTTAAAATAGAGTATCTGTCACTTCAAATAATTATTTCATATCCAACTCATTTACTCTATATCATACTCTAAAAGGAATATTCTGTTTATATTCTTTTTTATAATCATTTACCTTTTTATTTTTACCTAAATATTACTTTAAAATTTAATTTTAAAAAAAGTTTAGAGTATGAACAGTGATACTTCAAATATGAAGTACACTGCTTATACTCTATATTTGAAGTATGATATAGAGTATGGGTTGGAGAGGCCCTCAAACTCTAAATTGATGTAAAACTCTAAAATAAAGTATGGGTTGGAGATACCCTAAGCATGCAAACCGAAAAGAAAGGGCTGATGAGGAAGAGGCCGAATGTAACGCCCCAAATATTACCTACCAATAGCGTTAGAAAATTAACATTAGAATTAATATAGATATAATGTGATGAGATAGTAATTTTCTTAATTCTAATGTTATGTTGAGTTATTTTTTTTCACAGGTGACGCGACGAGAACTCGATGTGCTAGAACAAAGTTCATACCAAATGGATGAAATTTTAACGATAACTTGATAATTTTGTGTGATGGCTTAAATACATATATAATAAGAAATTGTTGCATTTATTTTGTAAGGCATATATTATATATATACACCATGTTTTGCTATACGGGTATATTATATGTTTATATTTATATACTATAACATATAAGTATATTTTATTTTGTATATATGCAGATTGTACTGCATATATAGTTGCCTTTATATACATAACGTACATATATAAATATGTATATATATTAAGTTATTTGATTAGTCAAATGTATATATATAATGTTATATGTATATATATGTGTATATTGGGAAATTTGGAGGAGGAAATGACGGGGAAAGGAAAGATTTTTGGCATTCCATTTAATCTACTAAATTCATGACTACCTTATTTGCTCAAAATGACAGCCCATAATCAAATATCAGAAAATTTATTTCCAATTAATTCCTAATTTCCACACAATCTGTCATTAGTTTATCAAACCTCACTTTTTTGCATATCTCTCCCTCTCTTTCGTTCTCTCTATTCTTCACACGCACAAATAGAAAACAAATCCCCTCTTTTGCTCTCTCTAATATTTTCACGCACAAAAAAAAAAAAATATATATCCATCAACCTCTTGATTTGTTCTAATCTTTGGAGCCGAAATAAAGATTCAACAAGGTATGTTTTATTATTGTTTGACGAGGATGATTTTGTTATTTGTTTGGTTTGGGATGCTTCGAGGTCCGATGAATTTCTCGATGAGTTTCTTCGTGTTAGTTTGAAGAAAGGACGAGAAATATTTATCGAATGATGATCGAAAAAAAAAATGGCGATATGGTTGATTTTGTGAACAAGACGAAATTATGGTTTTTGATTTCTTGATTTATGATTTCATTGGTATGGGGATTGAACAATTTTATGTGTTAGGAAGATGTCTTAGGGCTGTTTTGTGTATGTGTGTGTGTGTGTGAATCATGTATATGATGGTGATAATTTCTATATGTTCGGATTTGACCACTGCACTGACATTTTCCAGATTCTAAGACAAGAATTCCAAACAGATTTAAGGGTGCAAATGGACTCTATTTTTAACAAATTTGATATTGTTGGAAAGCCCTAGATGTCTATTTTCTTTTAAAATCAGTTTTATATCCTTTGGAGTTATGTGTGAGTTTTTATGATTTTTCAAATAGGCAGAGGTCGGACTGCCAAGTTCGGTAAAATTTTAATGATCAGATTTCAAAACTGTTTTTGAAAATCCAAACGGTCTCCGTTTTTAACAAAATTGATATTGTTAGAAAACTATAGATGTCTATTTTTATTTGGAATCAGTTTTATATCATTTGGAGATATCTGTAAATTTATGTGATTTTTCAAACAGACAGAGGTCCGGCTGCCAGTTTCGGTAAAAGTTTAGAAATCAATTTCAAAACTATTTTTAAGAGTCCAAACGGTCTTCATTTTCTATGAATTGGGTACCATTAGAAAGCTCTAGATGTCTACTTTTATTTAAAATTAGTTTCATATCATTTGGAGCTCTGTATGAATTTTTATAAATCTTAGAATGGACAAAGGTATGACTGACAGATTCGGTCAAAATTTGAAATTTCATGAAATGGTTTAATTTTTGTGTTGTGATATTATTGAACGATGAAATAGGCCTTTTAGGTGCTGCTATGATACGATGGATGTGTTTAATGAATTATTATGAGCTTTTATTGATTTTATTATATTCATTATTCATGGCATGAACGGTTCTAAAGACGAGCACCCGAGAGCTCAATCCGCGTCACCATCGAAAAATTTGAAAAGGTTAAGTAAGGCGTTTATGTAAGTACACTCTCACCTGCAACATGAATTAAAGATTTGAGAAGTATATGTTTTGATGTTGATAACAATGATGATGTTATGATATTTTTAAATAATACTTCTCCTATGATGACGTTTTGATGAAAAGTATATATATGGTATGTATATGTATTTTATGTTTTAAAATGGCGTTGTACACCCTTGATGATGATGATGATGATGTTGTCCGGTGAGCGGACTTTTGTCACCGTTGGTTTGGGATTTGCTACCCCAACCCTTCCGTGACTAGCGCGCTATGATGGTACAACGCCGGGCCCAATATATGACGGTTTTTAAAGTTAAAAAGTTTTTAAATGATGTTTATATTTATGATGATAAAAGAAAAATGTTTATTTATATTTGTGAGATTTAAGTGTCTTACTAAGCCCTTGCTTATATAAGTTAATTCATGTTGCAGATAAAGGAAAGGGTAAGTTATAGTGTTGGAGGAGCTTGGAGCGGATGGCGGGAAGATGTGTGATAGGAAAACGGGAGGAACGATCTTGAGATGGACATTTATAATTTCAAATGAAGTTTTAAGACTTTAATTTATTATTATTTGATTGAATGTTTCATATGGACTTAAATTTTATTTCATAAATTGGATTTTGAAAATATATATATAGATCAATAATGAAGTTTATTTTGATATAGTTTAAAAAAAAATTTCTAGAGTTTTTTTTTAAAAAATATCTAAATAAAGTTTTCCGTAACGTAAAGATTTTTATTTCAAGCTTAATATTTTCCGTAATTTTATAAGAGATGAATGATTAAATAAGAAGCAAACTGTAACGGTCCGTGAGGGGTCGTTACAGATATGGTATCAGAGCCAGGTTTCCTATGTCCTATCATGCATCGCCACGTATCCACTTCAAACTTCTGCAAGTAAGTGATTAACTAATTTCCTTAAATAGAAATTTAAGAGTTGTGAGGTGATGTTCTATTTATGGAAAGTTTGAATCATGACTCGATATCCAAAAAAAAAAAAAAAGAGGTCTCTTATTGACAATTTTGCTACTAACAAACGACTAAGATAAGATGGCAAGCGGACAAGGACGTACAATTCGAGGACGTGGTAATGGCCGACTGCAAGCCGAAGATGAGATTACTGTGGAACCTAACTTGACAGAAGTTATGGGGCAGTTACGTTAAGACCAACGAAGGGGTCTTGGACAAGTCGAAAATGAAGCAGCGGCAGAGCCTAATTTAGTAAAAATGGTGGTTCAACTTCAGAGGCAAGTTCAGGAATAACAAGCTCTCATTAACAATTTTCAAACTAATGCCAATAGAGTGGAAGTCCCCATTGATCCACCGGCTGCACAGCTAGTACAAAATAGAGGAGTTCGAGCAGCAACAAATCATGAGCCTCTGTATCTGCGATTCAAGGGGATGAAGCCTAAGGAATTCAATGGTTCAACTGACTTTTTGGTAGCTCAAGGATGGTTGAAGTCGATCGAGTTAGTCCTTAATTTCATAGGATTAACCGAGAATGAGAAAGTGAAATGTGCTTCCTACTATTTGATGGATGATGCTAGAATCTGGTGGGAAGGAATATAGCTGAGTAGGAATGTGAATCAGATGACATGGGAAGACTTTATCCAAGAATTTAACGAGCAGTGCCAATGAGAATTGTTGATAGATAGCTTTACAGTAATCTGATAGTACTCGAGATGTTTGACTATGACCTAATTTTAGGTATGGATTTCTTGGGAAAGTATAACGCGTCCATTGAATGCCGAAGACGTAAGGTCGTGTTTAATCCTGAACAAGATGATCGGTTTGAATTCAATGGTGATGCGAAGAAGACAAAGTTGTTCCTGTCAGCAATGAAGGCTCGAAAGATGCTAGTCAATGGCTGTGATGGTTTCTTAGCCAGTATCGTGGATAAGAAGAAAGAAGACAAATTGAAGCTTGAGGATACACCTGTCGTACGAGATTTTAGTGATGTATTTCCGGAGGATTTGCCAGGTTTACCACCAGATAGAGAAATCGAGTTCGAGATTGAGTTAGCACCGGGCACTAGGCCAATCTCTAAGGCACCTTATCGAATGGCACCTGCTGAATTGAAGGAATTACATGAGCAACTTCAAGAGCTATTGACCAAGGGTTTCATTCGCCCAAGTCATTCACCGTGGGGAGCTCCAGCTTTATTTGTGAAGAAGAAGGACGGGACAATGAGACTCTGCATCGACTATAGGGAGTTGAACAAGGTGACCATAAGGAACAAGTACCCATTGCCAAGAATTGATGATTTATTCGACCAATTGCAAGGTGCGACTGTGTTTTCGAAGATTGACCTATGATCTGGATACCACCAACTAAAGATCAAGGAAGGAGATATCCCCAAGTCAGCCTTCAGAACTCGATACGGTCATTATGAGTTTGTGGTCATGCCATTTGGGTTAACCAATGCCCCTGCTGTTTTTATGGACCTAATGAATAGAGTGTTTAAGGAGTTTCTGGATAAATTTGTGATAGTGTTTATTGACGACATTCTCATTTATTCAAAGACTCGAGACCAACATGAGAAGCATATAAGGACAGTTTTGCAGACATTGAAACAGCACCAGTTGTATGCCAAATTCTCTAAATGCGAGTTTTGGTTGGATCGTGTGGCATTCCTTGGTCATGTGATTTCTAAAGATGGCATAATGGTGGATCCTGCGAAGGTTGAGGCTGTTAGTAATTGGAAGAGACCAACCAATGCAAGCGAGATCAGAAGTTTCCTTGGTTTAGCAGGATATTACAGGAAATTTGTAGCTGATTTCTCAAAACTTGCTATGCCGCTTACAACGCTTACTCGAAAAGGAAAGAAGTTCGAATGGACAGAGGACTGCGAAAAGAGCTTTCAAGAGCTGAAGAGACGACTCACAAGTGCCCCAATCTTGACGATTCCGGATGGGGATGAAGGGTTTGTAATTTATAGTGATGTTTCTAAAATGGGACTCGGTGCAGTCTTGATACAGAATGGGAAGGTAATTGCCTATGCTTCAAGGCAAATAAAGGACTATGAGAAGAACTATCCCACCCATGACCTAGAGTTGGCTGCCGTTGTTTTTGCATTGAAAATATGGAGGCATTATTTGTATGGAGTCCGATGCCAAATATACACCGATCACCAAAGTTTGAAGTACTTCTTCACACAAAAGGATTTGAATATGAGGCAAAGGAGGTGGCTTGAGCTAGTAAAGGATTACGATTGTGAAATCCTATACCATCCGGGAAAGGCAAATAGGGTAGCTGATGCGTTGAGTCGGAAGACCCCTGCCACGTTAATGTCCTTGAATGCGATGTCTAAGCCCCTTCAAAAGGAGATTTTTAATTTTGGGTTGGAGTTAATAATTGGGCAACTTTCTGCAATGACCTTGTCTCCAATTATTTTAGATGATATTCGGAGCAAACAAGACCTTGATCCAAGTTTTGTGAGGATTAAAAAGGAAATGCTTGAAGGGAAGTGTGAAGGATTTAGTGTGTGTGATGATGGAGTGCTGAAGCTTAATGGACGGTTATGTATTCCTAAGGACGAGGAGCTGAGGAAGAAGATTCTTGAAGAGGCGCACAACACCCCGTATATGCTTCATCCTGGTGCAACTAAAATATACATGGATCTTAAGAATAGTTTCTGGTGGTTCGGAATGAAGAAAGATGTAGCACACTATGTGAAGCATTGTATGACGTGCCAACAAGTTAAGGCTGAGCACCAAAAGCCAGGAGGGGTACTTCAGTCAATTCAGATACCGGAATGGAAATGGGAAGACATTGCGATGGATTTTATTACTGGATTGCCAAGGACTACAAATGGATATGATGCTATATGGGTGGTCATTGACAGATTAACCAAGTCAGCACACTTTCTTCCTATACGATTGACGTCTTCTATGGAACAGTTGGCAGAATTATATGTGAAGGAGGTCGTGAGGCTTCATGGTGTTCCCAGATCTATTATTTCGGATCGAGATAGTAGGTTTACCTCCCACTTCTGGAAGAGCGTTCAAGCTGCTATGGGTACAAAGTTGAAATTTAGCACGGCTTTTCATCCGCAAACAGACGGTCAGACGGAGAGGACGAATCAGACACTTGAGGATATGCTTCGAGCTTGTGCCTTCGACTTCAAAGAGAGTTGGTGTAAGTTTTTACCATTGGCTGAGTTCGCTTATAACAATAGTTATCAAGCGACGATTGGGATGGCTCCCTATGAGGCACTTTACGGAAGACGTTGTTAGTCCTCGATTTGTTGGCATGAGGCTGGGGAAAAGAAACTAGCGGAGTCGGAACTTAAGGAGAAAACTGACTTTTTCAATAAGACGACTGAAGCATTGAAAGTGATTCAGCAGTGGATTGCCACAGCTCAAAGTAGGCAGAAAAGCTATGCGGATGTGCGTCGAAGGCCCTTAGAGTTTGAGGTTGGAGACTTGGTGTTTATCAAGGTTACCCCGATGAAGGGTGTGATGCGATTTGGGAAGAAAGGCAAGCTTTGTCCCAGGGATGTGGGACCATATATGGTGATTGAGCGTATCGGCAATGTGGCATACAAGTTAGATTTGCCTCAGGAGATGACATCTATCCACAACGTATTTCATGTTTCGATGTTGAAGAAGTATGTACCGGATCCATCTCACGTCATCCAACCGCAATCGATTCAGATTCAAGAGGATATGAGCTACGAAGAGATACCAGTTGAGATTCTTGATCGGAAGACAAAGACCTTGAGAAACAAAGAGATTCTCTTAGTAAAAGTTCTTTAGCGTAATCACAAGATGGAGGAAGCTACGTGGGAGCGAGAAGACGCTATGAGAACGAATTACCCAGAATTATTCTAAGTTTCGAGGACGAAACTTTTATAAGGTAAGAGGGATTGTAACGCCCCAAATATTACCTACCAATAGCGTTAGAAAATTAACATTAGAATTAATATAGATAATGTGATGAGATAGTAATTTTCTTAATTCTAATATTATGTTGAGTTATTTTTTTTCACAGGTGACGCGACGAGAACTCGATGTGCTAGAACAAAGTTCATACCAAATGGATGAAATTTTAATGATAACTTGATAATTTTGTGTGATGGCTTAAATACATATATAATAAGAAATTGTTGCATTTATTTTGTAAGGCATATATTATATATATACACCATGTTTTGCTATACGGGTATATTATATGTTTATATTTATATACTATAACATATAAGTATATTTTATTTTGTATATATGCAGATTGTACTGCATATATAGTTGCCTTTATATACATAACGTACATATATAAATATGTATATATATTAAGTTATTTGATTAGTCAAATGTATATATATAATGTTATATGTATATATATGTGTATATTGGGAAATTTGGAGGAGGAAATGACGGGGAAAGGAAAGATTTTTGGCATTCCATTTAATCTACTAAATTCATGACTACCTTATTTGCTCAAAATGACAGCCCATAATCAAATATCAGAAAATTTATTTCCAATTAATTCCTAATTTCCACACAATCTGTCATTAGTTTATCAAACCTCACTTTTTGCATATCTCTCCCTCTCTTTCGTTCTCTCTATTCTTCACACGCACAAATAGAAAACAAACCCCTCTTTTGCTCTCTCTAATATTTTCACGCACCAAAAAAAAAAATATATATCCATCAACCTCTTGATTTGTTCTAATCTTTGGAGCCGAAATAAAGATTCAACAAGGTATGTTTTATTATTGTTTGACGAGGATGATTTGTTATTTGTTTGGTTTGGGATGCTTCGAGGTCCGATGAATTTCTCGATGAGTTTCTTCGTGTTAGTTTGAAGAAAGGACGAGAAATATTTATCGAATGATGATCGAAAAAAAAATGGCGATATGGTTGATTTTGTGAACAAGACGAAATTATGGTTTTTGATTTCTTGATTTATGATTTCATTGGTATGGGGATTGAACAATTTTATGTGTTAGGAAGATGTCTTAGGGCTGTTTTGTGTATGTGTGTGTGTGTGTGAATCATGTATATGATGGTGATAATTTCTATATGTTCGGATTTGACCACTGCACTGACATTTTCCAGATTCTAAGACAAGAATTCCAAACAGATTTAAGGGTGCAAATGGACTCTATTTTTAATAAATTTGATATTGTTGGAAAGCCCTAGATGTCTATTTTCTTTTGAAATCAGTTTTATATCCTTTGGAGTTATGTGTGAGTTTTTATGATTTTTCAAATAGGCAGAGGTCGGACTGCCAAGTTCGGTAAAATTTTAATGATCAGATTTCAAAACTGTTTTTGAAAATCCAAACGGTCTCCGTTTTTAACAAAATTGATATTGTTAGAAAACTATAGATGTTTATTTTTATTTGGAATCAGTTTTATATCATTTGGAGATATCTGTAAATTTATGTGATTTTTCAAACAGACAGAGGTCCGGCTGCCAGTTTCGGTAAAAGTTTAGAAATCAATTTCAAAACTATTTTTAAGAGTCCAAACGGTCTTCATTTTCTATGATTGGGTACCATTAGAAAGCTCTAGATGTCTACTTTTATTTAAAATTAGTTTCATATCATTTGGAGCTCTGTATGAATTTTTATAAATCTTAGAATGGACAAAGGTATGACTGACAGATTCGGTCAAAATTTGAAATTTCATGAAATGGTTTAATTTTTGTGTTGTGATATTATTGAACGATGAAATAGGCCTTTTAGGTGCTGCTATGATACGATGGATGTGTTTAATGAATTATTATGAGCTTTTATTGATTTTATTATATTCATTATTCATGGCATGAACGGTTCTAAAGACGAGCACCCGAGACCTCAATCCGCGTCACCATCGAAAAATTTGAAAAGGTTAAGTAAGGCGTTTATGTAAGTACACTCTCACCTGCAACATGAATTAAAGATTTGAGAAGTATATGTTTTGATGTTGATACAATGATGATGTTATGATATTTTTAAATAATACTTCTCCTATGATGACGTTTTGATGAAAAGTATATATATGGTATGTATATGTATTTTATGTTTTAAAATGGCGTTGTACACCCTTGATGATGATGATGATGATGTTGTCCGGTGAGCGGACTTTTGTCACCGTTGGTTTGGGATTTGCTACCCCAACCCTTCCGTGACTAGCGCGCTATGATGGTACAACGCCGGGCCCAATATATGACGGTTTTTAAAGTTAAAAAGTTTTTAAATGATGTTTATATTTATGATGATAAAAGAAAATGTTTATTTATATTTGTGAGATTTAAGTGTCTTACTAAGCCCTTGCTTATATAAGTTAATTCATGTTGCAGATAAAGGAAAGGGTAAGTTATAGTGTTGGAGGAGCTTGGAGCGGATGGCGGGAAGATGTGTGATAGGAAAACGGGAGGAACGATCTTGAGATGGACATTTATAATTTCAAATGAAGTTTTAAGACTTTAATTTATTATTATTTGATTGAATGTTTCATATGGACTTAAATTTTATTTCATAATTGGATTTTGAAAATATATATATAGATCAATAATGAAGTTTATTTTGATATAGTTTAAAAAAAAAATTTCTAGAGTTTTTTTTTAAAAAATATCTAAATAAAGTTTTCCCGTAACGTAAAGATTTTTATTTCAAGCTTAATATTTTCCGCAATTTTATAAGAGATGAATGATTAAATAAGAAGCAACTGTAACGGTCCGTGAGGGGTCGTTACACCGAATCTTATAGTGAGGGTTTAAATTTGAGGGAAGACGAAGAATAAATTAGGCTCTGGCGGAGAAAAATAAATCTATGAATTATAATTGCATGCAGAGTTATAGCTACGAACTTTTTCCTCGGCACAAATAATAATTTATGCGAGAAAAAAGTCCTTGTTATAGCTCATTTATAAAAAATAATATTTAGTGCATAATTAATTTTAATAGTGAAAGCTGGCCTCAAAGTTGTAGCTAGGAATTTTTCCTCACTACAGCTCTCCACTAACATATTGTCCAAAATTTTGGCACTACATGAAAATTTTGTCTATTTTTATTTCCTGCCAATCATTGAACAGGGAAGCATTTCCTCACTACAGGTCTCGTACAGAATAAAAGTGTGAAATGATGCTGGAGCGGTCAAATTCATTGTAGCAAGTTAATATTTTCTCGCTATAACCACTTATTGCTTGGAAAAAATTCGCAGCTAAAAGTCATCCTAGCTAATACAACTTACTATTATGGTGAATGTAGCTGTCTCACGATTTGTTCCGATTTCATTTTCTCACTCGTTGTCAGTGAAATTGGATAATTCCAATTTTCTGATTTGCGGACAACAGGTTATATCTACCATTAGAGGCCATTTTCTTCAAAGCTTTGTGTTCAATGGGGCTTCTGCAATTCCTCCTCGTTTTCTGTCATTGGGAGATGCAGTTCTTAGAAGAGTCAGTCGAGTGTTTCAGAATTGGAAACGACAAGATCAACTTCTCATGAGTTGCTGCTTTTGTCAATGTCAGAAAGTATTCTTCCTCGCTTTGTGAAACTTCATTTTAGATTTGGAAACGTCTGGAGCAATACTTGCTTCTCAAACCAGAGCTAAGGTCAATCAGTTCAAGACAGTTCAAAAATACAAAGAAAGTTGTCTATTACTGAGTATCTGATTAAGAAAAAAGGTTTTGTTGATGCTTTAGCTTCTGTTGGTCATGTCTTCTCTGTAAAGGATCATGTAGATGTTATTTTTGAGGGTTTTTCTACTGATTATGATGCTTTTGTTGCTTCAATTAATTCTCATCCTAATGTGTACATTGTTGAGGAAATTGAGTCCTTGTTGATGGCTCAAGAGGCAATAACTGAAAAGAATGTGAAAGAACAAGACTCAGGCCCAGATGAAGCAAATCTTGCTACAAATCTTGCTGCTTCTTCTAATAGTTCCATTGGAAGACAGCAAAGGGGTTATGGTTTTGGTAACAATGGGAATCATTAGAATTCTCATTTTTCTAGAGGCAGACGAGGACAATTTGGTGGTTATCGTGGTGCTTTTTAGGATTTTGGGAGAGGAAATGGGTAGTTTCGTGGTAATTTTGGGTATGGCAGAGGACATGGCAAGTGGAACTTTGTTCAGAATTAGAATGAGAAACCTATTTACCAACTTTGCGGCAAGATTGGGCATGTTGTACATAAGTTTTATTACAGATTTGATAAGTCTTTTTAGAGTCCAGCTCAGATGAATGCAAATGTGGTGTTTTCTGGTTTATCACCTATGCAGGCATTACATGCTCTTCCTAATGTGTTCAATGATAGTAGTTGGTATCCGAACTCTGGTGCAACTAATCACATCACTCCATGTAATGTCCCGACCTATGTAGGGCCGTTACCGTACTTACTTAAACTATATCTCGGTTTTAAATACTTAAACTCATTTGAAAATTTGAGGATAAATTTTTTTTTATTTTTTATTTATTTTTAAACTCAAGCTTAAAAATCAACTTAGTCTCATACTTATATATATGTACTTATATACTTGTTTCGAAAGAGGTTGCGGAAAATCTGCGTAGTGGTATCCCACATCGCCCTTCACTTGCTGCATCGTCTCCATGGCCCACCAAGTAAAGCTGCAGGCATCTTACCTACAGTATGGAATATACTGATGAGCTTTCGCCCAGTAAGTATAAACATAATCTCACAAAAATATAACAAACATTGTATGACTTATGTATGATCCAATTATGATCGATTATGAATGTCTTAAGCTCCATCATAAACTTATTATGAACTTATTATCTTACTTAACATGTGGGCCCCTTGTGTACGTATCAATTGCGCACATTCTACAGAAAGTTAAGGTTTGCAAGATCCCTAATAATTCTGGGAATCATGAAACATAACCCTTCTGCATCAACAAAAGGTTTGAGAATTTTCTTGAACATACATGATCCTTTACGCATCAACAAAAGGTTGATATTGATTATACCCTCACACATCAACGGGAGGTTGATAATCGTATACATAACCCTTCACGCATCAACGGAAGGTCTGAATGTCTTGAACTTGAAACATGTATAATCCTCCACGATCTGGCGGGAGGTTGGTACGACACCTTACTTGTCTTATCTTATAATTTAAAGTATGTTCTTATCATGTGGTTTAATATTTGTTACCACTGCAGATTCTTCTGATCTGTCGACTAGAGTTATTCCCTCTAAGATGGTGACAGGGTCTCAAAATGGGATTTTTAAGCCAAAGATTTATGTAGCTACAACTTCTAAGGAACCGGTGAGTGTTGAGAGTACTCTTCGGCAGGAGAATTGGAAGCAAACCATGATCACAAAGTTTGAAGCTCTTCAGAGGAATAAGACTTGGACACTTGTTTCTCTTCCTAAGGAAGTCATGCCATAAATTGTAAGTGGGTTTTTAAAGCCAAAGATAACCCAAATTGTACTATAAATAATTATAAAGCTAGGCTTGTCGCTAAGAGTTTCCATCAACAAGCAGGTTTTAATTTCACTGAGATTTTCAGTCCAATAATAAAGCTTGTCACAGTAAGAGTTGTTCTTACAATTGCTCTCTCAAGGAACTGGAATGTTAGGCAGCTGCATGTGAATTATGCATTTCTTAATGAAGTGCTACAAGAAGATGTTTTTATGGAGCAATCTCCTGGTTTTGTTGATGGTAAGGCTCCTAATCTGGTCTGCAAGCTTCATAAAAGCACTATAAGGTCTCAAACAGGCTCCGAAGGCTTGGTTTGAGAGGTTGCATAGTGCACTACTCAGATTTGGCTTAATTTCCACTAAATCATATCATTTCTTGTTTGTAAAGAAGACTTCTACATATACTATTATTGTCTTGGTATATGTGGATGCTATTCTTATAACTGAGAGTGATAATTCAGTGATTTCTCAGTTGGTTACCTGCTTGAACAAAGAATTTGCTCCTAAGGATTTGGGTGAACTTCCTTGGTATTCAAGTTAAACATACTTCTGAGGGTATGTATTTGTCTCAAAGAAAACATATCACTGATTTGTTACAAAAGGCTAAGAT
>CM046362.1:7921965-8012088 GCA_025413025.1 Ficus hispida
TTAGAATGGACAAAGGTATGACTGACAGATTCGGTCAAAATTTGAAATTTCATGAAATGGTTTAATTTTTTGTTGTGATATTATTGAACGATGAAATAGGCCTTTTAGGTGCTGCTATGATACGATGGATGTGTTTAATGAATTATTATGAGCTTTTATTGATTTTATTATATTCATTATTCATGGCATGAACGGTTCTAAAGACGAGCACCCGAGAGCTCAATCCGCGTCACCATCGAAAAATTTGAAAGGTTAAGTAAGGCGTTTATGTAAGTACACTCTCACCTGCAACATGAATTAAAGATTTGAGAAGTATATGTTTTGATGTTGATAACAATGATGATGTTATGATATTTTTAAATAATACTTCTCCTATGATGACGTTTTGATGAAAAGTATATATATGGTATGTATATGTATTTTATGTTTTAAAATGGCGTTGTACACCCTTGATGATGATGATGATGATGTTGTCCGGTGAGCGGACTTTTGTCACCGTTGGTTTGGGATTTGCTACCCCAACCCTTCCGTGACTAGCGCGCTATGATGGTACAACGCCGGGCCCAATATATGACGGTTTTTAAAGTTAAAAAGTTTTTAAATGATGTTTATATTTATGATGATAAAAGAAAAATGTTTATTTATATTTGTGAGATTTAAGTGTCTTACTAAGCCCTTGCTTATATAAGTTAATTCATGTTGCAGATAAAGGAAAGGGTAAGTTATAGTGTTGGAGGAGCTTGGAGCGGATGGCGGGAAGATGTGTGATAGGAAAACGGGAGGAACGATCTTGAGATGGACATTTATAATTTCAAATGAAGTTTTGAGACTTTAATTTATTATTATTTGATTGAATGTTTCATATGGACTTAAATTTTATTTCATAATTGGATTTTGAAATATATATATAGATCATAATGAAGTTTATTTTGATATAGTTTTAAAAAAAAATTTCTAGAGTTTTTTTTTAAAAAATTATCTAAATAAAGTTTTCCGTAACGTAAAGATTTTTATTTCAAGCTTAATATTTTCCGTAATTTTATAAGAGATGAATGATTAAATAAGAAGCAAACTGTAACGGTCCGTGAGGGGTCGTTACAGATATGGTATCAGAGAGGTTTCCTATGTCCTATCATGCATCGCCACGTATCCACTTCAAACTTCTGCAAGTAAGTGATTAACTAATTTCCTTAAATAGAAATTTAAGAGTTGTGAGGTGATGTTCTATTTATGGAAAGTTTGAATCATGACTCGATATCCAAAAAAAAAAAAAAGAGGTCTCTTATTGACAATTTTGCTACTAACAAACGACTAAGATAAGATGGCAAGCGGACAAGGACGTACAATTCGAGGACGTGGTAATGGCCGACTGCAAGCCGAAGATGAGATTACTGTGGAACCTAACTTGACAGAAGTTATGGGGCAGTTACGTTAAGACCAACGAAGGGGTCTTGGACAAGTCGAAAATGAAGCAGCGGCAGAGCCTAATTTAGTAAAAATGGTGGTTCAACTTCAGAGGCAAGTTCAGGAATAACAAGCTCTCATTAACAATTTTCAAACTAATGCCAATAGAGTGGAAGTCCCCATTGATCCACCGGCTGCACAGCTAGTACAAAATAGAGGAGTTCGAGCAGCAACAAATCATGAGCCTCTGTATCTGCGATTCAAGGGGATGAAGCCTAAGGAATTCAATGGTTCAACTGACTTTTTGGTAGCTCAAGGATGGTTGAAGTCGATCGAGTTAGTCCTTAATTTCATAGGATTAACCGAGAATGAGAAAGTGAAATGTGCTTCCTACTATTTGATGGATGATGCTAGAATCTGGTGGGAAGGAATATAGCTGAGTAGGAATGTGAATCAGATGACATGGGAAGACTTTATCCAAGAATTTAACGAGCAGTGCCAATGAGAATTGTTGATAGATAGCTTTACAGTAATCTGATAGTACTCGAGATGTTTGACTATGACCTAATTTTAGGTATGGATTTCTTGGGAAAGTATAACGCGTCCATTGAATGCCGAAGACGTAAGGTCGTGTTTAATCCTGAACAAGATGATCGGTTTGAATTCAATGGTGATGCGAAGAAACAAGTTGTTCCTGTCAGCAATGAAGGCTCGAAAGATGCTAGTCAATGGCTGTGATGGTTTCTTAGCCAGTATCGTGGATAAGAAGAAAGAAGACAAATTGAAGCTTGAGGATACCTGTCGTACGAGATTTTAGTGATGTATTTCCGGAGGATTTGCCAGTTTACCACCAGATAGAGAAATCGAGTTCGAGATTGAGTTAGCACCGGGCACTAGGCCAATCTCTAAGGCACCTTATCGAATGGCACCTGCTGAATTGAAGGAATTACATGAGCAACTTCAAGAGCTATTGACCAAGGGTTTCATTCGCCCAAGTCATTCACCGTGGGGAGCTCCAGTTTATTTGTGAAGAAGAAGGACGGGACATGAACTCTGCATCGACTATAGGGAGTTGAACAAGGTGACCATAAGGAACAAGTACCCATTGCCAAGAATTGATGATTTATCGACCAATTGCAAGGTGCGACTGTGTTTTCGAAGATTGACCTATGATCTGGATACCACCAACTAAAGATCAAGGAAGGAGATATCCCCAAGTCAGCCTTCAGAACTCGATACGGTCATTATGAGTTTGTGGTCATGCCATTTGGGTTAACCAATGCCCCTGCTGTTTTTATGGACCTAATGAATAGAGTGTTTAAGGAGTTTCTGGATAAATTTGTGATAGTGTTTATTGACGACATTCTCATTTATTCAAAGACTCGAGACCAACATGAGAAGCATATAAGGACAGTTTTGCAGACATTGAAACAGCACCAGTTGTATGCCAAATTCTCTAAATGCGAGTTTTGGTTGGATCGTGTGGCATTCCTTGGTCATGTGATTTCTAAAGATGGCATAATGGTGGATCCTGCGAAGGTTGAGGCTGTTAGTAATTGGAAGAGACCAACCAATGCAAGCGAGATCAGAAGTTTCCTTGGTTTAGCAGGATATTACAGGAATTTGTAGCTGATTCTCAAAACTTGCTATGCCGCTTACAACGCTTACTCGAAAAGGAAAGAAGTTCGAATGGACAGAGGACTGCGAAAAGAGCTTTCAAGAGCTGAAGAGACGACTCACAAGTGCCCCAATCTTGACGATTCCGGATGGGGATGAAGGGTTGTAATTTATAGTGATGTTTCTAAAATGGGACTCGGTGCAGTCTTGATACAGAATGGGAAGGTAATTGCCTATGCTTCAAGGCAAATAAAGGACTATGAGAAGAACTATCCCACCCATGACCTAGAGTTGGCTGCCGTTGTTTTTGCATTGAAAATATGGAGGCATTATTTGTATGGAGTCCGATGCCAAATATACACCGATCACCAAAGTTTGAAGTACTTCTTCACACAAAAGGATTTGAATATGAGGCAAAGGAGGTGGCTTGAGCTAGTAAAGGATTACGATTGTGAAATCCTATACCATCCGGGAAAGGCAAATAGGGTAGCTGATGCGTTGAGTCGGAAGACCCCTGCCACGTTAATGTCCTTGAATGCGATGTCTAAGCCCCTTCAAAAGGAGATTTTTAATTTTGGGTTGGAGTTAATAATTGGGCAACTTTCTGCAATGACCTTGTCTCCAATTATTTTAGATGATATTCGGAGCAAACAAGACCTTGATCCAAGTTTTGTGAGGATTAAAAAGGAAATGCTTGAAGGGAAGTGTGAAGGATTTAGTGTGTGTGATGATGGAGTGCTGAAGCTTAATGGACGGTTATGTATTCCTAAGGACGAGGAGCTGAGGAAGAAGATTCTTGAAGAGGCGCACAACACCCCGTATATGCTTCATCCTGGTGCAACTAAAATATACATGGATCTTAAGAATAGTTTCTGGTGGTTCGGAATGAAGAAAGATGTAGCACACTATGTGAAGCATTGTATGACGTGCCAACAAGTTAAGGCTGAGCACCAAAAGCCAGGAGGGGTACTTCAGTCAATTCAGATACCGGAATGGAAATGGGAAGACATTGCGATGGATTTTATTACTGGATTGCCAAGGACTACAAATGGATATGATGCTATATGGGTGGTCATTGACAGATTAACCAAGTCAGCACACTTTCTTCCTATACGATTGACGTCTTCTATGGAACAGTTGGCAGAATTATATGTGAAGGAGGTCGTGAGGCTTCATGGTGTTCCCAGATCTATTATTTCGGATCGAGATAGTAGGTTTACCTCCCACTTCTGGAAGAGCGTTCAAGCTGCTATGGGTACAAAGTTGAAATTTAGCACGGCTTTTCATCCGCAAACAGACGGTCAGACGGAGAGGACGAATCAGACACTTGAGGATATGCTTCGAGCTTGTGCCTTCGACTTCAAAGAGAGTTGGTGTAAGTTTTTACCATTGGCTGAGTTCGCTTATAACAATAGTTATCAAGCGACGATTGGGATGGCTCCCTATGAGGCACTTTACGGAAGACGTTGTTAGTCCTCGATTTGTTGGCATGAGGCTGGGGAAAGAAACTAGCGGAGTCGGAACTTAAGGAGAAAACTGACTTTTTCAATAAGACGACTGAAGCATTGAAAGTGATTCAGCAGTGGATTGCCACAGCTCAAAGTAGGCAGAAAAGCTATGCGGATGTGCGTCGAAGGCCCTTAGAGTTTGAGGTTGGAGACTTGGTGTTTATCAAGGTTACCCCGATGAAGGGTGTGATGCGATTTGGGAAGAAAGGCAAGCTTTGTCCCAGGGATGTGGGACCATATATGGTGATTGAGCGTATCGGCAATGTGGCATACAAGTTAGATTTGCCTCAGGAGATGACATCTATCCACAACGTATTTCATGTTTCGATGTTGAAGAAGTATGTACCGGATCCATCTCACGTCATCCAACCGCAATCGATTCAGATTCAAGAGGATATGAGCTACGAAGAGATACCAGTTGAGATTCTTGATCGGAAGACAAAGACCTTGAGAAACAAAGAGATTCTCTTAGTAAAAGTTCTTTAGCGTAATCACAAGATGGAGGAAGCTACGTGGGAGCGAGAAGACGCTATGAGAACGAATTACCCAGAATTATTCTAAGTTTCGAGGACGAAACTTTTATAAGGTAAGAGGGATTGTAACGCCCCAAATATTACCTACCAATAGCGTTAGAAAATTAACATTAGAATTAATATAGATAATGTGATGAGATAGTAATTTTCTTAATTCTAATGTTATGTTGAGTTATTTTTTTTCACAGGTGACGCGACGAGAACTCGATGTGCTAGAACAAAGTTCATACCAAATGGATGAAATTTTAATGATAACTTGATAATTTTGTGTGATGGCTTAAATACATATATAATAAGAAATTGTTGCATTTATTTTGTAAGGCATATATTATATATATACACCATGTTTTGCTATACGGGTATATTATATGTTTATATTTATATACTATAACATATAAGTATATTTTATTTTGTATATATGCAGATTGTACTGCATATATAGTTGCCTTTATATACATAACGTACATATATAAATATGTATATATATTAAGTTATTTGATTAGTCAAATGTATATATATAATGTTATATGTATATATATGTGTATATTGGGAAATTTGGAGGAGGAAATGACGGGGAAAGGAAAGATTTTTGGCATTCCATTTAATCTACTAAATTCATGACTACCTTATTTGCTCAAAATGACAGCCCATAATCAAATATCAGAAAGTTTATTTCCAATTAATTCCTAATTTCCACACAATCTGTCATTAGTTTATCAAACCTCACTTTTTTGCATATCTCTCCCTCTCTTTCGTTCTCTCTATTCTTCACACGCACAAATAGAAAACAAACCCCCTCTTTTGCTCTCTCTAATATTTTCACGCACCAAAAAAAAAAATATATATATCCATCAACCTCTTGATTTGTTCTAATCTTTGGAGCCGAAATAAAGATTCAACAAGGTATGTTTTATTATTGTTTGACGAGGATGATTTTGTTATTTGTTTGGTTTGGGATGCTTCGAGGTCCGATGAATTTCTCGATGAGTTTCTTCGTGTTAGTTTGAAGAAAGGACGAGAAATATTTATCGAATGATGATCGAAAAAAAAATGGCGATATGGTTGATTTTGTGAACAAGACGAAATTATGGTTTTTGATTTCTTGATTTATGATTTCATTGGTATGGGGATTGAACAATTTTATGTGTTAGGAAGATGTCTTAGGGCTGTTTTGTGTATGTGTGTGTGTGTGTGAATCATGTATATGATGGTGATAATTTCTATATGTTCGGATTTGACCACTGCACTGACATTTTCCAGATTCTAAGACAAGAATTCCAAACAGATTTAAGGGTGCAAATGGACTCTATTTTTAATAAATTTGATATTGTTGGAAAGCCCTAGATGTCTATTTTCTTTTGAAATCAGTTTTATATCCTTTGGAGTTATGTGTGAGTTTTTATGATTTTTCAAATAGGCAGAGGTCGGACTGCCAAGTTCGGTAAAATTTTAATGATCAGATTTCAAAACTGTTTTTGAAAATCCAAACGGTCTCCGTTTTTAACAAAATTGATATTGTTAGAAAACTATAGATGTTTATTTTTATTTGGAATCAGTTTTATATCATTTGGAGATATCTGTAAATTTATGTGATTTTTCAAACAGACAGAGGTCCGGCTGCCAGTTTCGGTAAAAGTTTAGAAATCAATTTCAAAACTATTTTTAAGAGTCCAAACGGTCTTCATTTTCTATGAATTGGGTACCATTAGAAAGCTCTAGATGTCTACTTTTATTTAAAATTAGTTTCATATCATTTGGAGCTCTGTATGAATTTTTATAAATCTTAGAATGGACAAAGGTATGACTGACAGATTCGGTCAAAATTTGAAATTTCATGAAATGGTTTAATTTTTGTGTTGTGATATTATTGAACGATGAAATAGGCCTTTTAGGTGCTGCTATGATACGATGGATGTGTTTAATGAATTATTATGAGCTTTTATTGATTTTATTATATTCATTATTCATGGCATGAACGGTTCTAAAGACGAGCACCCGAGACCTCAATCCGCGTCACCATCGAAAAATTTGAAAAGGTTAAGTAAGGCGTTTATGTAAGTACACTCTCACCTGCAACATGAATTAAAGATTTGAGAAGTATATGTTTTGATGTTGATAACAATGATGATGTTATGATATTTTTAAATAATACTTCTCCTATGATGACGTTTTGATGAAAAGTATATATATGGTATGTATATGTATTTTATGTTTTAAAATGGCGTTGTACACCCTTGATGATGATGATGATGATGTTGTCCGGTGAGCGGACTTTTGTCACCGTTGGTTTGGGATTTGCTACCCCAACCCTTCCGTGACTAGCGCGCTATGATGGTACAACGCCGGGCCCAATATATGACGGTTTTTAAAGTTAAAAAGTTTTTAAATGATGTTTATATTTATGATGATAAAAGAAAAATGTTTATTTATATTTGTGAGATTTAAGTGTCTTACTAAGCCCTTGCTTATATAAGTTAATTCATGTTGCAGATAAAGGAAAGGGTAAGTTATAGTGTTGGAGGAGCTTGGAGCGGATGGCGGGAAGATGTGTGATAGGAAAACGGGAGGAACGATCTTGAGATGGACATTTATAATTTCAAATGAAGTTTTAAGACTTTAATTTATTATTATTTGATTGAATGTTTCATATGGACTTAAATTTTATTTCATAAATTGGATTTTGAAAATATATATATAGATCAATAATGAAGTTTATTTTGATATAGTTTAAAAAAAAATTTCTAGAGTTTTTTTTTAAAAAATATCTAAATAAAGTTTTCCGTAACGTAAAGATTTTTATTTCAAGCTTAATATTTTCCGCAATTTTATAAGAGATGAATGATTAAATAAGAAGCAACTGTAACGGTCCGTGAGGGGTCGTTACACCGAATCTTATAGTGAGGGTTTAAATTTGAGGGAAGACGAAGAATAAATTAGGCTCTGGCGGAGAAAAAATAAATCTATGAATTATAATTGCATGCAGAGTTATAGCTACGAACTTTTTCCTCGGCACAAATAATAATTTATCGCGAGAAAAAAGTCCTTGTTATAGCTCATTTATAAAAAATAATATTTAGTGCATAATTAATTTTAATAGTGAAAAGCTGGCTCAAAGTTGTAGCTAGGAAATTTTTCCTCACTACAGCTCTCCACTAACATATTGTCCAAAAATTTTGGCACTACATGAAAATTTTGTCTATTTTTATTTCCTGCCAATCATTGAACAGGGAAGCATTTCCTCACTACAGGTCTCGTACAGAATAAAAGTGTGAAATGATGCTGGAGCGGTCAAATTCATTGTAGCAAGTTAATATTTTCTCGCTATAACCACTTATTGCTTGGAAAAAATTCGCAGCTAAAAGTCATCCTAGCTAATACAACTTACTATTATGGTGAATGTAGCTGTCTCACGATTTGTTCCGATTTCATTTTCTCACTCGTTGTCAGTGAAATTGGATAATTCCAATTTTCTGATTTGCGGACAACAGGTTATATCTACCATTAGAGGCCATTTTCTTCAAAGCTTTGTGTTCAATGGGGCTTCTGCAATTCCTCCTCGTTTTCTGTCATTGGGAGATGCAGTTCTTAGAAGAGTCAGTCGAGTGTTTCAGAATTGGAAACGACAAGATCAACTTCTCATGAGTTGCTGCTTTTGTCAATGTCAGAAAGTATTCTTCCTCGCTTTGTGAAACTTCATTTTAGATTTGGAAACGTCTGGAGCAATACTTGCTTCTCAAACCAGAGCTAAGGTCAATCAGTTCAAGACAGTTCAAAAATACAAAGAAAGTTGTCTATTACTGAGTATCTGATTAAGAAAAAAGGTTTTGTTGATGCTTTAGCTTCTGTTGGTCATGTCTTCTCTGTAAAGGATCATGTAGATGTTATTTTTGAGGGTTTTTCTACTGATTATGATGCTTTTGTTGCTTCAATTAATTCTCATCCTAATGTGTACATTGTTGAGGAAATTGAGTCCTTGTTGATGGCTCAAGAGGCAATAACTGAAAAGAATGTGAAAGAACAAGACTCAGGCCCAGATGAAGCAAATCTTGCTACAAATCTTGCTGCTTCTTCTAATAGTTCCATTGGAAGACAGCAAAGGGGTTATGGTTTTGGTAACAATGGGAATCATTAGAATTCTCATTTTTCTAGAGGCAGACGAGGACAATTTGGTGGTTATCGTGGTGCTTTTTAGGATTTTGGGAGAGGAAATGGGTAGTTTCGTGGTAATTTTGGGTATGGCAGAGGACATGGCAAGTGGAACTTTGTTCAGAATTAGAATGAGAAACCTATTTACCAACTTTGCGGCAAGATTGGGCATGTTGTACATAAGTTTTATTACAGATTTGATAAGTCTTTTTAGAGTCCAGCTCAGATGAATGCAAATGTGGTGTTTTCTGGTTTATCACCTATGCAGGCATTACATGCTCTTCCTAATGTGTTCAATGATAGTAGTTGGTATCCGAACTCTGGTGCAACTAATCACATCACTCCATGTAATGTCCCGACCTATGTAGGGCCGTTACCGTACTTACTTAAACTATATCTCGGTTTTAAATACTTAAACTCATTTGAAAATTTGAGGATAAATTTTTTTTTATTTTTTATTTATTTTTAAACTCAAGCTTAAAAATCAACTTAGTCTCATACTTATATATATGTACTTATATACTTGTTTCGAAAGAGGTTGCGGAAAATCTGCGTAGTGGTATCCCACATCGCCCTTCACTTGCTGCATCGTCTCCATGGCCCACCAAGTAAAGCTGCAGGCATCTTACCTACAGTATGGAATATACTGATGAGCTTTCGCCCAGTAAGTATAAACATAATCTCACAAAAATATAACAAACATTGTATGACTTATGTATGATCCAATTATGATCGATTATGAATGTCTTAAGCTCCATCATAAACTTATTATGAACTTATTATCTTACTTAACATGT
Organism: Ficus hispida; assembly: GCA_025413025.1. Classification (NCBI taxonomy): domain Eukaryota; kingdom Viridiplantae; phylum Streptophyta; class Magnoliopsida; order Rosales; family Moraceae; genus Ficus; species Ficus hispida. The sequence goes on from CM046362.1 coordinate 7,931,971, forward strand.
GGGCCCCTTGTGTACGTATCAATTGCGCACATTCTACAGAAAGTTAAGGTTTGCAAGATCCCTAATAATTCTGGGAATCATGAAACATAACCCTTCTGCATCAACAAAAGGTTTGAGAATTTTCTTGAACATACATGATCCTTTACGCATCAACAAAAGGTTGATATTGATTATACCCTCACACATCAACGGGAGGTTGATAATCGTATACATAACCCTTCACGCATCAACGGAAGGTCTGAATGTCTTGAACTTGAAACATGTATAATCCTCCACGATCTGGCGGGAGGTTGGTACGACACCTTACTTGTCTTATCTTATAATTTAAAGTATGTTCTTATCATGTGGTTTAATATTTGTTACCACTGCAGATTCTTCTGATCTGTCGACTAGAGTTATTCCCTCTAAGATGGTGACAGGGTCTCAAAATGGGATTTTTAAGCCAAAGATTTATGTAGCTACAACTTCTAAGGAACCGGTGAGTGTTGAGAGTACTCTTCGGCAGGAGAATTGGAAGCAAACCATGATCACAAAGTTTGAAGCTCTTCAGAGGAATAAGACTTGGACACTTGTTTCTCTTCCTAAGGAAGTCATGCCATAAATTGTAAGTGGGTTTTTAAAGCCAAAGATAACCCCAAATTGTACTATAAATAATTATAAAGCTAGGCTTGTCGCTAAGAGTTTCCATCAACAAGCAGGTTTTAATTTCACTGAGATTTTCAGTCCAATAATAAAGCTTGTCACAGTAAGAGTTGTTCTTACAATTGCTCTCTCAAGGAACTGGAATGTTAGGCAGCTGCATGTGAATTATGCATTTCTTAATGAAGTGCTACAAGAAGATGTTTTTATGGAGCAATCTCCTGGTTTTGTTGATGGTAAGGCTCCTAATCTGGTCTGCAAGCTTCATAAAAGCACTATAAGGTCTCAAACAGGCTCCGAAGGCTTGGTTTGAGAGGTTGCATAGTGCACTACTCAGATTTGGCTTAATTTCCACTAAATCATATCATTTCTTGTTTGTAAAGAAGACTTCTACATATACTATTATTGTCTTGGTATATGTGGATGCTATTCTTATAACTGAGAGTGATAATTCAGTGATTTCTCAGTTGGTTACCTGCTTGAACAAAGAATTTGCTCCTAAGGATTTGGGTGAACTTCCTTGGTATTCAAGTTAAACATACTTCTGAGGGTATGTATTTGTCTCAAAGAAAACATATCATGATTTGTTACAAAAGGCTAAGATGTGGAATTGTAAGGCAGTGCTACTCTAATGGTTAGTGGTCTTAAGCTCTTAGCTTTTAGAGGTAAACCAGTGGAGAACGTTCAGCTTTACAGGAGTGTAGTTGGTGTTTTGCAATATATTACAATAACTAGGCTAGAAATTGTTTACAGTGTGAATAAAGTATTTCAATTCATGCAAAGTCCCAAGACTGAACATTGGGTAGCAATAAAAAGGATTTTGAGGTATTTAGGATTCTCTGGATGATGGGATTCATCTCAGGAAGACAACAAGCTTGGATTTGTTAGGCTTGTCTGTAGATTGGGCCTCTGATTTGGATGATAGGAGGTCTACTTCTGGCTCCTGTGTGTTCCTGGGTTCCAATCTTATCTCGTGGCAGTCAAAGAAGCAGCATACGATTTCTAGATCAAGTACAAGGGCCGAATATAGAAGCCTAGCAAATCTTGTTGCAGAGGTTACTTGGCTCAAGTCTCTCTTGTCTGAGCTTCATGTAGAAGAAAAGAGATTGCAAGTACTTTAGTGTGACAACCTAAGTACAGTTCTCCTTGCTGCTAATCCAGTTCTACATGCTAGAACAAAGCATATAGAACTAGACTTATATTTTGTCAAAGAGAAGCTTATACAAAACATATTGGTGTTAAGCACGTACCTAATCAAGATCAGTTAGCTGACACTTTAACAAAAGCCATTCCTAGTTCTCAGTTCAGTCCAATTAGACACAAACTTAGAGTAGAAAATCTTTCTACGTTGAGTTAGAAGGGGAATGATAAGATTGTATTTGGTTCAGCTGCTAAGTAGTTAGTTAGGTGGTTAGAACTCTTGTTACATGTGTACAAATTGTATTGGTTGTAGGATGAATTAGTTAGATAATCCTCAGCCTATTTATTTGTATATGACTCTTTCTTTATGATCAATAACATAATTCACTCTCTCTAGATTGCTTCGTTTCTCTCTCTTCGTTTTCCTAATAGGTTTCAAACATAGCCTAGCGGTAATGTAGGAAAGTAGGAGATTCGGTTTGATATAGCCGAATATTATGGGATGTGATTAGTTGTAAATATTCAGTTTTTAGTCAATCATGTAAAATAGGAAAGTTAGTTATTTGATAGTCTTTGTAGGGAAAGTTTCCCATTCTCTTTCTTTGAGTCCTCTATAAGAGGAGCCGTGTATTGTTCATTTGTGAATATAAGAATTCATTAATTCAGAATTCCTTTCTCTCTAAGTTTATATGGTATCAGAGCCGAAATTGGTTCTTTGATTCAGCCCTACACCTGCCTGTAAACACTAGTCCAATCCTAGTCGCCTCCTTGCAAAACTCGAATTAGCCACTATGTTTGATTTATCCTCAGAATCTGCTCCTTCATTAGCCTCTCTCCTAAATTCCTCCAATAACACCATTTCACAAGCCCCAACATCCGACTCCCATTCTGTCCAGATCACCACAATCCGCCTAAATGGTGATAACTTCTTGCAATGGTCTCAGTCAGTTCGAATGTATATTCGTGGGCGTAGAAAAATTGGTTACTTGACAGGAGATAGGATGGCACCAGCCCCTGAAGACCCGGCTTATGCTACATGGGATGTAGAGAATTCGATGGTCATGACATGGCTCGTCAATTCCATGGACGAGGACATTAGTTCGAATTATATGTGCTATTCCACGGCTAAGGAACTTTGGGAAAACGTTAACCAAATGTATTCTGATTTGGGAAATCAGTCCCAAGTTTATGAGTTGACTTTAAAACTGGGAGAGATTCGGTAGGGGGAGGAGACAGTCACCAAGTACTTCAAGTCGCTGAAACGGTTGTGGCAAGACATGGATTTGTTCAATGACTATGAATGGAAATCCACTGATGATGCCAATCATAACAGGAAAACCGTGGAGGCTCACCGAATTTACAAGTTCCTTGTAGGGCTGAATGTGGAGTTCGATGAAGTAAGAGGAAGACTCATTGGCAGATCACCTTTTCCCTCTCTTGGTGAAGTTTTTGCAGAGGTTCGAAGAGAAGAAAGCTGGAGGAACGTGATGTTAGGCAAGAAGATTACCAGCGGGGGTGTAGAAACTTCTGTTTTAGTCACTTGTGATGCTACTGCTAATAAGGTAGCAAGTTACCCGAGGAAGGCCGAAGACAAGCCACGGGTCTGGTATGACTACTGTAATCGTCCTCGCCACACCCAAGAGACCTGTTGGAAAATTCACGGTAAGCCTGCCAATTGGAAGAGCAGGAACATCCGTGCACCTCCTACTGCCAATGAAGCCAAAGCAGGTCTATTCAGCAAAGAGCAGATGGATCATCTTCTTAAACTGCTGAAATCCAAGTCATCATCCGGTATTCCTAATGTTTCTCTTGCCCAAACAGGTAGTGAACCTTATGCCCTTTCTTGTTGTTTAGAATTTGCTCCATGGATCATTGATTCTGGGGCTTCCCATCACATGACCAGCCTTTCAAACCTATTTAGTTCCTACTTACCTTGTTCTGGTTTAGACAAAATTAGAATTGCAGATGGTAGCTTCTCACCAATTGCAGGAAAAGGTTTGGTAAAACTTTCAAAAAATATTAGCCTTAAATCAGTACTACATGTCCCTAAGCTAGCTTGTAATCTCTTGTCTATTAGTAAACTTTCCCAAGACTCTAATTGTCGTGTTATCTTTTTTTTATTCTCATTGTGAATTCCAGGACAATAACTCGGGGAAGAAGATTGGCAGTGCTAGAATGGTGGATGGACTTTACTACTTCGATGGTGACTCTTCTAGTAATAAAATAGCTCAAGGATTTGGTAGTGTTAGTTCTACTCCTGCTTATGAACAAATAATGCTTTGGCATCTTAGACTAGGACATCCTAGTTTTCCATATCTCAAACATTTATTTCCTACTTTATTTAAGGGTTTGGATCTTTCTGTTTTTCATTGTGAAAGTTGTTATTTATCCAAGAGTCATCGTACTACTTATGTGCCGAAACCTTATGTTCCTTCAAAACCTTTTTACTTAATTCATAGTGATGTTTGGGGGCCGTCTAAAATTACCACTATTTCCAAGAAAAAATGATTTGTTACATTTATTGATGATCATACCCGATTGTATTGGATTTACTTAATGAGTGAAAAATCTGATGCTAAAAAATTGTTTAAGGATTTTTACAACATGATTGCAACTCAATTTCAAACTAAAATCCATATTCTTCGTACTGATAATGGCACAGAATATTTCAATGAACAATTGGGAATGTTTTTAAAAGAAAATGGTATTTATCACCAGTCTACTTGTATAGACACTCCTCAACAAAATGGTATTGCTGAAAGGAAAAATAAACATCTTCTTGAAGTGGCTCGTGCTATAATGTTTTCCATGAATGTTCCCAAATATCTTTGGGGCGAAGCTGTCTTAACATCTTCGTATTTAATAAATAGGATGCCTACTCAAGTTTTGCAATATAGCACACCCTTAGATTGTTTTAATAAAATATTTCCTCTATCACGGATTCATTCAAATTTACCACCAAAAATTTTTGGTTGTACAGTTTTTGTTCACATTCCAAGTCACTTTAGGTCCAAACTTGACCCGCGGGCTGAGAAGTGCATTTTTATCGGATATGCCCCAAACAAAAAAGGCTATAAATTTTTTAATCCTTACACAAAAAAGGTACATGTGAGTATGGATGTACATTTCTTGGAACAAAAACCTTACTTTCACAAAAATTTTCTTCAGGGGGAGAATATAGGAATGGACGAAAATTTTTGGGATTTATCCCCTGTTCCATTACCATATACTATCTTGAATTCTACTCCTATTCCTTCCTCTCAAAATCCGAATCCTATTACTACTATGTTTGAAAAAACAAATGAGGAGATTTGTGATAAAACTATTGAAAAACCTAGTAAAAATATGTCAAACATTGATGTTCATACAACAGAGGGAGAAACACTACCGACAGATCAGAACACTGAGTTATTGGTTTATAGCCGCAGGAGACTACATCAAAAGAGACAAAGTCCATCTATGATTCTAGAACACCCCGGGAACTAGTACCCAGGATATTACAGGTATTCCTAATAACCCTGATTCAAATTCAATTCATGAGCCATCAGACTTAGATATTCCAATAGCTCTTAGAAAAGGAACTCAAACCTGTACTAAGTTTCCTATTGCTAAATATCTGTCCTATAAAAAGCTTTCACCATACTATAGGGCCTTTACCTCAAAAATATCACACCTGTTTGTTCCTAGAAATATTCAGGAAGCCTTGGATGATCTAAATTGGAAATTAACAGTTTTAGAAGAGATGAATGCTTTGAGAAGAAGTGGTACCTGGGAGATAGTGGAGCTACCTAAAGAAAAAAGGACAGCGGGTTGTAAATGGGTCTTTACTATGAAGTGCAAAGCAGATAGTAGTGTGGAGCGATATAAGGCGAGACTAGATGCTAAGGGATTCACCCAGACCTTTGGTATTGATTATCAAGAAACATTTGCTCCTGTTGCCAAGATAAACTCAATTCGAATCTTGTTGTCTCTGGCGGTGAATTTTGACTGGCCCCTAAACCAGTTAGATGTAAAGAATGCCTTCTTAAATGGAGATTTAAAGGAAGAAGTTTACATGAGCCAACCTTCGGGTTTTGAAAAGAAGCTAGGACCAAGTAAGGTTTGTAGGTTAAAAAAGTCCTTATATGGTCTGAAGCAGTCACCAAGAGCTTTGGTTTGAGCGGTTTGGGAGAATTGTAAAGAAATGTGGTTACTGTCAGAGTCAGGCTGATCATACAATATTTTACAAGCACAACAAGGGAGGCAAGGTAGCAATCTTAATTGTCTATGTTGATGATATAATTTTGACAGGGGATGATGTTGAAGAGCTAGGAAGACTAAAAAAGGAGTTGGCAGCTGCGTTCGAGATCAAAGACTTGGGCACATTAAACTACTTTCTTGGTATGGAGTTTGCTAGATCCAAGAAGGGTATGTTTGTCAGCCAACGAAAATATGTTCTTGATCTACTCAGTGAAACAGGTCTACTCGGGTGTAAGCCAGCCGATTCACCAGTGGAACCTAATCTAAAGTTATAGCCAGCCAAGACCAAGGAGGTGAAAGATAGAGAGCAATATCAGAGGTTAGTTGGAAGATTAATTTACTTGTCGCATATGCGTCCTGACATAGCGTTTGCTGTTAGCTTGGTTAGTCAGTTCATGCACTCACCCGGACTAGAGCATTTCGAGGCAGTCTTTAGGATCCTTAGATACCTCAAGGGAACTCCTGGAAAGGGTTTGATATTCAAGAAACGTGGCCATTTACAAGTTGAAGCATATACGGATGCAGATTGGGCAGGGAGTGTTAGTGACAGACGATCAACTTCTGGCTATTGTACATTTATTGGAGGTAATCTTGTTACGTGGAGAAGTAAGAAACAAAATGTTGTTGCTAGGAGCAGTGCTGAAGCAGAAGTCATAGCTGTTGCTCTTGGAATTTGTGAAGTTTTATGGATTAAGAGGTTACTAGAGGAGCTAAAAACCTCTAATCCTTTGCCTATGAAGATCTACTGTGATAACAAAGCAGCAATTTCTATCGCTCACAATCCTGTCCTCCATGATTGAACAAAACATGTAGAGGTGGATAAGCACTTCATCAAAGAGAAGTTAGAGACCGGACTGATTTGTATGCCGTATGTCTCCACAGCAGAGCAAGTTGCAAATGTACTTACTAAGGGACTACCGAAGAAGAAGTTTGATGATTTAATTAGCAAGCTGGATATGGAAGATATCTTTAGACCAGCTTGAGGGGAAGTGTAGGAAAGTAGGAGATTCGGTTTGATACAGCCGAATATTATGGGATGTGATTAGCTGTAAATATTCAGTTTTAGTTAATCATGTAAAATAGGAAAGTTAGATATTTGATAGTCTTTGTAGGGAAAGTTTCCCATTCTCTTTCTTTGAGTCCTCTATAAGAGGAGCTGTGTATTATTCATTTGTGAATATAAGAATTCATTAATTCAGAATTCCTTTCTCTCTAAGTTTATAGGTAATACCATACCACTCCACCTAAAAATGCTGAATTCGAATCCCCTCATCCCAAACTTTAAAATATAAATAAAAAAATCAAAAGTCTATCACATATCAAATTCAACTATTCAACTCCTGTAATATAAAACATGGAAACTGTTTTTATTTCAATTGTTAGATTAAAGCTGAAATCTAATATCATAACAGCAATTACATGTAATTTTCAACGATTTATGAAATAGGGTCTTAAGAATTTTGTGAAACGTGTATATATAAAACCAAGTTGTTGACAAAAAATTAATCGTCAAAAAAAAAAAAAAAGAAACCTCCAAATTGACCCGCAGACTAGGAGACACTGCAGCTCTATGCTAGTTGCCGGTGATGTTCGCAGCTATTGCTGAGAGTGGCCACCAGTAGTGTTGGGATGTGGGATGGTCAGGTTACGGCAGATCTAGCTCTTAGTGTTTTTATTTTGAGAATAACAAACGTAAATTTAGGGTTTTCCAAATTTTGGGGGTTTATTTATTTTTTCTCTTACTTAATTTTAGTTTTCAGAAAAAATTTAAGCCTTTTTTGTACGACGTCACCCTGAATTTTTCCTATATGACAATATAGTCCCTGAACTAAAATTTCTGTTAATTGACCCCCTTAAATTTAAGAATCCTTGCATGACAGGTTCTTTTGCAAAGTTTTTTTTTTTTTTTTGAATAAAAGTTTGGATTTTATTAAGAAGGCAAATCAGCTAAAACAGCTCTCCCAATATACTGGAGTACAACATCCAAACCAACAAACTCGTCACAAGAAAAGACAGAGTTGACTAACAGGTGGGCTACCATATTTCCATTACGAGAGATATGGCAAAAGCTTTTGGATATCAGAGATAATAAGTTTAGGATCACCAAGAGTTTTCAAAGAACACACGACGTTAACTACTCGAATAGTGTAGGTTTCAATAGCAGATATTTGTAGCCCACATGCCATGGCAAATTTTAAACCTTCTTGAAGAGCCAAACATTCGGCAACATATGGAGAAAAGGACCCCACTAATCTTTTAGCAAAACATGCAACAACAGTCTCGCTTGAGTCTCTCGCCACCCCTCCAATCCCAGCAAAAGTGCCACCCACCTTAAGTTTTGCATTAACATTAAGTTTAAGGCAACCAGCATCCGCTGCCTTCTAACGCGTTGATTGTACTAGACAAGGATTAGATATTATTACTTCAATGTTATCACAGGTCTGAAATTCACCTAGAAGATGCCCTGCCATCTCTACCACCTCCTCATAACTCTTCCATTTAGATTCAAAAACCTCAAGATTGCGAGACCACCATATTACATACACAAGCATAGTAAAGACCTTGAGCTCTCTAGACTGTGCTTTTGTCGCGCTGTCATGCAAAGTCCATCAAAGCCTCGTACATCTAGCATATGCAGCTTTAGCCATACTGAACTCTTTTCCCAAATCTTGCTTACTCTATTACAGGACCATAAGGAATGCCAACCCGTTTCAGTATTAGCAGCACGGCGACAACAAAGAGGATTACAATCCACACCCCTCTTTGACATGTTGACCGAGTTGGGGAGTATATCGTGGAAAGCTTGCCACATGAAATCTTTAACCTTACTTGGAATTTTCAGGCTTTAGAGACATTTCCACCACATATTATTCACCCCCGCTTTTGAAGACTTTGAATCGCACACCAGTTTGCTCGCCATCCAATGACCAGACCTGACAGTGTAGCACCCCTGTTTGTCGAAATGCCAAACTAGGCAAGCTTGAGCCTAGTTGTGGCCCAATGGAATCCTCAAATTTACTACTACATTTATTGGCCAAAAGATTGAATTCAAAGCTTCACATCCCATATGCCCTCCTTTATATAGTCCAAGAACCTCCAATCACAAGTGAACTCTAAATTAACCGTCACCGACCTGAAAGAGTAAGGCCGTGGAATCCAAGGTGATTGGAATGCAGTGATATCATCCCCATTCCCAACTCTCCAACGAACTCTTTTCAATAACAAGTCCTGACCGCACATAAAATTACACCAAATATAGGAAGCATTATGGCCTACCTTTGCATCAAAAAAAAAAAGAGGAATCTGGAAAATATTTAGCTTTCAAGACACGACAAACCAAAGATGAAGGATTTTGTAAAATCCTCCAACCTTGTTTTGCCAAAAACGCTTGATGGAAAGCTCCGTTAAGAATTCCCAATGTGGGCCTCATTATAGTCTGCCACCGACAAACACAATTAAGAATTCCCAATACCTTAGTCATAAAAGCTCTTTCAACCAAGTCCCAATTCTTTTGAAAAAAGACTACATGAAACCGTCTGTGCTGATGCTTTGTTAGGGCCCATAGCAAATAACGCCTCCTTAACCTCCTCTGCCTTAATGATAAAACCCTCATCAACAGTTTGCTTACCCTTTGAATCTTCCAGACTACGAATAGCATTCTTCTTCCTCTGTGCTGAAGCTTTACAGTGGAAAAACTTTATATTTCTGTCTCTGCCCCATAGCCATTCAATCCGTGCCCTTTGCTTCCAATAATACTCTTCCAACGCAAGGATCCATTCCAACTCATATTCTGCCTCCACCCTCTTTTTCCTAACCACCTCAGAGGATTGTAAGTCATTAAGCTCTTCAACCTTCTTTTAGAGTTCCCTATTTTTTAAAGCAATGTTCCCAAAAGTTTTCTTGCTCCAACACTTTAATTCTGAAGCACAACCCTCCAATCTAGAGCAAAAAGAATTAAAATCTCCATTGGATCCATTCCGAACCCAAGCCTTCCACAATACCTCTTTAAAACCTCCATTCGACATCAAAAGGGGATTGAAAAGGAATCTCTGCTTCTTCTCCAAATTACCCTCTAACCGTTGCTCACATTTGAGAAAGAGGATGACAGTCAGTGATCGCAGCTACAGTAATCCAAATGATTGACCTCATAATGAGGAAATAAGCTGCGCCAAGCATCTGTCCCTAGAAAATGATCCAGCATCTCTTCAACATTTCCCTCCCCTCCATGATTCTTCCTCCAAGTGAAAGGGGGTCCTAAAAATCCAAGATCAGTCAAACAACACTCCTCCAAAGCCTCGCCAAAGTGTCGCATACTTGCATAAGGTCTATCGCTGCCCCCCTCATTTTCATTTAAAAAGAGAATCTCGTCAAAATCCCCTCCCACAACACAGGGTAGAGATAAAAAGTTCTCCAAACAATTAAGAAGTCTCCACGTATGTTGCAGTTAACTCCGATCTGGATAGCCATACAATCTCGTAAACCTCCAATCAGGACCTTAAGGCCTCAAAATGGAAGCATCAATATGATGCTTTGAGCTACTATTCACCGTTACCTCCACTTCATCATTCCACAAAAAAAAAATAATAATAATAATCCTCCACCACGTCTAACACAATCAACACGAATTCCATTGCTAAAACCAATCCTCTCTTTGAGCGTAGAAGCCGCCCATCCAAACAGTTTAGTCTCGAATAAAAGACTAAACTGGGGGAATTACTAAGAATGAGTATCTGTAGACGATCGAACGCATGAGGATTCCCCAAACTCCATGCATTCCAGCATAAGATATACATTGGTTCTGGCGGGGACGTACCACTACCAATATATTTGAGTTTGTACTATCACCTAAAACCACCCTGATCTTCTTGTCACCCAGCCCTAGCTTGTCATCAAGCCCTCTTTTCCTCTTGATGGCACCATCCTTCTACTCAGCGATCTCGTCCTCATTCGTCCGACCCCGAGACTTCCATTTACATGCCTGTCGTGCAGAATTAGACTCCACACTCCCTACTACAAATGTAAACTCAAACCCGGAAGCATTCCCATCACCCGTGGCCATTCCGTTACTAGCCCACAATTCATTAACCATACGAAGGGTTACAGCACATAAAGATAGAGATGAGCCTGCCCTCAGACATACGTAACCCAATGGTAGCATGCACATAATTATTATTGGTCACGTGAGTTGCATACACATGCTCAATACCAAAAGTCAACTTTTCCATAAAATTCTCCAACATATTACGTTGCCCCAAATTAGTAGTAACCACCTCATCAGATTTCTTCCGAAAAAGGAAACCCTCCTCTACAAGGAAACTTTCTTAATTCTTAGATTGAAGATCCTTCGCAGATTTGGCATCCTCTCTGAAGCCCTTTCCCCTGTCTGTCACCTATCCCCGGTGTTGACTGTAACTTGAACCTCCATGATTCCTCCTCATCCGCTCCCCCCGTCGTGAGAAAGGTCAACTTGGTTGACGAGAGAGAAATAGTTCTAACGCCAGTTGAAGCCAATGTCCGTAAGGGAGATCAAATTCTGAGATTCCCACCCCTCCCCCACTAAAGTGGCATTCCTTTTTAATATGACCGATCCGGCCACACCAGAAGCAAAAGTCTGGTAGTTTCTCATAGACAAGATAGCCCCACTCCACCAGACCACCGCTTCCAAGCTGGAGTTGAACCCTTCATTGCAGGGGTTTGGTGATATCGATCTTTGCTCTCATGCGAAGATATTTTCCCATACACTTACCATCTCCGTTCTTAACCACATCCATGAATTTGCCAATAATATTACAGACGACCTCCCCCATCTCTGGGCTCATACCAGATGGTGGCAAATTGTGAACGTGCACCCAAAAGTTTATCCACATGAAGTCTTCATAGTCCATACACTTCTCAGCATCATAAGGTTTCGAAACTAGTAAACAACGATCGAAGATCCATGGTTCCGACTTTATCACCAGATCCCTCTCCAAAGTATCTCTAAAAGAAAAAAGAAAAAAAATTGCATGCCACCTCATTGATAGAGAGCCCTTTCTTCACTCGCCAAAGCTCAAAGATTGTGGAGCAATTTCCCAAGAGTGCAATTTCCCTAACAAACCCTATTTGACCACCTCATCTCCCTTCACCATGACATCATCCAAAACCCTACATACCACATCTTCAGAGAGCCACCACTTATGCTCCAAATCATCCATCGAAACCGATTAGGAATTCGACCAAAGTAGCAAAACCCTACACGCACATGGTATCTAGGAATTCGACCAAAGTCAACCTCTCATAGAAACCCTAGAGAACTGTTCTGGATTTTGCGAACTTGGGTTTATTAAAAATATTAAATAAAACCAAAAATATATGTAGTTCCAGTTTATAAGAATTATTATATTATCATATTTGCTAGTCAAAATATATTTATTTACCAGGTAACATATATATTTTGTTAAGAGTAATTAAATATATTTACAAGTAAATAGAGGTATTTACTTGATTTGCAAAATAGAAAAAAAATGAAAATAATAAAATTAAATCTAATATATACTTGATAAATCCATTTTATTTTACTCGGCAAATCTAAATATTTGCACGTAAATAAATGGCTTTAATTAGAAAAAATAAAATAGATTTACTAAGGTAGATAAAAAATCAATAAATCAAATTATTTACGTGTAAATCGTATAATAAAAGCATTAAATTTATTATTACTATTTACTTGATATAAAATTGGAAATCCATTTACTGGATAAATCTATTTTATTTAACTCAGTAAATCTATATCGTAAATATTTAGATTTTTGAATTAAATAAAATGAATTTACCAAGTAAAATCAGTAAGAGAGATAAAAAAGCAGTAAATCTAATTGTTTACCCATAAATCTTCAAACTATTTATAAATCCGTTAATTGATTTAGTGTACAACTTTGTTTTTTTAATCTAAATTTGATATTTTATAAATCCTTTTTTAGAGTAGTAAATCTAAATATTTGCACATAGTAAGTAAATTTATGTACTAAAATAACATATATTTATGAAAGTGTAAATGGTGGGAAAAAAATATTACAAAAAAATTGTCATTTTGGCTCAGGAATATCACTTGCAGCATGATGTGCCTATTCGTCACGAAAAACAGCATACGTTTGTGTGATGCAAGAATCACACCCCAATTTTGGTGGGTGAAAATATTCACAAAAAGTTGTTCATTTCGCACAGGAATATTGATTGCGGCCTTATGTGCCTATTTGTAATACCCCTAGCCGGTTTAGCCTTGAACTAAACCTAATTAGAATATGTCACTAAACCATATATTCATAAAATTTCACGATAACACAAAAACATAATATTGTAAAGGCAAGATAGTCGTATGATAAGATTAATAAAAAGAATATTTACAGAACTCTTCTCACAGTTTAGTCAAAAAAATAGGAAGAGTCCATATTACAATTATCCCATATTGTTAGTACTATTCGAAAGAAAACTGTGTAGTGTAGTCCGTAAAGTTATTTGATAAGCATTTTTTTTTTATGAAACATCTTTAGTTTAGTATGTACATGGGTTCTGTGACATCAGCTTCCTAAAAGAGGTTCAGCCTGTCACTATATTGCTTCCTCATTACTTCTCTTCCTCACCTGTACCATGAAACTTTAAAGTGAGCTAAAAGCCCAGTAAGCGGAACATAGTTAAACACAAAACCTTTAAAATTACAATCGTTATCTAAAATATAATTTTCAATGGATTTCAAATCTTGTTATAGCAAATAGAAATTCAACCCAACATTTAAAACATAACATGAAAACTCTTGAGATATGGCACAAATTGGGCTTAAGCTACAGAATCATTTACCATTCATTTCTTTTAAATTTGGCCAAACACTTTCATTACTGTCATTGGGATCCCAAACGTTGGTATCAGTCATGTCCCTTTCGGGACCCATCCGTGGGTATCAGTCAGTCCCAATGACATATAAACATTCCATAGATATTCCCATCATTCCATAGGCCATATCTAAAACTTTGTAAAACTTTAAAACATTATAAACACATTATAAAAGCTTTCAACAAATCATACATTCTCTTAGCTTTCCTACTTGCAAATCATACCATTTCCAATAAAGTGAAACATTTGTCAAAAACCTTGAAATGCTATATCATATACTTTTTAAGTTTCAATGATACAGTAAGTAGAATTCCTACTTACCTCTTTAAAATTGAACTCCCACAGAGAGATTGACTCCACCATAGCGAGGAAGTTGATCGAGCTTGTCCTAAGATCCAAGATCAAGTCATTTTGCTTTTTTTTTTAAATATATATTCAATCCATTACCAATCATATAAAATAGAAAAATATGCGTTATAATATCACCTTTCAACATTTTAAACCATTTAAGGTCCTTAGGACAATTTTTAAGCACAAACAAAAATTTCTTCCTAGTGGCTGTCCACCAGTTTCCAGCTACAGGACCCAACATTTAAAAATTCACCAAAAATCCGTTTTACAGCATTTTCATGTGAAATTTTGTACGCAGCATGCTTCATATGTCTACTTTAACGCCACAAAATTTCAGCTTCAAATACAGGGTATAGACAGAGAAACGAATTTCGGAACCCTAGTGCTCTGTTTTACAAATTTCAGTCAAACATTTTTACAAACACCTCTTATGCCACTTCATAAAATACGTTAAAAACAGTAAAACTCTTTTACAATCATATCTCACAATGTTTTACATCACCAACAACATTGAATTATTAAAAATCTTGAATTAAATCAGAAATTTCACATTTGGGTTCAAATCCAAGTATACATTCAACATATAGCATCTCAACTTAAAACCTCAAATTTCCAACTTTGAAAAGCTTCAAAATCCACTAAAAACCCTACTTAAAACTGACCTTAGATAGCTTGTACAATTCGGGCTCCAAAAATGACGCCAAACCCCACTTTGAGCTCAACTAGCTTGAAAGAAAATGGTGTTTGTGTGGAAATCCGAAAATGAGTTTTGAGTTTTCTCTCTCTCTCTCTTTCTCTCTCTCTTGCTGCGCACCTTTCTACCTTGCTTACAAATGGTCGGTAAGCAGCCCCTATTGTAGATAATCACCCAAAAAAAATACTTGGATAAGAAGGTGTATACATTCACCGAAACTTGGATAGCAAGGTTTATCCAATTGGATAACCATTATGCTTGAATAACGTGGCACTAAAGGATAGAGTGGACAGCTAGCAAAACAATTCCTTAAAAATTACATAAAATGCCTAAAAGACTTTAAAATTATGCTAGATCCTTTAAAATATATTTTCTTTGCAAATAAGTCCATAAAAACTTTAATAAACTTCATTTAAAGTAGACTTTAACTTTAGATTACCATTCTTATACAAACAATCTTATGGACCAAGCACATTGAGCAACTTCACTTCCGGCGGTTGTCAACTCTCCTCTGCACAATTACTAAAAAATGTTGTTAAAAAATTTTCAGTAGTACATAAATACTAAAAAAAACATTTCATATAACATGATTAACATTACTACTAATAAATACTTAATAATAATACTAATAAGATACTAAACATACTTGTAAACTCAGTTATTTTAAATTAGTTAAGCTCGGTATTACACTATTTGTCACAAAAAATAGCACATATTTGTGCGATGCGAAAATCATGTTCCAATTTTGGCAGGTAAAAAAATTCTAAAAAAGCTATTCATTTAGGGACAGGAATATTGCTCTCGGCCACTTGTGTACCTATTAGTCACAAAAAATGGCACACGTTTGTGTGACCCTAAAATCACGCCCTAGTTTTGTCATGAAGAAAATTCAAAAAAGTTATCATTTCAGCATAGGAATAAGTTCGGGGCCTACTATGCCTATTTGTCACAAAAAAACGGCACATGTTTGTGTGATGCGAAAATCACGCCCCAATTTTGGCGGGAAAAAAATTTGAAAAAAACTATCGTTATGGCACAAGAATATTACTCACGGCCTCCTGTGCTTATTCATCATGAAAAACGACATACATTTGTACGATGCAAAAATCACACCTCATTTTTGCATGGGAAAAAATTCAAAAAAAGTTGTCATTACAGCACAGGATTATTGCTCGTGGCCTCCTATGCCTATTCGTTAGGAAAAATGACACCCATTTGTGCAACGCGAAATCATGCCCCTTGTTTGGCAAGAAAAAATTCGAAAAAGTTGTTGTGAAGGCACAAGAATAATGGTCGCGGCCACCCAGGCCTATTCGTCATGCAAAATGGCACAAGTTTGTGCGACATAATAATATGTCCCCGTTTTGGTGGGAAAAAAAAAAAAGGATCGAAAATAGTTGTCATTTCGACAAAGAAATATAGCTCACGGCCTACTCTACCTACTCGTCATGAAAACTGCACAAATTTGTATGACATGAAAATCACGTTGGCTAGAAAAAGATTCGAAAAAAGCTATTGTTTTGGCACACGAATATTGCTCATGGCCTCATGTGCCGATTCGTCATGAAAAATAGCACACGTTTGTGAGACGCGAAAATCACGCCTCTGTTTTGGCAGGAAAAAAATGATAAAAAACTTGTTGTTTCAGCACAAGAATATAGCTCGCAACCTCCTGTGCCTATTCTTCACAAAAAACAACATACGTTTATGCAATACGAAAATCATGCCCCAGTTTTTGCAGGAAAAAAATTCAAAAAAAGTTATTGTTTAGGTACAAAAATATAGCTCACGGCCTCCCTGTGCCTATTTGTCAAGGAAAAAATGCACGTTTGTGCGACACGAAAATCATGCCCCAATTTTGGTAAAAAAAATTCAATAAAAGTTGTCGTTTCATCACAAGAATATTGTCACGGCATCTTGTGCCCATTCGTCACAAAAAATGACACATTAGTGCAACGCGAAATTCAAGCCCTAGTTTTGATGGGAAAAAATTTCGAAAAAAGTTGTCGTGTCAACATAAGAATATTGCTTGTAACCTGTTGTGCCTATTCGTTAAGAAAAATGGCATATGTTGTACAACGCGAAGATCAAACCCCATTTTTGGTGAGAAAAAGATTCAAAAAAAGTTGTCATTTCAGCACAAGAATATGACTCGCGATCTCCTGTGCCTATTCGTTATGAAAAACGGCACATGTTTCTACGACGTGAAAATCACGCCCCAGTTTTAGTGGGAAGAAGATTCCTTGTGTCCTATTATTATTAAGTTTTCTTCTTTTCGATAGTTAATGATAGGTTATTCTTTTTATATTTTCTAGTTAGCCTATATAAACCTCTTTTAATATATTAATTTGATCGACTAATTTGAATAAAGAACCCTAACTTTTTATTATTCTCAAATTGTTTCTTGGTTCTACAAATACGACATTGATTCTTTTGACGATTTTTGCCGTCTTTCTTTTTGCAATCGGATTCCCATGGTTGGAAACGCATATGACAAAGTGGGAAGGTATAGATGACAGTGTAAAAGAAGAAAAGGGGAAGAAATTGGGGAACGATAATACTGATTTTGTTTTTTATTTTGGTTTTTTTGTTATCTTTTAATTTATGATTTTGAATTTAATTTCAAATTGGCGTTATTACAGAGAGAAATCAATGACCCCTTTTCTAGGGAGAGTCTGATCCTTTTTTTTTTCTTTCTAAAACTAAATTTATTTGGGTATTTTAATCAACACAAAATGATCATATTTTCTTTTTATTGAAATTTATAAATAAATATTTTTGTACATTCTTTAAGATCATGACTCAAATTTGGTCATATAAATTTCTCCAAAAAAAAAAAAAAAGGCCATGTAGATTTATTCAAAAAAAAAAAAAGACCCTATAAATCAACCTAGATATAAAACCATTTATTGTAGAGTGATTTTGTAAGAATACTATAAATTTAGCACCTCCTTATAATTTTGCCCTCCATAAGAGTAAAGATGATAATTTTATTATTTTTAACATTTAATTAAATAATTAAATAAAAAAATAGTAAATAAACAAAAAAAACCCATATCTCTTTCTTTTCTTCTATTTTTTATTTTTGAAATATTTTCTGCTCGTCGGTCGATCTCCAACTGCCAGTCGTCAGCCGACCGCCGGTCACCAGAGAAATTCTGTTAGAATCTAAAATGGATTTTGACATGATTTTTTTTTCGTATTTTAACAAAAATGACCGAATATATCTGACTTTGGTTACTGGCATCGATGATGGTCGTCAGAGAGATTTTATTAGAATCTAAAAAGGAATCTAATAGATTTTTTTTTTAAAATAAAGATGATCGGATGTCTTCGGCTTCATTTACTGGCATCATTCACGGAGAGATTCTATTAGAATCCATTATGGATTCTAACAAAATTTGTATATATATATATATATATATATATATATATTGGATTTTAACAAAGATTGATCGGACATCTTTGGCTCTAATCATCAATATCAATGCTGGTTACCAGAGAGATTCTAATAAAATCCAGAAATTTTCTTCTGGATTTCAACAAAGATACCATCGGTTCAGTCGTTGAAGAGATTCTTTAAAATCCAAAATAGATTCTGTCATTTTTCTAGATTAATTTCAATAAAGATGCCGTAAACTCCAGTCATTAAAGAGATTCTATTAGAATCCCAAATGGATTCTACAAAATAGCTTTTGGATTCTAAAGAATACATATTAAATTCTACGAAAATGCTTTTGAATTATACTAGAATGCTCTTTGAATTCTACTAAAATGCTATTTGAATTTTACTAGAATGCTATTTTAATTCTACTATGATGCTTTTTGAATTTTACTATGATGCTCTTTGAATTTTACTAGAATTTGTTTTGAATTCTATTAGAATACTCTTTGAATTCTCCTATAATATTTTTTGAATTCACCTAGAATACTCTTTGAATCCTATTTTTAAAGCACAATCACAATCTCGCATTCAAGCTCTCCATAAAAAGACCAATGGATTGTATAGAATGTAAAACAGACAAAATGGATACTGATAGAATACAAAACAGATTCTATCAGAATACAAAATAGATTTTATTAAACATCCAAAACGGATTCTATCATAATCTGAAAAGGCAAAATGAATTCTGATAAAATACAAAATGGATTCTGATAGAATGCAAATGAATTTTATCATAATGCAAAACGAATTCTATCATAATGTAAAATGGATTCTATCAGAGTACAAAACGAATTCTACTAGAATCCGATAAAGTAAAATGCATTCTGATAGAATGCAAAACGGATTCTGATAGAATGTAAAATGGATTCTGATGGAAGATAAAATGACTTTTGATAAAATCTAAAATGGATTATATATATATATATATATATATTTGAATCTTTTGGTTGAAATAAATAATCATTAACGCTTTTATTTTCATCTACAATACCAAAAATTTGCACCAAAGCTTCCGCAAACCATAATTGTAACTTTTGAAACTGTTTTTGTTCATAATCATAGAAGAACAATGTAAATAATAATAGTTTCGACATGTTAATGGATAATCGTATTAATCAACCATAGGATGTATAATGCAAATAAAAACAATAATCTATTTACAAATAATGTGCAAACATAGCCAATAATGCATTTCATGTGGCATGGAATACAGACAAATATTGTACAAATCACAAGAATATATCCAAAAATTCTACATATGCCATGAATTGCAAACAAGTTCAAATCACAAAAAAGTTTAACTTTCCATCAATAAGAACCAACTCAAAACTACAGTACCAATTCAACCTTGTAATCATATCCATCATCAATCAATGAGTAAGACATGCATATATCACCCTATATTATCTATGCTACTGTCTGCATCAGTAAGCAATAAAAATCAAATCACAACAAATTCAATCATGTTCCTTTCCCTATAAAATCAATGAAGAATCTTCTTAATCTAAACTAAGATGGTCTTAAATCACCTGGTTCCATCTCCACTCTCATCCAAACCTCTTCCTCAGCCACATACTCCTCTGCATCACTTCTGGAGTTAGAATTCAAGATCTCCTCGCTGATGAGATAACGAACTACAGGAAAATCGACTTCCTCATATCTGCAGTGCTGAGGGAGGACCGTTTTTTCCTCGAGATCTGCTTTCCAAAGTGCCGTCGGAGAGCTTGTCAGAGTCATGCAAATGGCGAGGGAGATCATCGTGCTCATGTTCGATGCCAGGGACACAACCATAAATGGATCTTCAGGAGATACAAGCTCTGGCTCGAGGATCGTGACTGGATATGAGACCGGATTCGTGGAGACTCGCTTGGATCAGGGGAGACGCCACTCTCCTTAAGCTCTGACATCGCAAGGAGAGAAATCGTTATGCTAGATCCGTGGAGAGTGTGACGCCCCGACTTCCCAAGCCAGGTCCAAGCCAGGTCGACACCATACATACTTGTTCTTTAATTGAAAATTTGAGAGAAATTTTTTTTTTCTTTAAAACATATTCACATAAATTATCATGTGGAGAATAATATGTCACCCATATATATATATATATTAAACTGAGAATACCTTCTCGTGTCTTCAAACTTTATACATATAACAAAACATAATTTACTTTAGAATATTAAAATATTTTCTTAACATCGAATGCGGAAAATCATGCGTAGTGGTATCCCACACCGCCCTTCACTCGCCGCATCGTCTGCATAGCCCACCACTAAATTGCAGGCTTTTTACCTACAGTATGAAATATAAGAGTGAGCTTTCGCCCAGCAAGTACAAACATAATCTCACAAAATAATTTAATCATCTTAAAACATGTCAATCATCATGTAACTTATGCATGAGCCATTTATGATTGATTGAAAGTCTTATGCTTCATTTTAGACTCAATCTTTAACTTATCTTGTCTCAACATGTGGGCCCATAGTGTACGTACCGAAAGCGCGCAGCCTCCAGACAAAGCTAGGGTTTGCAAGGCCCTAACAGTTCTGGGAATTAAAACGTGACCCTCACGCATCAACGAGAGGTAAATGTCACAACTGGTTTTAAACATGTATCCTCCTCGATCACGGGAGGTTGGTACGACACCTTCCTTGATTATCTTACCACATGATTTAGCATTAGTGAACATGCTTCATGATGTCACTATGTCATATTCAAACTTTAACATTGACCATATCATGGCATTCTTGAAACATGACATTTTTAAAACCATGACATTTTAGAAAACATGGCATAATATGTAACATGTTATAGCATATCATCACATAACATCATTTAACATCATACAACATAGCATGTACATTTTAACATAGCATATATGAAAATAGTATTTACTATTTTCATACTGTAGGTGAGGTTCGATACTTGCCTGAGATACTATGCCTGGGGTTTCGTTGATTTCCACTCTGACCTCGACTGCAGGTTACTTCCTGCTATTAGAAAGAACATAGGATAAGAATCCTATAAAATGTTGGTAACCTTTCCAACATTATGGTTATATGTCCTTTTACAAGCTTTGATCAACTACTAGGTTACTAATTGTAACCCTAGAGATTGTGGTTAATTATCTTGACCCATTAGGTTACTTGAGGTAACCTTGGGTATTAAACCCATATGATTAGTATTAAATTACTATTCTTATTATCGAGCCTAAACCTTAGTAACTCGGTTATCCTTCCCGGTTACCACTCGTCATCTTTTGTTTTTTTACACTTTAGCTTTTAAATCCAATTTGGAAAATTGGCTAGAAAATATTTTGTTTTACTTCAAAATTCGAGGTTTTCAAAGTAAAACTTTATAAAACTCATTTAAGGCTGAAAACTGCTTTTGAAATAGTTTTCATAGTCAAAACAGGAAATGTTGATGTAAAAATACAGTTTTTCTGTATGTTTGTAGAAAATCATGTACAGGAATTTCTTGTTCTCTGCACAGTTTTTATAGTTCAGGTTGTATTTAAAAATCCAAATGGAATTTGAAAAACTTGTCTTCACAAAAGTTCTTGCTCTTGAGAAATTCTAAAACTTTCATGTTTTAAGAAAAACCCAGTTCTGCTTGGATTCGTACCAGTTTTAATTTGAAACCCACTGGTCGTGTAAACTAGGTCTGGGCAGTTTAGTCTCGGATTTTCGTAAAAACGGAGGCCATTGGAGCCTCATTTTGCAAATCCATCCGCGTTTTCCTCTAGGAAAAACTGTTCTGAACAACTTTTGTGTTTTAAGTTTTTCCAAATTCGGCCTCTAAAGGCCTCAAAATCGGCTTGCCGTAAAACTGGTCAGGATCCACCCGAGCCTGGCAGTTTTTCGGTTTAGAATTCGTTTTACGTCCTAGACGTGGAATCTAGCTCAACCAGCCACCGCGGGAGCCCTAATATCAATCATGCAGCGATTTCTAACGTTCAATATTCAACATGCAAGCCAATTTGAACAACATTCATAACCATGCAAAATCCTAAGCATTTAATCAAACACAAAGCATGCATATAAAACCACCAACCATAAAATCCTAATTAACCAAGCACATAACCTAAATTTCTTAACTAAGGCAGGGAATTAAAGTGAGCTTATGCTCTTACAAACTTTGCTTGAAATACATTTAAATTTCTCAATTGAAATTTAAATGAAAAGTGTTGGGTTTTGAGGGGATTTACCTAGCTTCCACCCAAGGCCGGTTTTGTTGCACCAATTGGCACCAAAGTTGGCTGATTCTTGGTGGCTGCTTGCACCTAAACTAAACACTCTTAAATCCAAATTTTATCACTCACTCACTCCCCCTTGGCAGCTGGCTGTTGGCCCCAAAAATGGGCACCAAAAATTTCGAAAACCTATCTTGAAGCCACTAGAGAAAAACCGACTACCCTAGCACTAAAACCCTAAGTTTTCCGAATTTTTCTTTGCTCTTTCTCACCCTTGGAAGTCCGGATTTCTTGAGAGAGAAAATGGCAAGAGTTTGGCTAGTTTTCACCAATTTTTGGCTCAAAATCCGCCCACCCCCTTGGCCTATTTATAGGTGAAAAAATGGGTTTCTTTGCAATTATTCTTGGTTCAACTTTGCTCAAAATTCCTTGGAATAAAAATAATTGCACAAAATTTTGCCAAAGAACCCTCCAAGTGGCCGGCCATCCTTGTGCTAGGTGTCATGGTGTGATTGTTTCCACCATTTATGATGTCATAAATCAAAAATGGGATGATGTCATAAATCCAAGCTTAGGTGATGTCATCTTAAAGCCTTGTTTGGCTTGTTCTTTAATGTAGTCCACTTTAAATCCAACACAGATATTTCTAATACTGTGTTTACTAATACACAGTACAATTTAATACTGTTATACCGAATTGCAGTCCAAAATTTATCTATGTATAGTTGGACTGTATAAAGATTTTTCTTTTTATTTAAAGCTATTTGGCCTTTAATATCCTATTTTAGGTGCTTGATTTTTCTATGGTGGTTTTAAAACTTAATTTTGCTATCATGAATTCATGAAATTTCGTCATACCTTTTTACTTAAAAGGCCTATCATGAAGTCTCGTAATTAATTTACCGAGAACTCAATCATATACTGATAAAATCATGAATTTTGTATTAATATTCATAATTTTCATAAAATTGCACATAAACACATAATACGAACTATAAATTTCTTATTTACAAGAAAATTGTGAGTTCGTGAAAATTTCGATTATTACAGAGAGCCGCCGAGAGAGAGTAACACTGGTGGTTGATCGCCCAGCCACCGAGGCCACAACGCTGTAGATCACTACAAGATCTGAGACCGGATCCATGGACAGCAGCTGAGATCGCTGCGGCGGAGAAGGAGGTGAGAAAGAGATAGAGACAGGGACGGTAGGAGGAGGAGAGAGAGGGAACAGAACAGCCGGAGAGGGAGATGAAGATTGCCAGAGACGGAGGAGACGAAAAGAGGGAGAGAGTTTTAGAGAGAGAGATAACTGAAGAGAGAGAAGAATAAGTGAAAAATGAACACTTTTCTAAACTCGGGTAAAATAAAAAATATTTAGAAAAAATAAATTAAAAATATGTGAAAGGGAAAAATTATCGGTTTTAATATTGAAATTGGTAAAATTTTAAAGACGTATCTAAATCATGGCTTTTTTTTTTTTTTTTTTCTCTCTTTATTATATGCTGATAATTAGGAGGCATGCCTAAACATAAGGAGTGGATTGTTTTTTGCCACAACCATAACAACTATTGTAGAAATTGCTATAGTGATGACATCATTATTATTATAACTAAAATTTTAAAATTCAAAAAACTAATTTATCCTTCTTTTTTTTTCCCTCAACATTCTCTCTCTCTCCATTTCAACACACCGCCATGTTTTGCCCATCAAATCATGGAGGCCAATAGTTGCCTTGTCCTTGTAGGCATGATTCTAGCGGGATTCGTCAAAGAGCTCACGATTTCGACGAGGTTGGTTCTACCGGTGATTGCACCAGATTAGAGTCAGTACCAGATCGGGAGCCCGAGACGACACCGTCAATTCCATTCTCACTATCACACTCCGCCAGCTCCGTTCTCCACCACACCGTGAGCTTCGATCTGGAGTTCACCGATCTGCTTGTCTCCTTGTTGGTGATCGCTCACCACCATGCTTCACCCACCGAATCATGGTGGCTGACAATTGCCTTGTCCTCGGAGGTGCGATTTGGGTGAGATCTGGCATGTTCGTCAAAGAGCTTGTGATTTTGACAAGGTCGATTCTGCCGATGATTCAACCAACCACCGATTTTTATGGAATTATTGTGATCTTTGGTAAAAATCTGATGTTTGTTTAAATACTCCAGTGACGAAGCCCAAAAATTTGGTGATATTGGAAGTTTCCACATATTGGTTACTAAGTTTCTGTTCGGTAACCAATTGGAAATCATCTGATAACCAACTAGTTACCAACCGGAGATAATGGTTACTGATCGAAAACTCACGGATGATTGGTAAACTAACTTGTTACCATTTAGCAGTATGTGATTATCAAATTGGAATCAAGTGGTTAGCAATTGATAACTAGGTGATTACTTAAAGATACTAATTGATAATAATAATTAAGATTTTAAAATAAATAAATAAATAAATAAATATTTATGATGTCATTTAATATTTTTTACAAAATTTTTTTTTATGTGTGACAAAAATCAATCCAATTCACAATTATCTCGCATTTATCAAAAGTTCCCAATTATAAATAACCCTAGCCCTATCCTAGGCCCACTTGCTTAGCCCACTCTCACAAAACCTAAGCTCACTATCCCAAGTTTAAAGTTTGTGAAACGTGCGTTTAAACCCTCCACTCCCAACTCTTTATTCTCTTCCTCCTCCTCTTCTGCGGCCTGCCTTCACCCCTAGCCGCTGCTTGCACGACGGAAAACGTGCTTGCTTGTCGGAAAACCACAGCGAGCCGAGAGACAACCGACTCTTTCTCGGACAGTGACCTTAGGGTTCTTCTATTTTCTCGGGCCGGTTCGGTTGCTGGTTTAGGCGAAACTGAAAATGCGATTCGGTAACCGGCCGAGGCGAAATCTGCAGTTGACTGTGGTCTTTCTCTCTCTCTGTGTGTGGTTTCGTGTTGTTTAGTGCTTGTCTGTAGTGGGGTCTTTGACTCTTTGGTGTTTTTTGTTGTGCTTGTGTTGTTGAGATTGAAATCTATTGTATCTATTTGTGTGTGCGTATAATTATATATACTACTGGACTTTGTAATGAAATCAAATGTATCGTTGCTCGTTTCTGGTGGGGAGGGAGTGAGGATGATAGGCGTATATATTGGGAACGATGGGAGAAATTATGTAGACCAAAAGGTGCAGGTTGAATGGGATTTGGAGATGTGGGAACTTTTAATAAAGCCTTATTAGATAGGCCAGGGTTGGAGGATTATCAATAATTCTGATTCATTGATGGTTCGGGTGTTAAAGGCAAGTATTTCACCTGTTCGACATTCTTAGATGCTCGACTGGGCAATAATTGATCATATACATGGAGGTCTATTATGCTGAGCAGAGACTTGTTATGTCCAGGTTTAAGATGGCGGATTGGTTCAGGTAGAGGAGTTCATGTTTTCTCTGATCCGTGGCTGCCCTTGGCCTAGTACTTTTAAACCCATTACCCCATGCAAAAGATGAGAACAAGGACTGGTTGTTGGCTGATCTCTAGAACAATTCTCAGTGGAATCGAGAGTTGATTTCTAATGCATTCTTGCTGGTGGATCAGGAGAGTTGATTTTGGGTATTCCTTTGGGTAGGAGGGAAAGAGAAGATACACTTCTGTGGCATTATAATTCAAGGGGTTTTTACACAGTTTAGGTCAGGATACTTGATTGCTATGAGGTTGAAAAATGATGAAGGACGTTTGAGGGAGAGTTGTGAACAAAGTTGGTGGACCAGAGTTTGGAAGTTAAATCTGCCTAGCAAGGTGAAAGTGTTCATTTTGAGGGTGTTCCATGGAATTTTGCCTTGCTTCTCTGCTTTAGCCCGATGGGGAGTTAACTACCAACATTCTTGCCCCCTATGTTTGGAATGTGCTGATACGGTGGTGCATTGTTGATGGTTTTGTCCTATGGTACTTGGATTTCTAGGAATGCTAATTTTGCTGCCCATAGTTTAGCTCACTGGGCACGAATCTCTGGTGCTGCTGGGTTCTTTAAGGTCGAGGACTTACTACCTGGGGTTCTCGTGGACACGGTGCAATGGATTCTCACCCTACTTTGATCTAGCCTTTAGCCTTTGTTTCTTGGTTGTTTTTGGTTGCGGTTTGTTGTTTTCCTTTCTTTTGTTCTTGTTGGATTTTTGTATTTTGTTGTGCGCTTTCGCTTTGTTTCCTGGATTGTGTTGCCTGCTTTGTGTGTTTTGTGAGCTTTTTGCTCCTTTTCATTAACGAATTTCAGCCCAAAAAAAAAAAAAAATGGAAATTGTAGTCTAACCCCCATATACCAGTTTTTATAGCACCTGCAATTTTGCCCGATTTGGCTTTTTAATGAAAGGCATACTTTACTTTAAAAAAAATTCACTCGATTGCAGAAAAAATTATAGGTGGAAAAGAGGAAAAGGGACGATGGAAGAAGATTTGGTCGAACCCATGGTTAAGTATTGGAAGACGAAGTATCATGACTCACTCGATCATGAAATGCAAGTGGAATGCACTCCGGAGGAGTAGATAGCACGGGGAATCAAGGTCCGCTTTATTATTATGCATTTTCTTCCTAATGCATAGCTTTGGAAAAGGGATATATGAAGTTCGTTCTCTTGCTCTGTGCTGTAAATCCCCACGAAAAAGGGGAAAATTTCGTGTAGTTTGTGCCAATCATTAGAAGGAAGAACCAACATAAAAAGATTCCTCGAGTTTCATCGATAGTAAAACTATGAATGAGAGCTAGCATTCCAGACCGTACCGGACATTCTTTGTATTGTTTTGATAAAACTACAAATAGTTCATTTTGTTAAATCGTTATCAATATCAGAAGCCTTTTCCCATCTTCTCATCCCAACATATTTTGGAACCTTGCTATTGTTGTTATGCGCTTGAGCATATTTCATTGTTTTTTTGACTTTTTGTGTTTTTTGTATTTTTTTTTCTTTCTAAAACAGTTGCACCATAAGAATGATTATGGGATGGCCACAATGTGCTTCGAAAGAGCAGGTATGGCTTGGTTTTAATATGATTTCACCGTAGCTCTACAATGTGCTTCCAAGTCAGTGTTATTTTGATCTTTGTTGCTATTATTATTTTTATTGTTGCATGTCAAATTTATTCGGAAAAGGTTGGTGACTCCGAGCTTGAAAGAGCTGCAGATTGCTTCTCATTGGCAGGTTGTTATGAGCTTGCGGCTAAAGTATATGCCAAAGGAAATTATCTCTCAGAGTGTTTGACTGCTTGCTCCAAAGGAAAATTATTTGACTTGTGTTTTGAATACGTTCGAGAATTGAAACAACGGACAACAAAAGGATGTGTTGTTGTAAAGAGAGTCGATGAAATAAGCAAAATTGAGCAGGTTTTCCTGGAGAGTTGTGCCTTTTACTACCATGAGGTTAAAGATTATAATCTTTAACCCCATGGTAGTTAAGGACACAACTCTCCAGGAAAACCTGCTCAATTTTGATTATTTCATCGACTCTCTTTGCAACAATACACCCTTTAGCTGAGAGAATTTCACCTCTGACACTGTTGCGTCTTCTGGAAGTGATCATTTGATTCACTAATGTGGTCAGGTCAACTTGTTTATGTTCAATAATATCAGCCTCTATGCAAACCAACTCATGCAAGTTTGTCTCATGCATGACAAATGATTTTGCTTTCACTAAAAGCTCATACTTCTACTTAAACTGCTTTAAGGGCCAGCCTCTGCTACCTGGTGATCAGAGAGATTTCCCAATCACATAAAAAAAAATGTAATTAGTGCCTGGTCTGAATTTCCCAGCTTTTCCAAGTAGATTCGCCATTAGTCGTATATCACCTTTCAGCAAAATAATTTTTGCAGCTTTCTTAAAATTTTTAAATTCTTCTTCCAACAACAAAAGTTCATCGAAACAACATAAAAGAGTCGAGAAGTCCCGGATAGAATTCATAGAATTGAAGACTAACAATCTTCATCATTGAGCTATAATCTTTAACTCCATGATAGTGAAAGGTACATCTCTGCAGGAAAACCTGCTCAATTTTGCTTATTTCATCGAATTCTATCTGAGATTTCTTGACTCCTTTATGATATTTTGATGAACTCTTGTTGTTGGAAAAAGAATATGGAAATTTTAAGGAAGCTGCAAAGATTGCTTTACTGAAAGGTGATATACTACTAACAAGGGATCTACTTAGAAAAGGTGAGAAATTCAGACTAGGCGCTAATTACATTCTTTTTTATATGTTTGGGAAATCTCTCCGATCACCAAATAGTAGAGGCTGACTCTTAAAGCAGTTTAGATAAAAGTGCGAGCTTTTAGCTAAAATGAAATCATTTGCGATGCATAATACAAACTTGTATGAGTTTGTTTGCATAGAGGCTGATATTGAAGGCTCTAACAATCTTCATTATTGTGTTATAATCTTTAACCCCATGGTAGTGAAAGGCACAACTCTTCAGGAAAACCTGCTTAATTTTGCTTATTTCATCGACTCTCTTTGCAACAACACATCCTTTAGAGGAGAGAATTTCACCTCTGACACTGTTATGTCTTCTGGAAGTGATAATTTGATTCACTAATGCGGCCAGGTTAACCTGTTTATGTTTGATAATATCGACCTCTATGCAAACCAACTCATACAAGTTTGTATCATGCATGGCAAATGATTTTGCTTTCGCTAAAAGCTCGCACTTCTGCCTAAACTGCTTTAAGGGTCAGCCTCTGCTACGTGGTGACCAGAAAGATTTCCAAGCACATAAAAAAAAATGTAATTAGTGCCTGGTTTTAATTTTGCCAGCTTTTCCAAGTAGATCCGCCATTAGTAGTATATCACCTCTCAACATAGCAATCTTTGCAGCTTTCTCAAAATTTCCAGATTTTTCTTCCAACAACAAGAGTTCATCAAAGCAACATAAATGAGTCAATATGTCTCGGACAGAATTCGGTGAAATAAGCAAAATTGAGCAGGTTTTCCTGGAGAGTTATGCCTTTCACTACCACAGGCTTAAAGATTATAGCTTAATGATGAAGATTGTTAGAGCCTTCAATTCTATGAATTCTATTCCGGACTTCTGGACTTCTTTATGTTGTTTCGATGAACTCTTGTTGTTGGAAGAAGAATCTAGAAATTTTGAGTAAGCTGCAAAGATTGCTTTGTTGAAAGGTGATATATTACTAATGACGGATCTACTTGGAAAAGTTGAGAAATTCAGACTATGCGCTAATTACATTCTTTTTAATGTGTTTAGGAAATCTTTCTGGTCACCAGGTAGCAGAATATGGCCTGTAAAGCAGTTTAGACAGAACTGCGAGCTTTTAACGAAAGCAAAATCATTTGTCATGCATGATACAAACTTATATGAGTTGGTTAGTATAGAGCCTGATATTATCGAACATAAACAGGTTGACCTGGCCACATTAGTGAATCAAATGATCACTTCCAGAAGACACAACAGTGTCAGAGGTGAAATTCTCTCTGCTAAAGGGTGTGTTGTTGCAAAGAGAGTCGATGAAATAAGCAAAATTGAGTAGGTTTTCCTTGAGAGTTATGCCTTTCACTACCATGGGGTCAAAGATTATAGCTCAATGATGAAGATTGTTAGAGCCTTCAATATCAGCCTCTATGCAAACCAATTCATACAAGTTTGTATCATGCATGACAAATGATTTCACTTTCGCTAAAAGCTGGCACTTCTGTCTAAACTGTTTTAAGGGCCAGCCTCTGCTATCTGGTGATCGGAGAGATTTCCCAAGCACATAAAAAAGAATGTAATTAGCACCTAGTCTGAATTTTCCAACTTTTCCAAGTAGATCCACAATTAGTAGTATATCACCTTTCAGCAAAGCAATCTTCGCAGCTTCCTCAAAATTTCTAGATTCTTCTTTCACCAACCAGAGTTCATTGAAGCAACATAAATGAGTTAAGAAATCCGGGATAGAATTCATAGAATTAAAGACTCTAACAATCTTTATCATTGAGCTATAATATTTATCTCCATGATAGTGAAAGGCATAACTCTCTAGGAAAACATGCTCAATTTTGCTTATTTCATCGAATTCTATCTGAGACTTCTTAACTCCTTTATGCTACTTCGATGAGCTCTTATTGTTGGAAAAAGAATCTGGAAATTTTAAGCAAGCTGCAAAAATTGTTTTGCTAAAAGGTGATATACTACTAATGGGGGATCTACTTAGAAAAGCTGGGAAATTCAAACTAGGCGCTAATTACATTCTTTTTTATGTGCTTGGGAAATCTCTCCGATCACCAAGTAGCAGAGG
The DNA here is from genome assembly GCA_025413025.1 of Ficus hispida. Lineage (NCBI taxonomy): Eukaryota > Viridiplantae > Streptophyta > Magnoliopsida > Rosales > Moraceae > Ficus > Ficus hispida. The sequence goes on from CM046362.1 coordinate 7,962,791, forward strand.
CTAGCCCTTAAAGCAGTTTACACAGAAGTGCCAGCTTTTAGCGAAAGCGAAATCATTTGCCATGCATGATACAAACTTGTATGAGTTGGTTTGCATAGAGGCTGATATTGAAGGCTCTAACAATCTTCATCATTGAGCTATAATCTTTAACCCCATGGTAGTGAAAGGCACAACTCTCCAGGAGAATCTGCTCAATTTTGCTTATTTCATCGGCTCTCTTTACAACAACACAGCCTTTAGCAGGGAGAATTTCACCTCTGACACTGTTGTGTTTTCTGGAAGTGATAATTTGATTCACTCATGTGACCAGGTCAACCTGTTTATGTTCGATAATATGAGGCTCTATGCTAACCAACTCATACAAGTTTGTATCATGCATGGCAAATGATTTTGCTTTCGCTAAAAGCTCGTACTTTTGTCTAAACTGCTTTAAGGGCCAGCCTCTGTTACCTGGTGATCAGAGAGATTTACCAAGCACATAAAAAAGAATGTAATTAGTGCCTAGTCTGAATTTCCCAGCTTTTCCGAATAGATCTGCCATTAATACTATATCACCTTTCAGCAAAGCTATCTTTGCAGCTTCCTCAAAATTTCTAGATTCTTCTTCCAACAACAAGAGTTCATCGAAGCAACATAAAGGATTCAAGAAATCGTGGATAGAATTCATAAAATTAAAGACTCTAACAATCTTAATCATTGAGCTATAATCTTTAACCACATGGTAGTGAAAGGCACAACTCTCCAAGAAAACCTGCTCAATTTTGCTTATTTTATCGAATTCTATCCAAGACTTCTTGACTTATTTATGTTGATGCAATAAACTCTTGTTGTTGGAAGAAGAATCTGGAAATTTTGAGAAAGCTGCAAAGATTACTTTGCTGAAAGGTGATATACTACTAATGGCGGATCTACTTGGAAAAGCTGGAAATTTAGACTAGGTGTTAATTACATTTTTTTTTTTTTTATGTACTTGGGAAATCTCTCTGGTCACTAGGTAGTAGAGGCTGACCCTTAAAGCAGTTTAGACAGAAATGTGAGTTTTTAGTGAAATCATTTGACATGCATGATACAAACTTGTATAAGTTGGTTTGTATAGAGGTTAATATTATGGAACATAAACAGGTTGACCTGACCACATTAGTGAATCAAATGATCACTTCGGAAGACATAATAGTGTTAGAGGTGAAATTCTCTCTGCTAGAAAAATTATGGACATTCACCTTTCTTCAAAAGTTGACTTGTATCTCTTGGGAGTGAAACTTGTGTCTGATCTACCCAAGTATTTACAATAACGCAGTCTTAGTATAATCGCTTGTCTACTTTTGGAACTTTTGGAAGGACAACATTGTGGTGATTTTGGAATATCTTCGATCTCGTGAGACCCAAGATGCTTCTAGATTTAGAAATCATGAAAAATAACTTTTTAGGTGTTTGGAGGCAGCTTAATGACCTGAACACTACATATCATTTTCTCATTTCTAAGGCTGATTGGGCGAGAGATGTGGAGAAAATATCAAGTAGCAGAAGAGCTGTTTCTATTGATGTTTGTCAGTTTGTTTTTGCTGCTCAAAGTTATTGGGGTTCGGAGATTCTCTCTGTTGGATTCATGGTTTTGGAGAAGCTCAAAGCCATATTTTATTGCCCTCGGTTTAGTGAGTTATTGTTCTGTAGAAGCAAGATCCTGATCACTGTCCATGAGATTGTGAAGTTAATTTTGGAGTTGAAAGTCTTGAAGCTAGGACATCATGACAGAAAGACTTTGCTAGAATTTACTAGACTGGCTACTGAAAATTTTGTCAGTAACATATTCCCCATTTGCTGGTGGAAATCATTGACGGAGTACGTGGCTGCCTTTAGAAGAACAGAGGCTTGTAAGGACCTTCTAATGCATGTTGTGGCTGAATCTTTTAGGTCAAAAAAAGGGCTGTCTTATGAGAAAATTGCCAATACTGCAATAATCGTTCTTGGATCAGGAAAGCTCCATAAAGAATTGAATAAGGAGATTTCAAAAAGCTTGGAGGGAAAGCCAGCGTGGAAGGTGTTCTTAGAGAATCAACACAGGCTTAGAGAAGTAAATGATGAAGATGGTTCGACACACGCCTTAGAACTTGTTACAAGCTTCCGAGAAGCTTTGGAAGATGTGTATAACGTCCATGGGAGGAAGTTCAATGACTGTATGTCTCCTTGCAGTTTCTTGTATCTTGTCGAGCGCCTTATGATCTGGTCATCGTCAGTTGCTGGTTATTTTTTCTCCACCAGGTCCTCCTTTGTGGAATGGTTTTTCTTCGATGAGTTCCGCGTACAACATAGCAGCAGACACAAATTGGAAGATTGGTGCTTACCTGCAATCAACTTGATAACCCGTGTGGTTCAAGATTGCCTCCATAATAATAGGTATGTGTTTGAATTGATAAAACGATCAACCAAGACCGACTACTACACCGAAGTTTTGTTGAGATTTGTTGTAATGACACTTCTACTTTATGCCAACTTTGGTGACCGTATCAATCCATTTGTTGTTTTGCTGAGAACGGGCTACATAACTGAGCAACTGCCATTGAAGGTTCGTGTTGCCCTAGAGGGAATGGCAGAAGGCGAATCTCCATCCACAAAAGTGAATCTGTTTGTTGAAATTCTTAAGCAGATCAATGATCCTATGGTGATTGGGAGCTTGGAAAATGAATGTCCGTTGACCTGTTCGTCAGATGTAATAGCTGTAGACTTGAAGGGAAGTTACTGCAGTAACAACGTCTTAAGAATTCTGTTTCCAGAAAAGATCGAGACTCCAAAAGTTTCAACTGGAGCATCCACCATCGAATCTGGTGAGTCGTCGACTGTCCCTTCTGAAACACAAAGTAAGCATAACGGAAATAGCACGTCCAAGAAAAATAACGAGGGCAGACAGGGGTGAAAGAAATAAATAGTTGTTGGTAGAACAATTTTTACCTGTTGAGAGTATACGTTTATAGATGGTATTGTACATCTTTTACCTTTGAACCGTTGGGTTAGAAAGATTAACTGGAAGAAGTTTAGCTAATTCTGGTGATGAATCTTTTCGAGTTTTAATGGTTTACCTTTAAATGCTGCGAGTCTTTTGTATCGCAATTTTCAAGTTCTCCTTGTTAAACTTGAATGTCTCACATTTTTATATGTTGCTCAGTCAGTACTTTCAGTATATCACTTACTGGTAAGAAAATTTTACCCAAAAAAAAAAAAAAAAGGCTCTACATTGTCTTATGAGAGAAAATGGCCTCTGATAGGTAGCACTCGCCGGAAACTATTTGATGAGTGAGTTTTACTCACAAATGTAGTAACATTTAAGCTTGATATTTGGTTGGTTCTCAGGATTTTATTTGAGTTTTATTTGTGATTTTTGTCTTTTGTTTGCAAGTTAAGGAAGTTGATCTTATGAATGTTTGGAGTGATTTGGAACGAGCTAGGAGTTGTTTTTGGAAGGAAATGTGGTTGATGGCAGAAGAACGAGAGCTTAGGCGCCATTTTCGGGCACTGCAGCACTGAGAAGAGAAGTCAGAAACAGAAATTGGTAGAACAGAAAATGCCTAGGTACCAGGTATTGAGCGCTGACGGCGCTACCGACGCCTGTGCAGAACAGACAGTGCCTAGGCGCTGTAAGTATAGCGCCGCAGTGCCATGACGTGAAGAGCTGTATTTTTTTAGGCTGGTTTCATGGGAAATTTGTCCATTTTGTGCCTTCGAGTTTGAAAGCTTATAAATAGGCAATCGTATGACAAATTTTTAGACTATTTAGCTGCAGAGTTTGAGAAGATTTTGAAGGAGCAAGGACAAGGAGAATTGCGGTACGGAGTCGAGATGGTGAATTCCGGAGATAGACAAGCTTAATTCAATTCCGAAACGAGTTTTCTTTCTTGCTTTCATTAAGACAGGCCTTCATTTCTCTTCAGTTTCATGATGAGCTTATCTAGAGGAGAAATGTAATCTACGCTTGCGGTCTTGATTGTCAATTTATTTTATGAGATTTTTCATGGTTTATTTCTGTTACTTTGCTCTTAATGCTTCTCAATTGATTGGCCATTAGATGATTTGGTATTTAAAGTTTGGTACTCAGGAGAGAGAATTTTAGATATAACCTAGAAATAACACAATCTATGATTTTATAGAAATTTGGGAGACCTATAATTCCTTTGAAGCCTTTTTACAAGAATCATTGAACGCAGTATATTCTTATTTTCTTGATTTTGAATAGGAATATTGGAATCGGAATATAAGGATTGGTTTCACAATAAATTCTTATTTTCTTGATTTTGAATAGGAATATTGGAATCGGAATATAAGGATTGGTTTCACTTGACACTCGAGAGAGGGAGTTGAAATAAATTTGGGGTCTTGGCTTATAAATTAAGAAAATTGATTTATAATAAATTGACATTGTTAGGTGAAATTAAACCTATGGAATTTTCTCATTTTGATTTCTCCTTCAATTGAAATTTAATTTTTCTTGCGATGTTTGGTATGATATTTCTAAATAAAAAGTAAGATTGTTCAATTACAGTACTTCGTAGAAATCTGATAAATTGACATTGTTAGGTGAAATTAAACCTACGGAATTTTCTCATTTTGATTTCTCCTTCAATTGAAATTTAATTTTTCTTACGATGTTTGGTATGATATTTCTAAATAAAAACTAAGATTGTTCAATTACAGTACTTCATAGAAATCTGATAACAATCTTTATGGGTAAACACTATTGCAAAAAGATACAAGGATAGCTTCTTCTAGGGGGGGAAATGATATAAAGAAGAGTAGCTAGCTTGGGACAATTGTAATATTTACTTTAACGGCTAAATATACTCACTGTCGTATTAGAAAAAATAAAACATATAATTAATTGATATTTCAGAGTATGTTGTGTTTGGATGCACAATCACATGTTTTGTACTTTTTTTTTTAATGAATGATGGCAATAGAAAATAGTAGATATACGAAGACATCCTAACTAGATCGACACCCCTCTAGAATCCTCATTACTTTCCCATTTCATAAAAATATTACTAAAAAGAAACATAAAATTAGAAAATATTTATAGGAGTAAATAAAATAAAAAGAAATACGCATGCATGTGCCCACAATAAAAACTGCATGCAAGTAGAGCACGGAAGCAAACAAAGAAAATAACTCAATTCGAAAATCTAGATCCTAGACTGACGGAAGATGATCTCAGAAGTAAGAGCCAAGATTCTAACTTTGATTGCATCTCCAAAATATGTCTCATTAAAAACATTTTAGTCGAAACCTAGTAGAACAATGACTAAAAGGGAAAAAAAAAAGTGCATATTTACCTAGAAGGTCGAAAGTGGTAGTTTGGGAATTCAATGAGATTACAGTTAAACTCATCAGAGCAAAAGTCCGGGAGAATGTTTTGTACTTGGATACTAGTTAAATATTGCTAATATCTACTTCTTGGGTCGGTTTACTTTTTTAAAGCTAAATATTTCTACACATAAAATTTTAATGAATATTTTGACTAACGATTAGCTTTTAGAGGTGTTTTAATGAGCCAATTTTATACCGGTAAATTAAGTGCTTTCCTCTTAATGTTTTGTTAGTTTAAGAGTCATTTTAATGTCTTTCCAGTTATTTTTAGTGTGTTTATATAGGTTAGGTGATCAATCGACTTTTGGAGAATTTTGAGGACTTGGAAGAAATTTGCTCGAAAATGGAGATTTAGAAGGTAAGACAGAGTCTGGGCGCTACAGCGCCGAAACCAAGGCTGAGTGCCCATATGAGCTTCCAGGAAGAAACCTTACAGATTGCAGGCTCTGCAGCCGCTAGTTGGAGGGCTGCAGCACCAGAATAAGCCTGGGGAGACAACAGCCAGTGTTGCAGCGCTGGCCACTGGGTGCTGCGGTGCTGGCACGGAATGGACAAGCTCAGTTTTACAGACTGCTGACACTGCAACCGTGGCTAGAAGAGGCTGCAGCGTTGAGAAATCTCATTGGCAGTCCAGGAACGGAGTAACGAGCGCTGCAGCTGTGGTCAGGAGAGGCTGTAGTGCTGGAATGTGAACCAACAGGCCCACCTCTTAATGTTTTGTTAGTTCTTAGAGTGCAACTATGATTCCTCATAGTGGTGCGAACCATTGCAGAAAAGATGAAATTTGCAAGAGATAGGCCGGTGGAGAATGCTTTTTGGAATGTGGGAATGATATTTGAACCGTAGTTTGGATATTGTAGGCAAAGGATAACAAAGCTTCTTAAACTGATTTCAGTGATGGATGATACATATGATGTCTACGGCACAATGGATGAACTTGAGCTCTGGCTCATACTTATGCTTTATAGTTATAATCATTGGCAGAACCACTTGAAGTCAAGTGGGGCAATGCTTTCACTTTGCTTTGTTTGTTTGTTTATTTATTTTTTAAATAATTAAGCCTTAAAAATCTATGAACTTTTCTATATGAAGTTTTGCATGCATGTCGCCACCAAACTTTATATATTCTATTTTTATTTCTCCATTTTGGAAATATAGATAGTATGCGTTCCACTGAAATATAGAAGGCTGGATTCGTTGCTGTCGGGATGTCCATAATTGAAGCATTTTTCTTCATCAACTGTCTTTACTATAGGTGGCCGATGTCTTTGACACTTTGGTTTTCACAGGAAAGGGCAAGGAGCTCTAGCCCTTAGCGTGTGAGCTTTGATGAAGAGTTAGCATCACTGGGCTAATAGAACCTTTCTCCGGTCTAGGCAAACGTTATTTTGGGTAAATAAACTTCATAAAAAGGCAATCTGCCAGGTACGATTCTAGCCCAGCTAAGCAATGCAGTGGGCATAAAGACTTGCCTTCCTTCAAGGGGCGACTCTGCGGGCTCAACTATAGTATGATTTTATTACGCTATAATTACTATCCTGATTCATTTTCATTTTGTATAAAATTGCAGTTGGGAATTGAATGCAATGGATCAGCTGCCAGAATATATGAAGATATTGTTCCATGCTGTGTACAACTTTACAAATGACTTTGCATATGACATTGTGAAAGAACAAGGATTTCATCATCAAATACCTAAAAAAACTAGTATGTTCATTTACACTGCGAAACTAGCTATCTTCATCCGAGAAAGGGCGCACTCATATTTTAAAAATTTTGATTTTACCCCTTATTTTTATGTGAACTACAATTCTCCCCTACTAATTGCAGTTGCGTCATAATTTTATAAGAACAAAGTATAGTGCCCCCGCCTAATATTAGAAATATAAATTTTACATCTTTTTTTTATAGTGCCTGCACTAAAAAAATTTGTTGACTTCCCCATTGTTCATATTCGATTTTTTTTTTAAGCTGATTAATTGTCATTATAATTAATTTAATTTTTATCTTTTTTATCTTGTACTTTAGATTATGTATAACTCATCTCCACAAAATATTTTGTAGTGGGAAGATCTTTCCAAAGCTTCTTTGGAGGGGGCAAAGTGGCATCACACCTAGACTAGACCAGCTTCTGTCCAAGAATACATGGAAAACGCATGGCTTTCAGTAGCGGAACCTCTTGTACTAGTCTTTGCTTATGTTGTTGTCACGAATCCAATAACTGAAGCTGGTATTGAGCTAGTGATGAGTTATCCATTATAATCCGTCAATATTCGCTGATTATTCGGCTAACAAACGATCTTGTCACAGATTCAGTAAGCACTCGATACTCCCATTTAGCTTACTTAAATGAGAAGAGTATATATAATTTTCATTAATCTCTTCCTAGGAAGTTTTATGCTCTAATAGATGGAAAATAAATTTTAGGGTTTATCATGAAAAAATAAATATTTTACCTTCTTTTTAACAAGTTGTACGTAGTAACATTCTTGTTACCAATGAATTTTTTTTTTTTTTTTTTTTTATAATTTCAGTTTGAAAAAAAAGAATGGGGATGCTCCTACGATATTCCAGTGTTACATGAATGAAATTGGTGCTTCTGAAGACGAAGCATGTAGGCATGCATTTTTTCTTGTCACTGAAGGATGGAAACAATTGAATGAAGATAAAACCACCAACTATGCCCTATCTCGTACATATGTTGAACTCGGAAGAGATGGATATGGTATTGAATATCAATGCAGGATAAGAGATTTTTCCTTGGTGTTCGTTAACCCTATTTCGCTTAAAGACAAAGAGCAAGATATCTAGTATTAGTTATGGAGTTCGATTTCCGAAACTAATTAACAAAGATTGGATCATGTCATCTTTCTTAGGCTTTGTTTGTTCATGTTCATTTGGATCGTTTTATCATGTAGTTTGTTGGTTTTGGATGTTTTGTCATGTACTTTGTTTGTTTGGATTTTTTGCGAACTGGCTTGCAATACTTATCCATGAATAAATTTCTGCTACTTTAATAGCCCCCTTTTTTTCTTTCTGAATTATAAATGGTACCTATCCAACTAAAAATAATACTAATAAAATAAAAGGATCAAAATGTGGAGGTTGTATTGGTTATTAGTAATCCTAAAATAAAGAAATTGGTCAATCACATTAAGGCATTGTAAGAGAGAGCCAACAAGACAGAACAGGTGCCATTTCCTTTTGTTTTGTTTTGTTTTTTTTTTTATTTTTTTTAATTATTATTATTATCATTCTTTCTCATTATGACCTGATGGTGATTAACGGGGATTTTATTTTTTTTTTTCAGGGGTTTGATTTTTTTTGTTTATGGGTTTCAAGGGCATGATTCATGGGTCTGATTTTAGAGGGGTTTGGTTACTAATTAGTATCCTGTCAGTGAATGTGGTTACCAGACAGTAATCATCTGGTATTTTGCCAAAGGTGGTGATTATTAGTCCGTATCCTGGTAGATATCGGATGATAACTAATTAAGAACTATTGGCTGGACTAGTATCATCATGGATACTAATTGATAACTTATAAGTATAATTGATGTTTTGTAATAAATAAATAAATGTTATATGAATATGACATATCGTGGTAATTTTTATGTGGCATAAATCAATCTAAGACATGAATTTATGGCATGTTAAGTCCCCAAAAAAGAAGAGGCTAGAAAAAATAGGAATTTATTTTTCATTCATTCATTCGTATATATTTTTTTCGTTGACTCTGTACAAAGCTGTAGAGAGGTGCATCTTTTCAACAATAAGGTAACTTAAAACAAAGCTTATATATATATATATATATATATATATATATATATATAGATTGCTTAATCTATAATCAAGTTAATTGAGATGTCACGCCTCTATTTAAAAAAAAATGTCAGACCTATATTATAGCAAATTCTAAAATAGAAAGAATATCACAAAAGAGCAATTGTTAGAATATTTATAAATCAATCCCATAAAATCTCGATAGAGTAACACTACGAAGTGACTGGAAAGAAACCTGGTAGGTTTTCAAGTCACAAATTCTAAATTCTAAATAATATTGCTTTCCAAATGAAAAATATATATGGTTAAGCGACTTATATGTAATCAAAGATATGGTGGAGAGAATATTGTTTATGTCAATAGTCAGTTCAACATCTATTTTTGTCACTCTTCAACATTTTCGTGAGGAAAAAGTGGGTCAAGATTCTTTACGTTTGAAAAGAGTTCCTACTCTAACTCTACCCATGGGTTTGCCGTATAATATTATCAAACACTCTTACAAATATACAAGAAATAGAACAAGAAACATGTTAATTAAGTATAGGTACAAGAGCTGATATTAAGAGAGAGCAATATTTATGTCCAAAACCGATGTGTTTAGGGTTATCCCTTTGTCTAATCTTTGTTGAAAAAATACTAGAGCCTTAAGCAAATCAAGCCAGCCACCAGACGTTGTATGCATCGGAGTAATCTTTGATATGCAATCTCCGGTTGAAAGCATCGCAAGAGACTATATTTCCATGGAAACCTCTTACTTCTACTCCAAATACTCAAATTCTCGAACGAGGTTGATTCTTTCTTGAAGGATTCGGGAACGATACCGTGGCTGCTGCATTGACGGGTGATTATTTATTTATTTAATTTTATGGAAACTTTTTTGTGCTCTTTTTTTTTTTTTTTTTTAAATGAATTAGTAGGTGAATGAATGGTATTCAACTTTGATTTAGCAAAACTATTGTGATCTATGAAGGGAGTGATGACTAGATGCTGACTTGTAGTTGCGTATGTCATGTGCAGTTGACGCATATCGCACCATTTTTTTTAATAAATTTATTTTGTTATTCATTATCAATTAAGGAAATTACGTTTAAGGACAACATCTTATTCTTAGGGGAAATATTGCAGTTATGACTAATTTCTATGAATTGAAAAACATAAAACCACGACCAGTACCCATAAACGAAAACTTGCAGGTATAATTCCGAGAAACAAAAAGTAATACTCATTATTCATAAGTTGTAATCTATTACCCTATTATTCACCATTAATTTTTTATGTTAAGGTTCTTTATCTAATTTTGTTGTGATTCGACTTCAATATGAATTAGGTTTCTTTATCCTGTGATATAATTCTTTTAGGTTTTAAACCTAAAACTTATCCTGTGAAATAATTCTTTAGCAGACAAGATTTAACAATCCATTAAGGGAAAATCACTTGAATTGGAATACGATGCCAAGCTTTCAAATCCCAAACCCTAAAATCAAAAAATAGAAAAAGAAATGATTGATAAATTTTACATAAATCGATTTTCAGTTAAAAAAAAAAAAAACCGGAAAAGGAAAAGATCAATATTTATACCAAAAGAAAAAGTTAATAATAGTTGATAATAATAAGATTAAGAAGATGGGGCTGCCTAGGACGGTGGTGGTGGTTAGTGGGTGGGGAAATTGGAAAGAAGAACAAAAACAATAGTTTGTTTGTTTGTTCTTTTTCTTTTATTTTTCTTTTTTTAACGATTTGTTTAAGAGGACATTTTGGAACAATCAGAGTGTATAAAAAGCAATAGTCAAAATTTTAAAATTTAATTAATGGGTGGGGATTAAAAAGTAGATTGGAGGGTGTCAATAAACGTCCTCTATAATGTATATGTTTTTTTTTTTAGACATTTACAAATATCTGTAGTACCAATTTTATCATTTTAATATATATAATTGACATTGTTTCACTTTAATATATAGATTTTTTTTTCTTTTTTTCCTTTTTTGAATTTAATGATGAAAATATTTTGCTGATAAATGTGAATTACTTTTAATAAACACAAATTGTTTTTTCTCTAATTTTTTTGAATTTTGAATTGATTCTGAAATAACCCCATTTTAATATTCTTTATTTGTGGTATTCATTTTTTCATCCTTCACTTTTTGTGTTTTGTATTACGGGTATGTCAAGAATCATTTTGCTTTGGCTGATTGAACATGATTATTCTATTCTTTTTTCTCACTTTTGCGGTCCATGGATATTTAATCGTTTTATATATATTAACATGTCAAAATGTGCTTCATCATTTGATCCCAATAAAATGTTTTTTCATTGCAACATATTACATGAATTTGTTTATAGCTTGCAGTCCACGTTTTTTCATTTCTTTTCTATAAGAAACCTTACTTCTCTATCATAATGAATTGAGGGTATGGTTTGGTTTATTTTTATGCCTAACTCTTAGTATGTAGTTTATATTCACAACCTTATTTTTTTCCATGTATCTTTATCTTGATCAAGGCCAATTCTTTATAGAATGGTTACTTATTACCATATTTTATATTTTTTATATACATATTTCTTAAAGTATGATTTTGATTTCTTAAAAAGTTTTTTTTTGTATGATTTAAGTTCTTTAAGATAATTGTAAAGTCATTATTATGATAATTTGTTTCTATTACTATTGGTCTTGTTTTAATAGTTAATTTCTAAAGTTTAAATGTGGTATAAAATTACTTATTTTTTGTCATAATTACTATATGATTGTGATTTTTTTTAAAATTTTTTTTTCTTTATGATAATTATTTTATCATTGTGATGCCTTTCTTAGATTTTAAAATGTTTTCTATTTCTTTATAATTTTAATATTTTTATACATTCGTTGTGAACTTTTTTTAAATGATCAATTATTTATTAAAAAAATTATTTTTTGCATACTTTACCATACAACTTATATTTGATGTCGTTATTTTTTTCTTTATCATAAATCTAGTAAAATGATTTTTTTTTCTTTTCTTTTTATAAAGATTTGCTTAGTCTGACATTTTTTTAGAAATTTTTTTCTTTTTTTGTTTATCAATTCTTTCTTTTTTTTATTTTTAATTTATAATTGAAGGGTTATATGATCTTTGTAAGCATTAATTTAGACATTTATATAAACAAAAGAAAAAATAGACATTTTTAAAATGAATATCTTCAGTTTAGAAACTACACGACAAAGTAATATGTTTCAATTTTCCACAAGGAGAATTGCGTGATGCTTTTTATTTATCTATAAAACCTTCTTGTTTTCCCATAGTTCTTTATAGTGGAAAAAAAGAGCAAAAAAATAGCATATCCAATGAATCAAAACAAATTCCAAACTCAAGTGCTAATAAATTTTCACAGCAATCCAAAATAGAAATAAAAATAAAATTTTTTATTGCAACATAAAATCATACATAAAATTAAGATAATAAACATGTTTCGTATTTTTCATGTCTTTGGATTGACCAACTATTTCTTTGCACCAACTTTTTACTGGAGAAATTTTATACTCTTTTGCAGATAGAAAGGACAATAAAGTTGATAACTATGAGGGAGACTTCGATTGGTTGGGAGCACAAAAGGCTTTCTATTTCTTCAAGTTTCTCTTTTTTTAGATCTATAAATTCGGGTGGTCCGACCTGACCCAACCTTAATGGGTGGAAATTGACGGGCCAGGTTGGGTCTGCTTGAAGAGTGAAAAGCTAAGCTCAGCGGGTTTAAAATCAGGCTGGATATACAGGTAAACAGGTTAAAAAAAAAAAAAAGGACGAACAAAATACAAAATTAACATCAAAACTTCAAATTCAAATACAAATGTTCAAAATTTGAAAAAAAAAAAAAAGAAAAAGAATATCTTAAAAATATAGGTAGAGACAAATAGTTGAACTTTGTTTGAATTTCATCTATTTTTTTTTTAAACTTGAATTTCGTCTACTTTACATATATATGATACGACTGTTGTGCAAGTCATCTTCAAATTTTCTTTTACAGAAAAAAATAATGTTATTTCTACTATATTTACTGTATACACACACATATTAATGATTTAACCTTTCAAATGTATTAAAAAAAACATTACATGCTTGGGTGGGCTAGCGGGACGGGCTTCGGGTAGCCCAACTGAGTGGGCAACTCGGGCCTGGCCAGGCCGGTCCGCCGGCTCAAAACTAGGCCCAACCTAACGTTTGGGATTGGGCAGGGCTGGGAATGGGCTCGACATGTAATGGGCCAGAGTAGGCCCACCCTGGGGCTAAAATTATGGGCAACCTATCAGCCTGCTTAGCCCGTGTGGGACCACTTTCCTTCATATATAATTGCATGACATGTATCCATCACGCTTTAATATCAATCGAACCTCGATATTCCACCAAGGCCATGCAACAACACTTGTGATACATCACGATCCCGTACTCGAGTTCGGAATCCTCAAGGCTCGAATCCAACATGTTTCCGCCCTTGCATTCCTTCTTTATGTTTGAGCTAGACGAACCCATGACTCATCCTAACGGTTCGACCGTTTGCGTGCCCGTGACATGTATCTTGAGGTCTAGGTACGTGTATATACGATAGCTAGGACATCACTATAGTCCCATGCATGTACGGGTGATCCTAGGTACGACCCCGACAACCTGCTATGTCAGTGCGGGAGACACAGGATGTCAGAGGACGACTACTTGGTACCAAAAGGATGAACTGACCCGTCAAAAATACAAATCCCAAAGGGTCCCCATGATAAGTCTAGTGTTTTTGGAGTCCAAGCATGAATCCCACTACAAATAGGGAAGGGGTAATAACCAAATGCATGTTGCACACCACTGTAGCATTCGACACTAGCAATTAAGAATCCGACATATGACAAGGTGGAAGACGAGGACCAATGATGGAGGCGACGGGGTACGGATTGGTGAGAAAGCACTTTCTTGAACAACATCTCAATGTTTTCTAACAATCTCATCCGTAGATAATTTGTTGATGACATAGAGTCAAAATCTAAAATAGAACTCAAAATAGAAATAAAAACTTTTTTTTTTTGTTGCATGATGACATAAAATGAAAACCTAAAATCATAACTCAAATTTTAGATCATAAACGTGTTTTGTCTTTTTCATGTCTTTGGATTCACTAACAAATTCTTTGCACCAAACTTTTTACTAGAGAATTTTTATTTTCTTTTTGCAGATAGAAGAGGAAAGTGGGTAGATATATACGAGGGAGACTTCGATTGGCTAGGAGCACAAAAGGCGTTCTATTTCTTCAGTTTCTCTCTTCTTAGACTTGTAAATTGGGGCGGCCTGGCCCCGTCCGGCCCGACCCTAACAGGTGGAAATTGACCAGCAACGGTCAATGTCCTGTTGTGCAACGGTCATCTTCAAATTTTCTTTTATAGAAAAAGTAATATATTATTTCTACTATAATTACTGTGTATATTACATTAAAACGGTATTAGAAAAAAAAAAACATTAGATGCTTGGGCGGGCTAGTGGGACAAGTTTTGGTTTTCCCGACTAGGCGGGCAACTCGGGTTGGGCCAGGCTGGTCCACTAGCTCTAAATTAAGGTCAAGCCAGATCCTTGTGATTGCACTGGTCTGGGGATGGGCCCGACATGTAACGATTCAGAGCGAGCCCACCCTAAGGTCGAAATTACGGGCAACTTGTCGACCCGCTTAGCTCGGTCCATATTTACATTTTTTTTTAGATGATTGAAACAACATCTCAACGTTTCCAAGCAATCTTATACGTAGATAATTTTTGATAAAATAAAGTTAAAACCTAAAATAGAACTCCAAATAGAAATAAAATCTTTTTTTTTTTTGGTTGCTTGATAACATTAAATGAAAACTAAAATCAAAACTCAAAATTCGGATCATAAACGTGCTTTGTCTTTTTAATGTATTTGGATCCACTAACAAATTATTTGCACCAAAATTTTTACTAGAGAATTTTTATTTACTATTTGCGGATAAAAGACGACAAGAAAGTGGGTAGGTATGAGGGAGACTTCCACTGGATGGGATAACAAAAAAGGCTTTCTTTTTCTTCAAGTTGCTCACTTTTACGTTCTTATTTGCAGATAAAGTTAGGATAAATCACTTTTATATATTATATTGATAGAGTTCATTTTTAAATCATTAAAATATAATCGAACAGTTGAGATGTTGCTTGTATCTAAATATTATCATACACTTTACCTCATATTAATATAGATTAATAAATAAAAATAAAAATAAACCCACCCCTTCCCTTCCCCAACACCGCCGACTTCCTTGCCGATGTCAAGACAGACCGCTGCTCCCCCCGACTAGATCTGCCCCCCAAGCCCCCCTTACCCTGACACTGATCAGACCCCCCCTTCTCGATCCCAGCGACGAAAATTTTTAAATTTTTTTTAATTTCTTAATCAAATACTACTGTAAGGTAAATTACATGATAATTACCGTATACAAGTAACATCTCAGTAGTTTGATTACATCTAAACGGTTTAAAAATAAACTATATCGATATGGTATATATAAATGAGTTTTACCATTTTACCACTTATTTGTTTAACTTTACAATGTTATTTTATTTATTTTTATTTTTATTTTTGTGGCAAGTTACAGAAATAGCACGTGAAGTAGCTTTCTTCCCAGTAGTGCACGCCAGTGGGTTAGTAAAAAACTAATTTATTTCATTGTCTAAAAGGTGACACCCATTTAAATAAAAAACATTATCACATTTACTGGAGCCATATTACGATGTCAAATATCAATTCTATATACAGTTGTGTCTTTAGAGAGAATCCGTGAAACAATAGAGTTGCATTGAATTTATAAATGCAAAAGATGACTAGCATTTTAAGTTCATGAAATACCAGCTTTAATGTATATATAACAATGCTAGTGTTATATTTTTTAAAAAAAATTGTTAAAATACTATAATTGACATTTATACTAGAATAAATAAGGTTATTTCTAATTATTTTGTAATGTTATATCTAGTTTTTCGTATCATTATAATATTAATTTCCACATTTATTATTATAACGAATTATAAAATTTACTTAACAACGGAGTAAACATTGTATTGAAATCTAAATTCTATCAAGATTTAACACATAAATTTACTATTGTGTTATATACCAGATTTGAAATCTAAGTTCATCGTGTAATACCAGCTTTAGTGTATATAACACTGCTAGTGTTATATTTGTTTTTTTTTTTTTTTTTAAGTGTTAAAATACTATATTTGACATTTGTATGCTAGAATAAATAAGGTCATCTCTAATTTTTTTAAGAGAGTTTTTTTTTTTTTTTTTTTGGTATTGTTATATCTACATTTTAGTATCATCAGAAGACTTTGAAACTCGTTTAAATAATTAGAAAAATGATAATGAAGTAGTGATTTAAGGGGGGGAATAAAAGCATCCTTTAACATTAATCAAATGTCAAAATTCAGCATTTATTGATAACAATTATGTAATTTAATGAACATTGGAATAAACATTGCATTGAAATCAAAATACTGTCAACATTTGACACATGAATTTACTATTGTGTTATATAATTTATATTCTTGAACGCCAGTATCCAATACATTCATTTAAGGAATATCCGAAAAGAGTTTTATTTAAAATTATTATTATTATTATTTTTTGGTACATCCTTATCTTAAAGGGTAAAGCAACCCTCATCCAAAACACTCCTTACTGTAAGACGTGAGGACAACTTGGTCCTTCTATGCAGCTGAGAACAAAATTTATACATATTCAAGGTAAAATGTTTATAGATAATTACATCATATTATATTTTATATAGTATCAGCGTTTTTGTTAATAATTTAGATGCAAAGTTTTTGATTTGAGTTGTTTTGTAGATTCCAATTTTTTTCGGATTAGGCCAGTTTGATTTGAGTTGGTTAGTGAATACTAAGATATATAGTTAAAACATGTTAAGTTTTTCTCTCATCAGTTCCTCTCTTTGCATTACTAGCTACTTTATATGTTTATTAAGTTTTATCATATGCTTATAGTTATAAACACTTTAGAAATAAATTCTTTATAAAATAAAGGCCCCTTAAATAGGTAAGGGGTCTAATTTGATTAAATAAAATGATTCTTTCATATTATCTACCCTTTCAAACTATGACTCTCACAATGATCCCTGAAGCGTTTGGATTCACATACCACTTTTAGCCCCTATATATAGCAGGATGTGAGTTGGGATCTTGTCAAATTTTGGTTATCAACAACAACGAAATTGGAATTTCTAAATAGAGTTTGATTTAATTAACTTTTAATCATTAGATTTAGATTAAATTGGGATGTATATTATTTTTGTTTGATAATAGGGCATATACAATGATTTTAAAATAATAAACATACACACAAAAAATTTTTAAAAACTAGCCCCAATCTCATTCTGCCCTTGATCGTAGACAGTTTGCTTATGCAAGGCAATTAACTGAAATATAATGGACCTGACATATGTGGAGTTTTGAGTGGAGTAGGAAATTGAACGTGAGATATTTGTTTTCTGGATATTATATATAATTATCTATATATTTATATGTAAACGACACTTGAACTTTTTTCTAGCTCCTTTATTTTAATAAATTGATTCTAATATAACATTTTTTTTAGGAATATGTCTTTTGCACTAATAACTTTAAATAGTCTTTTTCCTACCAAAAAAACTAACTTTAAATAGTTTATGTCATAATATATTAATAAAAAATTATACGTAAATTAATTAGTAGTTATAAACTGCAAAAAAACAACTGTCATACCTATATAATCTGGGGATAGGACACAATTTTTATATAGGATGAGTTTTTATCCAACAGCACCCTAACATAACGGCATTTGTAACTTTTTTCTTTTTTTTAAATATTGTAACACTTAGATGATTCTATATGATATAGTTTAGTGATATTTACAAGGTTTTAAACATAAAATTGTTTCTAAATCAATTTGTTGAAATTTTTAAATAAAAAATTACAATTATCGTATGTATATACACATATATAAATATATATATATATGTATATACGCATATATAAATGGTATTTATAGATATGAAACGTAGAACATTTACGGTACTTTGTTCTCTCTCTCTTTTTTAAAGGTACAAACTTTGTTCTTGCCCAGTATCATCAAGTTGTTGATTTATTTATTAATTTATTTACTTTTTCTAAAGAAAGTTATTGATTAATTTAGTATATCCTAACAATGCATGTCTTGTCAAAAAATAATTCTTGCTGATCTCCCTTCAATAATGTATAATCGGAATCAAAAGAGCATATCCAATGAATCAAAACACAATCCAACCTCAAGTGCTAATAATTTTCACTGCAATCCAAAATAGAAATAAAAAATAAATTTTTTATTGCAGCATAAAATCATACATAAAGTAAAGATAATAAACGTGTTTCGTATTTTTCATGTCTTTGGATTCACCAACAAATTCTTTCCACCAACTTTTTACTGTAGAATTTTTATATTCTTTTTCAGATAGAAAGGACAAGAAACTGGATACTATGAGGGAGACTTCGATTGGCTGGGACCACAAAAGGCTTTGTATTTGTTCAAGTTTCTCTCTTTTTAAACCTGTAAATTCAAGTGGCCGAGTCCGGCCCGACCTTAACGGGTGAAAATTGATGGGCCGGGTTGGGTCCGCTTGAAGAGTGAAAAGCTAAGTTTGGTAGGTTTAAAATTGGGCGGGATAAATGGGTAAACATGTTTTTGAAAAAAAAACAAAATAAAACAAAACAGGGAGAGGCTGTGATAGAGCCTCTCCCAGAGACCGTATCGGTAGAGCTCTTTTTTTAACCATTGGATTTTAATCGAACTGTTAATATATCATTGTTATAATATAACTTATCTCATATAAACTTTCCCACTTCAAGTCTTCTCCGCTGTCCGCGACCGGTCCACCACCGGCGACCGACGCCGATGACCCACCCCGACACTAGCAATTAAGAATCCAACATATGACAAGGTGGAAGACAAGGACCAATGATGGAGGCGACGGGATACGGATTGGTATTAGGACTATCACTCCAACACCCAATCTATTTTTACTTTTTTTTTTTATTTTATTTTATGAGAAAGCACTTTCTTGAACAACATCTCAATGTTTTCTATCAATCTCATCCATAGATAATTTGTTGATGACATAGAGTCAAAACCTAAAATAGAACTCAAAATAGAAATAAATTTTTTTTTTTTTTTTTTTTGTTGCTTGATGACATAAAATGAAAACCTAAAATCATAACTCAAATTTTAGATCGTAAACGTGTTTTGTCTTTTTCATGTCTTTGGATTCACTAACAAATTCTTTGCACCAAACTTTTTACTAGAGAATTTTTATTTTCTTTTTGCAGATAGAAGAGGAAAGAGGGTAGATACGAGGGAGACTTCGATTGGCTGGGAGCACAAAAGGCATTCTATTTCTTCAGTTTCTCTCTTCTTAGACTTGTAAATTAGGGTGGTCTGGCCCCGTCCGGCCCAACCCTAACGGGTGGAAATTGACAAGCAACGGTCAATTTCCTGTTGTGCAACAGTCATCTTCAAATTTTCTTTTATAGAAAAAGTAATATATTATTTCTACTATAATTACTGTATATATTACATTAAAACGGTATTAGAAAAAAAAAACATTAGATGCTTGGGCGGCCTAGCGGGATAAGTTTTGGTTAGCCTGACTAGGAGGGCAACTCAGGTTGGGCTAGGCTAGTCCACTAGCTCAAAATTAAGGTCTAGCCAGATCCTTGTGATTCAACTGGTCTAGGGATGGGCCCGACATGTAATGATTCAGAGCGAGCCCACCATATGTCCATATTTACATTTTTTTTTTAGATGATTGAAACAACATCTCAATGTTTCCAAGCAATCTTATACGTAGATAATTTTTGATAAAATAAAGTTAAAACCTAAAATAGAACTCCAAATAGAAATAAAATCTTTTTTTTTTTTGGTTGCTTGATAACATTAAATGAAAACTAAAATCAAAACTCAAAATTCGGATCATAAACGTGCTTTGTCTTTTTAATGTATTTGGATTCACTAACAAATTATTTGCACCAAAATTTTTACTAGAGAATTTTTATTTACTATTTGCGGATAAAAGAGGACAAGAAAATGGGTAGGTATGAGGGAGACTTCAACTGGATGGGATAACAAAAAAGGCTTTCTTTTTCTTCAAGTTGCTCACTTTTACATTCTTATTTGCAGATAAAGTTACGGTAAAGTCACTTTTATATATTATATTGATAGAGTTTATTTTTAAACCGTTAAAATATAATCAAACAGTTGAGATGTTGTTTGTATCTAATAATTAGCATACATTTTACCTCATATTAATATAGATTAATAAATAAAAATAAAAATAAACCCACCCCTTCCCTTCCCCAACACCGCCGACTTCCTTGCCGATGTCGAAGACAGACCACTACTCCCCCCGACCAGATCTGCCCCCCCCCCAAGCCCCCTTACCCTCGACACTGATCAGACCTCCCCTTCTCGATCCCAGTGATGAAAATTTTTAAATTTTTTTTTAATTTCTTAATCAAATACTACTGTAAGGTAAATTACATGATAATTACCGTATACAAGTAACATCTCAGTAGTTTGATTACATCTAAACGGTTTAAAAATAAATTATATCGATATGATATATATAAATGAGTTTTACCATAGTTTTACCACTTATTTGTTTAACTTTACAATGTTATTTTATTTATTTTTATTTTTATTTTTGTGGCAAGTTACAGAAATAGCACGTGAAGTAGCTTTCTTCCCAGTAGTGCACGCCAGTGGGTTAGTAAAAAACTAATTTATTTCATTGTCTAAAAGGTGAGACCCATTTAAATAAAAAACATTATCACATTTACTGGAGCCATATTACGATGTCAAATATCAATTCTATATACAGTTGTGTCTTTAGAGAGAATCCGTGAAACAATAGAGTTGCATTGAATTTATAAATGCAAAAGATGACTAGCATTTTAAGTTCATGAAATACCAGCTTTAATGTATATATAACAATGCTAGTGTTATATTTTTTAACAAAAAGTGTTAAAATACTATAATTGACATTTATACTAGAATAAATAAGGTTATTTCTAATTATTTTGTAATGTTATATCTAGTTTTTCGTATCATTATAATATTAATTTCCACATTTATTATTATAACGAATTATAAAATTTACTTAACAACGGAGTAAACATTGTATTGAAATCTAAATGCTATCAAGATTTGACACATAAATTTACTATTGTGTTATATACCAGATTTGAAATCTAAGTTCATCGTGTAACACCAGCTTTAGTGTATATAACACTACTAGTGTTATATTTGTTTTTTTTTTTTTTTAAAGTGTTAAAATACTATAATTGACATTTATACTAGAATAAATAAGGTTATTTCTAATTATTTTGTAATGTTATATCTAGTTTTTCGTATCATTATAATATTAATTTCCACATTTATTATTATAACGAATTATAAAATTTACTTAACAACGGAGTAAACATTATATTGAAATCTAAATTCTATCAAGATTTAACACATAAATTTACTATTGTGTTATATACCAGATTTGAAATCTAAGTTCATCGTGTAATACCAGCTTTAGTGTATATAACACTGCTAGTGTTATATTTGTTTTTTTTTTTTTTAAAGTGTTAAAATACTATATTTGACATTTGTATGCTAGAATAAATAAGGTCATCTCTAATTTTTTTAAGAGAGTTTTTTTTTTTTTTTTTTTTTTTGGTATTGTTATATCTACATTTTAGTATCATCAGAAGACTTTGAAACTCGTTTAAATAATTAGAAAAATGATAATGAAGTAGTGATTTAAGGGGGGGAATAAAAGCATCCTTTAACATTAATCAAATGTCAAAATTCAGCATTTATTGATAACAATTATGTAATTTAATGAACATTGGAATAAACATTGCATTGAAATCAAAATACTGTCAACATTTGACACATGAATTTACTATTGTGTTATATAATTTATATTCTTGAACGCCAGTATCCAATACATTCATTTAAGGAATATCCGAAAAGAGTTTTATTTAAAATTATTATTATTATTATTTTTTGGTACATCCTTATCTTAAAGGGTAAAGCAACCCTCATCCAAAACACTCCTTACTGTAAGACGTGAGGACAACTTGGTCCTTCTATGCAGCTGAGAACAAAATTTATACATATTCAAGGTAAAATGTTTATAGATAATTACATCATATTATATTTTATATAGTATCAGCGTTTTTGTTAATAATTTAGATGCAAAGTTTTTGATTTGAGTTGTTTTGTAGATTCCAATTTTTTTTCGGATTAGGCCAGTTTGATTTGAGTTGGTTAGTGAATACTAAGATATATAGTTAAAACATGTTAAGTTTTTCTCTCATCAGTTCCTCTCTTTGCATTACTAGCTACTTTATATGTTTATTAAGTTTTATCATATGCTTATAGTTATAAACACTTTAGAAATAAATTCTTTATAAAATAAAGGCCCCTTAAATAGGTAAGGGGTCTAATTTGATTAAATAAAATGGATTCTTTCATATTATCTACCCTTTCAAACTATGACTCTCACAATGATCCCTGAAGCGTTTGGATTCACATACCACTTTTAGCCCCTATATATAGCAGGATGTGAGTTGGGATCTTGTCAAATTTTGGTTATCAACAACAACGAAATTGGAATTTCTAAATAGAGTTTGATTTAATTAACTTTTAATCATTAGATTTAGATTAAATTGGGATGTATATTATTTTTGTTTGATAATAGGGCATATACAATGATTTTAAAATAATAAACATACACACAAAAAATTTTTAAAAACTAGCCCCAATCTCATTCTGCCCTTGATCGTAGACAGTTTGCTTATGCAAGGCAATTAATTGAAATATAATGGACCTGATATATGTGGAGTTTTGAGTGGAGTAGGAAATTGAACGTGAGATATTTGTTTTCTGGATATTATATATAATTATCTATATATTTATATGTAAACGACACTTGAACTTTTTTCTAGCTCCTTTATTTTAATAAATTGATTCTAATATAACATTTTTTTTAGGAATATGTCTTTTGCACTAATAACTTTAAATAGTCTTTTTCCTACCAAAAAAACTAACTTTAAATAGTTTATGTCATAATATATTAATAAAAAATTATACGTAAATTAATTAGTAGTTATAAACTGCAAAAAACAACTGTCATACCTATATAATCTGGGGATAGGACACAATTTTTATATAGGATGAGTTTTTATCCAACAGCACCCTAACATAACGGCATTTGTAACTTTTTTCTTTTTTTTAAATATTGTAACACTTAGATGATTCTAATATGATATAGTTTAGTGATATTTACAAGGTTTTAAACATAAAATTGTTTCTAAATCAATTTGTTGAAATTTTTAAATAAAAAATTACAATTATCGTATGTATATACACATATATAAATATATATATATGTATATACGCATATATAAATGGTATTTATAGATATGAAACGTAGAACATTTACGGTACTTTGTTCTCTCTCTCTTTTTTAAAGGTACAAACTTTGTTCTTGCCCAGTATCATCAAGTTGTTGATTTATTTATTAATTTATTTACTTTTTCTAAAGAAAGTTATTGATTAATTTAGTATATCCTAACAATGCATGTCCTTGTCAAAAAATAATTCTTGCTGATCTCCCTTCAATAATGTATAATCGGAATCAAAAGAGCATATCCAATGAATCAAAACACAATCCAACCTCAAGTGCTAATAGATTTTCACTGCAATCCAAAATAGAAATAAAAAATAAATTTTTTATTGCAGCATAAAATCATACATAAAGTAAAGATAATAAACGTGTTTCGTATTTTTCATGTCTTTGGATTCACCAACAAATTCTTTCCACCAACTTTTTACTGGAGAATTTTTATACTCTTTTGCAGATAGAAAGGACAAGAAAGTGGATACTATGAGGGAGACTTCGATTGGTTGGGATCACAAAAGGCTTTCTATTTCTTCAAGTTTCTCTCTTTTTAAACCTGTAAATTCAAGTGGCCCAGTCCGGCCCGACCTTAATGGGTGGAAATTGATGGGTCGGGTTGGGTCTGCTTGAAGAGTGAAAAGCTAAGTTCGGTGGGTTTAAAATTGAGCCGAATAAAATTTTTTTATTGCAACATAAAATCATACAATAAAATTAAGATAATAAACGTGTTTCGTATTTTTCATGTCTTTGGATTCACCAACAAATTTTGCACCAACTTTTTACGGGAGAAATTTTATATTCTTTTTGCAGATAGAAAGTACAAGAAAGTGGATAACTATGAGGGTGACTTCCATCGGTTGGGACCACAAAAGCCTTTCTATTTCTTCAAATTTCACTCTTTTTAGACTTATAAATTTGAGTGGCCCAGTCCGGCCCACCCTTAATGGGTGGAAATTGACATGCCATGTTGGGCCCACCTGAGAGTGAAAAGCTAAGCTCGGCGGGTTTAAAATTGGGCGGGATAAATGGGTAAACATGTTTTTGAAAAAAAAAAAAAAAACAAAACAAAACTGGGAGAGGCTGTGGTAGAGCCTCTCCCAGAGACCGTATCAGTAGAACTCTTTTTTTAACAGTTAGATTTTAATCGAACGGTTGATATATCATTGTTATAATAGAGCTTATCTCATATAAATTTTCCCACCTCAAGTCTTCTCCCCTGCAGGTGACCGGTCCACCACCGGGGACCGACGCCGATGACCCACCTTGACGCTGTGCGACTCACCCCGATGCCGACAACCTACCTCCGGCACTTTCTCCTGCCGCCGGCGCCCCTTTCTCTCTCTTCTCTCTTCCCCACCCCGGCCCCCCCAGCCCCAACGGCCCCGACCAGCCCAGCCCCGGTGACCCACCTCCGGCCCCAACTCTGTCCGCCGGCGACCCTCACTTTCTCTCTCTTCTCTCTCTCTTCCCCACCCCAGCTGCCCCGAGTCCCCCCTCCCCCGCCGGCCCCCAGCCCGGGGAGCCCCCACCTCCGGCACCCCCCACAAAAGTCATTGTATTTCTTCAAGTTTCTGTCTTTTTAGACCTGTAAATTCGGGTGGCCTGGCCTAGTCCAGCCTGACCCTAATGGGTGGAAATTGACAAGTCAGGTTAGACCTACTCGAAGAGTGAAAAGCTAAGCCCGGCGGGCTTAAAATCCGGCCGAATACACGGGTAAATTGGCTTTTGAAAAGAAAAAAATAAAAAAAACAAAGAAAACAGAAACAAAAAACAAAAATAACATCAAAACTTCAAAATTCAAATAAAATGTTCAAAAGTTTGAAAAAAAAAAAAAGTAGAATATATTAAGAATATAGTTAGATAGAAACAAAGAGTTGAACATTGTTTGAATTTCATCTATTTTAAAAAAGGTTTTGAAGTTCATCTATTATATGTAAAATATATATTAATGATTTAAATTTACAAGGTATTTAAAAAAAAAAAAAAAAACATTACGTGCTTGGGCGGGCTAGTGGGACAGGCTTTGGGTAGCCCAACTAGGCGGGCAATTTGGGTTAGGCCAGGCCGGTCTGGTCCAACCTGATCCTTGTGATTACACTGGGCTGGGGATGGGCCCGACATGTAACAGGTCGGAGCGGGCCCACCCTAGTGCCAAAATTACGGGCAGCCTGTTTGCTAACTCGGTCCTTATTTACATCTTTTTTTTTTTTTTTTTTTTGACATATACATTTACTATTGCGTTATATACCAGATTTGAAATCTAAGTTCATCATGTAATACCAGCTTTATTGTATATAACAATGCTAGTGTTATATTTGTTAAAAAAAAGTGTTAAAATACTATATTTGACATTTATATACAGGAATAAATAAGATTGTTTCTAATTTTTTTAAGAGATTTTTTTTTTTTTGTAATGTTACTCTTTAGTATCATCAGAAGACTTTAAAACTCGTAAAAATAAATGTTTAGCAGGGATCGGGGGAGGGGGAGAAGCATCCTTTAACATTAATCAAATGTCAACATTCAACATTTAGTAAAAAAATTAATGAAAATTGGAATAAATATTGCATTGAAATCAAAATACTGTCAAGATTTGACATATGAATTTACAATAAATTAGATGCTCGAACGCCGGTATCTGGTACATTCATTCAAGGAATATCGGAAAGGGTAAAGCAACCCTCATCCAAAATACTCCTTACCGTAAGACGTGAGGACAACTTGGTCCTTCTATGCCGCTGAGAACAAAATTTATACACATTCAAGGTATAATGTATATAGATGGATAATTACAATATATTATATTAAAGATAGTATCAGCGATTTTGTTAATAATTTAGAGTGCAAAGTTTTGATTTGAGTTGTTTTGTGGATACCAATTATTTTTTGGGATTAGGCCAGTTTGATTGGAGTTGGTTAGTGACTACTAAGATAGCTAAAACATGTTATGTTTTTTGCTTATCAGTTCCTCTCTTTGCATTACTAGCTACTTTATTTGTTTATTAAGTTTTTTCATGTGCTTATAGTTGTAAACACTTTAGAAATAATTCTTCCTAAAAATAGGTAAGGGTCTAATTAGATTGTATAAAATGGATTCTTTCACGTTCTCTAGCCTTTCAAACTATGACCCTCACAATGATCCTTGAAGTGTTTGGATTCACGTATCACTTTTGGCCCCTATAGCATGATATGGGTTGGGGATCTTGTTAAATTTCGGTTATCAACAACAATAAAATTGGATTTCTGAATAGAGTTTGATTTAATTAACTTTTAATATTAGATTTAGATTAATTTAGAATGTATATTATTTTTGTTTGATAATAGGGCATATACAATGATTTTAAAAGAATATACATACACACAAAAAATTATTAAAAACTAGCCCCAATCTCACCTCCCTCTGCCCTTGATCGTACTTATTTTGCCTATGCAAGGCAATTAATTGAAATATAATGGACCTGATATATGGGGAGTTTTGAGTGGAGTAGGAAATTGAACATGAGATATTTGTTTTCTGGAGATTATATATAATTATCTATATATATATATATATATATAAACGACATTTGAACTTTTTCTCCTTTATTTTAATAAATTGATTCCAATATAACTTTTTTTTTTTGGAGATTGAACTTTAAATAGTTTTTTCTATATAAAAAAAACTAACTTTAAATAGTTTGTGTCACAATATATTAATAAAAAATTATGCGTAAATTAACTAGTAGTTATTAGCTGCAAAAAAACAACTATCATACCTATATAATTTGGGGATAGAAGACAATTTCTATATAGGATGAGTTTCTATCCGGCACCCTAAGATAACGGGATTTGTAATTTTTTTTTTTTTTAAATTTAAATATTGTAACTCTTAGATGATTCTAAAATAATACAGTTTAGTGATATTTTACAAGGTTTTAAACGTAAAATTGTTTCTAAATCAATTTATTGAAATTTTCAAATAAAAAATTTCAATTACCGGAAGTATCCGCTTAACGGATACAAGGACATTTCCATATATATATAAATATATATGTATATACGCATATATAAATGGTATTTATAGATATGAAACGTAGAATATTTACGGTACTTTGTTCTCTCTCTCTCTCTCATTTTTAAAGGTTCAAACTTTGTTCTTGTCCAGTATCATCAAGTTGTTGATTTATTTATTAATTTATTTACTTTTTCTAAAGAAAGTTATTGATTCATTTAGTATATCCTAACAATGCAGGTCCTTGTCAAAAATCATTCTTGCTGATCTCCCTTCAATTTAAAATCGGAATCTCTTTCCTATTCGATTTCCTATTATTTTAATCGACCCATTTCTACAATACCACTCCGGCGTATATAAATAAATCACCCAAACTTCATTGCCTATCACCGAATAGCCTTGCATTTCAACCTTAAGCTAGCTGAGAACAGAAGTTCATTTACATTCAAGGTATATTGTAACACAATATATATATAGATATACAAACATATGTGTATAGATATATATATATGTAGTGTCAATGTTTTTGTTAATAAATCAGAGTTGGCAGTTTGATTTGAGTTGTTTAGTAGATACTAACATAATTGAAATATGTTAAGTTTCTCCTGTTATCTGTCCCTCTCTTACTTTTTTACATTTATGTATATATAGTACTAACATTGGCTGGCAAGGCTTTTTTTTTTTTTTTTTTCCCTCCTATGATAGTAGAGCTTCACTTTTGGTGGCCATTCTCTCATTTTTACAATATCCATAATCGATATTTTCTGCGCCATTTCTTGTTCTCTCGTACGAATGTCTTTAGCATTTATCAAGACACCTGTATCACAAAAGCTGCTTTTCATTGGTGAACAACAATTCCGGTTTTTCTCCTTTCTATATTTAACTGAGACATGAAGCCTTTGCCAATCTTTCATTTTTCAATGGTTAGATGCGTTTTCTTTCTTTCTTAGTTTTGTTAGGTTTTGTTAGGTATTTAAGTTTAATTTTAACTAAGCTGTGATTTTTATCTTAGTTTTTATCTTTTTTCTGAAATAAAATTTATAAAAGTTAACTAACTCCAACTTAAAAATTTTATCTCCAACTGACGAACCAAACACAAGCTTAGTTTTTCTCATACCATGCACTCATTTTCCCTTTTTCAGGTTTTTCCCTTGAGATTTTTCTAAATTAGGGTATTTACGAGACACAAATATTTTGTTTGGGTATATCATTTGTTTGGTAAAGGATTGAGACGACAACTTAGGTAGGACGTACTTGTTGCTCTTGATGCATGAGTTGTCATAGCTCTCCCTCCATTAAAACATAAAATAAAATAAAATAAAATAAAGCATATTCCTATGATCAGTATGTGTTCATATTCTTTTACTGCTTGGACATTTACTTACTAATCCTTATATATCCACATAAAGCATGGTGGCGAATAATACCGAACTTTCTGCTGACAACAATATGGCTAGGCGACGTGGGTACTGTGACTATCCACCGATTTGGAGTTTCGATTATATCCAATCAATCAAAAGTGAATATGCTGAGGTACTACAAGACCATCTCCAAAAAACATATAAATGTGTGTGTGTGTATATATATATATACACTAGTTTCAATACTATATTTGTGACAAAAAAAGTGTGAAAATAATGTATGTGAAACTTCGTACCACAATTTATAATATTGGCATGAATGGTCCCAAACTATTTTGTAGTTGCAGCTAACAAACTCAACACGATGGACTGTATGAGTAATGTTTCACTATTTTGGAAGTACGGAAATTTATACATACCCTGTAAAATTGGTATCAAATGTTACTTTCTTAATAGTTTAATAAGATTATGTCCATTTAAACAATTTACCCCATTTTTTTTTCACAATTTAATAATAAGTAATGCATGCAGGGAGAAGGCGCATATGCCAGCCAACGTGACAAGCTGAAGGACGAGGTTTGGGTGATGCTGAAGGAGATAACGGATCCTTTAGTTCAGCTTGAGACTATTGATATTCTGCAAAGGCTTGGAATATATTATCTCTTTGAGGATGAAATAAAGAGTATTTTGGAAGGTATATATAATGCTAATGATTTTGACAGTGGTATTTGGAAGGATAATTTGTATGCCACGTCTCTCAAATTTAGACTCCTTCGACAACATCTATATTCGGTTCCTCAAGGTACTTGAACCAACCCTCAAATATCTTCTGGTTTAGATCCTCTTTTTTTATTTTATTTTATTTATTTATTTATAATACATATATATATATATAATTTTAATGCTGTATTTTTATCACGTGGCAGAGATTTTCAATGGTTTCAAGGATGAAACGGGAAAGTTCAAAGAAAGTATAGGAAATGATGTGAAGGGTTTGTTATCTTTATATGAAGCTTCCTTCCTTTTGATGCATGGTGAAAATATTTTGGACGAAGCAAGAGAATTTACCTCCAAACATCTTCAAGAATTTGCCAAGCAGAACGAAGACGAGTCCTATCTTTCAAAACTAGTCGGCCACGCCTTGAAAGTTCCGATACACTGGAGGGTACCTAGGCTCGAGGCCAGGTGGTTTATCGATTTATATCGGAGGAGCCATGAGATCATGAATCCATCTTTGCTTGAGCTCTCTATCTTGGATTACAATATAGTGCAATCCACACATCAGGAAGACTTGAAACAATTGTCCAGGTATATACCAATTGGCAAACATATAACTACATATTTTGAGATAAAGTTTGAATAACTTAAATATATAGGCTTATCAATTAGCTCCGCCCCCCCCCCCCCCCCCCCCCCCCCCCCCGCTCACACCAAAAAGTTTATGTATTTTCGGTTTACTTGTCTGTATATGAAATCTTGTAAGTATTAACAAAAACCAAATTCTTTTTTTTTTTTTCATTTGACATATATCTGAAAACTACATTCTGTTATTAAAAAGAAAAATGGAAGATAATTTTGGATGACATTTTGTTATCAATGTTCTTACTAATAGTTTCCTTGTCATATATTCTGAAAGGTAAAAACATTATATTAACTATTGTTGCATTTTGCTTGTTTCGCCTACACACACATATATATATATACACACACACACACACACACACACACATATATATATATATAGGTGGTGGAAGCACATTAAGCTGATAGAGAAGATGGACTACTTTAGAGACAGGTTGGTGGAGAACACAGTGTGGAATACAGGAATGATATTTGAACCGCAGCATTCGTATTGCCGAGACATGGTATCAAAAGTCTTTAACCTTTTGGCGTTACTGGATGATACATATGATGTGTATGGCACACTAGACGAACTTGTGCTGCTCACATCTGCTATCGAAAGGTCTGCCTCGCATTCTTTGTTGTTGTTAGTACGATGACATTTTTTTAAAAAAATGTGTCTGTCTATTGATTTAAAATAAAATTTTCCAAGTTCGAACATGTGACGTAACATCCTGTACCCTGACTTGTAAACATTGATATGGTTGCCCTAATCGATTATTGTTTCATTTGTATAAACACATTGCAGTTGGGACCTGAATGCAATGGATTCGCTTCCAGACTACTTGAAGATAACTTTCCTTGCGGTGTTCAATTTCACAAATGAGTTGGCCTATGACGTTCTCAAAGAACAAGGATTCCACATTACTAAGTACCTTAAAAAAGCGGTATATCGTTTAATTCTATACTTTTACTTGTTCAATTAACATTATGAGTAATTTAGTTCTATGTTTTTATTTATAATTTACGTGTGTTTGTGTATAATTCGTCTACCATTAAATGTTTTTCAGTGGGCAGATATTAGTAGAGCTTATTTCCAGGAAGCAAAATGGTATCATACAAGGACTAAACCGGATACTCTCGAAGAATACATTGAAAATGCATGGGTTTCAGTGGCAGGACCGGTTGCCCTAGTCATTGCTTTGTTCTGTGTTGAAAATCCAATTACAGAAGATGCCTTGAAGCTATTCGAAGATGGGTATCCCAGTATAGTCCGCGAATGTTCATTGATTATTCGGCTTACAAATGATCTAGTCACAGATTCTGTAAGCACTCGATTGTCTCATTTAGCTTCGAAAGAAACAACCAAGTTTGTTTTATTACTATCCCTTCATGTACATCCGATAAAATTGAAACGATATAGAGAAGATCAGCATGGCCCCTGCACAAAGATGACACACACAAATTGAGAAATTTTGATGATGATTAGTTCTTTTGAAATTTTTCATTTTTGTTGATGGAAAAAATTTTAGTGTTATTCATGAAAAACAAATCCCATACTTCTTTAAAACCAGTCTACAATTCTTATTACCATAAACTAATTCATAGTATTTAAGAATAGTTTTGAATATTTTACTTTCTTCCTATTTCAGTTTGAGTCTAAGAATGGGGATGTTCCTACATCAATCCGGTGCTATATGTATGACACTGGTGTTTCTGAAGACGAGGCACGCCGGCATATATTTTTTCTAGTCACTGAAGCATGGAAACAAATAAATAAAGATCGAGCTATAAATTCCGTCTTGTCTCATACATATATTGAACTCGTCACCAATCTTACGAGGATGTCAATGTGGATGTACAATAAAAGAGATGGGTTTGGTATTGAAAATCAATGCAGGACAAGGGCTTGTTCCTCATCGGTGTTTGTTAACCCCATTTCCTTTGAGGATGGAGAGGAAGATCTAGCATTTATTGGATAGCTTTATATTTCCACGGTGTTATCTCCTTTTAAAGGCCCTAATGATCGGTCTACCCTTAAAATTTGTGTGTTTTGCTTGTGTGTTCGATTCCAAAATAAATAAGAAAAGATGCATGTCATCTTTTTAGGCTTGCTTGTCGTGTCATATTGGACTTATCATGTAATTTGTTTGTTTGGATTGCTTGTGAACTGGCTTGAAATATTATTCCATCAATAAATTTCTATTACTTTATTAACTTTTTTTTTATTGAACTTTATTCTAATTCACAAATTAGATTCACGACACATGCTGTGAATTTCATATGGTACCAGTATAATTGGTATCAATATGGGTTTTTTGAAGGATTGGTTGAAAAGACTGCACTTGGAAATGTTCTTTTTTCCAACCGTTAATACACTCCATTGGAGATGCTATAATCTTTTAGATGGTTTCGATAATATTTGTTATTTTGCTTGTTTTATTTTCAAATAACAAATAGCTAGGAAAAAAAATAGCAATTTTCATAAAATAATTGAAGTAAATAGAATGTATTTAAAATATTTGGAGTAAATGGTAGATTTATCATGTAAATGATTTATTTATAACTTATAAATAATTAATTGACTTAGTAAATTTTCCATCGATGTTGTAAATTTGCTATTTAGTTCAAATATATTAAAACATTTATTATTTACTTCAATTATTTTCATAAAAAAAGTTATTTACTTCTATTTCCCTTATTAAAATCTTCCCTAGCTGTATAGACTGTATATATAGATGAATGTTACGAAGTTGTTATTTTATTTTGTCGATATAGAAATTTCATTTCAGAATTGAACTCAAAATTAGTGGAAGAACAAGAGTGCATACTCACTAATTCTTCCACTAATTATTTGATCATAACATTGAGTTATGTAGGAGGAGCCCTGAGATAATGAATCCCAAGTTCCTTAAGCTTTCTATCTTGGATTACAACATAGTTCAATCCAAATACCAAGAAGAGTTGAAACGGTTATCTAGGTACTTTTTGC
This sequence comes from Ficus hispida, assembly GCA_025413025.1. Taxonomy (NCBI): domain Eukaryota; kingdom Viridiplantae; phylum Streptophyta; class Magnoliopsida; order Rosales; family Moraceae; genus Ficus; species Ficus hispida. Next base: position 7,996,103 of record CM046362.1, read on the forward strand.
AAACTCATTCGATGACTATACAAATTTTCTTTTATTTAATGTTTTGACGGTTGAAAATTAGAAGGTGTACTTAGATATTTAGATTATTAGGTAGCTATCTGTTTAGCACCCTTATCATCTTCTCATCCCAAAGTATTATGTTAAATAAAAAATAACTTAAAATTACAAAAGTGGAATTTCAATGATATATATCTAGCATGGATTTGATAATATGCATGATTAAGATATCTAATCTCTATTTGCTTCCTGTTCTATATTTTTCTTGTTCAAGTAACAAAGCATTTTTGGTTTGTTTGTTTCATATTTTTGGTTTGAGGCCTATTGCTCTAATTTGTTAAAGAGAAATGAAACCATGCATTTTCAAACTTATGAGCTTTTATTCAAAACTTTCCCCTCCCACCCTGAGCTAGTCCGTTTTGAAGTGAAGAATTGCTTTCTTCATAAATGAACTGAATTAATTTCACTGTCTTCGATATTAGGGCATAGGACAGAGTCCATTATTTGTCTCCTGTTGAAGATGAAAAACGAAAATAACAAGCATATTTATTTTTCAACTTGCTTGTCTAAATGGAAATTAATCAACAATTAGATCATTTTATATTCACTTCTGAAAGGTCGTACAAACTTTAGCATATTTTTAAATATTGTTGAATTTCTTCCTTGTTACTCATACCTATATATATGTATATATATATATATATATATGTATATAGGTGGTGGAAGCACACTGGAATTGCAGAAAAGATGAAATTTGCAAGGGATAGTCTGGTGGAGAATGCATTTTGGAATGTGGGAATGATAAGTGAACCGCACTTTGGATATTGTAGGGAAAGGATAACAAAGCTTTTTAAACTGATTTCAGTGATGGATGATACATATGATGTCTACGGCACAATGGATGAACTTGAGCTCTTCACAACAGCTAATGAAAGGTCTGGCTCATACCTTTTATGGTTTATAATCAGTGGCAGAGCTACTTAAAGTCAAGTGGGGGACAACGCTTCAGTTTTGTTTAGTGTTTGTTTATTTTTTTAAATAATTAAGCCTTATAAATTTATAAATTTTTCTATTTACTACACCCATACTGATATGAAGTTTTGCATGTTGTTGGTCGCCTCTAAACTTCATATATTTTATTTTTTTATCTCTAATTTCGAAATATTTTTAGTATGAGTTCCACTAAAATAGAAGGTTGGTTGCGCCGATGTATGATTTGATTTCGTTATGGTTTGTACCCTGATTTATTTTTCTTTCTATAAAATTGCGGTTGGGACTTGAATGCAATGGATCAGCTACCAGAATATATGAAGATATTGTTCCTTGCTATGTACAATTTTACTAATGAGTTGGCATATGCCATTCGGAAAGAACAAGGATTTCACATCATCAAGTACCTAAAAAAACTGGTAAGTTCGTTTTCACTGCGAAGCTAGCTATCTTCATCTAAGAAAGGGTGCACTCATTTTTAAAAATTTTGATTTTACTTCTTATTTTTATGTAAATTCACAATTCTCCCCTACCAATTGCAGTTGCATTATAATTTTATAAGAAAAATTTTTAGTGCCCCCGCTTAATTGTAGAAATATGAATTTCTTTCTTTCTTTCTTTCATTTTTTTTTAGCGCCTGCACTAAAAAAAATATTTGATGACTTCACCATTGTTCATATTTATTTTTTTTTCATGCTGATTAATTATCATTATGAGGAACTTAATTTTTATCTTTTTATCTTGTACTTTAGATTATGTCTAACGCATCTCCCACTAAATATTTTTTAGTGGGAAGATCTTTCCAAAGCTTATTGCAGGAGGCAAAATGGTATCATACCGAAAGTAGACCAGCTTCTGTCGAAGAATACATGGATTTCAGTAGCAGGACCTGTTGTACTAGTCTTTGCTTATGTTGTTGTCACAAATACAATAACTGAAGCTGTTATGGAGCTCGTGATGCGTTATCCCAGTATAATCCATCAATACTCGCTGATTATTTGGCTAACAAACGATCTTGCCACAGATTCAGTAAGCACTCGATACTCCCATTTAGCTTACTTTTTTTAAAAAAATTATTTTTTATTTTTTTTTTATAAGATCCCATTTAGCTTACTTAAGTGAGAAGACTACATGTAATTTTTGTTAACCTCTTCCTAAAAGTTTTATCCTTTAATAGATGGAAAATAAAATTTAGGGTTTATCCTGAAAAATAAATATTGTGCCTTTTTAACAAGTTATAGTAACATTCTTGTTACCATTAACTTTTTTTTTTTTTTTTTTTAAATTTCAGTTTGAAAAAAAGAATGGGGATGCTCCTACAATAATCCAGTGTTACATGCATGAAACTGGCGCTTCTGAAGATGAAGCACGTAGGCATACATTTTTTCTTGTCACTGAAGCATGGAAACAATTGAATGAAGATAAAGCCACAAACTTTGCCCTCTCTTGTACATATGTTGAACTCATCGTCAATCTTTCTAGGATTTTGATGTGGATGTATGAAGGAAGAGATGGGTATGGTCTTGAATATCGATGCAGGACAAGGGATTTTGCCTCGTCGGTGTACGTTAACCCTATTTCACTTGAATGCGGAGAGCAAGATATCTAGTATTAGTTAAGGAATTCGATTTCCGAATAAATAAGAAAGATCGATGCATGTCATCTTTTTTTAGGCCTGGTTTGTCATGTTTTTGGATCGTTTTATTTGTAGTTTGTTGGTTTTGGATTGTTTTATCATGTGCTTTGTTTGTTTGGATTGTTTGTGAACTGGCTTGAACTACTTATCCATGAATAAGTTTCTATTACTTTAATAGCCTTTTTTTTTTTTTGGGTGTTTGTGAATTATATATGGTACCTATCCAACTAAAAATAATAATAATAAAATCAAGATCAAAATGTGGAGGTTTTATTGGTTAGTAATCCCAAATAAAAGAATTGGTCAATCACATTAAAGCATAGTGCAAGCGAGCCAACGAAGAAAGAAACAAGAACCATTTCCTTTTGCTTTTTATTGTCATTCTTTCTCATTAATTATGATCTTATGATGATTTATGGGGATTTTTTTCTCAGGGGTTTGATTTTTTTGGTTATGGGTTTCAAGGGTTTGATTTCTAGGTCTGATTTTAGAGGGGTTTGGTTCTATTCGGTTTAAGACGGGGCCGTTTGGTTTGGATCTAGTACCAACTAGAAAAATTAGGAATAATTAAGGTACATGCATGTAGATTGATTTTTGTCTTAACTTAAAAACTATAATAAATTCATAATGATCACTATTACAAAATTGAGACTCCACAACTGTTCTTTGACGACCGTTTTTTAAAAAACCGTCATTTAAAAAACTCAAAAATACGGAACGGAAAAGAGTATTCAAAAACCGTCGTGGAATCCGAAGCTTCCATGACGGTTTTTTAATAACTGTCATGGAAGCGACAACCGCGAAGACGAAACACGTCGGCATATATTTTTTCTAGTCACCGAAGCATGGAAACAAATAAATAAAGTTCGAGCTATAAATTTTGTCTTATCTCGTACATATATTGAACTCGTCATCAATCTTACGAGGATGTCAATGTGGATGTACAATAAAAGAGATGGGTTTGGTATTGAAAATCAATGCAGGACAAGGGCCTGTTCCTCATCGGTGTTTGTTAACCCCATTTCCTTTGAACATGGAGAGGAAGATCCAGCATTTATTGGATAGCTATATATTTCCACGGTGTTATCTCCTTTTAAAGGCCCTAATGATCGGTCTACCCGTGAACTTTGTGTGTTTTGCTTATGTGTATTCGACTCGAAATAAAAATAAGAAAAGATGCATGTCATCTTTCTTAGGCTTGCTTGTCGTGTCATATTGGACTTATCATGTACTTTGTTTGTTTGGATTGCTTGTGAACTGGCTTGAAATATTATTCGATCAATAAATTTCTATTACTTTATTAACTTTTTTTTTTATTGAACTTTATTCTAATTCACAAATTAGATTCACAACACATACTGTGAATTTCATATGGTACCATTATAATTGGTATAAATATGGGTTTTTTGAAGGATTGGTTGAAAAGACTACAATTGGACATGTTCTTTTTTCCAACCGTTAAACCAAGGCACTCTATTTTTCATGCTATATGTTTCTCATAAGGATTTTTCTAGCGGAGTTTCTAATGAGTTTCTAATGAAACCTAATATAATGAGCAAGTTTTAAACCAAGAGTTACTTTACCTTTTGCTATAATATCTTTCATCTTGCTTAGCCCTTTTAGGCCTGTTTTCTTTTTCTTTTTTTCCCCCTTTATTGGAGGAATAGGTTTGTTTACTTTTGTGACTTTAATTTATTGTTTTTTAAAATAGATTTCTAAAGTTTTTTTTAACATATATTTTGGATTAAAAAGAAAAATGCTGCTAGGCCTGTCAATGGGATCACCACATGAAAACAAGAAAAACACACATTGGTAACATTTCAATAATTTCCTCGATGAAACGATATACCCCTGAAAATTTTCTCTTTTCTCATGAACACGACACAACAATTTTCATATCTTTCTAAACAATTATTCGATTGTTAGGTTCAACGTTCGCTTGGAGTTTTCGATCCTCTAAAGAGTCTTCATCGCACTGCTAAATGATTTTTTACGTTGGGAATCTCTATCACCATGTGAATCCATCATCCACTTGATCAGTCTATCATTTAGTAGCCGTGATGCTTATTTCCTTGCAGCATTCGATAGAGAATTTTGAGGTTTAAAGGGAAGATAAATGAGAAAATTAAACCTAGAACACTAAAGCCCCGTTTGATGCTAAGGTTTGAATCATAAAATTACAACTCAATTTGTGTCTTTTTTCGTTAGTTTTGCTATTCACGGTTACTATGAACGGTGTTCTAACTCAAATTTTAAACGTATATAACTTTTCATATACAAGTCTAAATGATACGATTCTTTGTTTGTTTTTTTTTTTAATATATAGTATTTTGAGATAAATGAAATAAGCTCCATATTGATTTTTTTTTTCTGAATACATTTCAAGTTTTTATACTTTTTAACTCCAACAAATACCTCACCAAATGCATAATTCAATTCAAACACACAAAATTTTACATCCAAACCTTAGTACTAAACAAATGCTAATATTTTATGACTGAACTGCCTTTGCAGGTGCCAAACTCAAGTTTACTGTTGTACTAGACATTATTCCATTTGGGAATCGAGGAATAGTTGGGAACTCTATATGAATCGGTTGAGGGCTATCTTCCGGGCTCCGATTCAAAGAATCTATGAATTTGATACCGAAACCCATGACAATGCTCATAGAGGAGATCATATTCTGTAATGTCCAAAAAATTCACAATTTAATTCCTAAATTAATTAAGAATAAAGTTATGAATTTTATATATTAAGAGCACATTTTAAAATGTCTTGTAATTTATTTATTTATTTTAGACTATAGTACTATGAATGAAAAACTTGAAATTGTGATATATTAGAAGAAATTGGTACCAATAGTTTTCTGCTAAGAAATTGATTGGAACTTTTTGAAGTTTCTATCAATTACGAAGTCACATAAAGAAAAAGTGGATGATATGATTTATAATTTTAATAATCATATCAAGTGTACGAATTACTGGGTTAAATAAGAATCGAGCTGTAAATATGAACTGTTCATGAGAATTCTACCATGAACAGTAAGTTTAATGTTGCATAATGCTTAAAAACATGTTCGATTAATTTTTTGTGTTAATCGATCAATGCGAAAAAAAAATTAAGAAAAAGGTCTTAAAAAATATGTGATCACATAAAACGTGATTTTAGAATTTCAATGAGCATGCTAAGTTCATGATTTTATTTAATGTATGACAACTTGAAAGAATATTTTAATATGGTTTTGAGACAATTTGCAGTTGACAAAAGTTTCTAAACCGTTAAAGTGAGTTAGAAAAGTTTTATAGCTATCAAGTGAATTAGCTGTACAAAAGAATTATATTATATTCTCAGCATGAAATTAATACTCAGTGTAAAATTTTAGTGGAATTAATTGACAATGCAAAGTTTATCAATTACGAATTGAGTATATCTGCAGTAAAACCCTTTTTATATACCCTATTGATGGAGCTAATTTTTAAATAATATAGATGTAATCAAATAGTTGAGATGTTGTTTGTGTATGATAATTATCATACACTTTATCTTATAGTAGTATTTGACTAAAAAATTAAAAAATATATATTTTTTAAAAATCTACCTTCACTAAGGGAAGGTTGAGGGGAAGGGAGGCTTCCGTTACTGGGGTCGGGAAAGAGAGAGGGATTGAACTGGTCGGCATCAGGGATTGGGCTGGTTGGCATTGGGGACTGGACTGGGTGGGCGCCTGGGCTCGAGCGTGGGGGGTGGGGGCCATATCTAGTTCGGGGGAAGTGGGGGTCTGATACGGACATTGATGGGGAAGTTGCCGACGTTGAGAAAGGGAATGGATGGGTCTTTTTTTAAAATTTTAAGATTTATTTATTTATTTATTAATATATATTAATATAAGATAAAATATATGATAATTATTATATATAAATAAAATTTTAACTGTTTGATTATATTTTTACGATTTAAAAATAAAATTTATTAATAAGATATATAAAAATGATTTTATTGTTGTTTTATCTTTAATAGTTATGGTGGATTGTCAAAAATAAATAAAAAATAAAATAAAAAAAGTGGATGGGGAAGTGGTCTTCAAACCGCGACCCCAGTTTAGTGGTCAAGACCATACTCACCCTCACGTGATCATCAGATAAGACCAAATTTTCTATCTCCCTTATTTTCTCTGTTTTCGCTTTCTTTTGACCTCTCACGCTAGCTTGCTGTCGGTTCAGCAGCCAGACAAGAAAGCTGCAGCCGGACAGGACAACTTTTCATAATTGATAAAAAAAAAAAAAAAAAAAAAAAAAAACATTAGAATTCAAGATAAGCACACACACCAGTGGAATCTGGAAATTTCTGAAAAGGGTTTTACAAACCAATACTTCTATTTTCTGAAAGGGTTTTACAAAGCAACACTTCTATTTTCTGGCACCAAATATCCCACAGTCAATTTGTACTTTCCAACAATTTTTGATTGTTACATCACCTTAAAAACTACGATGGAATCTGGAGATGAGTACTTAAAGTGTATGGCCTTAGATATGTGGAGCAAATTTCAGAAATATTGGTCAGAATTCAGTCCCATCCTCGGGATAGCACTTGTATTGGATCCTCGGTATAAGCTGGAGTTTGTTGCTTTCTGCTATGACAAAGCTTATGGGAAAAACTCTTATGAGTTGTTCTCATTACGTACGAAGTTGGAAGCCCTTTTTGAAGAATACAAGTTGAAACTTGTTGAAGGTGCAAATGTCACTCCACCATCTAGTAAGCAAAAGGACAAAGGTAAAGCAGTGCAAATAATGGATGTGGATGAGTCTGATATTTTCAAGGTAATATTCCACCTCCTTTGTTTATTTATTTATTTTTACTAACTAGTGACTTTTATAAACTAATGCTTGTTGTTTGTTGTGTAGGAATTTGATGATGCCTCCTCTGATTCTTTTTCTGGTGCAAATAGCAAATCGGAGTTGGAACTTTTTTTGGATGAGCCTAGGATGAAAAGGAGTGATGATATAGACATCCTTTTCTATTGGAAGACAACTCAATGTCGCTACCCCATACTTGCTGCAATTGCTCGTGACATTTTGAGCATTCCTGCATCAACAGTTGCTTCAGAAGCTGCATTTAGTGTTGGTGGTCGTGTGCTTGATCAGTTTCGCAGCTCTCTTAAGCCTGACACTGTTGAGGCAATTATATGCTTAAGAGATTGGTTGTTTGGGAGTGAAGGTAAATTTTCTCAGGCTCTCTATTATTAATTAGCATTGTTAAATTAATCTCATAATCATAAATTCTTTTTCAATCTTTCTCGTGTAGTTGGAATCAAAACAGTTGATCAAGATATGAATGATGTCATTCAAAATGTTGTGAATCTCAACATTTATGAGGAGAAAACAATTGACCAAGATTCTAACTCTGGATGTGCCTGAGTTGTACTTATTTGTGTTTAGTTTGTGTTAATGTTGGCGCAACTATTTATTTAGTTATATTTATCTACTAGAACTCGATATTTTATTGGTGTTATGTTGTTTGAATTTAAACTTTTTTATGTTCGTATTTGGATTTGTGGACTTTATTAAGATGTTTGTAATAGGACTTTGCCTAATTATGATTGTGAACTTTGCACTTGAGTTGGAAGTTTAATTTTATGATCATTAAAACTTATTATTTTGTCAATGGTATATTTTTGTTGAATGTAAATTATTATTCATCTAGGTTTCTTATGAATTTGGGATATAATTTGCTTTAAATTGAATTGCTTAAATTGAATCAAGTTCGTGTCGGGTCAAGTTCGTGTCGGGTCAAAGTCGTGTCGCGGGTCAAGTTCGTGTCGCGTGTCAGTTTCGTGTCGTGGGTCAAGTTCGTGTCGCGGGTCAAGTTCGTGTCAATTTCGGGTCAAGTTCGTGTCAAATTTCGTGTCAATTTCGGGTCAGTTTCGTGTCGCGGGTCAGTTTCGTGTCGCGGGTCAAGTTCGTGTTGCGGGTCAAGTTCGTGTCGTGTTCGTGTCTCCCGTTACGAGTTCGTGTCGTGTTCGTGTCGTGTCGTCGTGTCGTGTTCGTGTCACGGGTCGTGTCGCGGGTTGTGGTAAAAAAAATTCGACACGACTCAAACACGACACGAACACGACACGAGACACGAATTGACACCCCTACACACCACACACCACACACCACCACGAAACCCCCACCCCCGACAAAAAAACAAAAAACAAAAGAGAGAGAGAGAGAGAGAGAAAGAGACATAACTAGTCTGCTTTTCTTATTTATAAAAAAAAAAAGGGAAAATAAAGATAGCTAGTTTGCTTTCATTTCATGTGCATGTTATTACGAAGAGTTATTATTTTATATTTAGGAAAGTTTTGTACATAATTGCTTGGAATTTTGAATTTATTTATATTTATATAATTTCTTTACTTATGTGATTTATTAATAATAAACAACTATCAAGTGAATTAACGGTACAAAAAAATTATATTATAATCTCACAATTACGAATTGAGTAAAGTTATGATAAAGCTCTTTTTATATATTTTATGGATGTAATTTATTTTTAAATTATCAAGATATAATTAAACAGTTAAGATGTTATTTATGTATGATAATTATCATACACTTTATCTTATAGTAGTATTTGATTAATAAATTAAAAAATAAATTTTTTTTAAAAAAAATCTACTTTTATCGGTAGAAGGTCAGGAGAATGGGAGGTTTTCGTCGTTAGGATCAGGAAGGAGGGAGGGACTGGACGGGTCGGCATCGAAGATTGGGCTAGTTGGCATCGAGGACTAAGCTACGGGGGAGCTTGGGCTTGAGCGCGGGGTGGGGACCATATCTAGTCCGAGGAAAGTGACGGTCCATTGCGGGTGTTGGCAGAGAAGTTTTCGATGTTGGGAAAGTGAAGGAGTGAGTTCTTTTTTTTAATTTTCTTTATTTATTTATCTATATTAATATAAAATAAAATATATAATAATTATTATATATAAATAATATTTTAATGATTATATTTTAATAATTTAAAAATAAATTTTATTATAAAATATATAAAAATGATTTTAACGTAGTTTTACTCTTTAACAATTATGGTGGGTTGTCAAAAAAAAAAAAAAAAAAAGATGGGGAAGTGGTCTTCAAACCACGACCACAGTTTAGTGGTCAAGACCACACTTGTGTGGTGGTCATTAGATCACTCACCCTCACGTGATCATCAGATAAGACCAAATTATCTCTCTCCCTCTTTTTCTCTGTTTTCCCGTTTCTTTTGCCTTCTAACGCTAGCTTGCTGCCATCACCGGAATGCCCGTCTCCGGCCAACCGCAGCAGTCACGCGCCGATGAGCCGGGGATTGCCACTCCAATAGCCCGAATCCGGAGTTTGGTGGCGTCCTGTGCCGCCGTTGGCTGGAAATCAACGTTCAAAGAGTTTCAAGCGAGATTCCGATGAACTCCGACCTCCATTTTGCCGGCAAGTTGTACAATCGTGTTCCCCATGCCGAGAGAAACAAAACCCAACAAACGTTCGCTCCAATCATATCCGGAAATTTTCCGATCTACCGCCGCCCCCAATTCGGTTTTTGTGCCTTTTCGGACAAACCGAAGATCATTTGATGAAATCAACACCGGAAATGGGTCGTTTGGTCAAGATCTACGCGATGGTGCCTGCTATCCCTCTTTTGCCGCCGTAGTCAACGCCGGCCACCGCCGGTCAACGGCGGTCAAACCAGTCAACTGTTTGACCCCGTCGCCAGGTTTATGAAAATTGCCTTCCCGGCATATTTTCGACGTTCCGAATAGTGCGCGACATCGGATTTACGAGACGGAGTTCCGAAGGTTGAGATTGGTGACTCAAATTTTCGCGGCCAATTATGAGAGCTCATTAATATTTGTCATGCTATAGGCAACACGTGATTCGATGGACTGACGGACTGAGTTGAGACAACGGAGGTATAGATTATGGATACCATTATCGCTATGTAAATTCCGCAGAATAAATTTCTTTTGAAATTATGATATGGTGAGTTTTAAAAGGTTTATATATTTATTCTAAATTAACTATTACCAAGGACCCTAATATAATGAATGCTTAGTTAAATTTTAAATAAGCAAGATTAGGAATGTTTAATATTTTAAAATACACTTTTGTTTGTTTTGCTTATTAGTATTTGAATGATGACAAGATCTTTACTTGAACAAGTGGTTTGCAAGAAACTAAACTTAAGTTTGACATGATGTTTTAAATTTCTTGTTCAGTTCTTACCTATTAAGTTATCAAGTTTAGATGTTATAGAAAGAAAAATGTTTCGAAGGTTTAAATCTTCTGAAAAATGTATTATGCTTCAATCTACAAAAATTAGAATGATTGTAGATTTCATGTGAGTTATGATTTATTTAAATTAATTAAAAAAAATTTTCTCTGGAATTTTGGTGATCCAGTTTAAGATCTAAACAAGTAATTATGTTTATGAAGTTAATTAACAGCCGCAATTAGATTGGGCTGTTACATATTTTATCTACTCCACCACTGCATAATCAGTTTGAGCGGATTCAATAATGTGTAGATGTATTATGAGAATAATATCAAAACTGATGCTTCCAAGGAATGTTAAATGTATTTTGTTGTTAAAAAATTAATTGAGGGGGAACATTCATAAAATTTTCAAAATTCAGGAGAAAGAATGTTATAAGTTGAAATTCGAGGTATTTTGTGACAGCATAAAGTTTAAGGAAAGAAAGTATAATTTGTTCCCTCCCCCCCCCCCCCATAATCAAGCTAATTGAGTTGTCACGTCTCCATTTCAACCCACCCAAGAAAAAAAAAAATATTTGTAATGTCTAAAAATAGAAAGAATCATGAAAGAATAATTGTCAAGAATAATGACGAGAATAATCATGAAAGAATAATGACGATAATAATTATCAATCAATCACAAAAATCTCGAGTGCAATCCTACTAATTGACCGAAAAGAAACCAAGCATATTTGCCAGGCCCAAATTCCAAATAATATTGCTTTCCAAATGAAAAATGTATATGGTCAAGCGACTTATACGTAGTCAAATTTATAGTGGAGAGAAAATGGTTTCCGTCAATAGTCAATTCAACAATATTATTTATGTCGCCCTTCAACCTTTTCTTGTGGAAGAGAATTCCTTACGTTGGAAAGTAACTCCTGCTCTGACTTCTCTTTCTTTTGGTTTCTAGGAAGGACCCAGGGGTTTGCCGTATAATATTATCCAAAACTCTTATAAATGTAAAAGAAATAAAACAAGAAACATGCTAAGCACTGTACAAGTGCTGATATTTAGATATTGCAATATTTATGGCTAAACTCGATCAACCCATATTGACCTTTAGCTTGTGTTTAGGTTTGGCCCTTTGTCTGATATTTGTTGAAAATACTAGAGCCTTAAACAAATCAAGCCAGCCACCGGAGGTTGTACGTGTCGGAGTAATCCTTGATATGCAATCTCCGGTCGGAAGCATTGCAAGAGACTATATGTCCATAGCAATCTCCGACTTCTACTCTAAATACCCAAATTCTCGGACGAGGTTGGTTTTTTCTTGGAGGGATTCTGGGAACGATACTGTAGCTGCTGCATCAGCAGGTAAATATTTATTAACTTTATTTAATTTTATGGAAATTTTTTTGCCTTCTTTTTTAAGGCATCAGTAGCTTTATGGATAGTGTTAAAACTTTGATTTCGAAAAAATTTTTGTGAGGTATCGAAGTAGTGATGACTAGACGCCAACTTGTAGTTGATATGTCATGTACAATTTGTGGTTGACGCGTTTTATCTTCCATTTTAACACGTTTAATTTTAAATGTGTATTTCTCTCCTTATTACATGTATATAATTTTGATCAGTCATTTTTTTGTTCGCTTGAATTTTTCTAACATGATTATTAAAAAAAAAAAAAAAAAAGGACTAAAATCCAACAAACCATACTCAGCTCCCTTTCTCTCCATTCTATCTCTATTTTTTTTTTTTTTTTTTTTTATTTACAACAAATCTCATTCGCCCGTAATCTCTCTTTCACCGTCTCTTTCTCTCCCACCTTTCCCTCTCTCTCCCTCTCTCTCTCTCTCTCTCTTCTCTTTGTTCCTTTCCTATCTTCATCCGCCTCCGCCTCGGTCTCCGTCTCTCTCTCCTCCCTCTGTCTTCGTCCGTTCCCGTCTCGCTCTTCCTTGCCACATGCGCTTCGTTCTTATCTTTTCAGATTTGGCGCTGAATCAGAGACGAGGCGATGGTGGATTTGGTGACCTTTCGTGGTCATGCTCTCCGGATAAGACTTGTCTTCTTGGAGGGGCGAACATGATCTCAACGGTTCAGATGATTTGATTAATATTTTAAGCCCTGATTTCTTCTGTAAAGTTTTGCTGATACTAAAAAAAGACCTGGTGGGTAGTTGATTTGGCAAAATTTGCTATTTTAGGATCTGGTTTGGTTAAATTTTGTTTCCTAAATATTATGATTTTTGTTTTCTTGATATTGTCTGTGGAATCATGAAATTTGGTATCAATCGTATTTTATTTATATTATATATATATATTGAAATTTTTTGCTTTAATCTATATTATAATCTGATTTCTTTAAAGGGGTTTTGATCATTAATCTAGTGTTCATTATTCTAACAAATTACTTTAATATTCTTGGCTCTTTTGATAAATGCAATAAAATTATATCTTGGATTGATTTTTGCCACACAAGAAAAAAACTCTTATAAAAAATATCATGGATGACATCATAAATATTTATTTATTTCTTTATTTTAAAATATCAGTTATAATTACTAATTCATATCAATAAAGTAACCACCTGGGTTACCAAATATTGGTTTCCTACTGCATGTGGATTTCCATTTGGTAACTGCCGCCTTTGGTGGGTAATAGTTGGTTATTGATTGCCGACGAGCTTCAGATTAGTAACTACCGCCACCAACGGGTTACCGTTTGGCTACTAAATGGTAACCAATTGGCTACCAAATGATAACTTGTTGGTTACCGATTGCTAGTGGGTTCCCGATTGGTAACCACCACTGTCGACTGGTAACCGATTGGCTACTGACCACTAGCGAGCTTTCAATTGGTAACCACTGCCATCAGGGGGTTACTAGTTGGCTACCAAGTGGTTACCAACTGCTGGCGAGTTTCCGATAGATAACCGTCGCCGCCGACTAGTAAACCAGTTGGTTACTGACCGAAAACTTCCAATTTTGTAGGATTTTAATAATTCCATTAGCGAAATATTTGAAAATACTCAGATTAAATATTCAGATTTTGTCATTGAAACCAAAATCCACCAAATCCAACAAATAAAACCAAAATTGAGGTTTTGTTTGGCATTTAAGTTTAACTCCATCTTACAGTTTTTTTTATCTCAGTTTTGTGTTTTTTTTTTGTTTGAAAAGTTAACAATATTTATAACTAGTTTTTAAAAGTCAACTAATTCGAACTTAAAATTTTCATTTTCAACTGTTGAACTAAACGGAAGTTAAAAAAAAAAAACCACAACAACAAACAATGAAGCGATCGGACTCCTCCCTTTCTTCCTCAGTGCCATCTCCTCCACCATTGCCGTCGGTGTTGAAATATCGGCCTCCACCACTCAAATCTCCTGCAGTCATGATCAGATTGGACGGCTTCGATCGCGAGTCAGTTCACCAACAGTCCCTATCAAACACAAAAATTCCTGATTCAAACCACAAAGCTAGTAAAACAAAACAGAAAATAAAAAAAAATTTGTAAAAAATATGTTTAAATTTAATTATGACATCAGCCTTATGACATCTATTACAGAACTTTTTAACTCATGACAAAAATCGATCCAATTCCTAATTTTGTGGCACACCCCCTAATTTTCTCTAATATTCTGGTAGATTGCTTTAATTTATCATATTACTATTCGGCGACAAGTGATGACATACCATTTTATGTTGGAAATAAAAAGATTATATCGTAGATTTTGGTAATTAATCTACTATAATTTAAAAAAATAATCTGCTATCCAAAATTAATAGAATAACATAAAAAAAGTTAATTTGATAAATTATCGGAAGCAATCGGAGTTTGAAATGGCTGATCATTTTGGATTTGAAACAAAAGTATCTAAAGTAATCTACTTGATTATTCTCCAATGAATGGAGATCGGGATCGAATACCACACGTTGATTTTGGCGATACCTAGTAGATTACCGATGGTAATTTACCAGATTACTAATGGCCATAATCTACTTGCTTTTTTAAAAGCCAGGAGTAATTTTGATAAAACTTGTTATATTACCTTTGACTTTTTCCGAAAATTATTTTCTTTTTCTTAGTAAATATGGTATTTACCCATATTTTCAAAATTGATCAATTTTATAATTACATAATGTGTCATAATGACAATTGATTATTTCATGGTCCGTGTCTTAGAACTCTTAAAACTTAAGCGTTTAGAGTCTCAATCCGCTCCTTATTCGGTGTTGTGCTAAATGAACCGACGGAGATCTATCTAAGCTTGAGTAGTCAATCTTAGTAATTTAGAACACCAATCATCCATAGTAGTTTAACAATTTAAATATATCTAGCTTGTACCGGATAAGCTGGTTGACCCTAGCTTACTTGACCCTTGTTGATCCTGCAACGTTGTCTGCGGGCGCCAGGCATGCAACAAGAATCACAACAACATGTTTATTGTGTACGTAATCATTAAATGGTTACAATCAAGGAAACCAAGTACATAAACAAGCACAAATAAAGTAACAATAAGGCAACATGTACACAACATATCTACAACACAATACTATTTCGTAGTTCGATAGGAGTGAGGAAGTACACGGCTAAAACTCTCATTATAATGACGGCCAAGCATATTGCATGCCCGAAGGCCCTTGTGGCCAAGGCGTCCATGGAAATAAGGATTGACACCCCTCCACCAAAGAGATTTACAACTATGATTTTTTCTTTCGATAGGAGAAGACATGAAAAATTCGACGAGGCATTGCTGGTAAAAAGAATAAAAAAAAAAAAAAGAAAGAAAAAGAAAAATCACCCCTTCTAACTTACTAGACAATGACAAGCAACATAATTGACTATGACTAAATGAGTTTGGACAAGCTTATTTGGCCAAGCTACAAGGTGTAGTTCATCACACATCGCACCTTCATTTGTGAACATATATATCTTTATAAATTATATCTTAATTCAGTAAGCCATTTGCCTCTTTGGAATCCACTCTCATTCGTCACTAATTTCATTGTAGCTTTGGAGTTAATGAAGAAGGATGAAGTTCATGCCATTATTGGTCCCCAAGATCAGCACAAGCAAAGTTCGTAATAAGCCTTGGAGAAAAAGCACAAATTCCCATAATATCATTTTCAGCCACAAGCCCCTCTCTGTCCC
>CM046362.1:8012188-8040497 GCA_025413025.1 Ficus hispida
CAACTTCTGGCTATTGTACATTTATTGGAGGTAATCTTGTTACGTGGAGAAGTAAGAAACAAAATGTTGTTGCTAGGAGCAGTGCTGAAGCAGAAGTCATAGCTGTTGCTCTTGGAATTTGTGAAGTTTTATGGATTAAGAGGTTACTAGAGGAGCTAAAAACCTCTAATCCTTTGCCTATGAAGATCTACTGTGATAACAAAGCAGCAATTTCTATCGCTCACAATCCTGTCCTCCATGATTGAACAAAACATGTAGAGGTGGATAAGCACTTCATCAAAGAGAAGTTAGAGACCGGACTGATTTGTATGCCGTATGTCTCCACAGCAGAGCAAGTTGCAAATGTACTTACTAAGGGACTACCGAAGAAGAAGTTTGATGATTTAATTAGCAAGCTGGATATGGAAGATATCTTTAGACCAGCTTGAGGGAAGTGTAGGAAAGTAGGAGATTCGGTTTGATACAGCCGAATATTATGGATGTGATTAGCTGTAAATATTCAGTTTTAGTTAATCATGTAAAATAGGAAAGTTAGATATTTGATAGTCTTTGTAGGGAAAGTTTCCCATTCTCTTTCTTTGAGTCCTCTATAAGAGGAGCTGTGTATTATTCATTTGTGAATATAAGAATTCATTAATTCAGAATTCCTTTCTCTCTAAGTTTATAGGTAATACCATACCACTCCACCTAAAAATGCTGAATTCGAATCCCCTCATCCCAAACTTTAAAATATAAATAAAAAATCAAAAGTCTATCACATATCAAATTCAACTATTCAACTCCTGTAATATAAAACATGGAAACTGTTTTTATTTCAATTGTTAGATTAAAGCTGAAATCTAATATCATAACAGCAATTACATGTAATTTTCAACGATTTATGAAATAGGGTCTTAAGAATTTTGTGAAACGTGTATATATAAAACCAAGTTGTTGAAAAAATTAATCGTCAAAAAAAAAAAAAAGAAACCTCCAAATTGACCCGCAGACTAGGAGACACTGCAGCTCTATGCTAGTTGCCGGTGATGTTCGCAGCTATTGCTGAGAGTGGCCACCAGTAGTGTTGGGATGTGGGATGGTCAGGTTACGGCAGATCTAGCTCTTAGTGTTTTTATTTTGAGAATAACAAACGTAAATTTAGGGTTTTCCAAATTTTGGGGGTTTATTTATTTTTTCTCTTACTTAATTTTAGTTTTCAGAAAAAATTTAAGCCTTTTTTGTACGACGTCACCCTGAATTTTTCCTATATGACATATAGTCCCTGAACTAAAATTTCTGTTAATTGACCCCCTTAATTTAAGAATCCTTGCATGACAGGTTCTTTGCAAAGTTTTTTTTTTTTTTTTTGAATAAAGTTTGGATTTTATTAAGAAGGCAAATCAGCTAAAACAGCTCTCCCAATATACTGGAGTACAACATCCAAACCAACAAACTCGTCACAAGAAAAGACAGAGTTGACTAACAGGTGGGCTACCATATTTCCATTACGAGAGATATGGCAAAAGCTTTTGGATATCAGAGATAATAAGTTTAGGATCACCAAGAGTTTTCAAAGAACACACGACGTTAACTACTCGAATAGTGTAGGTTTCAATAGCAGATATTTGTAGCCCACATGCCATGGCAATTTTAAACCTTCTTGAAGAGCCAAACATTCGGCAACATATGGAGAAAAGGACCCCACTAATCTTTTAGCAAAACATGCAACAACAGTCTCGCTTGAGTCTCTCGCCACCCTCCAATCCAGCAAAAGTGCCACCCACCTTAAGTTTTGCATTAACATTAAGTTTAAGGCAACCAGCATCCGCTGCCTTCTAACGCGTTGATTGTACTAGACAAGGATTAGATATTATTACTTCAATGTTATCACAGGTCTGAAATTCACCTAGAAGATGCCCTGCCATCTCTACCACCTCCTCATAACTCTTCCATTTAGATTCAAAAACCTCAAGATTGCGAGACCACCATATTACATACACAAGCATAGTAAAGACCTTGAGCTCTCTAGACTGTGCTTTTGTCGCGCTGTCATGCAAAGTCCATCAAAGCCTCGTACATCTAGCATATGCAGCTTTAGCCATACTGAACTCTTTTCCCAAATCTTGCTTACTCTATTACAGGACCATAAGGAATGCCAACCCGTTTCAGTATTAGCAGCACGGCGACAACAAGAGGATTACAATCCACACCCCTCTTTGACATGTTGACCGAGTTGGGGAGTATATCGTGGAAAGCTTGCCACATGAAATCTTTAACCTTACTTGGAATTTTCAGGCTTTAGAGACATTTCCACCACATATTATTCACCCCCGCTTTTGAAGACTTTGAATCGCACACCAGTTTGCTCGCCATCCAATGACCAGACCTGACAGTGTAGCACCCCTGTTTGTCGAAATGCCAAACTAGGCAAGCTTGAGCCTAGTTGTGGCCCAATGGAATCCTCAAATTTTCTACTACATTTATTGGCCAAAAGATTGAATTCAAAGCTTCCACATCCCATATGCCCTCCTTTATATAGTCCAAGAACCTCCAATCACAAGTGAACTCTAAATTAACCGTCACCGACCTGAAAGAGTAAGGCCGTGGAATCCAAGGTGATTGGAATGCAGTGATATCATCCCCATTCCCAACTCTCCAACGAACTCTTTTCAATAACAAGTCCTGACCGCACATAAAATTACACCAAATATAGGAAGCATTATGGCCTACCTTTGCATCAAAAAAAAAAAGAGGAATCTGGAAAATATTTAGCTTTCAAGACACGACAAACCAAAGATGAAGGATTTTGTAAAATCCTCCAACCTTGTTTTGCCAAAAACGCTTGATGGAAAGCTCCGTTAAGAATTCCCAATGTGGGCCTCATTATAGTCTGCCACCGACAAACACAATTAAGAATTCCCAATACCTTAGTCATAAAAGCTCTTTCAACCAAGTCCCAATTCTTTTGAAAAAAGACTACATGAAACCGTCTGTGCTGATGCTTTGTTAGGGCCCATAGCAAATAACGCCTCCTTAACCTCCTCTGCCTTAATGATAAAACCCTCATCAACAGTTTGCTTACCCTTTGAATCTTCCAGACTACGAATAGCATTCTTCTTCCTCTGTGCTGAAGCTTTACAGTGGAAAAACTTTATATTTCTGTCTCTGCCCCATAGCCATTCAATCCGTGCCCTTTGCTTCCAATAATACTCTTCCAACGCAAGGATCCATTCCAACTCATATTCTGCCTCCACCCTCTTTTTCCTAACCACCTCAGAGGATTGTAAGTCATTAAGCTCTTCAACCTTCTTTTAGAGTTCCCTATTTTTTAAAGCAATGTTCCCAAAAGTTTTCTTGCTCCAACACTTTAATTCTGAAGCACAACCCTCCAATCTAGAGCAAAAAGAATTAAAATCTCCATTGGATCCATTCCGAACCCAAGCCTTCCACAATACCTCTTTAAAACCTCCATTCGACATCAAAAGGGGATTGAAAAGGAATCTCTGCTTCTTCTCCAAATTACCCTCTAACCGTTGCTCACATTTGAGAAAGAGGATGACAGTCAGTGATCGCAGCTACAGTAATCCAAATGATTGACCTCATAATGAGGAAATAAGCTGCGCCAAGCATCTGTCCCTAGAAAATGATCCAGCATCTCTTCAACATTTCCCTCCCCTCCATGATTCTTCCTCCAAGTGAAAGGGGGTCCTAAAAATCCAAGATCAGTCAAACAACACTCCTCCAAAGCCTCGCCAAAGTGTCGCATACTTGCATAAGGTCTATCGCTGCCCCCCTCATTTTCATTTAAAAAGAGAATCTCGTCAAAATCCCCTCCCACAACACAGGGTAGAGATAAAAAGTTCTCCAAACAATTAAGAAGTCTCCACGTATGTTGCAGTTAACTCCGATCTGGATAGCCATACAATCTCGTAAACCTCCAATCAGGACCTTAAGGCCTCAAAATGGAAGCATCAATATGATGCTTTGAGCTACTATTCACCGTTACCTCCACTTCATCATTCCACAAAAAAAAAATAATAATAATAATCCTCCACCACGTCTAACACAATCAACACGAATTCCATTGCTAAAACCAATCCTCTCTTTGAGCGTAGAAGCCGCCCATCCAAACAGTTTAGTCTCGAATAAAAGACTAAACTGGGGGAATTACTAAGAATGAGTATCTGTAGACGATCGAACGCATGAGGATTCCCCAAACTCCATGCATTCCAGCATAAGATATACATTGGTTCTGGCGGGGACGTACCACTACCAATATATTTGAGTTTGTACTATCACCTAAAACCACCCTGATCTTCTTGTCACCCAGCCCTAGCTTGTCATCAAGCCCTCTTTTCCTCTTGATGGCACCATCCTTCTACTCAGCGATCTCGTCCTCATTCGTCCGACCCCGAGACTTCCATTTACATGCCTGTCGTGCAGAATTAGACTCCACACTCCCTACTACAAATGTAAACTCAAACCCGGAAGCATTCCCATCACCCGTGGCCATTCCGTTACTAGCCCACAATTCATTAACCATACGAAGGGTTACAGCACATAAAGATAGAGATGAGCCTGCCCTCAGACATACGTAACCCAATGGTAGCATGCACATAATTATTATTGGTCACGTGAGTTGCATACACATGCTCAATACCAAAAGTCAACTTTTCCATAAAATTCTCCAACATATTACGTTGCCCCAAATTAGTAGTAACCACCTCATCAGATTTCTTCCGAAAAAGGAAACCCTCCTCTACAAGGAAACTTTCTTAATTCTTAGATTGAAGATCCTTCGCAGATTTGGCATCCTCTCTGAAGCCCTTTCCCCTGTCTGTCACCTATCCCCGGTGTTGACTGTAACTTGAACCTCCATGATTCCTCCTCATCCGCTCCCCCCGTCGTGAGAAAGGTCAACTTGGTTGACGAGAGAGAAATAGTTCTAACGCCAGTTGAAGCCAATGTCCGTAAGGGAGATCAAATTCTGAGATTCCCACCCCTCCCCCACTAAAGTGGCATTCCTTTTTAATATGACCGATCCGGCCACACCAGAAGCAAAAGTCTGGTAGTTTCTCATAGACAAGATAGCCCCACTCCACCAGACCACCGCTTCCAAGCTGGAGTTGAACCCTTCATTGCAGGGGTTTGGTGATATCGATCTTTGCTCTCATGCGAAGATATTTTCCCATACACTTACCATCTCCGTTCTTAACCACATCCATGAATTTGCCAATAATATTACAGACGACCTCCCCCATCTCTGGGCTCATACCAGATGGTGGCAAATTGTGAACGTGCACCCAAAAGTTTATCCACATGAAGTCTTCATAGTCCATACACTTCTCAGCATCATAAGGTTTCGAAACTAGTAAACAACGATCGAAGATCCATGGTTCCGACTTTATCACCAGATCCCTCTCCAAAGTATCTCTAAAAGAAAAAGAAAAAAAATTGCATGCCACCTCATTGATAGAGAGCCCTTTCTTCACTCGCCAAAGCTCAAAGATTGTGGAGCAATTTCCCAAGAGTGCAATTTCCCTAACAAACCCTATTTGACCACCTCATCTCCCTTCACCATGACATCATCCAAAACCCTACATACCACATCTTCAGAGAGCCACCACTTATGCTCCAAATCATCCATCGAAACCGATTAGGAATTCGACCAAAGTAGCAAAACCCTACACGCACATGGTATCTAGGAATTCGACCAAAGTCAACCTCTCATAGAAACCCTAGAGAACTGTTCTGGATTTTGCGAACTTGGGTTTATTAAAAATATTAAATAAAACCAAAAATATATGTAGTTCCAGTTTATAAGAATTATTATATTATCATATTTGCTAGTCAAAATATATTTATTTACCAGGTAACATATATATTTTGTTAAGAGTAATTAAATATATTTACAAGTAAATAGAGGTATTTACTTGATTTGCAAAATAGAAAAAAAATGAAAATAATAAAATTAAATCTAATATATACTTGATAAATCCATTTTATTTTACTCGGCAAATCTAAATATTTGCACGTAAATAAATGGCTTTAATTAGAAAAAATAAAATAGATTTACTAAGGTAGATAAAAAATCAATAAATCAAATTATTTACGTGTAAATCGTATAATAAAAGCATTAAATTTATTATTACTATTTACTTGATATAAAATTGGAAATCCATTTACTGGATAAATCTATTTTATTTAACTCAGTAAATCTATATCGTAAATATTTAGATTTTTGAATTAAATAAAATGAATTTACCAAGTAAAATCAGTAAGAGAGATAAAAAAGCAGTAAATCTAATTGTTTACCCATAAATCTTCAAACTATTTATAAATCCGTTAATTGATTTAGTGTACAACTTTGTTTTTTTAATCTAAATTTGATATTTTATAAATCCTTTTTTAGAGTAGTAAATCTAAATATTTGCACATAGTAAGTAAATTTATGTACTAAAATAACATATATTTATGAAAGTGTAAATGGTGGGAAAAAAATATTACAAAAAAATTGTCATTTTGGCTCAGGAATATCACTTGCAGCATGATGTGCCTATTCGTCACGAAAAACAGCATACGTTTGTGTGATGCAAGAATCACACCCCAATTTTGGTGGGTGAAAATATTCACAAAAGTTGTTCATTTCGCACAGGAATATTGATTGCGGCCTTATGTGCCTATTTGTAATACCCCTAGCCGGTTTAGCCTTGAACTAAACCTAATTAGAATATGTCACTAAACCATATATTCATAAAATTTCACGATAACACAAAAACATAATATTGTAAAGGCAAGATAGTCGTATGATAAGATTAATAAAAAGAATATTTACAGAACTCTTCTCACAGTTTAGTCAAAAAAATAGGAAGAGTCCATATTACAATTATCCCATATTGTTAGTACTATTCGAAAGAAAACTGTGTAGTGTAGTCCGTAAAGTTATTTGATAAGCATTTTTTTTTATGAAACATCTTTAGTTTAGTATGTACATGGGTTCTGTGACATCAGCTTCCTAAAAGAGGTTCAGCCTGTCACTATATTGCTTCCTCATTACTTCTCTTCCTCACCTGTACCATGAAACTTTAAAGTGAGCTAAAAGCCCAGTAAGCGGAACATAGTTAAACACAAAACCTTTAAAATTACAATCGTTATCTAAAATATAATTTTCAATGGATTTCAAATCTTGTTATAGCAAATAGAAATTCAACCCAACATTTAAAACATAACATGAAAACTCTTGAGATATGGCACAAATTGGGCTTAAGCTACAGAATCATTTACCATTCATTTCTTTTAAATTTGGCCAAACACTTTCATTACTGTCATTGGGATCCCAAACGTTGGTATCAGTCATGTCCCTTTCGGGACCCATCCGTGGGTATCAGTCAGTCCCAATGACATATAAACATTCCATAGATATTCCCATCATTCCATAGGCCATATCTAAAACTTTGTAAAACTTTAAAACATTATAAACACATTATAAAAGCTTTCAACAAATCATACATTCCCTTAGCTTTCCTACTTGCAAATCATACCATTTCCAATAAAGTGAAACATTTGTCAAAAACCTTGAAATGCTATATCATATACTTTTTAAGTTTCAATGATACAGTAAGTAGAATTCCTACTTACCTCTTTAAAATTGAACTCCCACAGAGAGATTGACTCCACCATAGCGAGGAAGTTGATCGAGCTTGTCCTAAGATCCAAGATCAAGTCATTTTGCTTTTTTTTTTAAATATATATTCAATCCATTACCAATCATATAAAATAGAAAAATATGCGTTATAATATCACCTTTCAACATTTTAAACCATTTAAGGTCCTTAGGACAATTTTTAAGCACAAACAAAAATTTCTTCCTAGTGGCTGTCCACCAGTTTCCAGCTACAGGACCCAACATTTAAAAATTCACCAAAAATCCGTTTTACAGCATTTTCATGTGAAATTTTGTGCGCAGCATGCTTCATATGTCTACTTTAACGCCACAAAATTTCAGCTTCAAATACAGGGTATAGACAGAGAAACGAATTTCGGAACCCTAGTGCTCTGTTTTACAAATTTCAGTCAAACATTTTTACAAACACCTCTTATGCCACTTCATAAAATACGTTAAAAACAGTAAAACTCTTTTACAATCATATCTCACAATGTTTTACATCACCAACAACATTGAATTATTAAAAATCTTGAATTAAATCAGAAATTTCACATTTGGGTTCAAATCCAAGTATACATTCAACATATAGCATCTCAACTTAAAACCTCAAATTTCCAACTTTGAAAAGCTTCAAAATCCACTAAAAACCCTACTTAAAACTGACCTTAGATAGCTTGTACAATTCGGGCTCCAAAAATGACGCCAAACCCCACTTTGAGCTCAACTAGCTTGAAAGAAAATGGTGTTTGTGTGGAAATCCGAAAATGAGTTTTGAGTTTTCTCTCTCTCTCTCTTTCTCTCTCTCTTGCTGCGCACCTTTCTACCTTGCTTACAAATGGTCGGTAAGCAGCCCCTATTGTAGATAATCACCCAAAAAAAATACTTGGATAAGAAGGTGTATACATTCACCGAAACTTGGATAGCAAGGTTTATCCAATTGGATAACCATTATGCTTGAATAACGTGGCACTAAAGGATAGAGTGGACAGCTAGCAAAACAATTCCTTAAAAATTACATAAAATGCCTAAAAGACTTTAAAATTATGCTAGATCCTTTAAAATATATTTTCTTTGCAAATAAGTCCATAAAAACTTTAATAAACTTCATTTAAAGTAGACTTTAACTTTAGATTACCATTCTTATACAAACAATCTTATGGACCAAGCACATTGAGCAACTTCACTTCCGGCGGTTGTCAACTCTCCTCTGCACAATTACTAAAAAATGTTGTTAAAAAATTTTCAGTAGTACATAAATACTAAAAAAAACATTTCATATAACATGATTAACATTACTACTAATAAATACTTAATAATAATACTAATAAGATACTAAACATACTTGTAAACTCAGTTATTTTAAATTAGTTAAGCTCGGTATTACACTATTTGTCACAAAAAATAGCACATATTTGTGCGATGCGAAAATCATGTTCCAATTTTGGCAGGTAAAAAAATTCTAAAAAAGCTATTCATTTAGGGACAGGAATATTGCTCTCGGCCACTTGTGTACCTATTAGTCACAAAAAATGGCACACGTTTGTGTGACCCTAAAATCACGCCCTAGTTTTGTCATGAAGAAAATTCAAAAAAGTTATCATTTCAGCATAGGAATAAGTTCGGGGCCTACTATGCCTATTTGTCACAAAAAAACGGCACATGTTTGTGTGATGCGAAAATCACGCCCCAATTTTGGCGGGAAAAAAATTTGAAAAAAACTATCGTTATGGCACAAGAATATTACTCACGGCCTCCTGTGCTTATTCATCATGAAAAACGACATACATTTGTACGATGCAAAAATCACACCTCATTTTTGCATGGGAAAAAATTCAAAAAAAGTTGTCATTACAGCACAGGATTATTGCTCGTGGCCTCCTATGCCTATTCGTTAGGAAAAATGACACCCATTTGTGCAACGCGAAATCATGCCCTTGTTTGGCAAGAAAAAATTCGAAAAAGTTGTTGTGAAGGCACAAGAATAATGGTCGCGGCCACCCAGGCCTATTCGTCATGCAAAATGGCACAAGTTTGTGCGACATAATAATATGTCCCCGTTTTGGTGGGAAAAAAAAAAAGGATCGAAAATAGTCACTACTACAAAAGACGGATTACACGACGGAGGTTACACGACGGTTTCGAAAAATCGTCGTGTAAATAGAGGTTTACATGACGGTTCGTTGGAACCGTCGTGTAAAACTCCAGTTTACACGACAGTACCTCGGAACCGTCGTGTAAACTCCAGGTTTACACGATGGACCCATGGGACCGTCGTATAAACCAGACGGTTAGGCAGTTTACACGACGGTCCAATGGGGCCGTCGTGTAAACCAGCGGTTTACACGACGGCCCTATGGGACCGTCGTGTAAACTGTGCAAACCAGGAGGTTTACACGACGGTCCCACGGGACCGTCGTGTAAACCGCCCAAACCAGGCGGTTTACACGACGGCCCTACGGGACCGTCGTGTAAACCGCGCAAACCAGGCGGCTTACACAACGGCCCCGTGGGACCGTCGTGTAAACCGCACAAACCAGGCGGTTTACACGACGGTCCCGTGGGACCGTCGTGTAAACCGAGAGGTTTAAACGACGGCCCCACGGGACCGTCGTGTAAACCGCACAAACCAGGCGGTTTACACGACGGTCCCGTGGGACCGTCGTGTAAACCGAGCGGTTTAAACGACGGCCCCACGGGACCGTCGTGTAAACCGCACAAACCAGGCGGTTTACACGACGGTCCCACGGGGCTGTCGTGTAAACCGGGCGGTTTACACGACGGCCCCACGGGACCGTCGTGTAAATCGGGCGGTTTAAACGACGGCCCCACGAGACCGTCGTGTAAACCGCACAAACCAGGCGGTTTACACGACGGTCCCGTGGGGCCATCGTGTAAACCGCGACGGCCCCATGAGGCCGTCGTACAAACCAGGCAGTTTACACGACGGTTTGAGAAAAACCGTCGTGTAATCTTCCAAAATTTTCAAATTTTCAAATTTTTAAATTTTGAAAAAAAGGATTACACGACGGTTTTGAGCAAAACCGTCGTGTAATCCTTCGAAAATTTTCAAAATTTTCAAATTTCATGCTTTGGAATTCGCACGAAAACCCATTACATAAATGCACTTTCCTCTTCATTTATCATCATTTTCATCTTTAACCCTCTAGACAACTCAAAATTTTCTCCTCCTCACCTCCTTCGCCCGCCCGCCGGCCCCTCTAACTTAAAATTTGGTCACGCCGCCGCTGCCACTTCAAACTTTTCCCAAACCGCCGCCATAGCCCCTATTTTTTCCACCGCCGTCGTCGCCACCACCTCTCTCTCTCTTGGTGTTCTCATCAAGGCCGTGACTATTTTTCTTTGAAGAAAAGCAAGGTGACTTCCATATTGCTCAATTTCTTGTTTTCTAACAAAACTACGAACACACAATACTTTAATAACTTGCGTAGAATGTAATTTGTAGTGTTGTTTGAATGTTTTATTTTTCTTTTTTTTATTGTTGCTCTTTGGAGATAAATGTTTTGTGCACGGTTTTGGCACTTTACACACATTTTTTAACTTGGTTTTTATCCGCCCACCACATGCTTGATGAAATGCCAAAATGGATTTTTGTTTTGGATAATCATATGGAATTTGATTAAAAGTCAATTTTAAGCACCGTTAATTTTTTTTAATCTTAATTATTATCTGTAGCTTAATTAATTAGTTTCATGTTTACCAATTTGCTAGGGCCCTATCGGATTGGAAGATTATAGCCGGTCAAGGGATTAGAAGGAGACAAGACTATAAAACCATAATCTCGGACCGTCCTTGTCCTCTCCAAGAGGGAAGTGTTGAATGTGGTTATTTTATTTTAGGTTTTATGAGAGACATAGTGTTGAATGGAATTGACGTACTAGAAAGTAAAGAATTTTATACTTCTGAGGATTTAGATTTGATTAGGGGAGAATGGGCTAGCCATGTAATGTAATTCATTAATTATGATATGTGAACTTGTAATGTAAAAATTTGGTATGTATTTTTAATTTGATAATTGAAGTTACTATCTTGGATCATGTATTGGATAACATGCAGGTTAGGCTAGCACGGGAAATCACCAAAAAAACCAAAATGATTTTTTTAAATAAAATATTATACGTCGTTTAATATCATGCATTACACGACGGTTCGGACAAGAACCGTCGTGTAATGTGCTACAGTAAACATATATTACACGACGGTTCGGTCGAGAACCGTCGTGTAATGTATACATTACACGACGGTTCGGTAAAGAACCGTCGTGTAATGTACGTGTAATGTGACATTACACGACGGTTCGGTAAAGAACCGTCGTTTAATGTACGTGTAATGTGACATTACACGACGGTTCGGTAAAGAACCGTCGTGTAATGTAAGTGTAATATGCACATTACACGACGGTTCGGTAAAGAACCGTCGTGTAATGTATGTGTAATGTGACAT
The DNA here is from genome assembly GCA_025413025.1 of Ficus hispida. Lineage (NCBI taxonomy): Eukaryota > Viridiplantae > Streptophyta > Magnoliopsida > Rosales > Moraceae > Ficus > Ficus hispida. Next base: position 8,024,295 of record CM046362.1, read on the forward strand.
TACACGACGGTTCGGTAAAGAACCGTCGTGTAATGTGTATATTACACGACGGTTCGGCCGAGAACCGTCGTGTAATGTGATTTGGTAACGATAACCGTGGTGTAACATTATTGATATACGACGACGGTAACGGGACCGTCGTGTTATCTTCCACGACACTGGATTACACGACGGTTGGTAAACCGTCGTGTAAACTTTACACGACGGTAAAAAACCGTCGTGTAATCCACAATTTTTACTAGTGAGTTGTCATTTCGACAAAGAAATATAGCTCACGGCCTACTCTACCTACTCGTCATGAAAACTGCACAAATTTGTATGACATGAAAATCACGTTGGCTAGAAAAAGATTCGAAAAAAGCTATTGTTTTGGCACACGAATATTGCTCATGGCCTCATGTGCCGATTCGTCATGAAAAATAGCACACGTTTGTGAGACGCGAAAATCACGCCTCTGTTTTGGCAGGAAAAAATGATAAAAAACTTGTTGTTTCAGCACAAGAATATAGCTCGCAACCTCCTGTGCCTATTCTTCACAAAAAACAACATACGTTTATGCAATACGAAAATCATGCCCCAGTTTTTGCAGGAAAAAAATTCAAAAAAAGTTATTGTTTAGGTACAAAAATATAGCTCACGGCCTCCCTGTGCCTATTTGTCAAGGAAAAAATGCACGTTTGTGCGACACGAAAATCATGCCCCAATTTTGGTAAAAAAAATTCAATAAAAGTTGTCGTTTCATCACAAGAATATTGTCACGGCATCTTGTGCCCATTCGTCACAAAAAATGACACATTAGTGCAACGCGAAATTCAAGCCCTAGTTTTGATGGGAAAAAATTTCGAAAAAAGTTGTCGTGTCAACATAAGAATATTGCTTGTAACCTGTTGTGCCTATTCGTTAAGAAAAATGGCATATGTTGTACAACGCGAAGATCAAACCCCATTTTTGGTGAGAAAAAGATTCAAAAAAAGTTGTCATTTCAGCACAAGAATATGACTCGCGATCTCCTGTGCCTATTCGTTATGAAAAACGGCACATGTTTCTACGACGTGAAAATCACGCCCCAGTTTTAGTGGGAAGAAGATTCCTTGTGTCCTATTATTATTAAGTTTTCTTCTTTTCGATAGTTAATGATAGGTTATTCTTTTTATATTTTCTAGTTAGCCTATATAAACCTCTTTTAATATATTAATTTGATCGACTAATTTGAATAAAGAACCCTAACTTTTTATTATTCTCAAATTGTTTCTTGGTTCTACAAATACGACATTGATTCTTTTGACGATTTTTGCCGTCTTTCTTTTTGCAATCGGATTCCCATGGTTGGAAACGCATATGACAAAGTGGGAAGGTATAGATGACAGTGTAAAAGAAGAAAAGGGGAAGAAATTGGGGAACGATAATACTGATTTTGTTTTTGATTTTGGTTTTTTTGTTATCTTTTAATTTATGATTTTGAATTTAATTTCAAATTGGCGTTATTACAGAGAGAAATCAATGACCCCTTTTCTAGGGAGAGTCTGATCCTTTTTTTTTTTTCTTTCTAAAACTAAATTTATTTGGGTATTTTAATCAACACAAAATGATCATATTTTCTTTTTATTGAAATTTATAAATAAATATTTTTGTACATTCTTTAAGATCATGACTCAAATTTGGTCATATAAATTTCTCCAAAAAAAAAAAAAAAGGCCATGTAGATTTATTCAAAAAAAAAAAAAAGACCCTATAAATCAACCTAGATATAAAACCATTTATTGTAGAGTGATTTTGTAAGAATACTATAAATTTAGCACCTCCTTATAATTTTGCCCTCCATAAGAGTAAAGATGATAATTTTATTATTTTTAACATTTAATTAAATAATTAAATAAAAAAATAGTAAATAAACAAAAAAACCCATATCTCTTTCTTTTCTTCTATTTTTTATTTTTGAAATATTTTCTGCTCGTCGGTCGATCTCCAACTGCCAGTCGTCAGCCGACCGCCGGTCACCAGAGAAATTCTGTTAGAATCTAAAATGGATTTTGACATGATTTTTTTTTCGTATTTTAACAAAAATGACCGAATATATCTGACTTTGGTTACTGGCATCGATGATGGTCGTCAGAGAGATTTTATTAGAATCTAAAAAGGAATCTAATAGATTTTTTTTTTAAAATAAAGATGATCGGATGTCTTCGGCTTCATTTACTGGCATCATTCACGGAGAGATTCTATTAGAATCCATTATGGATTCTAACAAAATTTGTATATATATATATATATATATATTGGATTTTAACAAAGATTGATCGGACATCTTTGGCTCTAATCATCAATATCAATGCTGGTTACCAGAGAGATTCTAATAAAATCCAGAAATTTTCTTCTGGATTTCAACAAAGATACCATCGGTTCAGTCGTTGAAGAGATTCTTTAAAATCCAAAATAGATTCTGTCATTTTTCTAGATTAATTTCAATAAAGATGCCGTAAACTCCAGTCATTAAAGAGATTCTATTAGAATCCCAAATGGATTCTACAAAATAGCTTTTGGATTCTAAAGAATACATATTAAATTCTACGAAAATGCTTTTGAATTATACTAGAATGCTCTTTGAATTCTACTAAAATGCTATTTGAATTTTACTAGAATGCTATTTTAATTCTACTATGATGCTTTTTGAATTTTACTATGATGCTCTTTGAATTTTACTAGAATTTGTTTTGAATTCTATTAGAATACTCTTTGAATTCTCCTATAATATTTTTTGAATTCACCTAGAATACTCTTTGAATCCTATTTTTAAAGCACAATCACAATCTCGCATTCAAGCTCTCCATAAAAAGACCAATGGATTGTATAGAATGTAAAACAGACAAAATGGATACTGATAGAATACAAAACAGATTCTATCAGAATACAAAATAGATTTTATTAAACATCCAAAACGGATTCTATCATAATCTGAAAAGGCAAAATGAATTCTGATAAAATACAAAATGGATTCTGATAGAATGCAAATGAATTTTATCATAATGCAAAACGAATTCTATCATAATGTAAAATGGATTCTATCAGAGTACAAAACGAATTCTACTAGAATCCGATAAAGTAAAATGCATTCTGATAGAATGCAAAACGGATTCTGATAGAATGTAAAATGGATTCTGATGGAAGATAAAATGACTTTTGATAAAATCTAAAATGGATTATATATATATATATATATATATTTGAATCTTTTGGTTGAAATAAATAATCATTAACGCTTTTATTTTCATCTACAATACCAAAAATTTGCACCAAAGCTTCCGCAAACCATAATTGTAACTTTTGAAACTGTTTTTGTTCATAATCATAGAAGAACAATGTAAATAATAATAGTTTCGACATGTTAATGGATAATCGTATTAATCAACCATAGGATGTATAATGCAAATAAAAACAATAATCTATTTACAAATAATGTGCAAACATAGCCAATAATGCATTTCATGTGGCATGGAATACAGACAAATATTGTACAAATCACAAGAATATATCCAAAAATTCTACATATGCCATGAATTGCAAACAAGTTCAAATCACAAAAAAGTTTAACTTTCCATCAATAAGAACCAACTCAAAACTACAGTACCAATTCAACCTTGTAATCATATCCATCATCAATCAATGAGTAAGACATGCATATATCACCCTATATTATCTATGCTACTGTCTGCATCAGTAAGCAATAAAAATCAAATCACAACAAATTCAATCATGTTCCTTTCCCTATAAAATCAATGAAGAATCTTCTTAATCTAAACTAAGATGGTCTTAAATCACCTGGTTCCATCTCCACTCTCATCCAAACCTCTTCCTCAGCCACATACACCTCTGCATCACTTCTGGAGTTAGAATTCAAGATCTCCTCGCTGATGAGATAACGAACTACAGGAAAATCGACTTCCTCATATCTGCAGTGCTGAGGGAGGACCGTTTTTTCCTCGATATCTGCTTTCCAAAGTGCCGTCGGAGAGCTTGTCAGAGTCATGCAAATGGCGAGGGAGATCATCGTGCTCATGTTCGATGCCAGGGACACAACCATAAATGGATCTTCAGGAGATACAAGCTCTGGCTCGAGGATCGTGACTGGATATGAGACCGGATTCGTGGAGACTCGCTTGGATCAGGGGAGACGCCACTCTCCTTAAGCTCTGACATCGCAAGGAGAGAAATCGTTATGCTAGATCCGTGGAGAGTGTGACGCCCCGACTTCCCAAGCCAGGTCGACACCATACATACTTGTTCTTTCATTGAAAATTTGAGAGAAATTTTTTTTTTTCTTTAAAACATATTCACATAAATTATCATGTGGAGAATAATATGTCACCCATATATATATATATATATTAAACTGAGAATACCTTCTCGTGTCTTCAAACTTTATACATATAACAAAACATAATTTACTTTAGAATATTAAAATATTTTCTTAACATCGAATGCGGAAAATCATGCGTAGTGGTATCCCACACCGCCCTTCACTCGCCGCATCGTCTGCATAGCCCACCACTAAATTGCAGGCTTTTTACCTACAGTATGAAATATAAGAGTGAGCTTTCGCCCAGCAAGTACAAACATAATCTCACAAAATAATTTAATCATCTTAAAACATGTCAATCATCATGTAACTTATGCATGAGCCATTTATGATTGATTGAAAGTCTTATGCTTCATTTTAGACTCAATCTTTAACTTATCTTGTCTCAACATGTGGGCCCATAGTGTACGTACCGAAAGCGCGCAGCCTCCAGACAAAGCTAGGGTTTGCAAGGCCCTAACAGTTCTGGGAATTAAAACGTGACCCTCACGCATCAACGAGAGGTAAATGTCACAACTGGTTTTAAACATGTATCCTCCTCGATCACGGGAGGTTGGTACGACACCTTCCTTGATTATCTTACCACATGATTTAGCATTAGTGAACATGCTTCATGATGTCACTATGTCATATTCAAACTTTAACATTGGCCATATCATGGCATTCTTGAAACATGACATTTTTAAAACCATGACATTTTAGAAAACATGGCATAATATGTAACATGTTATAGCATATCATCACATAACATCATTTAACATCATACAACATAGCATGTACATTTTAACATAGCATATATGAAAATAGTATTTACTATTTTCATACTGTAGGTGAGGTTCGATACTTGCCTGAGATACTATGCCTGGGGTTTCGTTGATTTCCACTCTGACCTCGACTGCAGGTTACTTCCTGCTATTAGAAAGAACATAGGATAAGAATCCTATAAAATGTTGGTAACCTTTCCAACATTATGGTTATATGTCCTTTTACAAGCTTTGATCAACTACTAGGTTACTAATTGTAACCCTAGAGATTGTGGTTAATTATCTTGACCCATTAGGTTACTTGAGGTAACCTTGGGTATTAAACCCATATGATTAGTATTAAATTACTATTCTTATTATCGAGCCTAAGCCTTAGTAACTCGGTTATCCTTCCCGGTTACCACTCGTCATCTTTTGTTTTTTTACACTTTAGCTTTTAAATCCAATTTGGAAAATTGGCTAGAAAATATTTTGTTTTACTTCAAAATTCGAGGTTTTCAAAGTAAAACTTTATAAAACTCATTTAAGGCTGAAAACTGCTTTTGAAATAGTTTTCATAGTCAAAACAGGAAATGTTGATGTAAAAATACAGTTTTTCTGTATGTTTGTAGAAAATCATGTACAGGAATTTCTTGTTCTCTGCACAGTTTTTATAGTTCAGGTTGTATTTAAAAATCCAAATGGAATTTGAAAAACTTGTCTTCACGAAAGTTCTTGCTCTTGAGAAATTCTAAAACTTTCATGTTTTAAGAAAAACCCAGTTCTGCTTGGATTCGTACCAGTTTTAATTTGAAACCCACTGGTCGTGTAAACTAGGTCTGGGCAGTTTAGTCTCGGATTTTCGTAAAAACGGAGGCCATTGGAGCCTCATTTTGCAAATCCATCCGCGTTGTCCTCTAGGAAAAACTGTTCTGAACAACTTTTGTGTTTTAAGTTTTTCCAAATTCGGCCTCTAAAGGCCTCAAAATCGGCTTGCCGTAAAACTGGTCAGGATCCACCCGAGCCTGGCAGTTTTTCGGTTTAGAATTCGTTTTACGTCCTAGACGTGGAATCTAGCTCAACCAGCCACCGCGGGAGCCCTAATATCAATCATGCAGCGATTTCTAACGTTCAATATTCAACATGCAAGCCAATTTGAACAACATTCATAACCATGCAAAATCCTAAGCATTTAATCAAACACAAAGCATGCATATAAAACCACCAACCATAAAATCCTAATTAACCAAGCACATAACCTAAATTTCTTAACTAAGGCAGGGAATTAAAGTGAGCTTATGCTCTTACAAACTTTGCTTGAAATACATTTAAATTTCTCAATTGAAATTTAAATGAAAAGTGTTGGGTTTTGAGGGGATTTACCTAGCTTCCACCCAAGGCCGGTTTTGTTGCACCAATTGGCACCAAAGTTGGCTGATTCTTGGTGGCTGCTTGCACCTAAACTAAACACTCTTAAATCCAAATTTTATCACTCACTCACTCCCCCTTGGCAGCTGGCTGTTGGCCCCAAAAATGGGCACCAAAAATTTCGAAAACCTATCTTGAAGCCACTAGAGAAAAACCGACTACCCTAGCACTAAAACCCCTAAGTTTTCCGAATTTTTCTTTGCTCTTTCTCACCCTTGGAAGTCCGGATTTCTTGAGAGAGAAAATGGCAAGAGTTTGGCTAGTTTTCACCAATTTTTGGCTCAAAATCCGCCCACCCCCTTGGCCTATTTATAGGTGAAAAAATGGGTTTCTTTGCAATTATTCTTGGTTCAACTTTGCTCAAAAATCCTTGGAATAAAAATAATTGCACAAAATTTTGCCAAAGAACCCTCCAAGTGGCCGGCCATCCTTGTGCTAGGTGTCATGGTGTGATTGTTTCCACCATTTATGATGTCATAAATCAAAAATGGGATGATGTCATAAATCCAAGCTTAGGTGATGTCATCTTAAAGCCTTGTTTGGCTTGTTCTTTAATGTAGTCCACTTTAAATCCAACACAGATATTTCTAATACTGTGTTTACTAATACACAGTACAATTTAATACTGTTATACCGAATTGCAGTCCAAAATTTATCTATGTATAGTTGGACTGTATAAAGATTTTTCTTTTTATTTAAAGCTATTTGGCCTTTAATATCCTATTTTAGGTGCTTGATTTTTCTATGGTGGTTTTAAAACTTAATTTTGCTATCATGAATTCATGAAATTTCGTCATACCTTTTTACTTAAAAGGCCTATCATGAAGTCTCGTAATTAATTTACCGAGAACTCAATCATATACTGATAAAATCATGAATTTTGTATTAATATTCATAATTTTCATAAAATTGCACATAAACACATAATACGAACTATAAATTTCTTATTTACAAGAAAATTGTGAGTTCGTGAAAATTTCGATTATTACAGAGAGCCGCCGAGAGAGAGTAACACTGGTGGTTGATCGCCCAGCCACCGAGGCCACAACGCTGTAGATCACTACAAGATCTGAGACCGGATCCATGGACAGCAGCTGAGATCGCTGCGGCGGAGAAGGAGGTGAGAAAGAGATAGAGACAGGGACGGTAGGAGGAGGAGAGAGAGGGAACAGAACAGCCGGAGAGGGAGATGAAGATTGCCGGAGACGGAGGAGACGAAAAGAGGGAGAGAGTTTTAGAGAGAGAGATAACTGAAGAGAGAGAAGAATAAGTGAAAAATGAACACTTTTCTAAACTCGGGTAAAATAAAAAATATTTAGAAAAAATAAATTAAAAATATGTGAAAGGGAAAAATTATCGGTTTTAATATTGAAATTGGTAAAATTTTAAAGACGTATCTAAATCATGGCTTTTTTTTTTTTCTCTCTTTATTATATGCTGATAATTAGGAGGCATGCCTAAACATAAGGAGTGGATTGTTTTTTGCCACAACCATAACAACTATTGTAGAAATTGCTATAGTGATGACATCATTATTATTATAACTAAAATTTAAAATTCAAAAAACTAATTTATCCTTCTTTTTTTTTCCCTCAACATTCTCTCTCTCTCCATTTCAACACACCGCCATGTTTTGCCCATCAAATCATGGAGGCCAATAGTTGCCTTGTCCTTGTAGGCATGATTCTAGCGGGATTCGTCAAAGAGCTCACGATTTCGACGAGGTTGGTTCTACCGGTGATTGCACCAGATTAGAGTCAGTACCAGATCGGGAGCCCGAGACGACACCGTCAATTCCATTCTCACTATCACACTCCGCCAGCTCCGTTCTCCACCACACCGTGAGCTTCGATCTGGAGTTCACCGATCTGCTTGTCTCCTTGTTGGTGATCGCTCACCACCATGCTTCACCCACCGAATCATGGTGGCTGACAATTGCCTTGTCCTCGGAGGTGCGATTTGGGTGAGATCTGGCATGTTCGTCAAAGAGCTTGTGATTTTGACAAGGTCGATTCTGCCGATGATTCAACCAACCACCGATTTTTATGGAATTATTGTGATCTTTGGTAAAATCTGATGTTTGTTTAAATACTCCAGTGACGAAGCCCAAAAATTTGGTGATATTGGAAGTTTCCACATATTGGTTACTAAGTTTCTGTTCGGTAACCAATTGGAAATCATCTGATAACCAACTAGTTACCAACCGGAGATAATGGTTACTGATCGAAAACTCACGGGTGATTAGTAAACTAACTTGTTACCATTTAGCAGTATGTGATTATCAAGTTGGAATCAAGTGGTTAGCAATTGATAACTAGGTGATTACTTAAAGATACTAATTAATAATAATAATTAAGATTTTAAAATAAATAAATAAATAAATAAATATTTATGATGTCATTTAATATTTTTTACAAAATTTTTTTTTATGTGTGACAAAAATCAATCCAATTCACAATTATCTCGCATTTATCAAAAGTTCCCAATTATAAATAACCCTAGCCCTATCCTAGGCCCACTTGCTTAGCCCACTCTCACAAAACCTAAGCTCACTATCCCAAGTTTAAAGTTTGTGAAACGTGCGTTTAAACCCTCCACTCCCAACTCTTTATTCTCTTCCTCCTCCTCTTCTGCGGCCTGCCTTCACCCCTAGCCGCTGCTTGCACGACGGAAAACGTGCTTGCTTGTCGGAAAACCACAGCGAGCCGAGAGACAACCGACTCTTTCTCGGACAGTGACCTTAGGGTTCTTCTATTTTCTCGGGCCGGTTCGGTTGCTGGTTTAGGCGAAACTGAAATGCGATTCGGTAACCGGCCGAGGCGAAATCTGCAGTTGACTGTGGTCTTTCTCTCTCTCTGTGTGTGGTTTCGTGTTGTTTAGTGCTTGTCTGTAGTGGGGTCTTTGACTCTTTGGTGTTTTTTGTTGTGCTTGTGTTGTTGAGATTGAAATCTATTGTATCTATTTGTGTGTGCGTATAATTATATATACTACTGGACTTTGTAATGAAATCAAATGTATCGTTGCTCGTTTCTGGTGGGGAGGGAGTGAGGATGATAGGCGTATATATTGGGAACGATGGGAGAAATTATGTAGACCAAAAGGTGCAGGTTGAATGGGATTTGGAGATGTGGGAACTTTTAATAAAGCCTTATTAGATAGGCCAGGGTTGGAGGATTATCAATAATTCTGATTCATTGATGGTTCGGGTGTTAAAGGCAAGTATTTCACCTGTTCGACATTCTTAGATGCTCGACTGGGCAATAATTGATCATATACATGGAGGTCTATTATGCTGAGCAGAGACTTGTTATGTCCAGGTTTAAGATGGCGGATTGGTTCAGGTAGAGGAGTTCATGTTTTCTCTGATCCGTGGCTGCCCTTGGCCTAGTACTTTTAAACCCATTACCCCATGCAAAGATGAGAACAAGGACTGGTTGTTGGCTGATCTCTAGAACAATTCTCAGTGGAATCGAGAGTTGATTTCTAATGCATTCTTGCTGGTGGATCAGGAGAGTTGATTTTGGGTATTCCTTTGGGTAGGAGGGAAAGAGAAGATACACTTCTGTGGCATTATAATTCAAGGGGTTTTTACACAGTTTAGGTCAGGATACTTGATTGCTATGAGGTTGAAAAATGATGAAGGACGTTTGAGGGAGAGTTGTGAACAAAGTTGGTGGACCAGAGTTTGGAAGTTAAATCTGCCTAGCAAGGTGAAAGTGTTCATTTTGAGGGTGTTCCATGGAATTTTGCCTTGCTTCTCTGCTTTAGCCGATGGGGAGTTAACTACCAACATTCTTGCCCCCTATGTTTGGAATGTGCTGATACGGTGGTGCATTGTTGATGGTTTTGTCCTATGGTACTTGGATTTCTAGGAATGCTAATTTTGCTGCCCATAGTTTAGCTCACTGGGCACGAATCTCTGGTGCTGCTGGGTTCTTTAAGGTCGAGGACTTACTACCTGGGGTTCTCGTGGACACGGTGCAATGGATTCTCACCCTACTTTGATCTAGCCTTTAGCCTTTGTTTCTTGGTTGTTTTTGGTTGCGGTTTGTTGTTTTCCTTTCTTTTTGTTCTTGTTGGATTTTTGTATTTTGTTGTGCGCTTTCGCTTTGTTTCCTGGATTGTGTTGCCTGCTTTGTGTGTTTTGTGAGCTTTTTGCTCCTTTTCATTAACGAATTTCAGCCCAAAAAAAAAAAAAAATGGAAATTGTAGTCTAACCCCCATATACCAGTTTTTATAGCACCTGCAATTTTGCCCAATTTGGCTTTTTAATGAAAGGCATACTTTACTTTAAAAAAAATTCACTCGATTGCAGAAAAAATTATAGGTGGAAAAGAGGAAAAGGGACGATGGAAGAAGATTTGGTCGAACCCATGGTTAAGTATTGGAAGACGAAGTATCATGACTCACTCGATCATGAAATGCAAGTGGAATGCACTCCGGAGGAGTAGATAGCACGGGGAATCAAGGTCCGCTTTATTATTATGCATTTTCTTCCTAATGCATAGCTTTGGAAAAGGGATATATGAAGTTCGTTCTCTTGCTCTGTGCTGTAAATCCCCACGAAAAAGGGGAAAATTTCGTGTAGTTTGTGCCAATCATTAGAAGGAAGAACCAACATAAAAAGATTCCTCGAGTTTCATCGATAGTAAAACTATGAATGAGAGCTAGCATTCGAGACCGTACCGGACATTCTTTGTATTGTTTTGATAAAACTACAGATAGTTCATTTTGTTAAATCGTTATCAATATCAGAAGCCTTTTCCCATCTTCTCATCCCAACATATTTTGGAACCTTGCTATTGTTGTTATGCGCTTGAGCATATTTCATTGTTTTTTTGACTTTTTGTGTTTTTTGTATTTTTTTTTTCTTTCTAAAACAGTTGCACCATAAGAATGATTATGGGATGGCCACAATGTGCTTCGAAAGAGCAGGTATGGCTTGGTTTTAATATGATTTCACCGTAGCTCTACAATGTGCTTCCAAGTCAGTGTTATTTTGATCTTTGTTGCTATTATTATTTTTATTGTTGCATGTCAAATTTATTCGGAAAGGTTGGTGACTCCGAGCTTGAAAGAGCTGCAGATTGCTTCTCATTGGCAGGTTGTTATGAGCTTGCGGCTAAAGTATATGCCAAAGGAAATTATCTCTCAGAGTGTTTGACTGCTTGCTCCAAAGGAAAATTATTTGACTTGTGTTTTGAATACGTTCGAGAATTGAAACAACGGACAACAAAAGGATGTGTTGTTGTAAAGAGAGTCGATGAAATAAGCAAAATTGAGCAGGTTTTCCTGGAGAGTTGTGCCTTTTACTACCATGAGGTTAAAGATTATAATCTTTAACCCCATGGTAGTTAAGGACACAACTCTCCAGGAAAACCTGCTCAATTTTGATTATTTCATCGACTCTCTTTGCAACAATACACCCTTTAGCTGAGAGAATTTCACCTCTGACACTGTTGCGTCTTCTGGAAGTGATCATTTGATTCACTAATGTGGTCAGGTCAACTTGTTTATGTTCAATAATATCAGCCTCTATGCAAACCAACTCATGCAAGTTTGTCTCATGCATGACAAATGATTTTGCTTTCACTAAAAGCTCATACTTCTACTTAAACTGCTTTAAGGGCCAGCCTCTGCTACCTGGTGATCAGAGAGATTTCCCAATCACATAAAAAAAAATGTAATTAGTGCCTGGTCTGAATTTCCCAGCTTTTCCAAGTAGATTCGCCATTAGTCGTATATCACCTTTCAGCAAAATAATTTTTGCAGCTTTCTTAAAATTTTTAAATTCTTCTTCCAACAACAAAAGTTCATCGAAACAACATAAAAGAGTCGAGAAGTCCCGGATAGAATTCATAGAATTGAAGACTAACAATCTTCATCATTGAGCTATAATCTTTAACTCCATGATAGTGAAAGGCACATCTCTGCAGGAAAACCTGCTCAATTTTGCTTATTTCATCGAATTCTATCTGAGATTTCTTGACTCCTTTATGATATTTTGATGAACTCTTGTTGTTGGAAAAAGAATATGGAAATTTTAAGGAAGCTGCAAAGATTGCTTTACTGAAAGGTGATATACTATTAACAAGGGATCTACTTAGAAAAGGTGAGAAATTCAGACTAGGCGCTAATTACATTCTTTTTTATATGTTTGGGAAATCTCTCCGATCACCAAATAGTAGAGGCTGACTCTTAAAGCAGTTTAGATAAAAGTGCGAGCTTTTAGCTAAAATGAAATCATTTGCGATGCATAATACAAACTTGTATGAGTTTGTTTGCATAGAGGCTGATATTGAAGGCTCTAACAATCTTCATTATTGTGTTATAATCTTTAACCCCATGGTAGTGAAAGGCACAACTCTTCAGGAAAACCTGCTTAATTTTGCTTATTTCATCGACTCTCTTTGCAACAACACATCCTTTAGAGGAGAGAATTTCACCTCTGACACTGTTATGTCTTCTGGAAGTGATAATTTGATTCACTAATGCGGCCAGGTTAACCTGTTTATGTTTGATAATATCGACCTCTATGCAAACCAACTCATACAAGTTTGTATCATGCATGGCAAATGATTTTGCTTTCGCTAAAAGCTCGCACTTCTGCCTAAACTGCTTTAAGGGTCAGCCTCTGCTACGTGGTGACCAGAAAGATTTCCAAGCACATAAAAAAAATGTAATTAGTGCATGGTTTTAATTTTGCCAGCTTTTCCAAGTAGATCCGCCATTAGTAGTATATCACCTCTCAACATAGCAATCTTTGCAGCTTTCTCAAAATTTCCAGATTTTTCTTCCAACAACAAGAGTTCATCAAAGCAACATAAATGAGTCAATATGTCTCGGACAGAATTCGGTGAAATAAGCAAAATTGAGCAGGTTTTCTTGGAGAGTTATGCCTTTCACTACCACAGGCTTAAAGATTATAGCTTAATGATGAAGATTGTTAGAGCCTTCAATTCTATGAATTCTATTCCGGACTTCTGGACTTCTTTATGTTGTTTCGATGAACTCTTGTTGTTGGAAGAAGAATCTAGAAATTTTGAGTAAGCTGCAAAGATTGCTTTGTTGAAAGGTGATATATTACTAATGACGGATCTACTTGGAAAAGTTGAGAAATTCAGACTATGCGCTAATTACATTCTTTTTAATGCGTTCAGGAAATCTTTCTGGTCACCAGGTAGCAGAATATGGCCTGTAAAGCAGTTTAGACAGAACTGCGAGCTTTTAACGAAAGCAAAATTATTTGTCATGCATGATACAAACTTATATGAGTTGGTTAGTATAGAGCCTGATATTATCGAACATAAACAGGTTGACCTGGCCACATTAGTGAATCAAATGATCACTTCCAGAAGACACAACAGTGTCAGAGGTGAAATTCTCTCTGCTAAAGGTGTGTTGTTGCAAAGAGAGTCGATGAAATAAGCAAAATTGAGTAGGTTTTCCTTGAGAGTTATGCCTTTCACTACCATGGGTCAAAGATTATAGCTCAATGATGAAGATTGTTAGAGCCTTCAATATCAGCCTCTATGCAAACCAATTCATACAAGTTTGTATCATGCATGACAAATGATTTCACTTTCGCTAAAAGCTGGCACTTCTGTCTAAACTGTTTAAGGGCCAGCCTCTGCTATCTGGTGATCGGAGAGATTTCCCAAGCACATAAAAAGAATGTAATTAGCACCTAGTCTGAATTTTCCAACTTTTCCAAGTAGATCCACAATTAGTAGTATATCACCTTTCAGCAAAGCAATCTTCGCAGCTTCCTCAAAATTTCTAGATTCTTCTTTCACCAACCAGAGTTCATTGAAGCAACATAAATGAGTTAAGAAATCCGGGATAGAATTCATAGAATTAAAGACTCTAACAATCTTTATCATTGAGCTATAATATTTATCTCCATGATAGTGAAAGGCATAACTCTCTAGGAAAACATGCTCATTTTGCTTATTTCATCGAATTCTATCTGAGACTCTTAACTCCTTTATGCTACTTCGATGAGCTCTTATTGTTGGAAAAAGAATCTGGAAATTTTAAGCAAGCTGCAAAAATGTTTTGCTAAAAGGTGATATACTAATGGGGGATCTACTTAGAAAGCTGGAAATTCAAACTAGGCGCTAATTACATTCTTTTTTATGTGCTTGGGAAATCTCTCCGATCACCAAGTAGCAGAGGCTAGCCCTTAAAGCAGTTTACACAGAAGTGCCAGCTTTTAGCGAAAGCGAATCATTTGCCATGCATGATACAAACTTGTATGAGTTGGTTTGCATAGAGGCTGATATTGAAGGCTCTAACAATCTTCATCATTGACTATAATCTTTAACCCCATGGTAGTGAAAGGCACACTCTCCAGGAGAATCTGCTCAATTTTGCTTATTTCATCGGCTCTCTTTACAACAACACACCTTTAGCAGGGAGAATTTCACCTCTGACACTGTTGTGTTTTCTGGAAGTGATAATTTGATTCACTCATGTGACCAGGTCAACCTGTTATGTTCGATATATGAGGCTCTATGCTAACCAACTCATACAAGTTTGTATCATGCATGGCAAATGATTTTGCTTTCGCTAAAACTCGTACTTTTGTCTAAACTGCTTTAGGGCCAGCCTCTGTTACCTGGTGATCAGAGAGATTTACCAAGCACATAAAAAAGAATGTAATTAGTGCCTAGTCTGAATTTCCCAGCTTTTCCGAATAGATCCGCCATTAATACTATATCACCTTTCAGCAAAAGCTATCTTTGCAGCTTCCTCAAAATTTCTAGATTCTTCTTCCAACAACAAGTTCATCGAAGCAACATAAAGGATTCAAGAATCGTGGATAGAATTCATAAATTAAAGACTCTAACAATCTTAATCATTGAGCTATAATCTTTAACCACATGGTAGTGAAAGGCACAACTCTCCAAGAAAACCTGCTCAATTTTGCTTATTTTATCGAATTCTATCCAAGACTTCTTGACTTATTTATGTTGATGCAATAAACTCTTGTTGTTGGAAGAAGAATCTGGAAATTTTGAGAAAGCTGCAAAGATTACTTTGCTGAAAGGTGATATACTACTAATGGCGGATCTACTTGGAAAAGCTGGAAATTTAGACTAGGTGTTAATTACATTTTTTTTTTTTTTTATGTACTTGGGAAATCTCTCTGGTCACTAGGTAGTAGAGGCTGACCCTTAAAGCAGTTTAGACAGAAATGTGAGTTTTTAGTGAAATCATTTGACATGCATGATACAAACTTGTATAAGTTGGTTTGTATAGAGGTTAATATTATGGAACATAAACAGGTTGACCTGACCACATTAGTGAATCAAATGATCACTTCGGAAGACATAATAGTGTTAGAGGTGAAATTCTCTCTGCTAGAAAAATTATGGACATTCACCTTTCTTCAAAAGTTGACTTGTATCTCTTGGGAGTGAAACTTGTGTCTGATCTACCCAAGTATTTACAATAACGCAGTCTTAGTATAATCGCTTGTCTACTTTTGGAACTTTTGGAAGGACAACATTGTGGTGATTTTGGAATATCTTCGATCTCGTGAGACCCAAGATGCTTCTAGATTTAGAAATCATGAAAAATAACTTTTAGGTGTTTTGGAGGCAGCTTTAATGACCTGAACACTACATATCATTTTCTCATTTCTAAGCTGATTGGGCGAGAGATGTGGAGAAA
>CM046362.1:8040597-8093094 GCA_025413025.1 Ficus hispida
AAAACTAGCCCCAATTCTCATTCTGCCCTTGATCGTAGACAGTTTGCTTATGCAAGGCAATTAATTGAAATATAATGGACCTGATATATGTGGAGTTTTGAGTGGAGTAGGAAATTGAACGTGAGATATTTGTTTTCTGGATATTATATATAATTATCTATATATTTATATGTAAACGACACTTGAACTTTTTCTAGCTCCTTTATTTTAATAAATTGATTCTAATATAACATTTTTTTTAGGAATATGTCTTTTGCACTAATAACTTTAAATAGTCTTTTTCCTACCAAAAAAACTAACTTTAAATAGTTTATGTCATAATATATTAATAAAAAATTATACGTAAATTAATTAGTAGTTATAAACTGCAAAAAAACAACTGTCATACCTATATAATCTGGGGATAGGACACAATTTTTATATAGGATGAGTTTTTATCCAACAGCACCCTAACATAACGGCATTGTAACTTTTTCTTTTTTTTTAAATATTGTAACACTTAGATGATTCTAATATGATATAGTTTAGTGATATTTACAAGGTTTAACATAAAATTGTTTCTAAATCATTTGTTGAAATTTTAAATAAAAAATTACAATTATCGTATGTATATACACATATATAAATATATATATATGTATATACGCATATATAAATGGTATTTATAGATATGAAACGTAGAACATTTACGGTACTTTGTTCTCTCTCTCTTTTTTAAAGGTACAAACTTTGTTCTTGCCCAGTATCATCAAGTTGTTGATTTATTTATTAATTTATTTACTTTTTCTAAAGAAAGTTATTGATTAATTTAGTATATCCTAACAATGCATGTCGTTGTCAAAAAATAATTCTTGCTGATCTCCCTTCAATAATGTATAATCGGAATCAAAAGAGCATATCCAATGAATCAAAACACATTCCAACCTCAAGTGCTAATACATTTTTCACTGCAATCCAAAATAGAAATAAAAAATAAATTTTTTATTGCAGCATAAAATCATACATAAAGTAAAGATAATAAACGTGTTTCGTATTTTTCATGTCTTTGGATTCACCAACAAATTCTTTCCACCAACTTTTTACTGTAGAATTTTTATATTCTTTTTCAGATAGAAAGGACAAGAAACTGGATACTATGAGGGAGACTTCGATTGGCTGGGACCACAAAAGGCTTTGTATTTGTTCAAGTTTCTCTCTTTTTAAACCTGTAAATTCAAGTGGCCGAGTCCGGCCCGACCTTAACGGGTGAAAATTGATGGGCCGGGTTGGGTCCGCTTGAAGAGTGAAAAGCTAAGTTCGGTGGGTTTAAAATTGAGCCGAATAAAATTTTTTTATTGCAACATAAAATCATACAATAAAATTAAGATAATAAACGTGTTTCGTATTTTTCATGTCTTTGGATTCACCAACAAATTTTGCACCAACTTTTTACGGGAGAAATTTTATATTCTTTTTGCAGATAGAAAGTACAAGAAAGTGGATAACTATGAGGGTGACTTCCATCGGTTGGGGACCACAAAAGCTTTCTATTTCTTCAAATTTCACTCTTTTTAGACTTATAAATTTGAGTGGCCCAGTCCGGCCCACCCTTAATGGGTGGAAATTGACATGCCATGTTGGGCCCACCTGAGAGTGAAAAGCTAAGCTCGGCGGGTTTAAAATGGGCGGGATAAATGGGTAAACATGTTTTTGAAAAAAAAAAAAAAAACAAAACAAAACTGGGAGAGGCTGTGGTAGAGCCTCTCCCAGAGACCGTATCAGTAGAACTCTTTTTTTTTTTAACAGTTAGATTTTAATCGAACGGTTGATATATCATTGTTATAATAGAGCTTATCTCATATAAATTTTCCCACCTCAAGTCTTCTCCCCTGCAGGTGACCGGTCCACCACCGGGGACCGACGCCGATGACCCACCTTGACGCCGTGCGACTCACCCCGATGCCGACAACCTACCTCCGGCACTTTCTCCTGCCGCCGGCGCCCCTTTCTCTCTCTTCTCTCTTCCCCACCCCGGCCCCCCCAGCCCCAACGGCCCCGACCAGCCCAGCCCCGGTGACCCACCTCCGGCCCCAACTCTGTCCGCCGGCGACCCTCACTTTCTCTCTCTTCTCTCTCTCTTCCCCACCCCAGCTGCCCCGAGTCCCCCCCTCCCCCGCCGGCCCCCAGCCCGGGGAGCCCCACCTCCGGCACCCCCACAAAAGTCATTGTATTTCTTCAAGTTTCTGTCTTTTTAGACCTGTAAATTCGGGTGGCCTGGCCTAGTCCAGCCTGACCCTAATGGGTGGAAATTGACAAGTCAGGTTAGACCTACTCGAAGAGTGAAAAGCTAAGCCCGGCGGGCTTAAAATCCGGCCGAATACACGGGTAAATTGGCTTTTGAAAAGAAAAAAATAAAAAAAACAAAGAAAACAGAAACAAAAAACAAAAATAACATCAAAACTTCAAAATTCAAATAAAATGTTCAAAGTTTGAAAAAAAAAAAGTAGAATATATTAAGAATATAGTTAGATAGAAACAAAGAGTTGAACATTGTTTGAATTTCATCTATTTTAAAAAAGGTTTTGAAGTTCATCTATTATATGTAAAATATATATTAATGATTTAAATTTACAAGGTATTTAAAAAAAAAAAAAAACATTACGTGCTTGGGCGGGCTAGTGGGACAGGCTTTGGGTAGCCCAACTAGGCGGGCAATTTGGGTTAGGCCAGGCCGGTCTGGTCCAACCTGATCCTTGTGATTACACTGGGCTGGGGATGGGCCCGACATGTAACAGGTCGGAGCGGGCCCACCCTAGTGCCAAAATTACGGGCAGCCTGTTTGCTAACTCGGTCCTTATTTACATCTTTTTTTTTTTTTTTTTTGACATATACATTTACTATTGCGTTATATACCAGATTTGAAATCTAAGTTCATCATGTAATACCAGCTTTATTGTATATAACAATGCTAGTGTTATATTTGTTAAAAAAAAGTGTTAAAATACTATATTTGACATTTATATACAGGAATAAATAAGATTGTTTCTAATTTTTTTAAGAGATTTTTTTTTTTTTTTGTAATGTTACTCTTTAGTATCATCAGAAGACTTTAAAACTCGTAAAAATAAATGCTTAGCATTTAAATAATTAGAAAATTGAGGATGTAGTAGTGATTTAAAGGGGGGGGGGGGGGGGGGGGGGGGGGGGGGGGGGGTGGGTGTGTGGGGGGGGAGGATCGGGGGAGGGGGAGAAGCATCCTTTAACATTAATCAAATGTCAACATTCAACATTTAGTAAAAAAATTAATGAAAATTGGAATAAATATTGCATTGAAATCAAAATACTGTCAAGATTTGACATATGAATTTACAATAAATTAGATGCTCGAACGCCGGTATCTGGTACATTCATTCAAGGAATATCGGAAAGGGTAAAGCAACCCTCATCCAAAATACTCCTTACCGTAAGACGTGAGGACAACTTGGTCCTTCTATGCCGCTGAGAACAAAATTTATACACATTCAAGGTATAATGTATATAGATGGATAATTACAATATATTATATTAAAGATAGTATCAGCGATTTTGTTAATAATTTAGAGTGCAAAGTTTTGATTTGAGTTGTTTTGTGGATACCAATTATTTTTTGGGATTAGGCCAGTTTGATTGGAGTTGGTTAGTGACTACTAAGATAGCTAAAACATGTTATGTTTTTTGCTTATCAGTTCCTCTCTTTGCATTACTAGCTACTTTATTTGTTTATTAAGTTTTTTCATGTGCTTATAGTTGTAAACACTTTAGAAATAATTCTTCCTAAAAAATAGGTAAGGGTCTAATTAGATTGTATAAAATGGGTTCTTTCACGTTCTCTAGCCTTTTAAACTATGACCCTCACAACGATCCTTGAAGTGTTTGGATTCACATATCACTTTTGGCCCCTATAGCATGATATGGGTTGGGGATCTTGTTAAATTTCGGTTATCAACAACAATAAAATTGGATTTCTGAATAGAGTTTGATTTAATTAACTTTTAATATTAGATTTAGATTAATTTAGAATGTATATTATTTTTGTTTGATAATAGGGCATATACAATGATTTTAAAAGAATATACATACACACAAAAAATTATTAAAAACTAGCCCCAATCTCACCTCCCTCTGCCCTTGATCGTACTTATT
The DNA here is from genome assembly GCA_025413025.1 of Ficus hispida. NCBI lineage: Eukaryota > Viridiplantae > Streptophyta > Magnoliopsida > Rosales > Moraceae > Ficus > Ficus hispida. Next base: position 8,044,759 of record CM046362.1, read on the forward strand.
TTGCCTATGCAAAGCAATTAATTGAAATATAATGGACCTGATATATGGGGAGTTTTGAGTGGAGTAGGAAATTGAACATGAGATATTTGTTTTCTGGAGATTATATATAATTATCTATATATATATATATATATATAAACGACATTTGAACTTTTTCTCCTTTATTTTAATAAATTGATTCCAATATAACTTTTTTTTTTTGGAGATTGAACTTTAAATAGTTTTTTCTATATAAAAAAAACTAACTTTAAATAGTTTGTGTCACGATATATTAATAAAAAATTATGCGTAAATTAACTAGTAGTTATTAGCTGCAAAAAACAACTATCATACCTATATAATTTGGGGATAGAAGACAATTTCTATATAGGATGAGTTTCTATCCGGAACCCTAAGATAACGGGATTTGTAACCTTTTTTTTTTTTTTTTTAAATTTAAATATTGTAACTCTTAGATGATTCTAAAATAATACAGTTTAGTGATATTTTACAAGGTTTTAAACGTAAAATTGTTTCTAAATCAATTTATTGAAATTTTCAAATAAAAAATTTCAATTACCGGAAGTATCCGCTAACGGATACAAGGACATTTCCATATATATATAAATATATATGTATATACACATATATAAATGGTATTTATAGATATGAAACGTAGAATATTTACGGTACTTTGTTCTCTCTCTCTCTCTCATTTTTAAAGGTTCAAACTTTGTTCTTGTCCAGTATCATCAAGTTGTTGATTTATTTATTAATTTATTTACTTTTTCTAAAGAAAGTTATTGATTCATTTAGTATATCCTAACAATGCAGGTCCTTGTCAAAAAATCATTCTTGCTGATCTCCCTTCAATTTAAAATCGGAATCTCTTTCCTATTCGATTTCCTATTATTTTAATCGACCCATTTCTACAATACCACTCCGGCGTATATAAATAAATCACCCAAACTTCATTGCCTATCACCGAATAGCCTTGCATTTCAACCTTAAGCTAGCTGAGAACAGAAGTTCATTTACATTCAAGGTATATTCTAACACAATATATATATATAGATATACAAACATATGTGTATAGATATATATATATATGTAGTGTCAATGTTTTTGTTAATAAATCAGAGTTGGCAGTTTGATTTGAGTTGTTTAGTAGATACTAACATAATTGAAATATGTTAAGTTTCTCCTGTTATCTGTCCCTCTCTTACTTTTTTTACATTTATGTATATATAGTACTAACATTGGCTGGCAAGGCTTTTTTTTTTTTTTTTTTCCTCCTATGATAGTAGAGCTTCACTTTTGGTGGCCATTCTCTCATTTTTACAATATCCATAATCGATATTTTCTGCGCCATTTCTTGTTCTCTCGTACGAATGTCTTTAGCATTTTATCAAGACACCTGTATCACAAAAGCTGCTTTTCATTGGTGAACAACAATTCCGGTTTTTCTCCTTTCTATATTTAACTGAGACATGAAGCCTTTGCCAATCTTTCATTTTTCAACGGTTAGATGCGTTTTCTTCCTTTCTTAAGTTTTATTTGGTATTTAAGTTTAATTTTAATAAAACTTAAATTTTTTATCTTAGTTTTTGTTTTTTTTAATAAAATTTATAAAAGTTAACAAACTTCAATTTAAAAATTTCATCTCCAACTGGCGAACCAGACACAATCTTAGTTTTTCTCATATCAAGCACTCATTTTCCCATTTTCATATTTTTCCCTTGAGATTTTTCTAAATTAGGGTATTTACGAGACACACATATTTTGGTTGGGTATTATCATTTTTTTGTTTGTTATTCTTTTTAAGTATATGGATTGGATGGTTTGGTAAAGGATTGAGATGACAACTTAGGTCGGACGTACTTGTTGCTCTTGATGCATGAGTTGTCATAGCTCTCCCTCCATTAAAACATAAAATAAAATAAAATAAAATAAACAAAAAAAAAATGCATATTCCTATGATCAGTATGTGTTCATATTCTTTTACTGCTTGGAACATTTACTTACTAATCCTTATATATCCACATAAAGCATGGTGGCGAATAATACCGGACTTTCTGCTGACAACAATATGGCTAGGCGACGTGGGTACTGTGACTATCCACCGATTTGGAGTTTCGATTACATACAATCAATCAAAAGTGAATATGCTGAGGTACTACTAGACCATCTCCAAAAAATATATAAATGTGTGTGTGTGTGTGTATATATATATACACTAGTTTCAATACAATATTTGTGACAAAAAAAGTGTGAAAATAATGTATGTGAAACTTCGTACCACAATTTATAATATTGGCATGAATGGTCCCAAACTATTTTGTAGTTGAAGCTAACAAACTCAACACGATGGACTGTATGAGTAATGTTTCACTATTTTGGAAGTACGGAAATTTATACATACCCTGTAAAATTGGTATCAAATGTTACTTTCTTAATAGTTTAATAAGATTATATCCATTTAAGCAATTCACCCAATTTTTTTTTCACAATTTAATAATAAGTAATGCATGTAGGAAGAAGGCGCATATGCCAGCCAACGTGACAAGCTGAAGGACGAGGTTTGGGTGATGCTGAAGGAGATAACGGATCCTTTAGTTCAGCTTGAGACCATTGATATTCTGCAAAGGCTTGGAATATTTTATCTCTTTGAGGATGAAATAGAGAGTATTTTGGAAGGTATATATAATGCTAATGATTTTGACAGTGGTATTTGGAAGGATAATTTGTATGCCACGGCTCTCAAATTTAGACTCCTTCGACAACATCCATATTCGGTTCCTCAAGGTACTTGAACCAACCCTCAAATTTCTTCTGGTTTGGATCCTTTATGTATATATAATTTTAATGCTGTATTTTTATCACGTGGCAGAGACTTTCAATGGTTTCAAGGATGAATCAGGAAAGTTCAAAGAAAGTATAGGAAATGATATCAAGGGGTTGTTATCTTTATATGAAGCTTCCTTCCTTTTGATGCCTGGTGAAAACATTTTGGACGAAGCAAGAGAATTTACCACGAAACATCTTCAAGAATTTGCCAAGCAGAACGAAGACGAATCCTATCTTTCGAAACTAGTCGGCCACGCCTTGAAAGTTCCGCTACACTGGAGGGTACCTAGGCTCGAGGCCAGGTGGTTTATTGAGTTATATAAGAGGAGCCCTGAGATCATGAATCCCACTTTCCTTAAGCTGTCTATCTTGGATTACAACATTGTTCAATCCAAATACCAAGAAGAGTTGAAACGGTTATCTAGGTACTTTTTGCAAACTCATTCGATGAGACAATACAAATTTTCTTTTATTTAATGTTTGTTGGTTGGGAATTAGTAGATGTACCCAGACATCTAGATTATTAGGTAGCTACCTACTTAGCAACCTTATTATCTTCTCATCCAAAAGCATTATCTTAACTAAAAAATAACTTAAAATTACAAAAGCGGAATTTCGATGATATATATCTAGCATTGATTTAATAATATACATGATTAAGATATCTAATCTCTATTTGCTTCCTGTATTTTCTTTTTCTTGTTCAAGGAACAAAGCATTTTTTGTTTGTTTTGTTCTATATTTTTGGTTTGAGGCCTATTGCTCTAATTTGTTAAAGTGAAATGAAAACACTCAGTTTCAAACTTATGAGCTTTTTTTCAAAGCCTTCCCCTCCCACCTTGAGCTAGTCCGTTTTGAAACGAAGAATTGCTTTATTCATAAATGAACTGCCTTAATTTCAGTGTCTTCGATATTAGGACAGAGTCCATTATTTGTCTCCTGGTGAAGATGAAAAACGAAAATAACAAGCATGCTTATTTTATTTTTCAACTTACTTGTCTAAATGGAAATTAATCAACAATTAGATCATTTTATATTCACTTCTGAAAGGTCGTACAAACTTTAGCATATTTTTAAATATTGTTGAATTTCTTCCTTGTTACTCATACCAATATATATATATAGGTGGTGGAAGCACACTGGAATTGCAGAAAAGATGAAATTTGCAAGGGATAGGCTGGTGGAGAATGCATTTTGGAATGTGGGAATGATAAATGAACCGCAGTTTGGATATTGTAGGGAAAGGATAACAAAGCTTTTTAAACTGATTTCAGTGATGGATGATACATATGATGTCTACGGCACAATGGATGAACTTGAGCTCTTCACAACTGCTATTGAAAGGTCTGGCTCACATGCTTTATGGTTTATAGTCAGTGGCAGAGCTACTTGAAGTCCAAGTGGGGGCCACGCTTCCACTTAGTTTTGTTTAGTGTTTGTTTATTTTTTTTTAAATAATTAAGCCTTATAAATTTATAAATTTTTCTATTTACTACACCCATACTGATATGAAGTTTTGCATGTTGGTCGCCTCTAAACTTCATATATTCTATTTTTAAATCTCTAATTTCGAAATATTTTTAGTATGAGTTCCACTAAAATAGAAGGTTGGTTGCGCCGCTGTATGATTTGATTTCGTTATAGTTTGTACCCTGATTTATTTTTCTTTCATTTCGTATAAAATTGCAGTTGGGACTTGAATGCAATGGATCAGCTGCCAGAATATATGAAGATATTGTTCCTTGCGGTGTACAATTTTACTAATGAGTTGGCATATGACATTCTGAAAGAACAAGGATTTCATATCATCAAGTACCTAAAAAAACTGGTAAGTTCGTCTTCACTGCGAAGCTAGCTATCTTCATCTAAGGAAGGCCGCACTCATATTTTAAAATTTTGATTTTACTTCTTATTTTTATGTAAATTCACAATTCTCCCCTACTAATTGCAGTTGCATTATAATTTTATAAGAAAAATTTTTAGTGCCCCCGCCTAATAGTAGAAATATGAATTTATTTATTTATTTTTTTTTTTTTTAGCGCCTGCACTAAAAAAAAAATATTTGATGACTTCACCATTGTTCATATTCGATTTTTTTTTCATGCTGATTAATTATCATTATGAGGAACTTAATTTTTATCTTTTTATCTTGTACTTTAGATTATGTCTAACTCATCTCCCACTAAATATTTTTTAGTGGGAAGATCTTTCCAAAGCTTATTTGCAGGAGGCAAAATGGTATCATACCGAAAGTAGACCAGCTTCTGTCGAAGAATACATGGAAAATGCATGGATTTCAGTAGCAGGACCTGTTGTACTAGTCTTTGCTTATGTTGTTGTCACAAATACAATAACTGAAGCTGTTATGGAGCTCGTGATGCGTTATCCCAGTATAATCCATCAATACTCGCTGATTATTCGGCTAACAAACGATCTTGCCACAGATTCAGTAAGCACTCGATACTCCCATTTAGCTTACTTTTTTTTTTTTTTTTTTTTTTTTTTTTTTTTTTATAATATCCCATTTAGCTTACTTAAGTGAGAAGACTATATGTAATTTTTGTTAACCTCTTCCTAGAAGTTTTATCCTTTAATAGATGGAAAATAAAATTTAGTGTTTATCCTGAAAAATAAATATTGTGCCTTTTTAACAAGTTATAGTAACATTCTTGTTACCATTAACTTTTTTTTTTTTTTTTAATTTCAGTTTGAAAAAAAGAATGGGGATGCTCCTACAATAATCCAGTGTTACATGCATGAAACTGGCGCTTCTGAAGATGAAGCACGTAGGCATACATTTTTTCTTGTCACTGAAGCATGGAAACAATTGAATGAAGATAAAGCCACAAACTTTGCCCTCTCTCGTACATATGTTGAACTCGTCGTCAATCTTTCTAGGATTTCGATGTGGATGTATGAAGGAAGAGATGGGTATGGTCTTGAATATCGATGCAGGACAAGGGATTTTGCCTCGTCGGTGTACGTTAACCCTATTTCACTTGAATGCGGAGAGCAAGATATCTAGTATTAGTTAAGGAGTTCGATTTCCGAATAAATAAGAAAGATTGATGCATGTCATCTTTTTTAGGCCTGGTTTGTCATGTTTTTGGATCGTTTTATTTGTAGTTTGTTGGTTTTGGATTGTTTTATCATGTGCTTTGTTTATTTGGATTGTTTGTGAACTGGCTTGAACTACTTATCCATGAATAAGTTTCTATTACTTTAATAGCCCTTTTTTTTTTTTTTTTTGGTGTTTGTGAATTATATATGGTACCTATCCAACTAAAAATAATAATAATAAAATCAAAAGATCAAAATGTGGAGGTTTTATTGGTTAGTAATCCCAAATAAAAGAATTGGTCAATCACATTAAAGCATAGTGCAAGCGAGCCAACGAAGAAAGAAACAAGAACCATTTCCTTTTGCTTTTTATTGTCATTCTTTCTCATTAATTATGATCTTATGATGATTTATGGGGATTTTTTTCTCAGGGGTTTGATTTTTTTGGTTATGGGTTTCAAGGGTTTGATTTCTGGGTCTGATTTTAGAGGGGTTTGGTTCTATTCGGTTTAAGACGGGGCCGTTTGGTTTGGATCTAGTACCAACTAGAAAAATTAGGGAATAATTAAGGTACATGCATGTAGATTGTTTTTTGTCTTAACTTAAAAACTATAATAAATTCATAATGACCACTACTACAAAATTGAGATTCCACGACTGTGCTTTGACGACCGTTTTTTAAAAAACCGTCGTTTAAAAAACTAAAAAATACGGAGCGGAAAAGAGTATTCAAAAACCGTCGTGGAATCCGAAGCTTCCACGACGGTTTTTTAATAACCGTCGTGGAAGCGACAACCGCGAAGACGAAGCACGTCGGCATATATTTTTTCTAGTCACCGAAGCATGGAAACAAATAAATAAAGATCGAGCTATAAATTCCGTCTTATCTCATACATATATTGAACTCGTCACCAATCTTACGAGGATGTCAATGTGGATGTACAATAAAAGAGATGGGTTTGGTATTGAAAATCAATGCAGGACAAGGGCTTGTTCCTCATCGGTGTTTGTTAACCCCATTTCCTTTGAAGATGGAGAGGAAGATCTAGCATTTATTGGATAGCTTTATATTTCCACGGTGTTCTCTCCTTTTAAAGGCCCTAATGATCGGTCTACCCGTGAACTTTGTGTGTTTTGCTTATGTGTGTTCGACTCCAAAAAAAAATAAGAAAAGATGCATGTCATCTTTCTTAGGCTTGCTTGTCGTGTCATATTGGACTTATCATGTACTTTGTTTGTTTGGTGAACTGGCTTGAAATATTATTCGATCAATAAATTTCTATTACTTTATTAACTTTTTTTTTTATTGAAATTTATTCTAATTCACAAATTAGATTCACAACACATACTGTGAATTTCATATGGTACCATTATAATTGGTATAAATATGAGTTTTTTGAAGGATTGGTTGAAAAGACTACACTTGGACATGTTCTTTTTTCCAACCGTTAAACCAAGGCACTCTATTTCTCATGCTATATGTTTCTCATAAGGATTTTTCTAGCGGAGTTTCTAATGAGTTTCTAATGAAACCTAATATAATGAGCAAGTTTTAAACCAAGAGTTACTTAACCTTTTGCTATAATATCTTTCAGCTTGCTTAGCTCTTTTAGGCTTGTTTACTTTTTTACCTTTTTTTTTTCCCCTTTATTGAAGGAATAGGTTTGTTTACTTTTGCGACTTTAATTTATTGTTTTTTAAAATAGGTTTCTAAAGTTTTTTTTAACATATAATTTGGATTAAAAGGAAAAATGAGGCTAGGCCTGTCAATGGGATCACCACAAGAAAACAAGAAAAACACACATTGGTAGCATTTCAATAATTTCCTCGATTAAATGATATACCCCTAAAAATATTCTCTTTTCTCATGAACACGACACAACAATTTTCATATCTTTCTAAACAATTATTCGATCATTGGGTTCAACGTTCGTTGGAGTTTTCGATCCTCTAAAGAGTCTTCATCGCACTGCTAAATGATATTTTACATTGGGGGTCTCTATCACCAGGTGAATCCATCATCCACTTGATCAGTCTATCATTTAGTAGCCGTGATGCTTATTTCCTTGATCAGTCTATCATTGGATAGAGAATTTTGAGGTCTAAAGGGAAGATAAATGAGAAAATTTAACCTAGAACACTAAAGCCCCGTTTGGTGCTAAGGTTTGAATCATAAAATTACAACTCAATTTGTGTCTTTTTCCTTTAGTTTCGCTATTCACGGTTACAATGAATAGTGTTCTAACTCAAATTTTAAACGTATATGAAACACGATTCTTTGTTTTTTTTTTTTTAATATATAGTATTTTGAGATAAATGAAATAAGCTCCATATTGATTTTTTTTTTCCGAATACATTTCAAGTTTTTATACTTTTGAACTCCAATAAATACCTCACCAAATGCATAATTCAATTCAAACACAAAATTTTACATCCAAACCTTAGTACTAAACAAATGCTAATATTTTGTGACTGAACTGTCCTTGCAGGTGCCAAACTCAAGTTTACTGTTGTACTAGACATTATTCCATTTGGGAATCGAGGAATAGTTGGGAACTCTTTATGAAGCGGTTGCGGGCTATCTTCCGGGCTCCGATTCAAAGAATATATGAATTTGATACCGAAACCCATGACAATGCTCATAGAGGAGATCATATTCTGTAATGTCCAAAAAATTCACAATTTAATTCCTAAATTAATTAAGAATAAAGTTATGAATTTTATATACTAAGAGCACATTTTAAAATGTCTTGTAATTTATTTATTTATTTTAGACTATAGTGCTGTGAATGAAAAACTTGAAATTGTGATATATTAGAAGAAATTGGTACCAATAGTTTTCTGCTAAGAAATTGATTGGAACTTTTTGAAGTTTCCATCAATTATGAAGTCACATAAAGAAAAAGTGGATGATATGATTTATAATTTTAATAATCATATCAAGTGTACGAATTATTGGGTTAAATAAGAATCGAGCTGTAAATATGAACTGTTCATGAGAATTCTACCATGAACAGTAAGTTTAATGTTGCATAATGCTTAACAACATATTCGATTAATTTTTCGTGTTAATCGATCAATGCGAAAAAAAAATTAAGAAAAAGGTCTTAAAAAATATGTGATCACATAAAACGTGATTTTAGAATTTCAATGAGCATGCTAAGTTCATGATTTATTTAATATATGACAACTTGAAAGAATATTTTAATATAGTTTTGAGACAATTTGCAGTTGACAAAAGATTCTAAACCGTTAAAGTCAGTTAGAAAAGTTTTGTAGCTATCAAGTGAATTAGCTGTACAAAAGAATTATATTATATTCTCAGCATGAAATTAATACTCAGTGTAAAATTTTAGTGGAATTAATTGACAATGCAAAGTTTATCAATTACGATTGAGTAAATCTGCAGTAAAGCTGTAGCAAAACCTTGTTTATATACCCTATCGATGGAGCTCATTTTTAAACAATATAGATATAATCAAATTGTTGAGATGTTGCTTGTGTATGATAATTATCACATACTTTATCTTATAGTAGTATTTGACTAAGAAATTAAAAAATATATATTTTTAAAAAATCTACCTCCACCGATGGAAGGTTAGGGGGAAGGGAGGCTTCCGTTGCTGGGGTCAGGAAAGAGGGAGGGATTGAACTGGTCGGCATCGGAGATTAGGCTGGTTGGCATCGGGGACTGGGTTAGGTGGGCGCTTGGGTTCGAGCATGGGGGGTGGGGGCCATACCTAGTTCGGGGGAAGTGGGGGTCCGACGCAGACATTGACGGGGAAGTTACCGATGTTGGGAAAGGGAATGGGTGGGTTTTTTTTTTTAATTTTTAAGATTTATTTATTTATTTATTAATATATATTAATATAAAATAAAATATATGATAACTGTTGATTATATTTTAAGGATTTAAAAATAAAGTTTATCAACAAGATATATAAAAATAATTTTATTGTTGTTTTACCCTTAATAGTTACGGTGGATTGTCAAAAATAAATAAAAAATAAAATAAAAAAAGTGGATGGGGAAGTGGTCTTCAAACCGCGACCACAGTTTAGTGGTCAAGACCATACTCACCCTCACGTGATCATCAGATAAGACCAAATTTTCTATCTCCCTTATTTTCTCTGTTTTCCCTTTCTTTTGACCTCTCACGCTAGCTCGCTGTCGGTTCAGCAGCCAGACAAGAAAGCTGCAGCCGGACAGGACAACTTTTCATAATTGATAAAAAAAAAAAAAAAAAAAACATTAGAATTCAAGATAAGCACACACACCACACACCACACACCACCACGAAACCCCCACCCCGACAAAAAAACAAAAAAACAAAAAAAAAAAAAGAGAGAGAGAGAAAGAGACATAACTAGTCTGCTTTTCTTATTTATAAAAAAAAAAAAGGGAAAATAAAGATGGCTAGTTTGCTTTCATTTCATGTGCATGTTATTACGAAGAGTTATTATTTTATATTTAGGAAAGTTTTGTAACATAATTGCTTGGAATTTTGAATTTATTTATATTTATATAATTTCTTTACTTATGTGATTTATTAATAATAGACAACTATCAAGTGAATTTACTGTACAAAATAATTATATTATATTCTCACAATTACGAATTGAGTAAAGTTATGATACAGTCCTTTTTATATATTTTATTGATAAAATTTATTTTTAAATTATCAAGATATAATCAAATAGTTAAGATATTATTTATATACGATAATTATCATATATTTTATCTTACAGTAATATTTGATTAATAAATTAAAAAATAATTTTTTTTAAAAAAAAAATCTACTTTTACCAGTAGAAGGCTAGGGAAAGGGAAGGTTTCCGTCGTTAGGGTCAGGAAGGAGGGAGGGACTGGGCTAGTCGACATCGAAGATTGGGCTAGTTGGCATCCAGGACTGGGCTAGGGGGCGCTTGGGCTTGAGCGCGGGGGTGGGGACCATATCTAGTCCGAGGGAGCGACGGTCCATTACAAGTGTTAACAGAGAAGTTTCTGATGTTGAGAAAGTGAAGGAGTGAGTTTTTTTAAAATTTTTTTTATTTATTCATCTATATTAATATAAAATAAAATATATAATAATTATTTTATATAAATAATATTTTAATTATTCAATTATATAAGATATATAAAAATGATTTTAACGCAATTTTACTCTCTAACGATTATGGTGGATTGTTTAAAAAAAAAAAAAAAAAAAAAAAAAAAAAATGAAGACCACGACCACAGTGTAGTGGTCAAGACCATACTTGTGTGGTGGTCATTACATCACTCACCCTCACGTGATCATCAGATAAGACCAAATTATCTCTCTCCCTCTTTTTCTCTGTTTTCCCCTTTCTTTTGCCTTCTAACGCTAGCTTGCTGCCATCACCGGAATGCCCGTCTCCGGCCAACCGCAGCAGCCACGCGCCGATGACCCGGGGATTGCCACTCGAATAGCCCGAATCCGGAGTTTGGTGGCGTCCTGTGCCGCCGTTGGCTGGAAATCAACGTTCAAAGACTTTCAAGCGAGATTCCGATGAACTCCGACCTGCATTTTGCCGGCAAGTTGTACAATCGTGTTCCCCATGCCGAGAGAAACAAAACCCAACAAACGTTCGCTCCAATCATATCCGGAAATTTTCCGATCTACCGCCGCCCCCAATTCGGTTTTTGTGCCTTTTCGGACAAACCAAAGATCATTTGATGAAATCAACACCGGAAATGGGTCGTTTGGTCAAGATCTACGCAATGGTGCCTGTATATCCCTCTTTTGCCGCCGTAGTGAACGCCGGCCACCGCCTGTCAACGGCGGTCAAACCAGTCAACTGTTTGACCCCGTCGACAGGTTTAAGAAAATTGCCTTCCCGGCATATTTTCGACGTTCCGAATACGTGCGCGACATCGGATTTACGAGACGGAGTTCCGAAGGTTGAGATTGGTGACTCAAATTTTCGCGGCCCATTATGAAACGATGTCTTGAATGCCAACCAGAATCATCCTTCCCAACCGGACGTCATTGAATGATTTCGGTAGTAATCTCGGCTAATTTGACTACTTAAGTTATTTATTGGATTGATTATATGTTTATTCATGTGTTTTGAACGAATATCAATATTTAAATTTTCTTAAAATATTAGATATTCAATTCGATAAAGTAAGATTGGATTAGAACAATAAATATACACGCATTGCTTTGATATGATATAAATGCTGTGGGTGGCATGTTTTTCAGTTATGATGTGCCGAAATCTTTTTATAAAGTGTTTAATTGCAGGTTTAAATTTTTGTATATTAAAAAAATAAGCCGGTATGTTGTCGGATTTTTATTAAATTCGACCATAATTGGTGATTGAATTTATAAGTAGTTTTACAAATTACCATGTTAGGTTTGAACAATTTTATAATCTAGCGTTCATGCCTTAATTTTTAAGTGGAAATTATCCATGAAGTAGTATATAAATGGTGTTCATTTTCTCAACAATAAGTTTCTTGTTTTAATATGCGTTTTTTGCATATGATAAGAGGGTAGTAACAATGGATGTTCCTCTCCATTCTTCATTGATTAATAAGATGCATTCTCAGCTGATGTTCATAAGAATGCCCATTTTTCAAGTTGTTACATGGTTTAATTCTTGATTCTAAGTCAAGTCTTGACTGTTGTAGTCGATCCTATATGAAAGGATCATGAATTTTCTCTAATTTTTAAACCAATTTAAATGGGATTAAGATTTAAGAACTATGAATAGGTTTAAAAAAAAAAAAAATAAATAAAAATAAAGTGTGGTTTAACCACAAAATTATGAGAAGCTTTCATTCTAATTATCGGATGTCAATTTAATTAAGACACAACACCGACATTAACGAAGTTAAGGATTAGTCATCCATAAACGCTAAATGCGGGAATCCAGTTATGTACAAATCTCACCTACAGCATGAAATTTATTTGTTGATGTGAACATTTGATGTGCATAAGTTATGAGTGGTTTGAACATGAAAGTAATGGTTCTATTTTATGTGACACTGATATATTTAGTGTGCGTATGTTTTGATGGTTTACTCATGTTAGAATATGATGATGATGCTTCTAGATTATTTGATATTGATTTATCTAATTATGAGTCATAATCATAATTCCATGCTCATTTGAATCTAATGAAAGTAAAAAGATAATATTTTAGAAGTGTCGTACCAACCCCTAATAAGCTGAGGGGAATTTATGAACGATCTAAATAAGACCTTGGGTATGTTGGATTGAAGTCGCTCCCCCAACTTCTCATTGGTTGCGCACAATGGGTATGCACACTATAGGGCCCAAAGTAAACAAGGAATAAGAAACAAGAATTGAGAAACCAGAAACAAGAAACAAGAAATAAGAAACGAGAAGCAAGCATAATTGAGCGATTCATAAAATGTCATGCATTTTTTATATGCATTTTGTTTATGTGAGATTTATATTTGTACTTGTTGAGTGAGAGCTCATTAATATTTGTTCATGTTATAGGCAACACGTGATTCGATGGACAGGCGGACTGAGTTGAGACAATGGAGGTATGGGTTATGGATACCGTTATCGCTATGTAAATTCCGGAGAATAAATTTCTTTTGAAATTATGATATGGTGAGTTTTAAAAGGTTTATATATTTATTCTAAATTAACTATTACCAAGTACCCTAATATAATGAATGCTTAGTTAAATTTTAAATAAGCAAGGTTAGGAATGTTTAATATTTTAAAATACACTTTGGTTGGTTTGCTTATTAGTATTTGAATGATGACAAGATCTTTACTTGAACAAGTAGTTTGGTTTACAAGAAACTACACTTAAGTTTGACATGATGTTTTAAATTTCGTGTTCAGTTCTTACCTATTAAGTTATCAAGTTTAGATGTTATAAAAGAAAAATGTTTCTAAGGTTTAAATCTTTTGAAAAATGTATTATGATTCAATCTACAAAAATTAGAATGATTGTAGATTTCATGTAAGTTATGATTTATTTAAATTAATTTAAAAAAATTTCTCTGGAATTTTGGTGATCCAGTTTAAGATCCAAACAAGTAATTATGTTCATGAAGTTAATTAATGGCCGCAATTAGATTGGGCTGTTACGTATTCTATCTACTCCACCAGTGCAAAATCGGTTTGAGCGGATTCAATAATGTGTAGATGTATTATGAGAATAATATTAAAACTGATGCTTCTAACGAATGTTAGATGTATTTTTTTGTTAAAAAATTAATTGAGGGGGAAAATTCATAAAATTTTCCAAAATTCAGGAGAAAGAATGTTATAAATTGAAATTCGGGGGTATTTTGTGACAGCTTAAAGTTTAAGGAAAGAAAGTGTAATTTGAGTTGTCACTGATTTCTTAAGGGCATCGGTTGCTTTCGTGGTTAGGCCCGCCTTTATGTAAAAATTGGCAGCCACAGCATAAGTATTCCAGTCCATGACCATATTAGATTGCGACTCCATCTCTTTAAGAACTTTCTCCATTCCGTCGAGATCAGATCTCACGCCGTAAGAGTTCATGCAAATTCGGTAGCTGAAATTGTCGGGAGACACTTTGCTCTCCTTCATCTCGGCCAGCACATCCGGGACCTTCTCATGCTGACCAAGATTCACATACAAACACATGATATCGTTGAAAGTGAGAGCCGAAGAAGCAAATCCTATCTCCTTCATTTTCTGCAGATGAGAAAGTGACTTGTCGACATGGAGCTGCCGGACATAGCAATTAAGGAGAGCACCATAAGTCTTCTCCGTCTTATCGGTCTCCTTCAGATTATTGAAGTACTTCTCTGCAGAATCGAATCCACGGACTCTTCCGATCAAATCCAGCTGCACGGCATGTTCAGTTGCGGTGAATATGCACACGCCCGTCTTATTCATCCACTCAGAAACCTGCAACCATAAGGAATTCAAAATGCAGAAAATAGAAAGAATCACGAAAGAATAATTGTCACGTCTCCATTTCAACCCACCAAAAAAAAAAAAACTATGTATAATGTCTAAAAATAGAAAGAATCACGAAAGAATAATTGTCAAGAATAATTACGAGAATAATCATGAAAGAATAATGACGAGAATAATTATCAATCAATCACACAAAATCTCGGGTGAAATCCTACTAATTGACCGAAAAGAAACCATGCATATTTGCCAGGCCCAAATTCCAAATAATATTGCTTTCCAAATGAAAAATGTATATGGTCAAGTGACTTATACGTAGTCAAATTTATAGTGGAGAGAAAATGGTTTACGTCAATAGTCAATTCAACAATATTATTTATGTCGCCCTTCAACCTTTTCTTGTGGAAGAGAATTCCTTACGTTGGAAAGTAACTCCTGCTCTGACTTCTCTTTCTTTTGGTTTCTAGGAAGGACCCAGGGGTTTGCCGTATAATATTATCCAAAACTCTTATAAATGTAAAAGAAATAGAACAAGAAACATGCTAAGCACTGTACAAGTGCTGATATTTAGATATTGCAATATTTATGGCTAAACTCGATCAACCCATATTGACCTTTAGCTTGTGCTTAGGTTTGGCCCTTTGTCTGATATTTGTTGAAAATACTAGAGCCTTAAACAAATCAAGCCAGCCACCGGAGGTTGTACGTGTCGGAGTAATCCTTGATATGCAATCTCCGGTCGGAAGCATTGCAAGAGACTATATGTCCATAGCAATCTCCGACTTCTACTCCAAATACCCAAATTCTCGGACGAGGTTGGTTTTTTCTTGGAGGGATTCTGGGAACGATACTGTAGCTGCTGCATCGGCAGGTAAATATTTATTTACTTTATTTCATTTTATGGAAATTTTTTTGCCCTCTTTTTTAAGGCATCAGTAGCTGAATGGATAGTGTTAAAACTCTGATTTAGAAAAAATTTTGTGAGGTACGAAGTAGTGATGACTAGACGCCAACTTGTAGTTGGTATGTCATGTACAATTTGTGGTTGACGCGTTTTATCTTCAATTTTAACACGTTTTATTTTAAATGTGTATTTCTCTCCTTATTACATGTATATAATTTTGATCATTCATTTTTTCTTTGTTCGAATTTTTCTAACATAATGATTATAAAAATATAAAAAAAAAAAAAAAAGACTAAAATCCAACAAACCATACTCAGCTCCCTTTCTCTCCATTCTATCTCTATTTTTTTTTTATTTACAACAAATCTCATTCTCCCTTTATCTCTCTTTCACCGTCTCTTTCTCTCCCACCTTTCCCTCTCTCTCTCTCTCTTCTCTTTGTTCCTTTTCTATCTTCATCTGCCTCCGCCTCCGCCTCCGTCTCCGTCTCTCTCTCCTCCCTCTGTCTTCGTCCGTTCCCGTCTCGCTCTCCTTGCCACATGCGCTTCGTCTTATCTTTTCAGATTTGGCGCTGAATCAGAGACGAGGCGATGGTGGATTTGGTGACGTTTCGTGGTCATGCTCTCTGGATAAGACTTGTCTTCTTGGAGGGGCGAACATGATCTCAACGGTTCAGATGATTTGATTAATATTTTAAGCCCTGATTTCTTCTGTAAAGTTTTGCTGATACTAAAAAAAGACCTGGTGGGTAGTTGGTTTGGCAAAATTTGTTATTTTAGGATCTGGTTTGGTTAAATTTTGTTTCCTAAATATTATGATTTTTGTTTTCTTGATATTGTCTGTGGAATCATGAAATTTGGTATCAATCGTATTTTATTTATATTATATATATATATTGAAATTTTTTGCTTTAATCTATATTATAATCTGATTTCTTTAAAGGGGTTTTGATCATTAATCTAGTGTTCATTATTCTAACAAATTACTTTAATATTCTTGGCTCTTTTGATAAATGCAATAAAATTATATCTTGGATTGATTTTTGCCACATAAGAAAAAAACTCTTATAAAAAATATCATGGATGACATCATAAATATTTATTTATTTCTTTATTTTAAAATATCAGTTATAATTACTAATTGATATCAATAAAGTAACCACCTGGGTTACCAAATATTGGTTTCCTACTGCATGTGGATTTCCATTTGGTAACTGCCGCCTTTGGTGGGTAATAGTTGGTTATTGATTGCCGACGAGCTTCAGATTAGTAACTACCGCCACCAACGGGTTACCGTTTGGCTACTAAATGGTAACCAATTGGCTACCAAATGATAACTTGTTGGTTACCGATTGCTAGTGGGTTCCCGATTGGTAACCACCACTGTCGACTGGTAACCGATTGGCTACTGACCACTAGCGAGCTTTCAATTGGTAACCACTGCCATCAGGGGGTTACTAGTTGGCTACCAAGTGGTTACCAACTGCTGGCGAGTTTCCGATAGATAACCGTCGCCGCCGACTAGTAAACCAGTTGGTTACTGACCGAAAACTTCCAATTTTGTAGGATTTTAATAATTCCATTAGCGAAATATTTGAAAATACTCAGATTAAATATTCAGATTTTGTCATTGAAACCAAAATCCACCAAATCCAACAAATAAAACCAAAATTGAGGTTTTGTTTGGCATTTAAGTTTAACTCCATCTTACAGTTTTTTTTTTATCTCAGTTTTTGTGTTTTTTTTTGTTTGAAAAGTTAACAACATTTATAACTAGTTTTTAAAAGTCAACTAATTCCAACTTAAAATTTTCATTTCCAACTGTTGAACCAAACGGAAGTTAAAAAAAAAAAAACCACAACAACAAACAATGAAGCGATCGGACTCCTCCCTTTCTTCCTCAGTGCCATCTCCTCCACCATTGCCGTCGGTGTTGAAATATCGGCCTCCACCACTCAAATCTCCTGCAGTCATGATCAGATTGGACGGCTTCGATCGCGAGTCAGTTCACCAACAGTCCCTATCAAACACAAAAATTCCTGATTCAAACCACAAAGCTAGTAAAACAAAACAGAAAATAAAAAAAAAATTTGTAAAAAATATGTTTAAATTTAATTATGACATCAGCCTTATGACATCTATTACAGAACTTTTTAACTAATGACAAAAATCGATCCAATTCCTAATTTTGTGGCACACCCCGTAATTTTCTCTAATATTCTGGTAGATTGCTTTAATTTATCATATTACTATTCGGCGACTAGTGATGACATACCATTTTATGTTGGAAATAAAAAGATTATATCGTAGATTTTGGTAATTAACCTACTATAATTTAAAAAAATAATCTGCTATCCAAAATTAATAGAATAACATAAAAAAAGTTAATTTGATAAATTATCGGAAGCAATCGGAGTTTGAAATGGCTGATCATTTTGGATTTGAAACAAAAGTATCTAAAGTAATCTACTTGATTATTCTCCAATGAATGGAGATCGGGATCGAATACCCCACGTTGATTTTGGCGATACCTAGTAGATTACCGATGGTAATTTACCAGATTACTAATGTCCATAATCTACTTGCTTTTTTAAAAGCCAGGAGTAATTTTGATAAAACTTGTTATATTACCTTTGACTTTTTCCGAAAATTATTTTCTTTTTCTTAATAAATATGGTATTTACCCATATTTTCAAAATTGATCAATTTTATAATTACAAAATGTGTCATAATGACAATTGATTATTTCATGGTCCGTGTCTTAGAACTCTTAAAACTTAAGCGTTTAGAGTCTCAATCCGCTCCTTATTCGGTGTTGTGCTAAATGAACAGAGGGAGATCTATCTAAGCTTGAGTAGTCAATCTTGGTCATTTAGAACACCAATCATCCATATTAGTTTAACAATTTAAAATATATCTAGCTTGTACCGGATAATCTGGTTGACGCTAGCTTACTTGACTCTTGTTGATCCTGCAACGTTGTCTGCGGGAGCCAGGTATGCAACAAGAATCACAACAACATGTTTATTGTGTACGTAATCATTATATGGTTACAATCAAGGAAACCAAGTACACAAACAAGCACAAACAAAGTAACAATAAGGCAACATGTACACAACATATCTACAACACAATACTATTTCGTAGTTCGATAGGAGTGAGGAAGTACACGGCTAAAACTCTCATTATAATGACGGCCAAGCATATTGCATGCCCGAAGGCCCTTGTGGCCAAGGCGTCCATGGAAATAAGGATTGACACCCCCTCCACCAAAGAGATTTACAACTATGATTTTTCTTTTCCGATAGGAGAAGACATGAAAAATTCGACGAGGCATTGCTGGTAAAAAGAATAAAAAAAAAAAAAAAGAAAGAAAAAGAAAAAATCACCCCTTCTAACTTACTAGACAATGACAAGCAACATAATTGACTATGACTAATGAGTTTGGACAAGCTTATTTGGCCAAGCTACAAGGTGTAGTTCAGCACACATCGCACCTTCATTTGTGAACATATATATCTTTATAAATTATATCTTAATTCAGTAAGCCATTTGCCTCTTTGGAATCCACTCTCATTCGTCACTAATTTCATTGTAGCTTTGGAGTTAATGAAGAAGGATGAAGTTCATGCCATTATTGGTCCCCAAAGATCAGCACAAGCAAAGTTCGTAATAAGCCTTGGAGAAAAAGCACAAATTCCCATAATATCATTTTCAGCCACAAGCCCCTCTCTGTCCCCAACCCTCAACCCTTTTTTTATTCGAACAAGCCAAGATGACTTCTCTCAAGTGAAAGCCATCGCATCCATTGTTCAACACTATGGTTGGCGTGAGGTTGTTTTGATCTATGAAGACTCCGAATATGGAAATGGCTTGGTTCCATATTTATCAGATGCCTTTCAACAAATTGATACGAGTATATCTTATAGAAGTGCAATTTCTCCAACATCCTCTTACGATCAACGGCACTCAAAAATTGTGACAGCACTTCGTGTGATAATGAAATTGCAGACGAGGGTCGTGCTCGTGCACATGACAGGTTCCCTCGGGTCTGAACTCTTCAAAGTTTCAGCAAAAATGAAAATGATGAGTAAAGGCTTTGCATGGATTGTCACTGATGGATTGTCCACTCTGTTATGTCCAATCGGTATAGACGTCATGGATAAAATGCAAGGCGTGGTGGGTGTTAGGCCCTATGTGCCATTGTCAAAAGGTCTCAAAGATTTCAAGGTAAGATTTCACAAGGAGAAAAGTAATTCGGAAATAAACTTATTTGGTCTTTATGCATATGATACAGTTTGGGCATTAGCGAGCGCTATTGATAGATTCGTGGCAACAATGAACTCAAGTTGCTTTAGGCAAAAAACTAGAAAAAAACGAAGTGGTTTATTCGGTTTAAGAGCCTCCGAACTAGGCCCAAAGCTGTTGGAGATGTTGGAAGGTACTAAATTTAAAGGACTAAGTGGAGAGTTTGATTTGAAGGGACGACAATTGCAGCCTGTAGATTATGAAATAACCAACATGGGAAGGAAAAGAGAGAGAGTAATTGGATACTATTCTTCTCAGAAAGGAATCGGGTCTCATGATTTGAGTCAATTTTCCTCTGGTGTTGTAATTAACTCGTCAACTTATGTGGAAAATGTACTTGAAACAATAGTTTGGCCAGGACCAACAAGAACCCCACCAAGAGGTTGGGTAATTCCTGTCGTCGGACACAAGTTAAAGATTGGAGTCCCTGTTAAGGAAGAATCTAATTTTGAAGAATTTTTCAAGGTGGAATGGGATCCTCATACTAACGAGCCAAAAAACTTTTCGGGGCTTTCTTATGATATCTTTGTAGAGAGTTTAAAGAAATTGCCATTCGATGTTCCATATGATCTTATTCCATACGTCAATGGCAGCTCGAAAAGGATGGCTGGGACATATGATGACCTTCTTTGCCAGATTAAAAATAAGGTACTTGAGTTGTCTTTTTAATCTTTTTTTCTCTTTGAATAATTAGTTTAAATAACTATCACTACATGTTTTCTTTACCCTTGATTTGTGATGTGCAGAGATTTGACGCCGTAGTGGGTGATACATCAATCGTTGCATACAGGACATCGTATGTTGATTTTACATTGCCATACTCAGAATCAGGAGTGTCAATGGTAGTGAAAATCAAAAACGACAACAAGAAAAACATGTGGATTTTCCTAAAACCTTTAAGTTGGGAGCTTTGGTTAACAACTGGAGGTGCTTTTGTAGTCACAGGTTTCGTTGTATGGATCCTTGAACATCGAACAAACTCGGAGTTCAGAGGACCACCTAATCAACAAGTTGGCACCATTTTTTGGTTTTCGTTTTCAACTCTGGTATTCGCACATAGTAAGTAATCCTCTTTTACCCTTTATAGGAAAAAAAAAAAAAAAAACTTTCTCATCTATATTACTTACTGGCATGCATATTCATAGCTAGAGTACGATTCCATTTCACCTCTCTATAAACATCTTTATCCACGTGTACCATTAATTTTATAATGGGTGACCTATTCATGAATTAATCGTTAACGAAGATTTGATTCCTATATTTTAAATTTAGTCGAGTACTCATTTAACCCAAACTTCCCAAATTAACACACCATTATTATATTTTTAAAAATAATACTCAACTGCATTATTTAAGTACTTTGACATCACTAAAAATAGGTACTCCAACATTCTGTTGTTTTTCTTTCCTTGTATTTAAACTTTCATCTACATTGATAAAGATTTTCATTGTCATTCGTTGTTATTACTTTTTCTGTTCTGTTCTTTTTTCTTTTCCTTTTCTTTTTCTGGTTTGAAAGATCTAAACTAGGATTCTAGATTCTCTTGTGGCAATATTTTGATAAGTATCGTCATCTTTCCAACTACTATTTTACATGAAAACAAAAACAAATATAAATGTTACCAACTAACCAAGTTATCTATATATTTGATGCAGGTTGAAAGTTCTCTTCTTATTTTTATTTTTTGTTTTCAAATAACAATGATAGGAATCACTAGATACATCATAACTTTAAATAATGCACACATACCGGACTTATGTACCTTTCATATACGTATTTTATATTTTCAAGGGGAGAAAGTGATGAACAACTGGTCAAGATTTGTGTTGATCATATGGATTTTTGTGGTCCTCATCTTGACACAAAGTTACACTGCAAGCTTGGCCTCATTGTTGACAATGCAAAGGTTACAACCAACTGTAGTTGACATAGACGAGCTCATAAGGAATGGAACTTTTGTTGGATACATGAAGAATTCTTACATAAGAGAGCTCTTAATAGGACAATTAAATTTCAATGAGTCGAAGCTAAAGGCTTATAGTAGCCCGGTGGAATTTCATGAAGCCTTGTCAAAAGGAAGCAAAAATGGTGGAGTTGATGCCATCTTTTATGACATCCCCTATGTCAAGCTCTTCCTTGCTAAATACTGCTCTAAATACATGATGGTTGGACCAACCTACAAATCTGATGGATTTGGATTTGTAAGTATTGTTTTTGCCTACCAATATATATATATATATATATATATATATATATATATATTCTTTCTATGTAGAAATCGCTGCAAATAACTTATTTTTGAATGGCTACATGTATAATTCAGAGGTAATTCTACACTTAACTTCATCACAAATGTGTAGAGTTTGAATCATTCCATCACTAGTTAAAAATAAAAAATAAAAATGAAAATTTATTTTTTCATTTTTTATTTTAGTAAATGATTATTAGATATTCAATGATAATTAGTAAAATGGCCAAAAAGCTTTTTATTTAAGTGTAAGGAATGTTCTCATTTATCAAAGATTAAATGAAAATATTCTCAAGTTGTGAATCTAAGAGCTCCTACCCAAATCTATCCATGTCCACCTACTAAGTTTGCCTCCCTGGGATTTTGAAAATAACTGGACTTAGTCAATATGTGATTTATCAATTAACTAAGTTAGTAAATATTGCATTTCCTTACCAAATTTTTTATTTACCAAGTAAATTTGAAAAAAAAAAAAAAACAATTATTTTACTTGGTAAATATTAAATTTGTCGATCTATTTTATTTTGCCCAAAACTTTTCCTATTTTTCTTTTAGTTTTACTCGCCAAGGTTGGGTACTTTCCTAAATCACACATATTTATTTATTTATTTGTAAATGTATGAAAATTCATTTGATTAGAGTTTATAAATGTCCAATCAAGTTCTTTGATAAATATAAATATAAGGTCCAAACATATGAATGTTGTTTTACAGGCATTCCCTATAGGATCTCCTCTTGTCTCTCACATTTCAAGGGCAATCTTGAATGTGACCCAAGATCACAAAAAAATGCAAGAGTTGGAACAAAAGTACTTTGGCAACAAGAACAAGTGTCAATATCAAGCTGGCTCCACAGTCTCT
Source organism: Ficus hispida (assembly GCA_025413025.1). Taxonomy (NCBI): domain Eukaryota; kingdom Viridiplantae; phylum Streptophyta; class Magnoliopsida; order Rosales; family Moraceae; genus Ficus; species Ficus hispida. The sequence continues at coordinate 8,067,867 of CM046362.1, forward strand.
TCGGATGGTCCAAGTCTTAGTTTGTACAGTTTTGGTGGCCTCTTCATAATCACAGGACTTGCTTCAACCTGTTCATGCTTCATACATTTGGTCAAGTTCTACAGCAAACACTGGCCTGCTGTGAGTTCTATCCATCCGGAAGGCTCGCTTTTGTACAAATTCAGCGAAATGGTGAAGCATTTTGACAAGAGGGATAACGTCCCTTCGGATTCTTTAACCAGATCAAGTGACAAAGTTGCCGGAGACGAAGTTTCATCAGTGATTGATGAGGGAGTCTTCCAAAGTGATTCTTCTAATTTCACTCAAGAAATAGTACTGCTGGAGACAATGGATTCCGGATGCAACTTAAGTCCTCATGACTCATAAATGTGGTTAACAATTTCATGTACATATTTTATTATGCATAGCAAAATGTCCCACTTTTAACATACCAATTGTAGATTTTACCACAGTTGTTGCACTGGTATCACAATAGAGCTTCATCAACTTGTCAGCGTCTAGCACCAATTCTAAAAATGCCTTTGTAGGTTATTTGCATTTTTATATTCTGTATTTTTCTTTTATTTAGAAAATATACCCTTTATATATGGAGGAGTTTTACATTTTTATATCATCTAATTACACTAAATATATAAATCTATACATTTTCTCGGTCAGCACTCAAATTTGACCAAAAATCCCCAACATACCTTTAAAAAGGAAAACTTAAATTTGGATTTTTCAACTTTTATACCATATATTTTGCTTTTCTTGGAAAGTATACCCTACATTTAAAATTATGAATTTTTGTACTGTTCTACAAATTTCAATATGTAAGTCTATACATTTTCTAGATCAACACTTAATTTTGACTTAAAATGCACAAAATACGCTAAAATTTGAATTTATTCAATTATTTTTTAATTTTAACTTTAATGGTATTTTGGTATTTTGAGGTCAAAATGAACATGTTGATAAAAAAAAAAAAAGTATAGATACATGTATCATAATCTGATGTTATATCCTAAAAATTCACGGCAAACTCTTTGAATAAAAATAAAATTCAGGTAAAACTTAATTTTAGTCATTCTTTTTAAGGGTATTTTGGTCATTGTAAGGTCAAAATAACGTGTTGATCGAGAAAAGGTATAAATTAGTATATTAAAATTTTTTTGTACGTGTTCATATGATCATTGACTGATTTAGAGTATTGACCACGTTCAATGGGAGTCTCCTTCAACATTTACTTTGGTAAATTCTTCGTAATTTTCAAACGGCCGGTTGAAAATTCGTTGTTTTAATCAAACTGTTTGAAAATAGAGGGATTTTTAAGAAACTAAAATAGACTTTACATTGACGTGGGAAATTGGCTAAAATTGCTAAAGTAACAAAAATGAAACAAAATATTTATGTATTAAATAATCAAACAAGCAAGCTGGTGTACAAACTTATGTGCAAGGAAAAATTTAAGGTTTTTCTCTTGGGTTGCTTATTAGCATCTGTATATAACTTCTTTTTTTGTTTAGTCTGTTCATTTTGTTTTATTCTTTTCTTTTTTAAGGACCTGCATGACTATGGCTTTGAGAAGTTTTTTGTTCTTTTTGATAAAATTTTGTTTATTAAAAAAAAAAAAAGAGGTAAAAGACTTGACCTGTTTAGCTTGTATTCCGTTAATAGCTTAAGCATATGATTTTGAGGGATAATGTAAGTGCTTCCTTACCATTGGATGAGTGACTTGGCTTCACACTTTTAATTGGTTGGTAAAGGTATCCAAGCTTTTCATTGGTTGTACATGTAGTAACTATCTTAATATATGGTTTTCAGGCCTTATATGTTTGTGCTGTTCAGCTGTCACACACCGTTGAAAAAAAAATAATAATAAAATAAAAAGACTAAGACTAAAGCAACCTTATATATTTGTGCTTTTCAGCTGTCACACACCGTTGCAAAAAAAAAAAAATTTTAAATAAATAATAATATATAATTATTATAAAAATATAAAAACTAGATATGCATTTTTATTATTATAAAAATAAAAACTAGATATGCATTATAAGACTAAATCAACAGATGAGATAGGTGGTAATTCCTAGATATGAAATATGAGAGTATTTTAATTTTTAATAAGTGAGAATCATAAACCATTTATCACAAAAATTTGTAAATATCTATATGCTAGATTAGCCGGAGAAGGAGGAATTTGAAGGGAGGAATTTAGGTAAAAACTTCTAAATTTAAAATTTAAAAGTGTTTATTTACTTTTTTCTTTTGGTAAGTAAATCCGAAATCAAATAATGTTTTCTTTTGCTATATAACTGCAGGTAAATGACTTTTTTTTATCAGGTTTTTTAATGAATGACTAAAGTTTTGTAAAATTAACAAATTGACTGTTTTTCAAAAAACGGTCAATCAGTGAATTATTGATTGACCATTGTTAATTAGTTATTGATCATACATGATTGATCATTGATTAACTATGATTAATTATTGATTAGATATAATCAATCCCTCATTCTCCTGAACGTTACAAAAATTATTTATTCAAATAAATGTCTAAGAACTGTTTATTTATCTAATTTGTACTTTTGTTGTTTTAATAAACTAGTTGAAATGCACGCACTTTGCACTTATGGAATAGACAAACAATACAAAGTAAAACAGAACAAAAAAATTAATTTTTAATTTTCTTAATTTTTTTAATTTTTTAAAATTAATTTTCATTTAAAATTATCACGTGATGAGTTTAAAACAACACAAAATAAATAAATAAAGTAAATTAAAAATTAAAAAGCAAATTAAAAAATTGAAAATTTTAATTTCTAAAAAGTAATTTTTTTTAAAATGCCACATGACGGGCTTAGCACCCACCACATGATGGGATTAGAGGTGAGGACCAAAGGCACTATTTTAGTACCTTTTATCATTTTAAATATGGGTATTGATAAGAGCTTAGGCTGTATTTAAAAATAATAAAAATGATAATAATAAAAAATAAAGTCTTGTTTGGCACTTGAGTTTAATTCAAGTTAAACTATACTTTTTTTTTTTTTGTCTTTTTTTTAAAAGATTTTTATCTTTCCTGAAAAAGTCAACAAAAATTACTATTTAAAATTAAAAATTTCAACTCAACTCAAACTCAACTCATTCACCAAACACCCTATAAATAAATAAATGATGCGACGGATTACTTACGTAACGGTTGGTTTGCAAGTACTTGGAATATTTGTGATTTGAAAAACACGTTGTAAACAGATTGATACTATTCAGTTTCAGGTTCTTCTTTCACATTTTCTTACGAAACGTGTTTAAAAAAAAAAAAAAAAAAGCGAAAGAAAGAGAGAGATAATTATGAGAGTTATGAGCAGGAAAATGATGGCGAAAAACAATATCCTCTTGTTGTTTTTTAGCTTAATATTATTATTTTTCCACTTAATAGGCCTTTGTCTCTGTGCTGAAAAATCACACAAGAAATTAAAGGTAGGAGTAGGAGTAGTTCTTGACTTGCATTCATCTGTTGGAAGCATCTCAAGAAACTATATTTCCATGGCTATCTCCGACTTCTATGCCGAATATGCAAATTCTCTAACGAGACTGACCATTTTTGTGAAGGATTCTGCGAATGATACTGTGACTGCATCTTCAGAAGGTAACAAAAATTAGCTCTTTTTATTTATTGTTTAATTTATTTTAATCTTTGTTTCCAATATTTATTTACATTTTCACATATTGAATTTTGCCATGAGTATCTCTTTTTTTCTTTTCTTTTCTTTCTTTCTTTTTTTTTTTTTTTTTTGAGTTCCAATATTTCTTCTATGGCATTCCTTTTTCTAAAGTCTTCGTCTTTGTCTTGGGAATATTGTTCTCCCTGACTACCGTTTTGAGCTCCGAAAAGCTTCGGTTTAGAGAGAAACCAAACGTGCATTTTTCACTTATTTAGCGTTAGATATGTACGGAATTTAAATAAGAAAATGTTTGAACGAAAATTTCTACTTAACTTTTTGCCACTCTTGTGTCAATCTAATTTAATTATCTGCAGCTATAGAGTTGATGAACAACCAAGAAATTCACGTAATAATAGGACCTCAAAAGTCAACACAAGCAAAGTTCGTGATAGATCTTGGAGAAAAAGCAAAAATTCCGATAATCTCATATTCAGCTACAAGCCCTTCTCTAGACCCAACCCACAATCCTTATTTCATTCGAACATGCCAAGACGATTACTATCAAGTGCAAGCTATAGCCTCCCTAGTTCAAAACTTTGGCTGGCAAGAGGTAGTTTTGATCTATGAAGACACGGAATTTGGAAACGGCTTGATTCCTTATTTAACAGATGCCCTTCAACAAGTCAAGGCTCGGGTCTGTTATAGAAGCGTCATTTCCCCTTCCTCCAACTATCAGCTAAAGATCGCGAAGGAGCTTAGCCAGATAATGGCAAGGAAGAGTAGGGTTTTGTTGGTGCACATGATGGCTTTTCTGGGATCTGAACTCTTTCGGCAAGCAGCGGAGGTCGGCATGATGAGTAAAGGGTTTGCGTGGATCGTCACTGATGGCCTCTCAACTTTGCTAGATCCAACAATTTCAAACGTGTTTGATTCAATGCAAGGAGTTTTGGGTGTGAGGCCCCTTGTACCTTTGTCTAAAGGCCTCAAAGATTTCAAAATGAGATGGAAAACGAGATTCTTTAATGGGACAGATCAAAATGGGGAAAATACAGAAATAAGTTTGTTTGGCCTGTGGGCGTATGACACAATATGGGCAGTAGCAAAAGCTGTAGAAACGGTCGCAAAAATTGATTACAGCGTGTTTGGGGAAAAGATAATTGGAAGAATTGATGAAAGTGACTCATTTGGCATAAGAGTCACTAAATCAGGCTCCATGCTTCTCGAAAGGTTGGAACGTACTAAATTTGAGGGATTGAGTGGAGAATTCGATTTGAGAAGACGACAATTGCAACCCGCAGCATATGAGATTGTCAACGTCGTTGAGAAAAGAGAGAGGATTATTGGTTATTGGAAGAGAAAGGAAGGAATTGTATCTGGGGATGCACTAAAAACAATCATCTGGCCCGGCTCGACTAAAGCAGCACCAAAGGGTTGGGTTTTACCCATCATTGCTGACCAATTAAAGATTGGAGTCCCCGTCACAAATGGTTTCAAAAAATTCACGAAAGTAGAATGGGATCCGCGTACAAATGAGCCCAAGATTTCAGGATTTTCCCATGACATCTTCCTCGACGCGTTAGATAAGTTGCCATTTGCTGTTCCATATAAGTTTATCCCATATGCAAATAGCTCAAGAAAAATGGCAGGGACTTATGATCAATTTATTTCTGAGATTAACCATAAGGTATGCTCATGTTTTGCTTTAATTTAAAGTAGATTCATTTCCAAGATTAACTTACAATTTACTAGTCGGTGCTCACATAATTAGGATGTGATTTGTCAGTCTGATGATAGAACGTACTACATACATATTTGTGTCTAGTTATGTATAATTGTTTTCTTGAATGATTATAAATGCCAGTACTTTAAGTGTGTTCATCCATGGATTATGCAGAAATTTGATGCCGTGATTGGAGATATAACAATCCTTGCAAATAGGGCATCACATGTTGATTTCACCTTGCCTTACTATAATGCGGGTGTCTCGATGATTGTTAAAATCAAAGATGATAAGAAGAACATATGGATTTTCCTAAAGCCATTGAGTTTAGATCTCTGGTTGACAACCGGGTGTGCATTCGTGCTTACAGGGTTCATAATATGGATCCTTGAACATCGCACTAACTCACAGTTCAGAGGTCCACCAAATCAACAACTTGGCACCATTTTTTGGTTCTCCTTTTCAACTCTTGTGTTTGCACATAGTGAGTAATTCTGCTTTACTCCGTATAGTTAATGACCTTAATCTCTTTTGGTATCTTAAGAAAAATAAGGAAGATTACAAAAAAGTTTTATCATAACATTACTTTTAATAAGCAATCATCTAATTCACCATATTGGATTTCTTCTATCTTATTTGAAAAAGAAAAAAAAAATGAAGTGTCATTTTTTATTTAATCTAATTGTGAAAATTCTAATTTTTTCGCAGTTTGTCAACTTCCGTCAATTTATTTCAAGAACCGACTTGATACTATAATCTCCATCTCTTTCTATGCATATATGCAAAACTTACTTTTGAACGTGATATTTTATAGGGGGGAACTTGGTAAACAACTGGTCAAGATTTGTGATGATCATATGGATTTTTGTGGTCCTCATCTTGACACAAAGTTACACTGCAAGCTTAGCATCAATATTGACAGTGCAAAGGTTACAACCAGCTATAGTTGATGTTGATGAGCTCATAAGGAATGGAGCCTTTGTTGGATACTTGAAGAATTCCTATGTAAGACAGTTTTTAATAGCACAATTAAAGTTCAATGAATCCAAGCTAAAGTTTTATACTAGTCCAGAAGAATATCACGAAGCGTTGTCTAAAGGAAGCAAAAATGGTGGAGTTGACGCCATATTTGATGAAATCCCCTTTATCAAGCTCTTCCTAGCAAAGTACTGCTCAAAATATATGATGGCTGGACCAACCTACAGATCAGACGGATTCGGCTTCGTAAGTATTTTTCTTGTCACATCAATCAATTTTATTATTATCATCATTTTCATCGATATTATTATTATTATTAAAATTCTAGGAAGTCTGTTCTCTTCATTAAAAAAAATAAATAGTGGTTTGATAGTATTACCCTGCATCAACTTTAATCTTCATAACAACCTCTTGCCACTTGGCACTCAGCTACAGGATAGCGATAAGTGAAACCGTACAACACGAACTTAACTGTTTTTTAATTCAATAAATTTGAATGGGAAATTTTGGTGTGGGATGAATATTTCACAGGGTGTCGATTAAGTTAAGAAGTTTCCGAGAATTCAAATACTAGTAGTTGCTCATCATGGTATAATGAAATTATTTTCAAAGATATAAATCATAGTTCATCAATTTTAAAGAATCTTGGACGCATTCTAACTATGTTGGCACCCACTAAAACCTCACATCATCAACTTAGCTCAACGTATATTTATGAAGATTAAATTACCCAAAAAAAGAACTGATACAAAGAGCAGTGGAGGATCCAGAGAGTTGAGTAGCAACTACGTATACCCTTACATATATATATATATATATACATTTTGTGTTACAAATATTTATGAATTTAAATTCTGTTAACTGTCATTTCTACTTCAGGCATTCTCTTTAGGGTCCCCTCTTGTCTCTCACTTTTCAAGGGCAATCTTGAATGTGACCCAAGATTATAAAAGAATGCAAGAATTGGAGTACAAATACTTCGGAGATTTCAAGACCAAATGTGAAGATCAAGCCATATTCTCTTCCGATGGTCCGAGTCTTAGCGTGTACAGTTTTGGTGGTCTTTTTATCATTACGGGACTAGCTTCAATTTGTTCGTGCGTAATATATTTGGTCAAGTTCTACCGCAAACACTGGTCTGCTGTGAATTCCGTCCATCCGGGAAGCTCGCTTTTGCGCAAGTTCAGCACCATGGCCAAGCATTTTGACAAGAAGGATGATATCCCTTTGGATTCTTTAAACCAATCAAGTGATTCGATTTCAATAGGTGATCAACTTTCGTCAGGCATTGATGAGGGAATTTCGCAAAACCATTCCACGAACTTGAAACAAGAATTAGTACTCGGGACCACTGCGGGCGTTAGCGAAGAAGGTGAGCAAGATTGCCCTGTCGTCGTAGATTCCGAACAATTCATAGATGGAGGTGGAGAATATCATTTCACACAAACAAATGGAGAAAAAGTTAATAATTAGCGATCGCCCAATATCATGTAAGAAAGCGTCTATCTCCTATACTTTGGATTTAAGCTACTCTTAAAATTTTAAATTAGTTTGAAGTTGTAAATTGAGTTTCAAAGAGGGGTCCAAGTGTAAAGATGAAAGTTAAGAAGACAATATGTGTAATGACCCGCCTAGCACAGGCCGTTACTATACATACATACATACTTACTTACTTAGTGTAAATAGCGGAAATTTTTTTTATACGGCACGTACGAGTGAAAAGCAATATATAAAAATGATGTTCGAATACCGACTAATATACATAAAAGAACAAAACGCGTAGCGGTTATAGATCTCACATTTCACAGCTCGCCCTTGTAACGCCCCAACCTACATTGGGCTGTTACCATACATACTTGAATTTACATAACTGCTTAAACCCACTTAGAAAATTGAGCATAAATTTTTTTTTTCAAACTTACATATAAAAATAGGGTTGCTCATATAGTAAACTTATCATACATACATACTGAGATGAAAACATACATAATTCTTACAACTTGTTCGAGTCTTTAAATCCTCATATTTTTTTTTGTACCACGTAACTCACTTTAAAATACATATATATATATATATATATATTTTAAACTTAGCAGAACTTGAGGAAAAATTTGCATAGTGGTATCCCACACCGCCCTTCACCCGCCGCATCGTCCACCTGGCCCACCAATTAAGCTGCAGGCCTCTTACCTACAGTATGGAATATACTGATGAGCTTTCGCTCAGCAAGTACAAACATAATTCTCACAAAACGTAACGAATATCGTGCAACTTATGCATGAATCAATTATGAATATTTTATGACCAATTATTGACTTGAACTTATTATCTTGCTTAACATGTGGGCCCCTTGTATACGTACCAAAAACGCGCAATCCTCATAACGTCAGTGTTTGTAAGGCCCTTAACAATTTTGGAAAACATAACCCTTCACGCATCAACGGAATGTTGATTATCATTATATCCTCACGCATCAACGAGAGGTTGATAGTCATAAACTTGAACTTGAAACATACATGATCCTCCCGCATCAACAGGAGGTTGGTACGACACCTTACTTGTCTTGGTTTAGTCTTAGTCTTGTTACATTTTCAAGACTAAGAATCTTTACATGTGATCTTAATAGTCATGATGCACATGAGACTAGACATGGCATAACCATAAATTCATAGCATAACTTGATGTATTATGGCTTAACATGACTTAACATGGCTTATCATAGCTCAACATGTCTTAACATGGCTTAACTTAATATAACATGACTTATCATATCATAACATGGCATGACTTAGTATAACATGGTATGACATAGCATAACTTGGTATCATAACATTACATGACATATCATCATTTGGCATTCCATAGCATAACATGTAATCACGTCATACACTTGAAAATAGTTTACTATTTTCCATACTACAGGTGAGGTTTGTACTTACCTCGTTTACTATGTCCACTAATGTGTAGCTCCAATTCTGGACACAATAGCAAGTTATCTGCTGCTATAATAAAGGACATAGGTAAGGATTAAAAATGTTGGAGATCTAACCAACATTCATGCATAACCTTAATTATGTCCCCCATACATGATATCTTACTTGGTTACAACAGGTAACACTAGGTCTTAGCCCATTTTTAAACTTGGTATCTTGTTGGGCTACATTGGGTAACCCCGGGCTTTGGCCCAGTCCAATAATCTGGGTATCCTTCCAGATTAGTGTTGGTCATCATCCATATCTTGGGTCCAAAATTTATTGTGGCTTTTCTTTGGGAAAAACTTAACATTTTCTGTCCTTTTAATACCAAAATCCTTTGTTCAACTATGAAAAATTATAACTCTTGAGTAGGATTTGTAAAATCATTTAGTGTTGAAAACTGCCCTTGGAACAGCTTTCTACAGTTAAATCATCAGTGTATGTGCAGGAATATCCTTTTCCTGCACTGTTTTAGAAAATCCTGAGCAGGAATTTCCTGTTTCCTGCCCAGTTTTAGAAATCCAATTGTATTTAAAAATCTAGGTCGAATCTGGAAAAGTCTTCTCCATGAAAGTTTTAGACCTTGAAAAACCTTACAACTTTCATGTTTTACTCAAAACTCAATTCGGACCATATCCTACTCTTATCTCCTGTTGAACCTACCTGGCCGTGCATGAAATCTGGGCACAGTAAGGCTCGGATTTTTGTAAAAACCGAGGCCGTTGGAGCCTTATTTTGCAAAACGGTCCACGCTAACTACACAATTTTCATGTTTTAAGTTTTCCTAAAACTGGCTTTCCAGAAACTGGCCAGTTTATACCCGAACTGACAGTTTTCATGTCTTTGGTTGGTTTTACGTCCTAATCGCGTAATCTAACTCAACCAGCCACCGCGGGAGCCTAAGATCAACATGCAGCGCTTTCTAACATACCATTCCATCATTCACATAATCATACATTCACATTCAACATACTTAAGCATTTGGGGACATACAACCATGCAAACCCTAATTTCCATGCAACCAATCACATAAGCATGCATAATCTGAAATTTAAAACCACCTAAACACCAATATCAAACACAACCCTAAAATTTCTAAACTAGGACATGAAAATTAAATTGAGCTTAAGCTTTTACAAACCAAGGCTTGAAATACACTTAAATTCCAAATTGAAACTTGAATTGAAAAGCCTAGAATCCAAAGAGGCTTACCTTGCTCAATTCAAGAGATTGGCTCAACTTTTCCCCTTTTTCCTAGCACCTCTACAACCGGGCTACTCCTCTAAATGGGTTCCAAAAATTTTTCAACCCTTGCTTGCTGTTTCAACAAGAAAACCGACCTCCCCCTAAGTCTTTTCCCTTTGGGTTTTCAATTTTTTTCTCACTTCTCCTTTCCTCCTTATGCTCGGTTTTTGAGAGAGAATTTTGGCATAATTTGGCTAGATTTTACAATTTTTTTGAAGTAAAATCCTCCCCCCCCCCCCCATGGTCCTATTTATAGGTGAAAAATCATTTAATTTTTAGATTTATTTTTAATCCAAAATTTACTTAGAAACCCTTGGGACAAAAATAATTGCACAATATTTGCACAAAAGTCCTCCATGTGGCCGGCCATATTGGTGCTAGGTGGCATCCAAAAATTTTTCCAATTTTCTTTAATCAAGAAATGATGTCATAAATCCAAGATGAGGTGATGTCATCTTAAGGCCTTGTTTGGCTTGTCTCTTAATATGCAGTTCACTTTTATGCTAACACAGATATTTCCAATACTGTTATTAACTAATAACAGTATTTTACACTGTACTGCAGTCCAAAATTTATCTGTGTAAAAATGAACTGTATTAAAATTTTCTTATTTCTTGAAACCCTTTTTGCCCTTAATATCCTACTTAGTGTGCTTGATTTTCTATGGTGGTTTTAAATCCTATTCATGCTATCTTATCCGTAACGACGGTTTTCGTAATATATTTCCCATACTGCTTATCATCTCTCAGTACCTTCATCTATTTGACCTTTTCTGGTCAACCTTTGACTTTTTTGGTCAACTTTGACTTTTTCGGTCAAACGTTGACCAACATGAAATCATAGAATTTTTCTTCCCTTTTTGCTCAAAGGTCAGTTGCTTGGCTAAGCAAACTGCTTTTTGAGTCTCATAGCTAATTAAATGAGAACTCAAATATTTACTGATAAAATTATGAATTTCGCATTGATATTCACAATTTTCATGAAACATCATAAAAAAACACATCGTACGAACTTAAATTTCTTATGTACGAGGAAAATGAGTCCGTATAAATTTATGGTTATTACAGCCCTGCCACGCACGCCATCTTGTATTAACAGGTGCCCGTAGGTTGCTTACCTACAGCATAGACGTAAGACGTGAGCTTTCACTCAGCAAGTACAATACAAACATCCGCGACAATCAAACAATACATAACATAACTTATGTTGGCATAATTATGCATGAACTAATTATGCTTCATTATGCTCACTTATTCTTTCATACTTTCATATCTTATCTTAACTTAACTTACTTATGGGCCCCTTAACATAAGTGTACGTATCGTGACGCACAGCTATGGAGTGGTTGGGGTGGCCAGCCCAGTCCAACTTAAACCATAGGCCAAACCCGACCTACGAGCGGGTCGATACAACACAGGCAAGCTCGCTTGCCATCATATTTGCTTTTCATGATCTCATACTTGATCTTAAGAATTGGTGAATATGCCTCGTAATGTCACACATACATAAGTCATAATCATATCTTAGCATCATATCATAACTATGAGCTTGATATATGATATATGATATATCATAAAATAGCCATATCATATAACATAGCATCATCATTTCATAACTTAGCATCAAACAATTCTAACATACATCACATCACACATCATAACATACATCAAACATACTTTGGTAAGTATCACAACAAAAGCCTATGCTGTAGGCGGAGTTGTACTTACCTTGTACACTATGTCCAAAGATGTGCTAATCCAAGTCAGGATACCACAGCAGGCTATCTCCTGCTATTCCAAAGGACATAGGGTAAGGATTCTGTACTTATAAAATGTTGATAACCTAACCAACATTCATACTTAATCATAGTTATATGTCCCCCTAAAACAACGCTTGATACTTTCTTAGTATCACTGATAACCCTAGAGTTTAGGGTCTATCAAGCATAGAGCATAACTTGATAGGTTACTTAAAGTAACCTGGGCTACTATAAATAGTGTTAGGTTATAATTTCTAACCTTGGGCCTAAGCCTTTTTAAAACGCATCCCATTAGGTTACTCTAAGTAACCCTGGTTTTTTAGGCCCAACTAATCATACTTAATATTTTGTTGGATTACATTGGATAACCCTTGGGCTTCGGGCCCAATCCAATAACTCGGTATCCTTATCAGCTATTGTTCACCAAAACTTGGTTCAAAACTTCTTTTTCTTTGCTTTGGAAAAACTTATGGTTTTATGTTTATTTTCTTCAAAAATCCTTGTTCATTTTATCAAAATTTGAAATCTTATTAGTGGGTCTTATAAAAATTATTAAATGATAAAAACTGCCTTTGGAACAGTTTCTTACTGTTAATTTGTCACTGTATGTGCATGAATGTCATTTTCCTACACTGTTTTAGAAAATCCTGTGCAGGAATTTCCTGTTTACTACACAGTTTTTGAAATCCAATTTTATTTAAAAATCTAAGTTTAATCTGAAAAAAGCTTCCTTCATGAAAGTTTTAGATCTTAAGAAACCCTAAAACTTTCGTGTTTTACTCGGGACCCAGATCGGTCTCTAACCCACTCATTTACCTTGTTGAACTCACCTGGCTGTGCATGGAGTCTGGGCACAGTCAGGCTCGGATTTTTTCAAAACCGAGGCTGTTAGAGCCTTATTGTGACAAAATATCCACGTTGTCCCCTAGGAAAAACCCTTCTCGACAACTTTCATGTTTTAAGTTTTCCCAAATCAGCCTCTAAGGGCCTCAAAACTGGCTTTTCAGAAAACTGGCCAGCTTTTACCCGAATTAGCGGTTTTCTTGTTTTAAGTTAGTTTTACGTCCTAATCGCGTAATCTAACTCAACCAGCCACCGCCGAAGCCTAAGAACAAACATGCAGCGCTTTTCTAACGTAAGGTTTCATTAAACACAATTTAAATCATAACCATGCAAACCATTATTGATTTTGGATCAACTAAGTTTGCAAAATTTCTAGGTTGCATAAACATTCAAACTTAACCTAGCAACCTATCATGGCATTCTAGATCAAGCTTAAGCCTATTTGGAGACATATAACATCATCAAGCATCTAGCATACAAACCATAATATCAAGCAAGCATAAGGATTAAACCATGTAAAGCTTATAAACCAAACCACCCTTAACCTAATTAAGCACATAAACCTACATTTCTAAGCTTGGGTAATAAAATTAAATTGAGCTTAAGCTCTTACAAACCAACTTGAAATACACTTAAATTTTCAAATTGAAACTTGAATTGAAAGCTTAAGGTCCAAGAGATTTTACCTTAATCAATTCAAGAAGTTGGTTTGCTTGACTCCAACTTTTTCTCCCTTTCTCCTTGGGCACTCACAACCGGCCTTGCTCCTCCAATGAGCACCAAAATTTTTTGGTCACTTGGTGGTTGCTCCAACAAAGTCCGGCCACCCCTAGAACCTACTCTTCTTCACTTTTTCTTTTCTTTCTCTTCCTCTCCCACAACCGGCCCCTTGGCCTCAAATGGGTACCAAAATTTTTTTTCCAACTTTTCCTTGTGTTCTAGCTCAAATCCGAACACTCCTAAACCTATTCCCTTGGGTTTTCAAACTTTTTCTTTCTTCTTGGTTTCTCTTTGGTTTCGGATTTTTGGAGAGAAAATTTGGGCATAGTTTAGTTGTGTTTCTCAAATTTTGTGAACAAAAATGTTCAAATGGGTCACCTATTTATAGGTGAAGGAGAACTTTTCAAAATTGCCAAAAAATCCTTGAAGAAGCAAAAATTTGTGCAAAAAGTCCCTTGGTTGGCCGGCCACCTCATAGTCTAGAACCATCCATAATTCTTTCCATAATTAGCTTAATTCCTTAATGATGTCATAATGTTTGGATAAGATGATGTAATCATCATTAAGGCTTGTTTGGCCTTTAATATCCTATTTAATGTGCTTGATTTTTCTATGGTGGTTTTAAATCTTATTCATACTATCTGATCCGTAAAAACGGTTTTCCGCAGTATTTTTCCCATACTGTTTAACATTTTTCAGTATCGTCATATATTTGACCTTTCTAGTCAACCTTTGACTTTCTTGGTCAAACTTTGACCAACATAAAATTATAGAGTTTTTCTACCTTTTTAACTCAAAAGGTCACATGCTTGGCTAAGCAATCATTTTAGAGTCTCATGGAATCATAAGAACTCATAAAACTCAATAAAAAACCCTAAATCGGGCTTTTTCACAAATACCATCATGGTACAACTTTAAATCTCTATACAAGAAATCGTAACGTTGAAAAATTCTAGTTATTACAATCTACCCCCCTTAAAAATTTTCGTCCTCGAAAATTAGAACAAACTGGGTAGTTCTTTCTCATCTCATCTTCCAATTCCCATGTTGCTGCTTCAACTTTATGGTTTCGCCATAACACTTTAACCATAGGAATGGTTTTATTTCTTAGGACCTTCTCTTCCCGATCCAGCACTTGAACGGGCTTTTCTTCATAGATTAAGTCCGTTTGAACCTCCACTGGTTCTTGACTAAGCACATGGGAAGGGTCTGGTACGTATTTCTTTAGCATCAAAACATGAAAAACATTATGCATCGAGGCTAATTCTGATGGTAGAGCAAGCTTGTAGGCAAGCTTGTAGGCTACCTTCCCAATCCTTTCAAGGAATTCAAATGGTCCCGTGTACCTCGAGCTAAGCTTCCCCTTTTTACCAAATCGCATTACTCCTTTCATAGGAGCAATCTTGATGAACACAGCATCTCCAACTTGGAATTCCAAAGGCCTCCTATGTTTATCGGCATAACTTTTCTGCCTGCTAAAAGCTATGTCGAGCCTCTGCTTGATCTTCTGAATGTCCTCAGAGGTCTTTTGGATGAAATCTGTTGTTTGCAGCTGCTTCTGCCCAACTTCCTGCCAGTGGATAAGAGATCGACATTTCCTTCCATATAACGCTTCAAATGGAGCCATACCAATCGAAGCGTGATAACTGCTGTTATATGAAAATTCGATCAATGACAGTTTCTGATCCCAGTTTCCCTTGAAATCCAGAACACATGACCTTAGCATATCTTCCAGTGTCTGGATGGTTCATTCTAATTAATCGTCAGTTTAGGGGTGAAATGCCATACTGAACTTCAATTTCGACCCCATGACGTTGTGAACACTAGTCCAAAATCGAGAGGTAAAACGTCCATCATGGTCCGAGATGATCGATTTTGGTACTCCATGAAATCTGATGATCTGGGATACGTAAATTTCAGTCAATTTTTCCACTGAAAATGTGGCCTTAATTGCAATAAAGTGAGCCGATTTGGTTAATCTATCCACAATAACCCAAATCGTATCACTCCCACTTGTAGTCCTGGGTAGTCCTACTACGAAATCCATAGTAATTTCCTCTCATTTCCATTCAGGAAGCTCTATTTTCTGTAGTTCTCCGTCAGGATGTCGATGTTCAGCCTTAACTTTCTGGCAAGTTAGGCATTTCTACACATATTTTGCTACCTCATTCTTCATATTTGGCCACTAATAATTCTCTCGGAGGTCTTTGTACATCTTGGAAGCTCCTGGATGTACTGAGTATGGTGTCTTATATGCTTCAGACAAGATCTGGTCCTTAAGAAATTCAAAGCTAGGAACGCAAATCCTTCCTTTGAAATAAATGACACCATCTTCAGAGACCTTAAACTCCTTGTTCTTTCCATTAAAGAGTTGCACTTTCAGCAAAGAGGAATCTTTTCCTTGATGCGATTTAATGGTCTCTAGAAGATTGGATTGGAGAGACAGAACAGATAATTTCCCCATTATTAATTCCAAGTTGAACTCAGAAATCTCCTTTTGTAGTGGCTTAGGAAACATTCCAATATACATCAGCATGCCCACGGATTTCCTACTTAAAGCATCTGCTACCCTGTTCACTTTCCAGGGTGGTAAAGGATCTCACAATCATAATCCTTTACAAGTTCTAGCCATCTACGTTTTCTCATGTTGAGCTCTTTCTGAGTAAAAATATACTTGAGGCTCTGGTGATCGGTGTAGATTTCCCATTTATTCCTATACAAATAGTGTCTCCAAATCTTGAGTGCGAAAACTATCGCCGCGAGCTCTAAATCGTGCGTGGGATAATTTCTTTCATGAATCTTCAGCTGGCGAGATACGTAGGTGACTACCTTCCCATTTTACATCAAGACGGCTCCTAATCCATTTTTAGAAGCGTCACTGTAGATCACGAAATTTCCTGCATCTACATCATGAATTATCAACACCGGCGCACTTGTCAGCTTCCTTTTGAGCTCTTGAAAATTCTCCTCACATTTCTGAGTCCATTCAAATTTCTTTCCCTTTCGGGTAAGAGCGATGAGGGGTGTAGCAATCTTGGAAAATCCCTCGACAAACCATCGATAGTAACCAGCTAATCCAAGAAAACTCCTTATTTCCGTAACATTCTTGGGCACTGGCCATGCACTGACCGCCTCCACCTTAGTAGGGTCTATGGAAATTCCTTCCTTTAACACTACATGACCCAAGAAATGAACTTTTTCTAGCCAAAATTCACATTTTGTGAATTTGGCATACAGCTGATTTCGTCTCAGCGTCTCCATCACCAACCTAAGGTGATGCTCATGTTCCTCTTTGGACCTTGAGTAAATCAAAATATCATTAATAAAAACAATGACGAACTTATCCAGATACTCCTTGAATAATCGGTTCATAAGGTCCATAAATGCAGCCGGGGCATTGGTTAATCCAAATAACATAACCAAAAACTCATAGTGCCCGTAACGTGTTCGAAAAGTCGTCTTGGAGATATATGACTCCTTGATCCTGAGCTGATGATAGCCTAATCGTAAATCGACTTTCGAAAATACTACTGCTCCCTGAGTTGATCGAAAAGATTGTCAATCCTCGGAAAGGAATACTTGTTCTTGATCGTAATCTTGTTCAGCTCACGGTAGTCGATACACATACGCAGTGATCCATCATTCTTCTTTACAAACAACACAGGTGCTCCCCATGGAGAGTAACTTTGTCGAATGAATCCTTTGCCAAGCAGTTCTTATAATTGCACTTGAAGTTCCTTAAGCTTGGCAGGTGCCATACGATAAGGTGCTTTCGATATTAGAACGGCTCCAGGTAGTAATTCGATTTTGAACGAGATTTCGCATTCCGACGGAAGTTCAGGTAAATCCTTTGGAAAGATATCCACATATTCCTTTATAATGTGAACATCTTCCGGGGTTAACTCCACTTCACAATCTTTATGCATCATGTTAGCTAAATGTCCTTGGCAGCCATTAGCTGACATCTTCCAAGCCTTTATTGCCGAAACTAATCTGGTTGCTGAGCTCCGAGACTGTCCGTAGAAGTTAAACTCTTCCTCTCCGTACGGGTTGAACGTCACGCAACGCCTTTGGCAATCAATCTTGGCGTTGTTTTTGCTTAAGAAATCAATTCCTAAGATCACATCGAAATCCTGAAGCTTGATTGCGATGAGATCTACAAATAATTCTCTGCCGCAGATAATCACGGAAGTATTTCGCATCCAAAAATTGGACCACAAAATATCTCTGGATGGCAAAGAGGTTTTGAAAGGTCGTTCTAACTTATCCACACCTCTTCCTAACTTCTAGACGAACTCCAAAGACACAAAAGAGTGAGTGGCACCAGAATCAAACAAGACGATAGCATCATAGGTGGCGATAGAAATCTGACCTGTCACCACATGCGAAGTCCCTGCTTCAGCACCACCCTTAGTGTACGCATAGATCCTGACTTGAGGTTCAGGAGCCTCTAATCTACTTTGTGTGATCGAGGGTCCTTCAAGCCTTGCTTGGACTACATGTAGTTGACTGTTGGTGTTCCGGCTCGGATAAGGAGGATTCTGGCCTTGGTTGTTCAGGGTGCAGTTTCTCGCATAATGCCCCTCTTTGCCACACAGGTAGCAAGCATTTGACCCTATTCTGCACACTCCCGGGTGTTTCCTCCCACATTTAGCGTACACTAGGTAGTCAGCGCTATTACCCTCATTTCCTCTGTTATTCTTCTTCTGAGGGTAATTCCTCTGTTGACCCTGGCCAGAAAAATTTCCTTTTCTCTTGTTCCTCCCAAAATGTTTGGAACCTTGGGCAGGGCTACTAGCCTGATCTTTCTGGTTCAATTCAAGACTTAGACGGGGCTGCGTCTGCTTTACCATAGCCTTTTCCTCCTTCCTTGCCTTAAAATTTTGAGCCCTAGCTTCCTTGTCCTGGTTTATCTAATATTTAGCTCTTATTGCTCGACTTACACAGTCGGATACTAGGGTAGGTGAGCTGCTGCCAGCACTCACTTGCTTGGCAATATCCGTGCGGAACATCTTCATCATTCTTCTAACTTTTTCAATTTCGTTTGACACTAACTCCGGGCACAAACGGGCTAACTGCTCAAATTTTTTGACAGCCTCCATTACTGTCATTGACCCTTGTTTCAAGCTGGCAAACTCATCCTGCTGAGTTGTCAGGATTTCCCTATTGTAGTACATAGTACGGAAATCCACCACGAAGTCTTGCCAGCTCATGGTTGTAACATCTCGGCGCATCTGGACAGTCATCCACCAGTGTCTAGCGTCTTTCTTGAAAGCGAAGGAAGCACAGAGAACCTTCTCCTGTTCCGAGAGCCTCATAAAGTCCAAGATGACTTGGATATCGATCAGCCAATTATTAGCGGCTATCGGATCCATTGGTCCTTCGAATTCAGGCCCCTTCATTCGCCTAAATCTCTCATACAATAGATCTTCTCGTACTAGCGGTGGGTTAACTGGAACTCCAACGGCCGCTAACGGAACTTCAAAATTCCGTGGAACTTCTTGCTGTACCTCTGGTTGAACTTCTGGTACTGGAGGTACTACTGGGGGTACTCTATGGTCTTGAGAAGGAACCTCATCAGCCCGAGGTCTCTGATTTACTTGAGCTAACTGCTCCTGCAGTCTATCTGTTTCTCGCTGCTATTCTAGCAGTTACCGTTGCAGATTAGCTACAACGATTGCGAGATCTGGCTCAGATGGATTTACGGGTATCGTTCGACGTGGATGAACCATTTTCTAGCTTCCTATGGAATCATAAGAAAAGGTATTATCATACTAGAAATATATTTTCTTTCATACATTTCTTATCATATGGTAACATAATACGTCATGTCACAATGTTATCATACCATAACATAGTAGTATCATCGTATCATATCACATAACATCTCGTAACATGCCTTTCATAATCATATCATAACATAATACTTCATACTTGAACTGCCTTTTTGTATTCTTACAAAAAGTACATCATATTTACAATACCGTAAATACATTTTTGATACATTCATTGCACATACATGGCAAAATCGTGATAGAAGTGTCTAACACTTTACCATCATACAAAAGTACAAGCCTATCATCCAAAAAGAATAAGCTAGTACATGTTAGTCCTAACATAAAATATATATATATATATATACACGGTCGACCTAATCTATGTACTCTATCGTAACCACAGAGGAGGCATCGGAGTCTGACTCCCCATCTCCGTCCTTAAACAAAATCTCATCTGGGTCATCGTCAAAATCATCTATATCCTCCTCGTCCTCTAACCAGTCCACATGCTCTAGCTCTGACTCTGGCTCCATATCCTCCTCATCGTCGCTGGAGATATCAATAATCAGGGGATCTTCTGGCTGGTCCTCTGGAGTGACTAAGAAATCATCGGGATCAAAGTCATCAGCAGCCATGTCAGCCTCGGCCTCCGGTGGCGGCACCTCTTGTAATGGGACTACTGGAATCGGGTCCTCGGGAAAAACTGGACCTGCCTCATAAATCGGCTCTCATATCCCAGCATCATCAACTGGTGCCTGGTGACCACCACACCATCAGCGGCTTGCATAGCATGTACAACAGCCTCGGCCCCCCAAAATATCATCGATCATATTCCCAACCGTCATACCAAAGAACATACTGTAGAATCTGTGGAGGAAATCTGTTCCGAAGAATCACCAACGCCTGTAACTCGGGGTGGTGCAGCTCCTAAGGGATATGAGGCAACATCGCCTCCTGGAATCGACGACAGTAGTGACTCATCATCTCCTGTGGGTAAGCATGCCAATCGGCTACGTAACCGAGGTATCGGGTATGATACATATCCCTATAAATCTCGGGATCACGATGTGGTACACCCACCCCCTCATCCAGCACCGGTCCGTAACGCGCAATAACTAACGTACGGAAATGTGCCCATGTGCGACTCAGCATATGTCGCTCGCCCAATGTCATCCACCACTGTCGGGCTTCTGCTGCAAAACACCGGCTGGCTAACGAGACATGTAATCGATCCTCGATATGACAGAGACGGAAAATCAGCTCCATGTCATACAGCCATACTGCTACGGGTACTGTCCGTATCGTACCGTCAAATAACTGAGGACGCGACTCATAAAATGATGTCACTGCACCTCGATCCTCGTCTACTCGAGCGGGATCCATGTCGTCGGGTCTATCATAATATAATCGCATAATAAATATTTACTCTTAAAAATAAAATCACTTACAATGATTGTGGCGATGGCAGGCAGACTGTGAAATCGGATAGCAGGAAACCGCTCTGATACCAACTCTGTAACTGTAACACCCGAATTTCTTCGATTCATATTTTATAGAAATTTTGTGTAAATAATTACCGTAATCGGTATTTCATGAGGAAGTTCGTTTTAGAACTTAAATTGTTGAACGAGTTCTTAAGATTTATTAAGACTCAAAAACAAATTGTATGAACTCGCAATAGACCTTTACGAGTGAAGGAGGTCGTATTTGCACATTTCAAGACAAGTCGACGTTGACCATTAAGTCGGATAGACCGAAACGGTCGAAAACGTCAAATAAAAATATTTTTTTTTAAGATCACAGTATAAGTGAAATTACTGCTAAAAACTCATTTCGTGATCAAGATGAGTTTGAATAGGAATTAAAATCACCTTAGAAAAATCAAGCATACTAAGTTAGAGTTCAGGGCGAAAGGATTCGGAAAAATAGGAGAAAAGATTTTTCCGATCGAGTTTTTCACAGATCGAAAATTTTAATGCAATATAATTTTCGATACTGAGTATTTAAGTAACTCAGTATTAAAATTTATTGCAATGTGTTGAAATTACACAATTTTTCAAAAAGATTGAACCAAACAAGCCTTTAAGCTTAATTATATCACAATTAAGCTAAGTTAGGACTTAATCCTCCACACACATGGACCAATGAGCTTGTGACACCTCATCTATGAGTTGTCAACCACTCCCCCATTTTCCTCCCCATAGCAGCCGGCCACCCCAAGCCCTTGTGGGCAAAAGCTTGCAAAAAATTGGAGGACCAATTGGCAAGTTTTGAACCAAATTTTCTTGGAAAAGAAAGCCTATGATTTCCCCTAGCTAGAAACACTATTTGTAGGGATTTCAAACCCCAATATTTCAGCCTCCCTTAACCCCTTTCTCAGCCATTCCTTCGGCACTTTCACTCCAAAAATCCGAGAGAAAGAGAGAGAGAGAGAGAGAGAGAGAGAAAGCTAAGAAACCAAGAGCAAATCAAGCCAAAAAGTTGTGAAGAACCCCCCCTTAAAGCTCGGTTTTTGTGAGTTCAAAGGTAAGGTTTTTGAGCATTTTTCTTCTCTTTTCTAAGGTTGGTTGGGAGAGGAAGTTAACAAAATTTTTGTGACCATTTTTGAGGTCCAAACCGTGCACCATTGGAGGCTAAATTTCAACTAGGATCAAGCTAGTGTCACCCGGATTTTTAGAGGTAAAATCCGAATCTTACTCTAGTTCTTGGTTCAAATTTTTGGTTCATTTTCTCAAGGGTTTTACTATGTATTTCAAGCACAAAATTTGTAAGAGCTTGAGCTCATAATTTTCGGTTTTGGCCCTAAATAGCTTAGGTTATATTTTTATGCTTGATTTAGGTTTTTGAGGTGATTATTTTGCATGTTTGGTTGGATTAATGCTCTATGATTTTTTGTGTGATAGAGATGCATGTTAGGGTTTATATTTAAGGGTTTCATGTCTTTATTATGGTTATCAAATTTTTAGATGCATGTTCTAGGGTTTGTATGATGTTTGGTTGAGTTTTGTTGAATGTGTGTTTTTCTCTCAAAACCGTGGACCAAGGGAGGGTCTCGGCCTTGAGTTGGATCCGAAATCACGGGATTTAAAATTTTATGTGAATGAGGGACGTTAGAGGACGTGCATGTGTTAATAGGTCCCGCATTGGGCGGTCGAGCTAGAGCAACGTATAGGGACGTAAAATTTGGACTAACACCAAAACTGCTCTCGGGTCCAACACCCGGCAGCTCGGAAAAGTAGGATTTACAGGTCCTTAGAGGCCGAATGGGTAAAAACTTAAAACACGAAAGTTGTTCGTTAGGGTATTTCCTAGGGGGAAACGCGGACAGATTTTAAAAATAAGGCTCCAATGGCCTTTGTTTTGAAGAAAAACCGAGAACTGGTCAGGGTGACCAGGTTCCAACGATTCACATGTGTTCAAACAAAAACTGGTATTAACTGAGCCAGAATCAGAAAATGTTCAAAACATGAAAGTTTTAGATCTTTTTGTTAGCTATAACTTTCGTGAAGAAAGTGTTTCCAAATTCGTTTTACATTTTAAGTTATGAATTTTCAAACAAAATCCGCGCAGTGAGCAAAATCTCATGCACGGGATTTTCTAGACAATGACTAGGAAAAAACGTTTTCCAACTTGCAAACATCATTTTCAAACCCGAAAACCGTTCCAAAGGCAGTTTTCAATCCCCGAATGTTTTATAGAAATGTTTTCAAGTGTTTTGTAATTTTCAAGACAAGTTTGGGTGCTATTCACCAAACTTACGTAAATAAACAAGAAAATGATATTTTTAATCAAGTTCAAGGTTTTCAAGATTAAAATGAATAAGATACTGCGTTAGTAGCTGAAAATTATTTCGAGTTACTAGGGCCTTGCCCAAGCCCTGAGTTAATCATGCGGATTGAGGTTAAGTTAAGATTATGATTCTCTACATGAACCCGTAATTAATATTTCCGTTGTGGGTTACGCCGTGTGACCCCTTCGCTTGTGTTAGAAGAGGGTCTTATAACCGAAAAATAATTATGTTGGTTTAATCCGACATTAATCGATCTTAGAATAGAGACCCCACGTGTAAACGTCCATGGGCAGGAGGTGATCTGCGAGCGTGCTCGGGAAAGGAAAGTCGATCACGCGAACAACAAAGATAAAGTAAGTACAACGCCGCTACAGCATAGGCTAAAGTTGTATGTTTTCTTAACATGTTTGCTTTACACTGTTTAAGTGTTATTTGATGATTTGCTCGATGGTTGCAATATGTTTACTGTACGATGAATGTTTAAGTATTGTTATCATGCTTACGTGAAAAGGTACGACTGTCTATGCATTGATAAAACATGAGATTAGGAGACATCATATAAGTATGCTCACTAATCTACCAAGTGAAAAGATGTCAAGAAAGACTTACAAACAGAATGTTTGAGAAAAGGCCACAAGAGCCAGTGTTGTGCCCCTGATGACGATCGGGTCGAAAGCTTAGGTAAGTTCCTTAAACTGCGCGCCGGGTACATACACATCAAGTTAACGGGCCACAAGTAAAAATCAACAAGATAAAGTGTGATATAAGAAAGCAAGCATAATTGGACATAAACGGTTCATGCATTTCACGACAGAATGTCATGTTAAGATGAAGAAATCGATGATACGATGCCATGTTTATGTTTTCATGTTTAAGATGAAATGATGCTATGTTCATGTTTTCATGTTTAAGATGAAATGATGCTATGTTCATGTTTTCATGTTTAAGATGATACGATGCTATGTTTATGATTTCATGAAAAAGGTCATGTATGTTTCGTGTATTTGGTTTGCGGTATAGGAGTTGTACTTGCTGAGCTTTCGCTCATTGTTTGAAGTTTATGCTGTAGGTAAACAGCCTGTCTTGAATTGACTGCATGGTGGCGGGTAAAGCCGGTGGCGGTGAAATGATGAACGGGTTGGGATTCACAACTCAAAAGGAATTAATTAATATATCTATTTTGAGAAAACAAACAGTTATTTTATTTGTGTATGAGTGTATGTAAATATTTCTAAGTATAATGCTTCCGCTATTATTATAAAAAAAAAAAAAAAAATCCCCACTATTTTATGATGAAAATGGGATAAAACAAGTTTAAGTTCAAGTAAGTTAAGTAAGTTAAGTCAAGTAGTGACGGCCTGTGCAAGGCGGGTCGTCACAGATTGGTATCAGAGCGGTTCCCTGCGACATCATTTCACGGTCTGCCTGCCATCGCCCCCACCATATGTAAGTTTAAATTTACTTTGTGTTTTATATATGTATGCTTATAGTTAAGCATTGCGTGTAGATACGATACGATGGACCCCATGATGACCGAAGAGGATAGAGACGCCGTTACGGTTTTCTTTCGCGCACACCCCTATCCTTTGACAGCACGAGGCGTACTGTGCACATCGAGGCGTGGCTCCAAGATATGGAGCAAACATTCTTGATGTGTCACATCCCGGATTATCTGGAAATCATGCTCGCTGCCAAATGTCTTTACGGAGATGCGCGGCTATGGTGGATCGACGTTGGGGAGCGTCAGGTGCCTGATCGCACCTGGGCGCAGTTTCGTGCA
>CM046362.1:8093194-8118516 GCA_025413025.1 Ficus hispida
TTCCAAGTTGACTCAGAAATCTCCTTTGTAGTGGTTAGGAAACATTCCATATACATCAGCATGCCCACGGATTTCCTACTTAAAGCATCTGCTACCCTGTTCACTTTCCAGGGTGGTAAAGGATCTCACAATCATAATCCTTTACAAGTTCTAGCCATCTACGTTTTCTCATGTTGAGCTCTTTCTGAGTAAAATATACTTGAGGCTCTGGTGATCGGTGTAGATTTCCCATTTATTCCTATACAAATAGTGTCTCCAAATCTTGAGTGCGAAAACTATCGCCACGAGCTCTAAATCGTGCGTGGGATAATTTCTTTCATGAATCTTCAGCTGGCGAGATACGTAGGTGACTACCTTCCCATTTTACATCAAGACGGCTCCTAATCCATTTTTAGAAGCGTCACTGTAGATCACGAAATTTCCTGCATCTACATCATGAATTATCAACACCGGTGCACTTGTCAGCTTCCTTTTGAGCTCTTGAAAATTCTCCTCACATTTCTGAGTCCATTCAAATTTCTTTCCCTTTCGGGTAAGAGCGATGAGGGGTGTAGCAATCTTGGAAAATCCCTCGACAAACCATCGATAGTAACCAGCTAATCCAAGAAAACTCCTTATTTCCGTAACATTCTTGGGCACTGGCCATGCACTGACCGCCTCCACCTTAGTAGGGTCTATGGAATTCCTTCCTTTAACACTACATGACCCAAGAAATGAACTTTTTCTAGCCAAAATTCACATTTTGTGAATTTGGCATACAGCTGATTTCGTCTCAGCGTCTCCATCACCAACCTAAGGTGATGCTCATGTTCCTCTTTGGACCTTGAGTAAATCAAAATATCATTAATAAAAACAATGACGAACTTATCCAGATACTCCTTGAATACTCGGTTCATAAGGTCCATAAATGCAGCCGGGGCATTGGTTAATCCAAATAACATAACCAAAAACTCATAGTGCCCGTAACGTGTTCGAAAAGTCGTCTTGGAGATATATGACTCCTTGATCCTGAGCTGATGATAGCCTAATCGTAAATCGACTTTCGAAAATACTACTGCTCCCTTGAGTTGATCGAAAAGATTGTCAATCCTCGGAAAGGAATACTTGTTCTTGATCGTAATCTTGTTCAGCTCACGGTAGTCGATACACATACGCAGTGATCCATCATTCTTCTTTACAAACAACACAGGTGCTCCCCATGGAGAGTAACTTTGTCGAATGAATCCTTTGCCAAGCAGTTCTTATAACTGCACTTGAAGTTCCTTAAGCTTGGCAGGTGCCATACGATAAGGTGCTTTCGATATTAGAGCGGCTCCAGGTAGTAATTCGATTTTGAACGAGATTTCGCATTCCGACGGAAGTTCAGGTAAATCCTTTGGAAAGATATCCACATATTCCTTTATAATGTGAACATCTTCCGGGGTTAACTCCACTTCACAATCTTTATGCATCATGTTAGCTAAATGTCCTTGGCAGCCATTAGCTGACATCTTCCAAGCCTTTATTGCCGAAACTAATCTGGTTGCTGAGCTCCGAGACTGTCCGTAGAAGTTAAACTCTTCCTCTCCGTACGGGTTGAACGTCACGCAACGCCTTTGGCAATCAATCTTGGCGTTGTTTTTGCTTAAGAAATCAATTCCTAAGATCACATTGAAATCCTGAAGCTTGATTGCGATGAGATCTACAAATAATTCTCTGCCGCAGATAATCACGGAAGTATTTCGCATCCAAAAATTGGACCACAAAATATCTCTGGATGGCAAAGAGGTTTTGAAAGGTCGTTCTAACTTATCCACACCTCTTCCTAACTTCTAGACGAACTCCAAAGACACAAAAGAGTGAGTGGCACCAGAATCAAACAAGACGATAGCATCATAGGTGGCGATAGAAATCTGACCTGTCACCACATGCGAAGTCCCTGCTTCAGCACCACCCTTAGTGTACGCATAGATCCTGACTTGAGGTTCAGGAGCCTCTAATCTACTTTGTGTGATCGAGGGTCCTTCAAGCCTTGCTTGGACTACATGTAGTTGACTGTTGGTGTTCCGGCTCGGATAAGGAGGATTCTGGCCTTGGTTGTTCAGGGTGCAGTTTCTCGCATAATGCCCCTCTTTGCCACACAGGTAGCAAGCATTTGACCCTATTCTGCACACTCCCGGGTGTTTCCTCCCACATTTAGCGTACACTAGGTAGTCAGCGCTATTACCCTCATTTCCTCTGTTATTCTTCTTCTGAGGGTAATTCCTCTGTTGACCCTGGCCAGAAAAATTTCCTTTTCTCTTGTTCCTCCCAAAATGTTTGGAACCTTGGGCAGGGCTACTAGCCTGACCTTTCTGGTTCAATTCAAGACTTAGACGGGGCTGCGTCTGCTTTACCATAGCCTTTTCCTCCTTCCTTGCCTTAAAAATTTGAGCCCTAGCTTCCTTGTCCTGGTTTATCCAATATTTAGCTCTTATTGCTCGACTTACACAGTCGGATACTAGGGTAGGTGAGCTGCTGCCAGCACTCACTTGCTTGGCAATATCCGTGCGGAACATCTTCATCATTCTTCTAACTTTTTCAATTTCGTTTGACACTAACTCCGGGCACAAACGGGCTAACTGCTCAAATTTTTTGACAGCCTCCATTACTGTCATTGACCCTTGTTTCAAGCTGGCAAACTCATCCTGCTGAGTTGTCAGGATTTCCCTATTGTAGTACATAGTACGGAAATCCACCACGAAGTCTTGCCAGCTCATGGTTGTAACATCTCGGCGCATCTGGACAGTCATCCACCAGTGTCTAGCGTCTTTCTTGAAAGCGAAGGAAGCACAGAGAACCTTCTCCTGTTCCGAGAGCCTCATAAAGTCCAAGATGACTTGGATATCGATCAGCCAATTATTAGCGGCTATCGGGTCCATTGGTCCTTCGAATTCAGGCCCCTTCATTCGCCTAAATCTCTCATACAATAGATCTTCTCGTACTAGCGGTGGGTTAACTGGAACTCCAACGGCCGCTAACGGAACTTCAAAATTCCGTGGAACTTCTTGCTGTACCTCTGGTTGAACTTCTGGTACTGGAGGTACTACTGGGGGTACTCTATGGTCTTGAGAAGGAACCTCATCAGCCCGAGGTCTCTGATTTACTTGAGCTAACTGCTCCTGCAGTCTATCTGTTTCTCGCTGCTGTTCTAGCAGTTACCGTTGCAGATTAGCTACAACGATTGCGAGATCTGGCTCAGATGGATTTACGGGTATCGTTCGACGTGGATGAACCATTTTCTAGCTTCCTATGGAATCATAAGAAAATGTATTATCATACTAGAAATATATTTTCTTTCATACATTTCTTATCATATGGTAACATAATACGTCATGTCACAATGTTATCATACCATAACATAGTAGTATCATCGTATCATATCACATAACATCTCGTAACATGCCTTTCATAATCATATC
This sequence comes from Ficus hispida, assembly GCA_025413025.1. Taxonomy (NCBI): domain Eukaryota; kingdom Viridiplantae; phylum Streptophyta; class Magnoliopsida; order Rosales; family Moraceae; genus Ficus; species Ficus hispida. Next base: position 8,096,635 of record CM046362.1, read on the forward strand.
ATAACATAATACTTCATACTTGAACTGCCTTTTTGTATTCTTACAAAAAGTACATCATATTTACAATACCGTAAATACATTTTTGATACATTCATTGTACATACATGGCAAAATCGTGATAGAAGTGTCTAACACTTTACTATCATACAAAAGTACAAGCCTATCGTCCAAAAAGAATAAGCTAGTACATGTTAGTCCTAACATAAAATATATATATATATACACGGTCGACCTAATCTATGTACTCTATCGTAACCACAGAGGAGGCATCGGAGTCTGACTCCCCATCTCCGTCCTTGAACAAAATCTCATCTGGGTCATCGTCAAAATCATCTATATCCTCCTCGTCCTCTAACCAGTCCACATGCTCTAGCTCTGACTCTGGCTCCATATCCTCCTCATCGTCGCTGGAGATATCAATAATCAGGGGATCTTCTGGCTGGTCCTCTGGAGTGACTAAGAAATCATCGGGATCAAAGTCATCGGCAGCCATGTCAGCCTCGGCCTCCGGTGGCGGCACCTCTTGTAATGGGACTACTGGAATTGGGTCCTCGGGAAAAACTGGACCTGCCTCATAAATCGGCTCTCATATCCCAGCATCATCAACTGGTGCCTGGTGACCACCACACCATCAGCGGCTTGCATAGCATGTACAACAGCCTCGGCCCCCCAAAATATCATCGATCATATTCCCAACCGTCATACCAAAGAACATACTGTAGAATCTGTGGAGGAAATCTGTTCCGAAGAATCACCAACGCCTGTAACTCGGGGTGGTGCAGCTCCTGAGGGATATGAGGCAACATCGCCTCCTGGAATCGACGACAGTAGTGACTCATCATCTCCTGTGGGTAAGCATGCCAATCGGCTACGTAACCGAGGTATCGGGTATGATACATATCCCTATAAATCTCGGGATCACGATGTGGTACACCCACCCCCTCATCCAGCACCGGTCCGTAACGCGCAATAACTAACGTACGGAAATGTGCCCATGTGCGACTCAGCATATGTCGCTCGCCCAATGTCATCCACCACTGTCGGGCTTCTGCTGCAAAACACCGGCTGGCTAACGAGACATGTAATCGATCCTCGATATGACAGAGACGGAAAATCAGCTCCATGTCATACAGCCATACTGCTACGGGTACTGTCCGTATAGTACCGTCAAATAACTGAGGACGCGACTCATAAAATGATGTCACTGCGCCTCGATCCTCGTCTACTCGAGCGGGATCCATGTCGTCGGGTCTATCATAATATAATCGCATAATAAATATTTACTCTTAAAAATAAAATCACTTACAATGATTGTGGCGATGGCAGGCAGACTGTGAAATCGGATAGCAGGAAACCGCTCTGATACCAACTCTGTAACCACCCACCTAGCACAGACCGTTACCATACATACATACATACTTACTTACTTAGCGTAAATAGCGGAATTTTTTTTTATACGGCGCGTACGAGCGAAAAGCAATATATAAAAATGATGTTCAAACACCGAATAATATACATAAAAGAACAAAACGCGTAGCGGCTATAGATCCCACATTTCATAGCTCGCCCTGCCACGCACGCCATCTTATATCAACAGGTGCCCGTAGGTTGCTTACCTACAGCATAGACGTAAGACGTGAGCTTTCGCTCAGCAAGTACAATATAAACATCCGCGACAATCAAACAATACATAACATAACTTATGCTGGCATAATTATGTATGAACTAATTATGCTTCATTATGCTCACTTATTCTTTCATACTTTCATATCTTATCTTAACTTAACTTACTTATGGGCCCTTTAACATAAGTGTACGTATCGTGGCGCGCAGCTATTGAGTGGTTGGGGCGGCCAGCCCAGTCCAACTCAAACCATAGACCAAACCCGACCTACGAGCGGGTCGATACGACACAGGCAAGCTCGCTTGCCATCATACTTGCTTTTTATGATCTCATACTTGATCTTATTCTTACTTAAGAATTGGTAAACATGCCTCGTGATGTCACACATACATCAGTCATAATCGTATCTTAACATCATATCATAACTATGAGTTTGATATATAATATATCATATATCATAACATAGCCATATCATATAACATAGCATCATCATTCCATAACTTAGCATCAAACAATTCTAACATACATCACATCACACATCATAACATACATCAAACATACTTTGGTAAGTATCACAACAAAAGCCTATGCTATAGGTGGAGTTGTACTTACCTTGTACACTATGTCCAAAGATGTGTTAATCCAAGTCAGGATACCACAGCAGGCTATCTCCTGCTATTGCAAAGGACATAGGATAAGGATTCTGTACTTATAAAATGTTGGTAACCTAACCAACATTCATACTTAATCATAGTTATATGTCTCCCTAAAACAATGCTTGATACTTTCTTAGTATCACTGATAACCCTAGGGTTTAGGGTCTATCAAGCATAGAACGTAACTTAATAGGTTACTTAAAGTAACCTTGTCTACTATAAATAGTGTCAGGTTATAATTCCTAACCTTGGGCCTAAACCTTTTTAAAACGCATCCCATTAGGTTACTCTAAGTAACCATGATTTTTTAGGCCCAACTAATCATACTTAATATTTTGTTGGGTTACATTGGATAACCCTTGGGCTTCGGGCCCAATCCAATAACTCGGTATCCTTCCCGATTATTGTTCACCAAAACTTGGTTCAAAACTTCTTTTTTTTTTTGCTTTGGAAAAACTTAGGGTTTTATGTTTATTTTCTTCAAAAATCTTTGTTAATTTTATCAAAATTTGAAATCTTATTAGTGGGTCTTATAAAAATTATTAAATGATAGAAACTGCCTTTGGAATAATTTCTTACTATTAATTTGTCAGTGTATGTGCAGGAATGTCCTTTTCCTGCACTGTTTTAGAAAACCCTGTGCAGGAATTTCCTGTTTACTGCATGGTTTTTGAAATCCAATTTTATTTAAAAATCTAAGTTGAATCTAAAAAAGTTTTCTTCATGAAAGTTTTAGATCTCAAGAAATCTAAAACTTTCATGTTTTACTCGAGACCCAGATCGGTCTCTAACCCACTCATTTACCCTGTTGAACTCACCTGGCCGTGCATGGAGTCTGGGCACAGTCAGGCTCGGATTTTTGTCAAAACTGAGGCTGTTGGAGCCTTATTTTGAAAAACTGTCCGTGCTGCCCCCTATGAAAAATCCTTCTCTACAACTTTCATGTTTTAAGTTTTTCCAAAATCAGCCTCTAAGGGCCTCAAAACTGGCTTTTTAGAAAACTAGTCAGCTTTTACCCGAATTGGCGGTTTTCTTGTTTTAAGTTAGTTTTACGTCCTAATCGCGTAATCTAACTCAACCAGCTACCGCGGGAGCCTAAGAACAAACATGCAGCACTTTTCTAATGTAAGGTTTCATTAAACACAATTTAAATCATAACCATGCAAACCATTATTGATTTTGGGTCAACTAGGTTTGCAAAATTTCTAGGTTGCATAAACCATTCAAACTTAACCTAGCAACCTATCATGGCATTGTAGATCAAGCTTAAGCCTATTTGGGGACATATAACATCATCAAGCATCTAGCATACAAACCATAATATCAAGCAAGCATAAGGATTAAACCATGCAAAGCTTATAAACCAAACCACCCTTAACCTAATCAAGCACATAAACCTACATTTCTAAGCTTGGGTAATAAAATTAAATTGAGCTTAAGCTCTTACAAACCAACTTGAAATACACTTAAATTTCCAAATTGAAACTTGAATTGAAAGCTTAGGGTCAAAGAGGTTTTACCTTAATCAATTCAAGAAGTTGGTTTGCTTGACTCCAACTTTTTCTCCCTTTCTCCTTGGGCACTCACAACCGGCCTTGCTCCTCCAAAGAGCACTAAAATTTTTTGGTCACTTGGTGGTTGCTCCAACAAAGTCCGGCCACCCCTAGAACCTACTCTTCTTCACTTTTTCTTTTCTTTCTCTTTCTCTCCCACAACCGGCCCCTTGGCCTCAAATGGATACCAAAATTTTTTTTCCAACTTTTCCTTGTGTTCTAGCTCAAATCCGAACACTCCTAAACCTATTCCCTTGGGTTTTCAAACTTTTTCTTTCTTCTTGGTTTCTCTTTGGTTTCGGATTTTTGGAGAGAAAATTTGGGCATAGTTTAGTTGTGTTTCTCAAATTTTGTGAACAAAAATGTTCAAATGGGTCACCTATTTATAGGTGAAGGAGAACTTTTCAAAATTGTCAAAAAATCCTTGAAAAAGCAAAAATTTGTGCAAAAAGTCCCTTGGTTGGCCGGCCACCTCATAATCTAGAACCATCCATAATTCTTTCCATAATTAGCTTAATTCCTTAATGATGTCATAATGTTTGGATAAGATGATGTAATCATCATTAAGGCTTGTTTGCCTTTTTCCTTAATAGGCAGTCCACATTTATGCCAAAACAGATATTTTCAATACTGTGTTCACTAATACACAGTACTGTATACTGAACTACAGTCCAAAATTTATCTGTGTAAAAATGGACTGTACAAAAATTTTCTTTTTGCTTAAAGTCCTTTTCGCCTTTGATATCCTATTTAATGTGCTTAATTTTTCTATGGTAGTTTTAAATCTTATTCATACTATCTGATCCGTAAAAACGGTTTTCTGCAGTATTTTTCCCATACTGCTTAACATTTTTCAGTATCGTCATATATTTGACCTTTCTAGTAAACCTTTGACTTTTTTGGTCAACCTTTGACTTTCTTGGTCAAACTTTGACCAACATAAAATTATAGAGTTTTTCTACCTTTTTAACTCAAAATGTCACATACTTGGCTAAGCAATCATTTTTGAGTCTCATGGAATCATAAGAACTCATAAAACTCAATAAAAACCCTAAATCGGGCTTTTTCACAAATACCATCATGGTACAACTTTAAATCTCTATACAAGAAATCATAACGTTGAAAAATTCTAGTTATTACAATATGTCTAATAAGGTCCTACCAAAATACATGGACCCCAAGTGTATATTCGAATTATTGATATGCATGCCTAGTTTGAGTTCAAAAATATTGACACATAGGCGATGTTATATTTTAAGTATTTACAAAATCTCAAGTCATGCCGTAAAACATATAAATTTATTACATAAATATCGAGACTGGAGTACTACTTTGTTTTGAATGAATGATAGCAGAGAGGAACTGACTTAGTAATTTCAAAATGCATCCAGCTCGCAGTCTCAAGAGAACTAATCGCACATCAAGTTCTTCACCTTAATATTATTTTTGAAAAAATTCTTTCAAATTTAGGGCTTGTAATGGGAAGAAATTTAGTTAGAGAAAATTTTATTTACTTCTCTTTGATTTATTCTTTTTTGTTTTGATTTATTTTCCTTGCTTTTTGTTTTTTTTCTTTCCCTTAACTTAGCAAAACTTATGGTGGAAACCATAATTTTGACTTATTGATAGGATCTACAACATTTTCACTGGTCTAATCTATAAGTCGAAAAAGTTATGCATCACACACAGTAAATTTTAAATGTGGACACTTACAAATTAGATCGTTTGAAATTTAATTCAATTGTTAAAAGAACAAGTATTACCAGTATATAGAATAAAAATAGAATTCCTACCATAAAATTTTCCTTTTAACTTTGCTCCTATGTCTTAGGGTTGAAAGAAATTTTTTTTTCTTTTTTAATTAAATGTTTTCTTATAAAAATTATTTAAAAAATAAAATAAAAATGACAAAAAAAAAAAGAAACATGTCATGCCATTGGACTTCAAAAAATTAATTGGAGAAAAGTCCAATCTAGTCTACATTTTCTTCATCATGTTTCTCAAGTTACCCTGTTTCCCCATCCTTCTCACCTTCTTCCTTTTTGTGCTTACGGTGCTCGTGACCATATTCATGCGAAGAGCTAAAACCATAAGCTCAGCCTCAAAACTACCCTCGGGACGATGGAAACCTCTTCTAGGAAATAGCCGGGAATATTAATATATAAGATGAAATCCATTCCTTCGTAAAGAAGTTAGATGGACGGTTCTCATAAGTATTGATTCGAGGCTTGAATAATAAGAGCGTTCAATTTATGATTAGATCATAAATATATTATTTATTAGAGAATCAGTAGTACTTAAGGATAAAGATATAATTGAAGAGATTAACAGAAAATACCTAACTTTAATTATGAACTATTTATAGAGGATTGATTTATATATAGTGACTATATAAGTGGACAAGTTAAATCCATTGAATATAATTAGTTTTATAATTTTAAGAGTGCAATTCTAAATTTTTAGTGGAATAATTTGGAATTAATAATTTTGATATTTTAATTAAGATGTTAATTAATTGTCAAAATTATTGGTTCTTAAAATTATAATGTCCATAGTTCCTCTCAATGGCTCCATCGAATCGTGTAAATATTATTTTATATTGGGTTTAATTTATTAATTTGGAACTGAGAATTTTATATTAATATGTACACAACAAATTAATTGGATTAATTTATGTTTTAAATATTATGATTATTTAAAATAGTTTTAAATTAAATATTATATAGTATGGTAAGGACCACACCATAATTGTACACCACATGATAGTTCACATTATATACACAGACAAAATGCATATGGAATTTTGAATCTTGACACAAGTGGAAAAGAAAATATTAGTTGTTTTTATTTTGAATAGTTCAAAATAAAATATTTTTTAATTAAAATAAAATAGTTCAAAAGAAACTGATTAGTGGATAATGTGAGAGAGATTTTCTCTCTCCTATATCTCTCAAACACGCTGACTCCACGGAGGTAGTGGGTGTGTGTTATTTCCACTATGTGAAGAGTGGATTAATTAATTAATTAATTAGTTTAAAATAAAAATATGGGTGTAAGTTATTTCTCTGTAATATTAAAAATGGGTACATACGATTTATCTAGAAAATGGGGTGAATATTATTTTTTTTTTACATAGAAAAAAGTACGTATTTTGTTTTCAGAGAGTTTCTTCTCCTCTTTTCCTTCACTTTGTCTCACGAGTTGAGAACACAAAGTGAATCAAAATTCAGGCATGTGATCAAATCCAAAATCAGAAACACCCACTTGTTTCCTGTTCATCGTGACTTAGAGAACGCTGAGAAAGAGTAGTTAGTATTTCCGAAGGATTTGGAGTTCTCAAAAAGGTTCTTGAATGAGTTCAAAAATTTCAACCTAATCGGATAAGGGTCGATCTCTAAACGTTCTTCCTCCTTTATTTTTCATAAAATTAATATAAGTATTATCACCAGATAAAATTTTTGAGAAAAATTTTTACATGTGCGATGCTTCCACTATTTTTTTTAAAACCGGTTTTCGAAACCAACAATAGATTAGCGCAAACCAATAAAATTAGATTGGTTTTGGCTAATTGGAGAAGGTGAACATGATTTTTCTGTAGATTCAGAGCAATTCATATATGGATGTGCCTAATAACTTGTCCAAAAAAAAAAAAAAAAAAAAAAAAAACCGAAAGAGAGATAGTTACATGTAAAACGCGAATTTCATGTCGAAAACCTAAACATTATCTTTACTATAATAAGCCAAAAATATATGTATATTTTTCTTCTGACGTCCAAGCCATACGCCTCCGTCATGTCTAGATCTTCCGGCTTCATATCTGAAGGAAATTTCCAATCAAAATGGAAAAGAAGCTGTGCTAGAGTCAGCTCAACGACCGCTGTACCAAACGTAATTCCAGGACAAATTCTCCGTCCAGCGCCGAATGGATGAACTCAAAATCTGCCCCCTTATAATCAATTGAACTATTCAGGAACCTCTCGGGGTAAAATTTCTCGGAATCTTCCCAATACTTGGAGTCTCTCCCAATCGCCCACGCATTGACAATGACTTTGGTTTTCGGGGGTATCTCGTATCCGTCGATTAAACAACTCTGACTCGACTCTCTTGGGACTAGTAGAGGAGCAGGGGGATGTAGTCTCAGGCATTCTTTGATCACTGCCTTTAAGAACTTCAGTTCGTGAAGTTTTGTTTCATCTACGTTTCCTTTGCCGTGATAGACCCTTCGTACCTCTGCTTGCGCCTTTTCCATCTCCCTCGGGTTTTTCAATAGCTCGGAAATTGCCCACTCAATAGCCGTCGATGATGTCTCACTTCCAGCACTAAAAATGTCCTGAAAAATTAATAAGCTACTGTTGAAGATTGGTAGCTAAGCCGGGTTGTGCAATGATGAACATTCAACAACTTAATACTTTCACCAACCTTTATATTTTTTATTTTTAAATCCCAACAATGATTTTCTGAAATAAAATTACTAAAAAGGTACTAATCTAACCAGGATATTTTAGTACACCTATTGATTCCTGTCTCCAAGGGCGGAACCACCCATACGGGTGAGAGGGGCGAATGAACTTTTATTTTAACATTTTTTTTTCCAATATTACTACTAAAAACGTTACCTTTTTATTATGTTGCTCCAAGTAAAATTAATTATATCACACCATAAGCCCCTATAAACTTTGTTCTTTAGTGTACAGCCCAACGGAAAACAATAAGTTGTCTCTGACAGAGCCTGCGTCCACCATTTATTAAAAAAAAAAAATCTCAAAAAACTACGAAATAATCTACTGAGGCTCTTCTTAATTCCAAAAGCTAATCAAGACCGTAATTTTTAACTTCGAAGTACATGGTATAGATGTCCAAATAATAATTTGAAATTCTTGGAGGTACTTACCAAGATAACTGCTTTGATATTACCGTCAGTTAGAGGATGATCAAGGTCGCCGGAGTTCTGAAGCCTTAAGAGAACATCAACTAAGTTTTCTTCCGCATCAGATATCATAACTCCATTTTTTTTCTTCTTGTGTTCTTCAATAATAGTTTCGAGTATTCGATCAATCCTTTGATGCAGTTTCTGAAGCGTGTTCCTCATTCCACTGATCAGTTGAAACACTTTAACCGACGGGTATAAATCGGACAAAGAAAACCCCGCGACCACTTTCGATATTTCCTTCACAATGGGGATGAAAGCCTTCTCATCCTTGCATCTTTTTCCAAAGGCTGCTCTTGATGTAATGTTAAAGCTGACAGAAGAAATTCTCTCGCTTAGATTAACCACCGAGCCTTCACTCGCACGTATTGCTTCGATGAAATTTAGCATTTCCTCTTCCCTTGTTGGTCTGAATGACTGCACCCGTTTCGCGCTTAATAGCTCCATGGAGCAAATTTTGCGAAGCTGTTTCCAATAATCTCCATAAGGAGAAAACCCGATGTCTGTCGAGTCATAGGACAATATCTTCGTGGAGAGAAGAAACGGTCTGTTGGCAAAATTAGTATCATGGATCTTGAAAACTTGTCGGGCAATTTCCGGTGATGAAACGACAATGTTTGAGAGTTCACCGAGCTGTAAGTGCATGAGGGGTCCATGTTTTTTGGCCAAGTTTCTTAGAGAGTGATGGGGTAATGAGCTGCCAACAAGCTGGTGCAAGTTTCCTATGAGTGGTAATTTCCGTGGTCCTGGGGGGTATTTTGGTAAAGATCTTTTCCTATTGTGGTTGTGCATTATTTTGGCTACCATGAGCAAGAAGAGGAAGAAGGCAAAGATTATGGAGGTGGGAATAGAAAGGTCCATGGATGCGGTGATTGTTTGAAATTATACAAGAGAATGCTATATGGGTTTGCTATATATACAAAATATGTATATATATATATATATATATAGAAACACACACACTAGGTCTAGACATTATTGGTTTGTTCATATAACAGCCTCCATTGCTGAAGAAAAATGCAAATTGGCAATAAAGTTCAACGGATAAGAAAGCGACACTTCCGATAAAGTGCACTGACCTAACAATAATAAATTAATGCAATTATGAACAATAATACAGTCAACTATGTAGACTGCGTTCATATAAACAAATTGCAAAGTTTTTATTTTTTATTTTTTGGAAGATATGACCCGACTTGTCAAGAAAATAGAGTTGGAGAGAGGCTCGTAAATCTAGATTTTTTTCATAGTTGCAGTCAATTTGAAAGGTTTATTGAATTTATTGTAATGAAGGCACTAGAATTTTAATGTAATAAAAACTACGGAGAAAGTGGGAAATAGCATAATTGAGGGTGATGATAGTAAATTATAACATAAATGTTAGGGGATAGTAAATTATAGCAGATTTAAAGAAAAAAGGCACAAAAAACTGAAAATGCCCCTCCTTCTCTAATCCAGAAACGGGCAGTACGTAGTTCACCGTCACCGTCGCGTTCGTCGTTGTTCTTGGAGTCGGAGATCGTCACGTCTAAGCCGCCGCGTCGAAATTGCACTTCTCCGGTGCAGTAAAATCACGACAGAACCTAGCAACTCCGGCGACAAAAATCACGTCAAAAATTCACACCCCAAGACTAGAAAATCACGATCTCGACGTAACCTTCGCCCCACCGGAAACATAAAATCACACCTCCAACAATGCAAAATCACGACGTACGGTCAAGCCACGAGACCAGAAAATCGTGACCTAGATTGCGACGAAACCTCGTGCCGCCGGTGAAAATAAGTCTCTCTTTGATGCTCACGATTTGGTGTGATGAAAAGTCCGACGCCGATCTCTCGTGCTATCTCTGCCAAGATTAGGGTGAAATTGATTGGGGGATTTTTTTTAATTTGGGGTTAGGTTGTCTAAATGGGGTTAATTTATAACTTTTTTAAATCTATGTAACTTATGGTAAATAAAATATTTACCTAATTAGGAAAACAACATTAATTTTAGTTTTTGTGTAATTCAAATATTTCTTAGGAAATCCAATAGTAAACTAGTATTTTAACACGAAAAAAGAAAATATTTTATTTTCTAGATAATATGTAAAAAAAAAAAGGTATTTTTCAATAATTCATTAAAATCTGGTATTTCTAAGTAAATTCAGTATTTCTAAGTAAATCCAATATCTCTAAATAAAATTGTTTTTGGATATTTCATTAAAATAAGGTTTGAAATCAACAAAATAAGGTATTTCCCGGTCAATCCAATATTTCCAAAATATTTTCAATCAATTATACATCATTAGAAAAGGTATTTTTGATATTTTCAAGTAAATCTAATATTTTCAAATAAAAATCTTTTGGATATTTCAAGAAAATATGATATTTTCAAGTAAAACTGGTATTTTCAAAATATTTATAATTAATTATATTTAATTAAAAGTACATATTTTCAAATAAATTTTGATATTTTTTAGTTTTTCGATATTTCAATAAAATACTATATTTCCATGTAAATATAGTATTTTTAAGTAAATCTAATATTTTCAAATTCAATTATTTAGAAATTCAATTAAAATACAATATTTTCTATATTTCTAAGTAAATCCAATATTTTTAAATAAAAATCTTTTGGATTTTTCAAGAAAATTCAGTATTTTCAAGTAAATCTAGTATTTTCAAAATATTTCTAATTAATTATATTTTATTGAAAATATGGTATTTTCAAGTAGATCCCACATTTTTCAGTTTTTTTAATATTTCAATAAAATACGGTATTTGCAATTAAATCTGGTATTTTAAAATAAAATTTTTATGGATATTTAATTAAATATAGTATTTCTAAATAAATCAATTATTTCTAAATAAATCCAATATTTTCAAATAAAAATATTTTATAAATTTTATTAAAAATATTTCCAAGTAAATCCCATATTTTCAAATAAAAAACTTTATGATATTTCATTAAAATCTAATATTTCCAAGTAAATAGATTATTTTTGAATACAAACGTATTTAGTTTTCATTAAAATATAGTATTTTCAAATAAATTTAGTATTTCCAAATTAATCCAAATATTTTCAAATAAATTTTTTTCTCTTAATAAATAATATATTTCCTCTGAAAATAATATTTGTATTTAGTAATTCAAATATTTATTAGTAATTTATTTAACAATTTTACTTGTATTTTTATAAAATTTTATTAAAAATATTTCCAAGTAAATCCCATATTTTCAAATAAAAAACTTTATGATATTTCATTAAAATCTAATATTTCCAAGTAAATAGATTATTTTTGAATAAAAACGTATTTAGTTTTCATTAAAATATAGTATTTTCAAATAAATTTAGTATTTCCAAATCAATCCAAATATTTTCAAATAAATTTTTTTCTCTTAATAAATAATATATTTCCTCTGAAAATAATATTTGTATTTAGTAATTCAAATATTTATTAGTAATTTATTTAACAATTTTACTTATTTTACAAACTTTCTAAAATTATAAAACATACACTCCAAAGATTTCGCTTCAAATTCACTCAACCCTTAATCCCAAATCCCAAATTTCAAATCCAAAAAATCCTTCAAGCAAACAAAGTCCAAAAAATCGTAAACCACCCCAAAGTTTCACTCCAGAGATCGGCGGTGCTTCTTCTTCGGCTCTGGCTGGTACTGCTGGTGGCTGCTTGCGATTCTACCACCGGTGACGGATTTGATCTTCGGAGCAGCGAGGAACATCAAGGCCTCGCGTGTCAAGCGCTCCCTCATGCTCTCGGTGTCACCGGTGACTTCGTCAGGATCGCAAGAGATCCGTCGCAGCTCTTCCAAATCTCGATCTTCCAACAGTGACTGCGATTCCGATGGCAACGTGCAACTTCGACAGAGATCGACGATGATGGAGGTGCTCGCATCTTGGCTCGTGATTTCCTCGCGAGATCACACCTCTGGCACGGCTACGGGTTCTTGCGACGGCGACGACGACAGCAATCCTTCACCGGAGACGAAAGTTGTTTGATGAGAAGAAGAAAAGGGCAAAAATGAAATTTGAAAAATTATTCAACAAGACATGCTATTATTTTCCAATTCATAAAAATTATGCTATAAATTTTAATACCACTTCTAAAATATGTTATTGCTTACCAGACCACTTCTATAAATTGTGTTATTTGTCGCTCTTTACTTTTGTGCAGTCTATTTTACAACATATATCTAGTTGGCTCGACAGTAAATCTTAGGACTTAATTTAACTTATTTGATTGACTGTTCACTTTACTCTCAGCGTACGGGTCAGGCTAAGGGTGACCTTCTCGAAAAATGAAAGTAAATAAATTGAAAAAATAAGAGAATAAAATATAGAACAAGGAGATAAAAGTGATTTCATCTATAGATTAAGGATAGAGAGAATATTTACTAATAAAGAGTATTATAAAATGGGCTCTCATATAAATACATATTTATAAATATAAATACAGATAAATTATCAAAAGATATCAAATATTCTTCTGTTATCAAGAAATCTTATTTCTTAATATAAAAAATTAATTTAAATTAATTTAAATATTATATATTACAATCAATCAATCTAAAAATTAAAAAGAAATATAAAAAATAATTTCAATTAATATTTGACAATCATATCAAATCTCAATAAATCTGCCTTATACATCCCGTCTCGATGTCTGAACCATTTAGTACAGGATCAAACAAAAAATGTGATTCATTATTGGACAGGAAATTAAGTGGTCGTTCGTGGCTAGATGTCTATATGGTATTTTACCTTCTAAGTTTCAAAATTTTAACTCTACATCAAATTTTCTTTATTTTATTTTTAAAAAACTTAAATTTTAAAAATCTAAAACTTTCTTTTCAAATTAAAATAAGGTGATTTTTATATCAAAATATTTGTAACGATGAGAAGAACAATACTAAATCCATTTTATTTTATTTTTTTTTCTAGAAGTCTTTCAAAGTTTGCACTATATTTTTCAATATCATAGAGTTTTTACAAAAATTGTTCTTTCAAACACATATTTTCAACTCAATGCCTTCTCAAAAGTGCCCTAAAGACATTTAAAGAAACTCATATATTCTTAGTTGCATTTTTTCTCTTTGATATCATATGGTTCTATTATTGTTGGTGACCGACTGATATAATGTGAAAAGTTCAGTTTGGAAGAAGAAGATTGTGAATTCTAGCAACTATCTCTCTGAACAACCATATGTGGAGTTAAATGGAATTATAATGGTACGAAGTCAGAAGATGCTGCAGCCCCTGAGACTCGTGTCTTGTCTAATGATGGCCAAAATAAGGCTAGCACCACTTGCCAGCAGTCCAACAAGTTGACTTTCTGTGCGGCCAGTGAGGAAAACAATAATTATTGTAGGCTTGGTTTGGTCAGTATGTTTTGCTTTTGAAATGAAATACTTAATTTCTTAATTTAAAATGATGTATAACTTTTTTTTTTAAATAACATTTGGATATACAATTTTTTGTAATTTTGAAAAATATAAAAATCTCTGAAATGACGTTTTTGATAAATATTCGAAAAAAGTCATTTGATTTTTTTTTTAAAACAAATTTTATAAAAACTAATCATATTTTAATAGAATATTGATATAGATTTCATCCTCTATCAATGATTAAACACATTGAAAAAAAAATCATTTTAATCATAGAATTTGAAAACTTAAAGTAGAGCAGAGAAATTTTTTAATACGAAAATGTTATTATACAAATTGCTTTGAAATGGAAATGAGTTGAACAATTGATTCTGAAGGAAAAAAAAAACGAGTTTTTCTTCCATTTTATTTCTATAATGAGATGCACTTTTAGATTTAAACAAATAACATTTTCATTTTATTTCTAAAATGAGATGGGGCAAGTATGTGAAACAAACATCCCGGTAATTTCTTCGGAATGAATTGGATAGGGACAAAGAATTAAAATACATCTCGATGCATCTAAGCTAACGAGTTGATCATGTTATAAATAATATATAAAAATGTAATGTCTAGATATAGGCAAAAGTTAGTAATATTAGAAAAATACATAAAAGCATATTTGACACCTAATAGGCTTTTTATATTATTTTCTCTCATAAAAATTTAATTTTAATATTGAAACTTACTTTTTCAACCTATGGTTTAAGGGACAAATATTCTTAAAGAAAATATTCTTTTTGAGAAATGTTATGTAATTTGGTGATAAAATGATGCTAATCTTACAAAATATTGATCGAATTAATAAATTAAAATATTTCAACATATAAGCTGAAATTTCCCAAAATTTAATATAAAGTATGCAACCTCATTTATAATATATATGTATTTACTAAATTCATTGAATTCTATATTTTTAACAAATATTTTTCTGAAATTTTTACAGAAAGGTTTTTTTGTTTTTTGTTTTTTTCCTAGAACTTTTGGGCATTCACGCTTGTTAAGGTATTTTTCGTTTTAATACTGGATGTCGTCTTATGGGTTGCTGTCGTATTCCTGATAATTTGTTATCATTTTTTTCTTTTTGAAAAGCTTTGGTATTGTTACAATCTTAAAGTTTCAATTTTTTTATTCATGTGATATTCATTTTTTTAATTAGCAGATAAAAAAAAAAAATCGATAGTGCTTTTACAATCTCTATTTAATTTTATTAAACTTTAAATTGAATGTTTTGACTATCATGTCACTATCATGGGTCGTCATGTGATATTCTTATTGACCATTGGATTTTGCCTCCCATTATAATCGTGTTTTGTACGGCAACACCACTTGGAGAAATCAATTCCCAACCCTGTTGAACCTTGCTACACTGTGAGTTTGTTTTGGCATCAAAAATGTTCTTTATTTTCAGTTGTAATCGAAATTATAATGCACATATTCAAATCTCGGAAACAATGTAGTGTATAAAAAAACATTTTCATAGAAAATAATCAAACATCAGAGGTTATTTACATAACATCAGGGGTTATTTACATGAACATAAATCCAAATTGGAGACTATGATTTAAAAAATGTCCATTTTTTCTTTTATTCACATGAATGTCAAATATGATATTTATAAAAACCATATTACCATTTCATTAAGAATTAAAAATAAACAAATAAAAAAATAATAAAATAGGAAAGAAAAAATGTCCACAAAAATCAAACTAACAAATTTTTATTAATTAAATAAAAATATCATTTTACTTGATTTATTAAAAAGAAAAACTATATGGTGGATATAAATTGTATGGTATGTGAATAGATATTTATATTTCAAAACGAATATACATAAACAATTAAATAATTATTGTAAAGAAATAGCATATATTAGAAAACCTAAAAATAACATCAATGATGAATAATTATCATAAATATAAAAATAAAAAAAAAACATCGTAATAGAAATAATCAATTTCAAACCACATTTATACTTAAAAACTAACTATTAAAATAAGACCATAAAAATAGAAAAAAAAATTTATCATAATAGCGTTACAATTATCATAAAGAACTTTAACCGTACAAAAAAGATGGCTTTCTAAGAAACATATAAATCATTCTTAAGAAATATGTTTATAAAAAACAAAAATTGTACTAACAAGCAATTATTATTAAAAAGTTGAATTGGTCTTTAAGATAAAGGATACAACAATGATAAGAAAACAAATAAGAAAAAAATAATAATTATAATGAGGAAAAATGCAAAATGAATATTACAAGCAGCTATTTTTTAAAAAATGGACATTTACATAATATTTTTAAAAAACTAACCTATTTTAAAATGAGGTCCCAAAAATAAACGTATTGTGTAATTATTTCAAATGTCATTCATTTTTACAAGGACCATTGAAGAGTTAATTTCAATAATAGCATTTTGAAAAAATTTTGTTTCAAACCTATCATCACTTTTCAATGCTTTCTTTTATACTATTGACACATTAGATTTTGCAGGTCTCATACATGTACATTACCAACAATGATGGAGGGAGGTGGCGGTCGGTGAGGGCTACATATATTGACACATTAGATTAAATGTTTTTCAGTGGGCAGATCTTAGTAGAGCTTATTTCCAGGAAGCAAAATGGTATCATACAAGGACTAAACCGGATACTCTCGAAGAATACATTGAAAATGCATGGGTTTCGGTGGCAGGACCGGTTGCCCTAATCGTTGATTTGTTCTGTGTTGAAAATCCAATTACAGAAGATGCCTTGAAGCTATTCGAAGATGGGTATCCCAGTATAGTCCGCGAATGATCATTGATTATTCGGCTTACAAATGATATAGTCACAGATTTTGTAAGCACACGATTTTCTCATTTAGCTTCGAATGAAACAACCAAGTTTGTTTTATTACTATCCCTTCATGTACATCCGATAAAATTGGAATGATATAGAGAAGATCAGCATGGCCCCTGCACAAAGATGACACACATAAATCGAGAAATTTTGATGATGATTAGTTCTTTTGAAATTTTTCATTTTTGTTGATGGAAAAAATTTTAGTGTTATTCATGAAAAACAAATCCCATACTTCTTTAAAACCAGTCTACAATTCTTATTACCGTAAACTAATTCATAGTATTTAAGAATAGTTTTGAATATTTTACTTTCTTCCTATTTCAGGTTGAGTCTAAGAATGGGGATGTTCCTACATCAATCCGGTGCCACATGTATGACACTGGTGTTTCTGAAGACGAAGCACGCCGTCATATATTTTTTCTAGTCACTGAAGCATGGAAACAAATAAATAAAGATCGAGCTATAAATTCCGTCTTGTCTCATACATATATTGAACTCGTCACCAATCTTACGAGGATGTCAATGTGGATGTACAATAAAAGAGATGGGCTTGGTATTGAAAATCAATGCAGGACAAGGGCTTGTTCCTCATCGGTGTTTGTTAACCCCATTTCCTTTGAAGATGGAGAGGAAGATCTAGCATTTATTGGATAGCTTTATATTTCCGCGGTGTTATCTCCTTTTAAAGGCCCTAATGATCGGTCTACCCGCGAGCTTTGTGTGTTTTGCTTCTGTGTGTTCGGTTACAAAATAAATAAGAAAAGATGCATGTCATCTTTCTTAGGCTTGCTTGTCGTGTCGTATTGGACTTATCATGTACTTTGTTTGTTTGGATTGCTTGTGAACTGGCTTGAAATATTATTCCATCAATAAATTTCTATTACTTTATAACTTTTTTTTTTATTGAACTTTATTCTAATTCACAAATTAGATTCACAACACATACTGTGAATTTCATATGCACCATTATAATTGGTATAAATATAGGTTTTTTTGAAGCATTCGTTGTAAAGGCTGCACTTGGAAATGTTCTTTTTTCCAACCGTTAAACCAAGGCACTCTATTTTTCATGCTATATGTTTCTCATAAGGATTTTTCTAGCGGAGTTTCTAATGTAACCTAATCTAATGAGCAAGTTTTAAACCAAGAGTTACTTAACCTTTTGTTATAATATCTTTCGGCTTGCTTAGCTCTTTTAGGCTTGTCTTCTTCTTTTTTTTTTTTTTTTTTCTTGGAGGAATAGGTTTGTTTACTTTTGCGACTTTAATTTATTGTTTTTTGAAATAGGTTTCTAAAGTTTCTTTTAACATATATTTTGGATTACAAAAAAAATTGCTGCTAGGCCTGTCAATGGGATCACCACAAGAAAACAAGCAAAATACACGTTGGTAACATTTCAATAATTTCCTCGATGAACGATATATCCCTAAAAAATATTCTCTTTTCTCATGAGCACGACACACAATTTTCATATCTATCTAAACAATTATTCGATTGTTGGGTTCAATGTTCGCTTGGAGTTTTCGATCCTCCAAAGACTCTTCATCGCACTGCTAAATGATCTTTTACCACTAAATGATCTTTTACCTTAGGGTCTCTATCACCAGAGTGAATCCTTCATCCACTTGATCAGTCTATCATTTAGTAGCCATGATGCTTATTTCTTGCAGCATTCGATAGAGAATTTTGAGGTTTAAAGGGAAGATAAATGAGAAAATTTAACTAGAACACTAAAGCCCATTTGGTGCTAAGGTTTGAATCCCAAATTTGCAACCAAATTTTTGTCTTTTCTTTCAATTTCGCTATTCACGGTTACTATTAACAGTTTTCTAACTCAAACTTTAAACGTACATAACTTTTCATATGAAAGTCTAAATGAGATTTTTTTTAGTTACATAGAATTTTGAAACGAATGAAATAAGTTCCATATTGAATTTTTTTTTTCTATATACATTTCAAGTTTTTATATTTTTTAACTCCAGCAATTCAAATGCCTTATCAAACGTACAATTCAATTCAAACACAAAATTCTACATTCCTAATCGTAGTACCAAACGCAAGCTAATACTTTGTAACCGAACTGCCCATGGAGATGTTGAACTCAAGTTTCCTGTTGTACTAGACATTAATCCATTTGTGAATCGAGGAATAGTTGGGAACTCTATTTGGAGCGTTTGAGGGCTATCTTCTGGACTCCAAATCAAAAAATCTATGAATTTGATACCAGAATCCATGACAATGCTCATGGAGGAGATCATATTCTGTAATGTCCCAAAAATTCAAAATGTTAATTCCTAAATTAATTAGGAATAAAGTTGTGAATTTTATACATTAAGAGCACTTTTAAAATGTCCTTGTAATTTATTTATTTATTTTGGACGATAGTGCTATGAATGAAAAAATTGAAATTGTGATATATTAGAAGAAATTGGTACCAATAGTTTTCTACTAAGAAATTGATTGGAAAATTTTGAAGTTAGTCACATAAAGAAAAAGTGGGTAACGTGATTTATAATTTTAATAATCATGTGAAGTGTACGAATTATTGAGTTAAATAAGAATCGAGTTATAAATATGAACTATTCATGCAAATACTACCATGAACAGTAAGTTTCATGTTACGGAATGTTTAAGTTTAACGACATGTTCGATTAATCTTTCGTGTTATTTGATTAATGCGAAAAAATTTAAGAAAAAAGTCTTAAAAAATATGTGATCTCATAAAACGTGATTTCAAAATTTCAATGAGCATGGTAAGTTCATTATTTTAATTAATATATGACAACTTGAAAGAATATTTTAATATGGTTTTGAGACAATTTGCTTTTGATAAAAGATTTTAAACCGTTAAAGTGAGTTAGAAAAGTGTTACAGCTATTAAGTGAATTATCTGTACAAAAGAATTGATTATATTCTCAGCATGAAATTAATACTCAAGAATTATGGTGGATTGTCACCAAAAGAAAAAAAAAAAGAGTAAAGTAGATGGGGAAGTGTCTTCAGGCCACGACCACAGTTTAGTGTCAAGTTCGTGGTCAAGACCACACTTGTGTGGTGGTCATTAGACCACTCACCCTCACGTGGTCATCAGACCAAATTTTCTCTCTCCCTCTTTTTCTCTGTTTTCCCCTTTCTTTTGCCTCCTCACGCTAGCTTGCTGCCATCACCGGAATGCCGGTCTCCGGCCAGCCGCAACAGGACGCGCCGATGGCTCATGGAGCTTGTCACTCGAATAGCCCGTATCCGGAGTTTGGTCGCCTCCCGTGCAGCTGTTCCCCGGAAATCAAAGTTCAAAGTTTCACCTCCATGAAGTTCAAGCGAGATTCCGGTGAGCTCCGACCTCCATTTCGCCGGCAAGTTGTACCATAGTGTTCCCATGCCGGGAGGAACAAAACCCAGCAAACGTTTGCTCCGATCATAGCCGGAAAGTTTTCGATTTACCGCCGCCCCCAATTCTGTTTTGTGCCTTTTCGGACAAACCGAAGATCATTTGATGAAATCAACACCCGAAATGGGTTCGTTTCGTCAAGATCTACGAGATGGCGCCTATCTCCGCCACTTTTGTCGCCATAGTCAACAGCGGTCAACGGCGGTCAACCCAGTCAACTGTTTGACCCCGTCGACAAGTTTAAGAAAATCGCCTTCCCGGCATATTTTCGACGTTCCGAATACGTTCGCGACATCGGATTTGCGAGACGGAATTCCGAAGGTTGAGATTGGCGACTCATAGTTTCGCCGCTCAATATGAAACGATGTTTTGAACGCCAACCGGAATCAACCCTCCCAACCGGACGTCGTTGAATGATTTCGGTAGTAATCTCGGCTACTTTGACTACTTAAGTTATTTATTTGATTCATTATATGTTTATTCGTGTGTTTTGAACGAAAATCAAAATTTAAATTTTCTTAAAATATTTGATATTCAATTCGATAAGTGAGATTGATTGGAACAACAAATATACACGTATTGCTTTGATATGATATAAATGCTCTGGGTGGCACGTCTTGCAGTCATGACGTGCCAAATCTTTTTATAAAGTGTTTAATTGCAGGTTTGAATTTTTGGATATTAAGAAAATAAGCCGTTATGTTGTCGGATTTAATTAAATTCAATCATAATTGGTGATTGAATTTATAAGTAGTTTTACAAGTTACCATGTTAGGTTTGAACAATTTTATAATCTAGCGTTCATGCCTTAATTTTTAAGTGGAAATGATCCATGTAGTAGTATATAAATGGTGTTCATTTTCTCAACAATAAGTTTCTTGTTTTAGTATGCGTTTTTTGCATATGATATGAGGGTAGTAACAATGGATATTCCTCTCCATTCTTCATTGATTAATAAGATGCATTCTCAGCTGATGTTCATAAGAATGCCCATTTTCAAGTTGTCACATGGTTTAACTTTTTGGTATCTTTATGTGGGAAAAAAAAATCATTGTTTTCCCAGTTTAATTCTTGACTCTAAAGTCAAGTCTTAACTGTTATAGTCGATCCTATATGAAGGAATCATTAATTTTCTCTAATTTTAAACCAATTTAATGGGAGTAAGATTTAAAAACTATGAATAGGTTTAAAAAGATAAAAAATAATAAAGTGTGGTTTAACCACAAAATTATGAGAAGTTTTCATTCTAATTGTCGGATGTCAATTTAATTAAGACACAACATCGACATTAACGAGGTTAAGAATTAGTTGTCCATAAACCCTAATGTGAGAATCCAGATATGTACAAACCTCACCTATAGCATGAAATTTATTTGTTGATGTGAACATTTGATGTGCATAAGTTGTGAGTAGTTTGAACATGAAGTGATGGATCTATTTTATGTGATACTGATATATTT
>CM046362.1:8118616-8174463 GCA_025413025.1 Ficus hispida
ATTTCTTAAGAATGATTTATATGTTTCTTAGAAAGCCATCACTACAAGAATTATGACTTTAAAAGACCAAACTTTTTGATACCAAAAAAATTTGGTAGCAGAAAATAGACTTTCGTTATTAAATTTTGGTTGCTGAAAGATATAGACATTTGTTGCCAACTTTGGTAGCAAAACCAACACAATCCGCTACCAAATATTTTTAGTAACAGATGACATGGCTATAATTGAATTTTGATTCCGCCGAAAACATTTTGCTACCAAAACACTATTTGGTAACAAAATGTTAACAATCTGCTACCAAGATTTGGTAGCGGATTATAATATTTTGCTACCAAATTTTTTTTGGTAGCAAAAACATTAGCGGGGAGCCAAAATTTTTCCCGCTAATGTCATCTGCTACCAAATTTCATTTGGTAGCAAAATGTGAAATTTCGCTACCAAACTTTGGTAGCAGAATCTAAATTTTTGTTACCAAATTTTGGTATCAAATTTCACATTTTCCTACCAAACTTACTTTGGTAGCAAAAACATTGACGGGAAGCCAAAATTTTTCCCGCTCAACTCATTTGCTACCAAATTTTGTTTGGTAGCAAAATAATACATTTTGCTACCAAAGTTTGGAAGTAGATTATGCGTTTCTATCACCAAATTTTGATACCAAAATATTACATTTTGCTACCAAACTTGTTTTGGTAGCGAAATTATTGGTGGGAATTCAAAATTTTCCCCACGGATGGTATTTGCTACAAATTAAATTTAGTGCCAAATTGATATTTTGTGCTACCAAAAGTTGGTAGCAAAATATAGTTTTTAGCTATCAAACTATAATTTGGTAACGAAATATATAATTTTTTACTACCAAATTTGGTGCCATAAAGCAAGAATTCGCTACCAAATTAATATTTTGATAGCGAAAAGGCATTTTTTGCTACCAAAAGTTACATTTGGTAGCAAATTTTCAAGAAATTTTATAACATCATATTTTATGCTTGTAATTTTTTTTTGTTAATAGTTTTTCATGAATATGTTATACAAAATTTGTAACAATAATATTTTTTATTTAAGCTAAATATATATTTGGTGATTTAACTCTTTCTTGTAGGATATATAAGTTTGTATGATATGTATTAAAAATGTTATATCTAAAGTAGACAATATATATACTTATAATAGTATTTTATTACTTTAATATATAATATATAGAATAAGATATATCATCTTAAAATCTATATTTTATGTTATAATGTGGATAAAAAATGATTTTAAATAAATTTTTGTCATCAAATTATAATTTTTTTTTCATTTTTAAAATAATTTTCTTTTGGCTACCAACCAAAATTTGGTAGCAAAATATGTGTTTTTGGCTACCAAACTAATATTTGGTAGCGAAATATATGTTTTTTTGCAACCAAATTTTGGTGGCAGAAAGCAACAATCCGCTACCAAAGTTATATTTTGGTGGCGGAAAGTCATTTTTTACTACCAAAAATTACATTTGGTAGCAAATTTTCAAGAAATTTTATAATATCGTATTTTATACTTGTAATTTTTTTTATAGTTTTTCATGAATATGTTGGATACAAAGTTTGTAACAACAATATTTTTTATTTAACCTAAATATATTTGATGATTTAACTCTTTCTTATAGGATATATAAGTTTGTATGATATGTATTAAATATGTCATATATAAAGTAGACAATATATATACTTATAATAGTATTTTATTACTTTAATGTATAAAATAAAATATATCACCTTGAAATATATATTTTATATTATAATGTGACTAAAAAATAGTTTTAAATATGCTTTTTA
The DNA here is from genome assembly GCA_025413025.1 of Ficus hispida. Classification (NCBI taxonomy): domain Eukaryota; kingdom Viridiplantae; phylum Streptophyta; class Magnoliopsida; order Rosales; family Moraceae; genus Ficus; species Ficus hispida. The sequence goes on from CM046362.1 coordinate 8,120,434, forward strand.
TTATCAAATTATAATTTTTTCATTTTTTAAAAAAATTGTCTTTTGGCTACCAAACTACTATTTGGTAGCAAAATATATGGTTTTTTGTTACCAATGTTTGGTGACAGAAAGAAAGATTTCGCTACCAAACTTATATTTTGGTAGTGGAAAGGCATTTTTTGCTACCAAAAATTACATTTGGTAGCAAAATTTCAAGAAACTTTATAACCACTTATTTTGTGTTTGTAATTGTTTATTTATTTATTTATTTTTTTTTTTTAGTTTTTCATGAATATGATTGATATCAAGTTTGTAACAATCATCAAAGTTTGTTTTATATAACAAATATATTTTGTAATTTAGCTATTTCGTGTAGGTGTAACAAGATATGTTCATTTGTACGATCTTTGCTAAGTATGTTATACATAGAGTATACAATGTACTTCTAGTATATATATATATATAGAATAAGGTATATCATCTTCAAACCTTTTTTTGTATATTATAATGTTGCTAAAAAAAATAGTTTTTAAATATACTTTTGTCATCAAATTATAATTTTTTTCATTTGTTAAAATTTTCTTTCTTATCAAATTTGGATAGCAGAAAGCAAGAATCTACTACTAAACTTATATTTTAGTGGCAGAAATGTATTTTTTTGCTATCAAAAGTTATGTTTGGTAGTAAATCTTCAAGAAACTTTATAATTTCATATTTTATACTTGTAATTTTTTTTAATTTTTTAATTTTAGTTTTTCATGAATATGTTTGATATGAAGTTTGTAACAATCATCCTAAAATATTTATAAAACAAATATATTTGGTAATTTAGTTCTTTCTTATAGGTGTAACAAGACATATAGATTTGTTTGATATTCGTTAAGTGTGTTATAAATAAAGTATAAAATATACTTATAGTAGTATTTTATTATTTTAATATATAATAAGGTATATCATCTTGAAATCTATATTTCATATTATAATGTGGCTAAAAAAATGGTTTTAAATAAACTTTTGTTATCAAATTATGATTTTTATCATTTTTTAAAAAATTTATCTTTTGGCTACCAAACCAAAATTTGGTAACAAAATATATGTTTTTGGCTACCAAACTAAAATTTGGTAGTAGAATATATGTTTTTTTGCTACCAAATTTTGGTGGCAGTGTACAGGAATTTGCTACCAAATCAATATTTTGGTGGTGAAAAAGTAATTTTTGCTACTAAAAGTTACGTTTAGTAATAAATTTTCAAGAAACTTTATAATCACGTATTTTGTACTTGTAATTATTTTTTTTATGTTGTTTTGCATGAATATGTTATAAATTAACGTTTTTCATCAAAATATAATTTTGTAATATGTTATAATGTGACAAAAAAAAAAGATATTTTCTTTAAAAAGGACTAAAAAATATGGTTCTAATTTAACTGTTTTCATCAAAATAAAACTTTTTCCATTTTAATTAAAATATGTCTTCTTGCTATCAAATTAAAATTTGTTTTTTGCTATCAATTTAGTGATAGATTGTAAGAATCTGTACAAAATTTATATTTTGGTGATATAAAATAATTTCAGCTTGTTTTTTGGTATCAAAATTTAGTACCAAATTATTCATTTTTTAGTGAAAAGAGTATAAGAATCTACAAAATTTATATTATGAGGATAGAAAACGATTTAAGCTTGTTTTTTGATACTCTAAATTTAGTACCAAATTTTTCATTGAGGCTGCCAAAAAAATTTGGTAACCAAAAAACATGTTGTTGTATACAAAACCCTAAAAACTAAACACTCTCAAAAATTTTCAAAGTATCCCGCGTCCTCTCTCTCGCTCCCTACGCCACCGCTACCCTCCATCTCTCTTTCTCGCAACACCGTCGCCACACACACTCTGTCTCTCTTTCTCCATCTTCACATCGTCGTCCCTCTCTCTTCTTCCCTCGCGCCGCTGCCGCTGCCTTGCTCCCCCCTTCCTTCTCCTTCACCGAGCTGCCTAGATTATTGGGTATGGAAAATTTAATTTCGAATGTTAAATGTGGTTTCGTTTTCTAATTTACATTTTGAAATTGATTTAAATTTTTTTGTATAAATATGTGTTGGGTGATTTGATTTTTGTGAAAGAAATTTGTGATTTTTGTGAAATTGGACGATCTTCTCGCCTCTTTCTGATCTCTCTACATTCCCAGCCCCCTGTTCAGCCCCAGTACGCCTTCGTTTCCTTCCTATTTCTTAAGTAGAAGCTTGCGAAGCCATAAAACCAAGCAAACCCTAATGTGTGGGAGCTCCGTTCTTGTTCTCTCCTTCTCTCCTCCTTCTACAATAGAGCACACAAACTCTCTATCTCTCTCTCTCTGAGGAAAAATTTTCAGATTTCTGTAGAAGAACCACGAAATTTATGCCTAAGGACCTTGTCCAAGATGCACTCGAAAGCATAAAGGTTATTTCTTTACCATTGTTATTTTTTTGCAATTTCTTTGTCGAAACCTTTGTGGCATTTCAGAAGTTATTTTTTGCAATTTCTTTCTCAAAACCATTTTTGGCATTTTTGGCTTTAACTTGATAGCTCTTGGGACTCTGTCATGGCTTTCTTTTTTGTCAAAGATATTTTTGGCATTACAGGATGAGCTAACAATGGATTAGCAGCTTTTGAACAAGATTTCTCGTCGAGGATTTTAATGACATATTGTAAAGGTTTGTGCTTATTAATTTTACATGTCGGATTCTGATTACCTTCATTTTGTACATCTTAGCTGTTGAATGAAAACTGATATCTCTGGCATCTCCAGGCTTTAGTGCTATTGGAGATTCAAAGTACACTAGTGTGTAAATTGGGGTTGTATGCTTAGGAGCAGTCAGATGCTTGTTGCTCAGGTTTCGCATTTTCGCCTTTTGTTATTACTTTGTAACATGACTTGTGAATTTCCGCCTTCCTGATTACTAGTTTCTATCTCTACAGGCTTTGATTTGCCCTCTATTGGGACGATCTTGGAGAAGACCATTACAAGGCGTAAGTGTTATCAAAGTGCACTCTTTCTTTTTTCCAAGTGAAATTCTCATTTGTCTTGAGATATTCTGCCAAACCAATTGCCTTTAGAAACTCTTGTTGAATCTAGTTAAAGTGGCTCTGATTAGTACGGAGTTTTGGGGTAGTTTTTTAGTGAAAGTATTTCCAATACAAATTTTTTTTTTGGACATATGCGTGATTTATTGGGTTCTGAAAATGCATACTATTTTATGAATAAGTAGGGAAATTTACCCCCTGAATGTTTTAGTAGATACTCACAGGTGGGAGAGGTATGATGCTAAAGGATTGACTCAGAAAGAACAAGTGAACAGTCAAAGTGGGAGAAAGGGGACGAGAATAATGATGGAAGGTGTTTGATTCTCAAATGGTATTCTTCTATTCTTTACCAATTTTAGTCACTAGTACATAATTTATATCTTAGTTATAGGGCATACATAGCATTTTGTTGCTGAGTATATATGGTGATGATTGTAGGTGGTTCAATAGGGGTCAGTATTGTTTGCTAACCTTTTCACATAATGTCATTGGTCCCTAGTCCCCACACAACTCTCATGCCTGTTTTGTTACAAGAACTTTAATAGATGCAACAACATGCAGGTAATTTTCTCCCTCTCTCTGCATTTTTTTTTTTCTCATTTTAGTTCTATATCTTCCCCCTTTATATGATTGAACAATACTACGTGTTCCTTTTGTGCTTTCACAGATTGGTAGGTTGTGTACAATAAGGAAAATAAAAGTCTATTGTTTTTCACAGTGCGTGAACAAGTCGTGATCTTACTATCAAGCCAAATCACTAAGTTGGCATCTATGTATGCCTTCAGATCATTCGGGGACTTCTGTACTGCGACAAGAAGATCAGCCCCTTCCAACTCTTGTTATTTAGATTTCAAATTTTCAAGCTGTGTAGGATTATAAATTGTTAACAAGTAGCTTGAGTGTTACTTGAGTTTGATCATGAAAAGGTTGTTATTAATTATGTAATCAGAGATTTAGAGACACTATAATTAATTTAAGATATTTTATTCATTTCAATACCCATTTCAATATGATTTTTACAAAAATATTTATGAAAGACAGGATATAAAATTTAGAATAATATTATTGGCAAGCAAAAACTTTGGCAGCTAAAATTTTTCATCACCAAAAATTCGGTAGTAAAAAATTAGTTATTTGCCCTTTTTGCTACCAAATATTTGGTGGGTAATACATAGGAATTCGTTTCCAAATACGTTTTGCTACCAAAATTTTGGTACTTAAATATTGTATTTTTCGTTTCTAAATACATTTTGTTACCAAATTATTGGGTCACTAAATCTCATATTTTTTGTTATCAAATACTTTTTGTTACTAAAAATTTGATCACAGAATCTCATATAATTCGCTACCAAAAAATTTGGTACCTAAATTTCATACATTTTGTTACCAAATATTTGGTGACTGAATCTCATATTTTTCGTTACCAAATTACATTTTGTTACCAAAATTTTAGTTCCCAAAATGTCTTACTTTTTGCTACCAAATACATTTTGCTACCAAATTTTTTGGTAACTGAATATCATACATTTCGTTACCAAATACAATTTGGTACCAAAAAAAATTTTGGTAGGAAAAAATTTTTGTTACCAAAAATTTGGTAACAAATACTTTTTGCGACTCACTTTTTGCTACCAAATATTTTTGGTAACAAAAACTTTTTGTTACCAAAAACAGGACTTTCGGCTACCAAATTTTTGGTAAAAAAAAATCAAAATTCTTGTAGTGCATCTTTTTTGCCCAGTTAAAATTCTTTATGATATTTGTAATGCTATTATGATAATTTCTTTTTCTATTTTTATGGTCTTATTTTAATAGTTTTTTAAGTATAAATGTGGTTTAAAATTGATTATTTTATTACGATGCTTTATTTTTCTGTATGATAATTATTTTTAGGTTTTATATTTTATTCTATTACTTTACCATAACAATTTAATTGTTTATGTATATTTGTTGTGACATATAAATATCTATTCACATACCATACAATTTATATCCACTATATCGTGTTTGTTTTTAATAAATCAAGTAAAATGATATTTTGTTTCATTAATAAAAGATTTGTTAGTTTGATTTTTGTGGACATTTTTTATTTCTTATTTTATTAGTTCTTTATTTGTTTGTTTTCAATTCTTAATGAAATGGTAAAATGGTTTTTATACATATCATTTTTGACATTCATTTAAATAAAAGGAAAAATGGACATTTTTTAAATCATAATCTCCAATAATTTGGATATATGTTCATGTAAATAACATCTGATGTTTGATTATTTTCTATGAAAATGTTTTTTTATACACTGCACTGTTTCCGAGATTTGAACATGTGCATTATAATTTCAATTACAACTAAAAATAAAGAATATCACATTACTACTGATGATGGTGACATGATAGTCAAAACATTCAATTTAAATTTTAATAAAATTGAATAGAGATTGTAAAAGCACAACCAATATTTTTTTGATCTGCTAATTAAAAAAATATGAATATTACATGGATTAAACAAATTGAAACTTTGAATTGATAATAACCGAAAAAATGGCACAACTTGGAATACGCAAGAAGACTTGTACCAGTACCAAAGCTTTTCAAAAAGAAAAAATTTACAAATTATCAGGAATACGACAGCAACCCATAAGATGACATCCAGCATAAAAACGAAAAATACCCTAACAATCGTGAATGACCAAAAGTTCTAGGGGAAAAAAAAGGAACTTTCTGTAAAAATTTCAGAAAAATATTTGTTAAAAGTATAAAATCCAAAGAATTTAGTAAATACCTATGTATTATCAATGAGGTTGCATTTTACATTATACTAAATTTTGGGAAATTTGAGCTAATATATTCAAATATTTAAATTTTTTAATTCAATCAATATTTTGTAAGATTAGCATCATTTTATCACCAAATTATATAACATTTCTCAGAAAGAATATTTTCTTTAAGTATATTTACCATAGGTTGAAAAAGGAAATTTTAATATTAAATTAAATTTTAATGAGAGAAAATAATATAAAAAGCATATTAGGTGTCAAATAAGCTTTTACATATTTTTATAATATTACTAACTTTTGCCTAGCTGTATATATTTGTCAAATAAGCTAATCTAACTTTTGCATATAATTACATTTTTATATATTATTTATAACTAGATCCACTCGTTAGCTCAGCTACATCGAGTTGTATTTTGATTCTGTCTCTATCCAATTCATTCCAAAGCAATTACCGCGATGTTTGTTTCACATACTTGCTCATCTCATTTTAGAAATAAAATGGAAATGCTATTTGTTAGAATTTAAAATACATCTCATTTTAGAAATAAAATAGAAAAAAAATACTTTTTGTTTTTTTTCAGAATCAATTCTTCAATTTATTTCCATTTCAAACATATTTTGCACAGTAATATTTGCATATTAAAAATTTCCCTACTCTGCTTTAAGTTTTAAAATTGTATCACTTTTTCAGTTCATCTATGATTAAAATGATTCTTTTTTCAATATATTTAAGTACTGTTAGAGGATGAAGTCTGTATCAATATTCTATTAAAATATGATTAGATTTTATCAGATTTTTTTTTTAAATTCAAATGAATTTTTTCTAATATTTATCAAAAACGTCATCTCAGATATTTTTATATATATATTTTTAAATTACAATAGATTGCATATGCTATTAAAAAAAAAAAGTGATACATCATTTTAAATTAAAAAAATTAAATATTTCATTTCAAAAGCAAACACGGGGACCAAACCAACCCTACAATAATTATAGTTTTCCTCACTGGCGGCACAAAAAGTCAACTTGTTTGACTGCTGGCACGTGGTGCTAAATCTTGTTTTGGCCATCTTTAGACAAGATACGAGCCTCAGGGGCTGCAGCATCTTCTGACTTCTTACCGCTATAATTCTACTTTAACTCCACGTATAATTGTTCAGAGAGCTAGTTTCTAGAATTCACAATTCTTCTTCTTCCAAACTGGCCTTTACACATTATATCAGTCGGTCACGAACAATAATAGAATGATATGATGTCAAAGAGAAAAAAAAAAAAACGTAGCCAAGAATCATTGAGTTTCTTTAAATGTGTTTAGGGCCTTTGAGAGGACATTGAGTTGAAAATATGATTTTGAGGAAAAAAAAAAAAATCTTTTGAAAAACTGTGATATAGAAAATATATTGCAAAATTTGAAATGCTTTCAAGGAGAAAAGAAAAATAAAGTTTGGGTTTTTTAAAAATTAAATAGAGAAAATTTAATTTAAATTTGAGATTTTAAAAATCTAAATGATAAAATACCATATGAACATTTGGTATCAAACGACCACTTAATTTCCTTCGAAATAATTAATCACATCAGGAAGGGGTTTATGAGGCAGTTCTATTGAGATTTGATATAATTGTCAAATATTGATTGAAATATTTTTTATGATTTTCTCTAATTTTTAGATTGATTGATTGTAATATAACATATTTAAATTTGTTTGAATTAATTTTTCATATTAGAAATTAGGATTTCTTGATAATAGAATATTTGATATTTTTGAGTAAATTATCCGTTTTTTATACTTATAAATTTATATTTATATAAGAGCTCATTTTATACTGCTATTTATTGATAAATTTTTTCTTTATTCTTAGTTCGTGCATGATACTACCTTAATCTTTTGTTTCTTTTTTCTATCCTTTTATTCTCTTATTTTTCAATTTATTTACTTTCATGTTTCAAGACAGTCACCCTTAACTTAACCAATCCGTACACTGAGGGTAAAGTCAACCGTCAATCAAATCAGGTTAAATTATGTTCTAATATTTACTGCCGAGCCAACAATATATATGTTGTAAAATAGACTGCACAAAAGTAAAGAGAGACAAATAACACATAATTTATATAATTTATAGAAGTGGTAAGGTAAGAAATAGCATATTTTAAAAGTAGTATTGAAATTTATAGCACAATACCATATTTATTTGAAAATACCATATTTTATTGAAATATCGAAAAACTGAAAAATGTCGAATCTACTTGAAAATACCAAATTTTCAATAAAATATAATTAATTTTGAAAATATCATATTTACTTGAAAATTTCGTATTTTCTTGAAAAATTCAAAGGATTTTTATTTGAAAATATTGGATTGATTTGAAAAAACCAAAAATATCATATTTTAATTAAATTTCCCACTAAATTTAATTTGAAAATATTGGATTTACTTAGAAACATAATATTTTATTGAAATATCAAAAAACTAAAAAAATATTATATCTACTAGAAAATACCATACTTTTAATGAAATATAATTAATTAAAAATATTTTGAAAATACCTGATTTACTTAGAAATATCATATTTTCTTGAAATATCCAAAAGATTTTTATTTGAAAATATTAGATTTACTTGAAAAATACTGGAAATACCATTTTTAATGATGCATAATTAATAAAAAATATTTTGGAAATATCGGATTTGTCTGCAAATACCTTATTTCGTTGATTTCAATCCTAATTTTAATGAAATATGCAAGAACAATTTTATTCAGAGATATTGGATTTATATAGAAATACCGAATTTTAATGAATTATTAAAAAAATACCGTATTATTTTCTTTTTTGATATATTATCTAGAAAATAAAATATTTTCTTTTTTCATATTAAAATACTAGTTACTAGTGGATTTCCTGAGAAACATTTAAATTACACAAAATCTAAAACTAAAGTTGCTTTCCTAATTTGGTAAATATTGTATTTACCACAAGTTACATGGATTTAAAAAAGTTACAAATTAACCCCATTTAGAAAACCGAACCCCAAATTAAGAAAAATCCCCAAATCAATTTCACCCTAATCTCGGCAGAGATGGCACCGGAGATCGGCGTCAAACTTGTCGTTATCGGGAGGAGGCGACACTACATCGTGAATTTCAGAGATGTTCACTGGCAGCATAAGGTTTTGTCGCAATCTTGTTTACGATTTTCTGGTCACACGGCTCATTCTAGTGCCATCAATATAATAAATTCAATAAGCCTTTCAAATTGACTACAGCTACCAAAAAAATATAGATTTAGGAGCTTCTCTCCTACTCTATTTTCTTGACAAGTCGGATCACATCTTACTAAAAAAAAAAAAAATCCAATTTATTTGTATAAACGCAGACTTCATATTTGACTCTATTATTGTTAATAATTGCATTAATTTATTATTGTTAAGTCAATGCACTTTGTCGGTAGTGTCACTTTCTCATTCATAGAACTTTATTGCTAATTTTCATTTTTCTTCAGCAATGGAGGCTGTTATATGAACAAACCAATAATGTCTAGACCTAGTGTGTGTGTTTCTATATATATATATATATATATACATATTTTGTATATATAGCAAACCCATATAGCATTCTCTTGCATAATTTCAAACAATCACTGCATCCATGGACATTTCTATTCCCACCTCCATAATCTTTGCCTTCTTCCTCTTCTTGCTCATGGTAGCCAAAATAATGCACAACCACAATAGGAAAAGATCTTTACCAAAATACCCCCCAGGACCACGGAAATTACCACTCATAGGAAACTTGCACCAGCTTGTTGGCAGCTCATTACCCCATCACTCTCTAAGAAACTTGGCCAAAAAATATGGACCCCTCATGCACTTACAACTCGGCGAACTTTCAAACATAATTGTTTCGTCACCGGAAATTGCCCGACAAGTTTTCAAAATCCATGATACTAATTTTGCCAACAGACCGTTTCTTCTCTCCGCGAAGATATTGTCCTATGACTCGACAGACATCGGGTTTTCTCCGTATGGAGATTATTGGAGACAGCTTCGCAAAATTTGCTCCATGGAGCTATTAAGCGCGAAACGGGTCCAGTCATTCAGATCAACAAGAGAAGAGGAAGTACTAAATTTCATTGAAGCAATACGTGCCAGTGAAGGCTCGGTGGTCGATCTAAGCGAGAGAATTTCTTCTGTCAGCTTTAGCATAACATCAAGAGCAGCCTTCGGAAAAAGATGCAAGGATGAGAAGGCATTCATCGCCATTGTGAAGGAAATATCGAAGGTGGCTGCGGGCTTTTCTTTGTCCGATTTATACCCTTCGGTTAAAGTGTTTCAACTGATCAGTGGAATGAGGAACACGCTTGAGAAACTGCATCAAAGGATTGATCGAATACTCGAAACTACTATTGAAGAACATAAGAAGAAAAAAAATGGAGTAATGATATCCGATGCGGAAGAAGACTTGGTTGATGTTCTCTTAAGGCTTCAGAACTCCGGCGACCTTGATCATCCCCTAACGGACGGCAATATCAAAGCAGTTATCTTGGTAAGTACCTCCTAGAATTTCAAATTATTAGTTTGGCATCTATACCATGTACTTCAAAGTTAAAAATTACGGTCTTGATTAGCTTTTGGAATTAAGAAGAGTCTAAGTAGATTTTTTTTCGTAGTTTTTTGTGATTTTTTTTTAATAAATGGTGGAGACAGGTTGTGCCAGAGACAACTTATTGTTTTCCGTGGGGCTGTATATTAAAGAACAAAGTTTATAGGGGCTTATGGTGCGATAAAATTAATTTTTACTTGGAGCAACATAATAAAAAGGCAACGTTTTAGTAGTAATATTGGGGGAAAAAAAGGGTTAAAAAAAAAGTTTACAGGGCCGAAGCCACCTCTCGTCCATATGGGTAATTCTGCCCTTAGAGATAGGAATAGGTGTACTAAGACATGCTGACTAGATTAGTACCTTTTTAGTAATTTTAATTTAGAAAATCATTTTTTGGGATTTAGAGGGGGAGGGGGAGGGGGGGTGGTGTTGGGGTAGTTTTTGAATGTTCATCATTACACAACCCGGTTTAGCTATCAACCTTCAACAGTAGCTTATTAATTTTTCAGGACATTTTAAGTGCTGGAAGCGATACATCATCGACAACTATTGAGTGGGCAATTTCCGAGCTATTGAAAAACCCGAGGGAGATGGAAAAGGTGCAAGCAGAGGTACGAAGGGTCTATCACGGCAAAGGAAACGTAGATGAAACAAAACTTCACGAACTGAAGTTCTTAAAGGCAGTGATCAAAGAATGCCTGAGACTACATCCCCCTGCTCCTCTACTAGTCCCAAGAGAGTCGAGTCAGAGTTGTTTAATCGACGGATACGAGATACCCCCGAAAACCAAAGTCATTGTCAATGCGTGGGCGATTGGGAGAGACTCCAAGTATTGGGAAGATTCCGAGAAATTTTACCCCGAGAGGTTCCTGAATAGTTCAATTGATTATAAGGGGGCAGATTTTGAGTTCATCCCATTCGGCGCTGGATTGAGAATTTGTCCTGGAATTACGTTCGGTACAGCGGTTATTGAGCTGACTCTAGCACAGCTTCTTTTCCATTTTGATTGGAAATTTCCTACAGATATGAAACCGGAAGATCTAGACATGACGGAGGCGTATGGCTTGGACGTCAGAAGAAAAACCAATCTCAATTTGGTGCCCATTTCTTATCCACACAGTTTCCGCCGGATGGACTCGGGCAAATGAAATATACATATATTTATATAAACGCAGTCATTATTGCTAATAATTGCATAAATTTATTACTGTCAAGTCAATGCACTTTGTCGGTTGTGTCACTTTCTCGTCCATTGACTGTATCGCCAATTTATATTTTTCTTCCGCAATCGAGGCTGTTTTATGAATAATGTCTAGACCTAGTGTGTGTATTTCTATATATAAATATATATATATATATATATGATATACATACATGTTTGTTTATATAGCAAACACATAAAGCATTCTCTTGCATACTTCAAATAATCACTGCATCCATGGACCTTTTTTATTCGGTTTTTTTTTTTTTTTTTTTTTTTTTGGTGACAAGTTTTTAGGCCCATCCATATATGAATTGCTCTGAATCTACAGAAAAATCATGTTCACCTTCTTCGATTAGCCCAAACCAATCTAATTTTATTGGTTTGCACTAATCTATATCTATAGATCTATAATTATCTAGGATCTCTTGCAATTGCCAGTGCATTAATTGTGACGATCCATGCCTTCCTTTAGTATGATATTGTCCACTTTGGACTTCGTGCGCATATAGTTTTACCTTTGAGTTCACTTCAAAAGACCTCATATCATTAAGAGATAGTCATTTTACTTATGAACCATCACATATATCCATTCTCAAATGATAAGAGATTGTACGCTTATCGCTTTTTCCTATAGAGACTGATGACTCATTTAGCAGTGACCTCATTTTCATATGTATCTCACAACCATGAATCTCAAACTTCTCCTCACATTCTTTAGGAAGTAACAAAGGAAGAGAAGAATGTAATCTCATAATCCTAAGTATTTCATCTCATGAACACTTGTTTCATCGGCTGACCAACTTTTAAAGACCCGAAAAGTTGGTGTAAATTTCCTAGAAAAGGCAGTTTCCATCGTCCCGGGGGGTAGTTTTGAGGCTGAGCTGATGGTTTTAGCTCTTCTCCTGAGTACGTTCACGAGCACCATAAACACAAAAAGGAATAAGGTGAGAAGGATGGGGAAAGAGGGTAACTCGAGAAACATGATGAAGAAAATGTGGGGACTAGATTGGACTTTTCTCCAATTAATTTTTTGAAGTCCAATGACATGACATGTCTCTTTTTTTTTTTTTTTTTTTGCAATTTTTAATTTATTTTTTAAAATAATATTTATAAGCAAACATTTAATTGAAGAAGAAAAGAAAAAAATTTCTCACAATCCTAAGACATAGGAGCAAAGTTAAAAGGAAAAATTTATGGTAGGAATTCTACTTTTGTTTTATATATTGGTAAGTCCTTTTTAAAAAAAATTTAAATTAGTTATTTTGAGAGTGCAAACTTGACACCTTTCGAAATTACTAAGTCAATTCCTTTCTCCTATCATTCATTCAAAACAAAGTAGTACTTTAGTCTCGATATTTATGCAATTAATTTATGTGTCTTACGGCATGACTTGAGATTTTGTAAATACTTAAAATATAAGTATATGTCAATATTTATGAACTCAAACTAGGCATGCCTATCAATAATTCGAATTTACACTTGGGGTTCATGAATTTTGGTAGGACCTTATTTGACATATTTTCTTCTTAACTTTCATCTTTACACTCGGGCCCCTCTTTGAAACTTAATTTACAACTTCAAACTAATTTGAAATTTTAAGAGTAGCTTAAATCCAAAGTATAGGAGATAGACGCTTTCTTACATGATATTGGGCCATCGCTAATTACTAACTTTTTCTCCATTTGTTGGTGTGAAATGATATTCTCCACCTCCATTTATGAATTGATCGGAATCCACGACGACAGGGCAATCTTGCTCACCTTCTTCGCTAACGCCCGCAGTGGTCCCGAGTACTAATTCTTGTTTCAAGTTCGTGGAATGGTTTTGCGAAATTCCCTCATCAATGCCTGACGAAAGTTGATCACCTATTGAAATCGAATCACTTGATTGGTTTAAAGAATCCAAAGGGATATCATCCTTCTTGTCAAAATGCTTGGCCATGGTGCTGAACTTGCGCAAAAGCGAGCTTCCCGGATGGACGGAATTCACAGCAGACCAGTGTTTGCGGTAGAACTTGACCAAATATATTACGCACGAACAAATTGAAGCTAGTCCCGTAATGATAAAAAGACCACCAAAACTGTACACGCTAAGACTCGGACCATCGGAAGAGAATATGGCTTGATCTTCACATTTGGTCTTGAAATCTCCGAAGTATTTGTACTCCAATTCTTGCATTCTTTTATAATCTTGGGTCACATTCAAGATTGCCCTTGAAAAGTGAGAGACAAGAGGGGACCCTAAAGAGAATGCCTGAAGTAGAAATGACATTTAGCAGAATTTAAATTCATAAATATTTGTAACACAAAAAAGTATATATATGTAAGCCCTTATACTAAAAATATGTAAATATATATATATATATATATATATATATATGTATATTAACCAACAGACAGACACGCCTTGGAGAAAAGTCAATAGAGAGGACATTGTGTTTGTTTACCATTGTTATTTTTGAAGCTTATTCTTGGTGGAGTTCATACAATAAAAGGGTATACGTACTTATTGCTACTCAACGCTCTGGATCCTTTACTGCTCTTTGTATCAATTCTTCTTTTGGTTAATTTATTCTTAATAAATATACATTGAGCTAAGTTGATAATGTGAGGTTTTAGTGGGTGCCAACAGAATGTGTCCAAGACTTTTCAAAATTGATGAACTATGATTTATATATTCAAAAGTAATTTCATTATATCATGATGAGCAACAACTAGTATTTGAATTCTCGGAAACAGATTGAAGTGGATGCAGGGTAATACTATCAAACCACTCTTTTTTTTTTTTTTTTTAAATGAAGAAAAAGACTTCTTAGAATTTTAACAATAATAATAATAATATCGACGAAAATAATGACTGTGCCGAGCTTAATTAATTTAAAATAAGTTTAATAACTATATTTAGTATCTTATTATTATTACCAAGTGTTTATCAGTATTAATGTTAATCATTTTATACAATTTTTTTTAAGAGTTTATGTGCTACTAAAACTGTTTAACTACATTTTTTAAAGGTAACTGTGTAGATGAGAGTTGACAAACGCCGGAAGTGAAGTTGATCGATGTGCTTCTTAGTCCATTAGATCGTTTGTATAAGAATGGTAATCTAAAGTTATAGAATATACTTTAATAAATTTTATTAAAATTTTCTATGGACTTATTTGTAAAGAAAATATATTTTTAAGGATCTAGCATAATTTTAAATTCTTTTGGGCATTTTATATAATTTTTAAAAATTTGTTTTGCTACTGTCTTTATATGTGCTTGACACCTAAGCTGTTATAACCAAATTCTCTTCTTCCTCACCTCTCTCATTTCCAAACGGTGTTTGTTCTAGTCCTTTAAAAAAAAAAAAAAAATCCAACAACTAATCTTCTTCATCATCAGATTTTCTCAACAAGACCTTCTTCCCCTCCTAAATCACAAAACAAATTAAGACCGATCTTCCTTCAAAAGCTCATTCTCGGATTCCACACAAACATCCATTTTCGTTCAAACTAGTTGAGCTCAAAATGTAGTTTGTCATCATTTTTGGAGTCAGAATTTTATAAGCTATCTAAGATCAGTTTAAATTAGGATTTTTAATGGATTTTAAAGCTATTCAAAGTTAGAGATATGAGATTTTAAGTTGTGTTTGATTTGATTTACTTATGATGCTTCATGTCAAAAGTGTCTTTGATTTGTCTTCCAAATGTATAACTTCTTATTTATTCAAGATTCTTGATGGTTTTGAGTTATCTGAGATGTAAAATATTGTGAGGTCTGATTGGAAAAGAGAATTTATTATTTCTAAAGTATTTTATGGAGTTGTATAGAAGGTGTTTGTGAAAATGTTTGACTGATAAAACTGAGATTTCTATAACAGGACAGTAGGATTCTGAGTTTCTTTTCTCTGTTTATACTCAGTATTTGAAGCTGAAATTTTGTGACGTCAAAGTATACATATGAATCTTGCTCTCCACAAAATTGCAGATGAAAATGTTATAAATTGTATTTTTGGTGAATTTTCAAAAATTAGGTTCTGTCATTGGAAATTTGTGAACAACGACTATGTAAAGGTTTTGTTTGTGCTTAGAACTTGTCCTAAAGGACCTTAAATGGCCTAAAACATTGAAAAGTGATATTATAATGCACATATTTCTATTTTATATGACTTTTAATTGATTGAAGATACTTTTAAATGTAAAATAACTTGATCATGGACCATAGGACAAGCACAATTAGCTTTTTCAGAACGGTGGAGTTAATTTCTGTGTAGTAGTTCAACTGTAAAGAGGTAAGTAGAAATTCTACACACTATGCCATAGAAACTTAATAAGTATATGATATAGTGTTTTATTGTTTTTGACACATGTTTAACATTTTAAAATGAGACTATAGATGGAATATTTCCCCTTATTGTTAAAGAGAATGATTTGCAAGTATGAAAGCTAAGGGAAAGTATGGTTTATTGAAAGGTTTTATGATATGTTAATAATGTTTAAATGTTTACAAATCTTAGATGTGGCTTATGAAATGATGGGAATGTCTATAGAACATGGTAACCCCATAATAATAGTGTCATTGGGACTAACTGATACTCACAGATGGGTTCTGAAAAGGACATGACTGATCCTAACATTTGGGATCCCAAAAACAATAATGAAAATGTTTGGCCAAACTTAAAGTAAATTAAGAGTAAATGATTTGTAGCTTAAATCTAATATGTGTCATATCTCATGGGCTATTACGATATGTTTTAAATATTGATTTGGATTTCTATTTGCAGTAAGAAGATTGAAAATTCATTGAGAGATGTATTTTTTATACAGATCGTAACTTAATTGTTTTGTATTTAACTATATTCCGCTTACTGGGTTTTTAACTCACTTTAAAGTTTCGTGCATGACACATGTGATAAAAAAAAGAATGAGGAAGCAACATAATAGTGAGCTGAACCTCTTTTGACAACCTGATGTCATGAAACCCATGTACATACTAAGCTAAAGTTGATTCATGAAAATGATTATCAAATAACTCTGTGGGCTACACTACAAAAGTTGTGTTTTGAGATATACTAACAGTCTGAGATAGTTGTAATACCAACTCTTCATATTTTTTACTAAACTATGATGAAGAGTTTTGTAAATATTTTATATTAATATATCATCATACAACTATCTTGGTTTTTTTATTTATTTATTGTTATATCAGATTTTATAAATGTATAGGTTAGTGACATATTCTAGTTAAGTTTAGCAAGTTAAACTACCTAGGGGGTGTTACAATTATTATAATAATAATGCATGGTTGATGTGACAAGAAAAATACTTACGAAGCCAAATCCGTCGGATCTGTAGGTTGGTCCAGCCATCATATATTTTGAGCAGTACTTTGCGAGGAAGAGCTTGATAAAGGGGATTTCATCAAATATGGCGTCAACTCCACCATTTTGGCTTCCTTTAGACAAGGCTTCGTGATATTCGTCGGGACTAGTATAAAACTTTAGCTTAGACTCGTTGAACTTTAATTGTGCTATTAAAAACTCTCTTACATAGGAATTCTTCGAGTATCCAACAAAGGCTCCATTCCTTATGAGCTCATCAACATCAACTATAGCTGGTTGTAACCTTTGCACTGTAAATATTGATGCTAAGCTTGCAGTGTAACTTTGTGTCAAGATGAGGACCACAAAAATCCATATGATCATCACAAATCTTGACCAGTTGTTTACCAAGTTCTCCCCTATAAAATATCAAGTTCAAAAGTAAGTTTTGCATATATGCTTAGAAAGAGATGGAGATTATAGTATCAAAGAGATAATTGCGTTTATGGAGATTACGTTAAAAATGAAACTTCGAACATGTTTGTTTTTTTGCCTTTTTCGAAGAGATAGAAGAAATCCAATTTGGTGAATTAGATAATTGCTTATTAAAAAGTAATGTTACAGTAAATCTTTTTTGTAATCTTCCTTATTTTTCTTAAGTTACCAAAAGAGATTAAGATTATTAACTATACGGAGTAAAGCAGAATTACTCACTATGTGCAAACACAAGAGTTGAAAAGGAGAACCAAAAAATGGTGCCAAGTTGTTGATTTGGTGGACCTCTGAACTGTGCGTTTGTGCGATGTTCAAGGATCCATATTATGAACCCTGTAAACACGAATGCACACCCGGTTGTCAACCAGAGATCTAAACTCAGTGGCTTTAGGAAAATCCATATGTTCTTCTTATCATCTTTGATTTTAACTATCATCGAGACACCCGCATCATAGTAAGGCAAGGTGAAATCGACATGTGATGCCCTATATGCAAGGATTGTTATATCTCCAATCACGGCATCAAATTTCTGCATAATCCATGGACAAGCACACTTAAAGTACTGGCATTTATAATCATTCAAAAAAACAATTATACATAACTAAACACAAATATGTATGTAGTACGTTCTATCATCAGACTGACTAATCACATCCTAATTATGTTGGCACCAACTAGTAAATTGTAAGTTAATCTCAGAAATGAATTTACTTTAAAAGCAAATCATGAGCATACCTTGTGGTTAATCTCAGAAACAAATTGATCATAAGTCCCTGCCATTTTTCTTGAGCTATTTGCATATGGGATAAACTTATAGGGAACAGCAAATGGCAACTTATCTAACGCGTCGAGGAAGATGTCATGGCAAAATCCTGAAATCTTGGGCTCATCTGTATACGGATCCCATTCTACTTTCATGAATTTTTTTAAACCATTTGTGACGGGGACTCCAATCTTTAATTGGTCACCAATGATGGGTAAAACCCAACCCTTTGGTGGTACTTTAGTTGAGCCGGGCCAGATGATTGTTTTTAGTGCATCCTCAGATGAGTTCGCTGTTTTAACAGATACAATTCCTTCCTTTCTCGTCCAATAACCAATAATCCTTTCTCTTTTCTCAACGACATTGACAATTTCATATGCTACAGGTTGCAATTGTCGTCTTTTCAAATCAAATTCTCCACTCAATCCTTCAAATTTAGTACGTTCCAACCTTCCGAGAAGCAAGGAGCCTGATTTAGAGACTCTTACGCCAAATGAGTCACTTTCATTAATTCTTCCAATTACCTTTTCCCCAAACACGCTGTAATCAATCTTTGCAACCGTTTCTACGGCTTTTGCCACTGCCCATATTGTGTCATACGCCCACAGGCCAAACAAACTTATTTCTGTATTTTTCCCATTTTGATCTGTCCGGTTAAAGAATCTCGTCTTCCATCTCATTTTGAAATCTTTGAGGCCTTTTGACAAAGGTACAAGGGGCCTCACACCCAAAACACCTTGCATTGAATCAAACACGTTTGAAATCGTTGGATCTAGCAAAGTTGAGAAGCCATCAGTGACGATCCACGCAAACCCTTTACTCATCATGCCAACCTCCGCCGCTTGCCGAAAGAGTTCAGAGCCCAGAAAAGCCGTCATGTGCACCAACAAAACCCTACTCTTCCTTGCCATTATCTGGCTAAGCTCCTTCGCGATCTTTAGCTGATAGTTGGAGGAAAGGGAAATGACGCTTCTATAACATACCCGAGTCTTGACTTGTTGAAGGGCATCTGTTAAATAAGGAATCAAACCGTTTCCAAATTCCGTGTCTTCATAGATCAAAACTACCTCTTGCCAGCCAAAGTTTTGAACTAGGGAGGCAATAGCTTGCACTTGATAGTAATCGTCTTGGCATGTTCGAATGAAATAAGGGTTGTGGGTTGGATCTAGAGAAGGGCTTGTAGCTGAATATGAGATTATCGGAATTTGCGCTTTTTCTCCAAGATCTATCACAAACTTTGCTTGTGTTGACTTTTGAGGTCCTATTATTACGTGAATTTCTTGGTTGTTCATCAACTCTATAGCTGCAGATAATTAAATTAGATTGACACAAGAGTGGTCAAAAGTTAAGTAGAAATTTTCATTCAAACATTTTCGTACTTATATTCCGTACATTTCTAAAGCTGAATAAGTGAAAAATGCACGTTTGGTTTCTCTCTAAACCGGAGCTTTGCGGAGCTCAAAACGGTGTCATGGAGAAAATTCCTAAGACAAAGAAGACTTAAGAGAAAGGAATGCCATAGAAGAAATATTGGAAGTGAAAAAAAAAAAAAGAAAAGAAGAGATACTCATGGCAAAATTCAATATGTGAAAATGTAAATAAGTATTGGAAACAAGATTAAATAAATCAAACAATAGATAAAAAGACATAATTTTTGTTACCTTCTGAAGATGCAGCCACAGTATCGTTCGCAGAATCCTTCACAAAAAGAGCCAGTCTCGTTCGAGAATTTGTATATTCGGCGTAGAAGTCAGAGATAGCCATGGAAATATAGTTTCTTGAGATGCTACCAACAGATGAATGCAAGTCAAGAACTACTCCTACTCCTACCTTTAATTTCTTGTGTGATTTTTCAGCACAGAGACAAGGGCATATTAAGTGGAAAAATAATAATAAGAAGCTAAAGAACAATGAGAGGATATTGCTTTTCGCCATCATTTTCCTGCTCATAACTCTCATAATTATCTCTCTCTTTCTTTTTTTTTTTTTTTTGTTTTTTTTTTTTGAACGTTTCGAAAGAAAATGTGAAAGAAGAACCTGAAGCTGAATAGTACGAATCTGTTTACAACGTGTTTTTCAAATCACAAAAATTCCAAGTACTTGCAAACCAAACGTTACGTGAGTAATCCATCACATCATTTATTTATTTATTTATTATTTTTTTAAATGGATCATATGCTCTTATTAATACCCTTTTTTTGAAAGGATGAAAATCACTAAAATAGTACCTTCTGTCCTCACTTCTCATCCCGTCATGCAGCGGGTCCTAAGCCAGCTGCGTGACATTTTTAAAAATATAGTCTTTTTGTAAATTTTTTTGTTTTATTTTGCTTTATTTGTTTATTCTGTGTGGTTCTAAACTCAGCATATGACAATTTTAAATGATAATTAATTTAAAAAAATTAAAAAATAAGAAAATTAAAAATTAATTTTTTTATTTTTTGTTTTGTTTTGTTTTGCATTGTTTGTTTATTCTACATGCGCTTTGTGCACATATTTCAACTAGTTTATGAAAAAAACAAAAGATAAATAGAAATTCTTAGACATTTATTTAAATAAATGATCTTTTTTTTTTTTTTTTTACATTCAGGAAAATGAGGGATTGATTATATCCAATCAATAAATGATTAACTATGATTGTAAAAACAAAACACATAATAATATTGATCAATCAGTGATCAATGATTCATAGTCAATAACTAATTAACAATAATCAATTAATGATTCACTAATTAACCGTTTTTTGAAAAACAATCATTTTATTAATTTTACAAAACTTTAGTCATTTATTAAAAAACCTGATAAAAAAAGTCATTTACCTGCATTTATATATCAAAAGAAAACATTATTTGATTTCGGATTTACTTACCAAAAAAAAAAAAAGTGAATAAACACTTTTAGATTTTAAATTTGGTAGTTTTTACTTAAATTCCTCCCTTCTCCCGCTAATCTAGCATATAGATATATACATATTTTTGTGATATATGATTTACGACTCTCACTTGTTAAAAAAATTAAAATAATCTCAGATTTCATATCTAGGAATTACCACCCTTAATCCCTTCTATCTCATATGTTGATTTAGTATTAGTTGTTTTTTATTTTTATTTTTTAATTTTTTGCAACGGTGTGTGAATTCTGAAAAGCATAAATATCTAAGGCCTGAAAACCATATATTAAGATAGCTACTACATATACAACCAATGAAAAGCTTGGATACCTTTACCAACCAATTAAAAGTGTGAAGCCCAGTCACTCATCCAATGGGAAGGAAGCACTTACATTATCCTACAAAGTCATATGCTGAAGCTAATAATTGAATGCAAGCAAAACAGGTCAAGTCTTTTTCCTCTTTTTTTTTTTTTTTTTTTTCTTTTTAAAAGAACAAAAAATTCTCAAAGCTATAGTCATGAAGGTCCTTAAAAAGAAAAGACTAAAACAAACTGAACATAGATTAAACAAAATAAGAAGTTATATATAGATGCTAATAAGCACACAAGAGAAAAACCTTAAATTTTTCCTTGCACATAAGTTTGTACACCAGCTTGCTTGTTTGATTATTTAATACAAAAATATTTTGTATCATTTTTGTTACTTTAGCAATTTTAGCCAATTTCCCACGTCAATGTAAAGTCTATTTTAGCTTCTTAAAAATCCCTCTATTTTCAAACTGTTTGATTAAAACAACGAATTTTCAAACGTTTGAAAATTACGAGGAATTGACCAATGTAAATGTTGAAGGAGACTTCCACTGAACGTGATCAATACTCTCTATCAGTCAATGGTCATATGAACACGTACAAAAATCTGTTCACGAGGCAAGAAATTACATTTGATGTAGATATTTTGTCTGACCAACTGGCAAACTCGTTATTTAAGCATCTAATTCAAAGGATTCTTTTTTTTTTTTTTTTAATTATTATTCTTTCCAGATTGTAAGAAGGGTTAAAGGAAAACATGTCTTTTTGAGAAACCGTTGATTTTTTTTTTTTTTTAATAAGCGAAAAATTGAGGTCATTCGGGGGATAAGTGTAGATAGAATTTTGTATATATTATGATTAGAGATAAGTTTTGTTTTTGAAAATGTGCATTTTGAAGTGTTGCATTTTTACTGTCAAATTTATATTTAATATACAAATTTAATTTTGACCATACAATGGCCAAAATACCCTTAGAAAGAATGACTAAAATTAAGTGTTACATGTATTTTATTTTTATTCAAAGAGTTTTCTGTGAATTTTTAGGACATACGTACCATCAGACTATGATACATGTATCTATACTTTTTTTTTTTTTATCAACATGTTAATTTTGACCTCAAAATACCAAAAATACCATTAACGTTAAAATTAAAAAGAAATTGAATAAATTCAAATTTAAGAGTATTTTGTGCATTTTAAGTCAAAATTAAGTGTTGATACAGAAAATATATAGACTTACATATTAAAATTTGTATAACAGTACCAAAATTCATGATTTTAAAGTGTAGCGTATACTTTCCAAGAAAAGCAAAATATATGGTATAAAAGTTGAAAAATCCAAATTTTAGTTTTCCATTCTAAAGTTATGTTGAGTATTTTTGATCAAATTTGAGTGCTGACTGAGAAAAGGTATAAATTCGTATATTAAGTATAATCTGATGGTATAAAAATGTAAAACTTCTCTAAATGTAAAGGGTATATTTTCTAAATAAAAGAAAAATAAAGAATATAAAAAATGTAAGTAACCCACAAAGGCATTTTTAGAGTTGGTGCTAGACGCTGACAAGTTGATGAAGCTCTATTGGCATGTTAAGAGTGGGACATTTTGTTATGCATAATAAAATATGTACATGAAATTGTTAACCACTTTTATGAGTGAGGACTTAAGTTGCATCCGGAATCCGTTGTCTCCAGCAGTACTATTTCTTGAGTGAAATTAGACGAATCACTTTGGAAGACTCCCTCATCAATCACTGATGAAACTTCGTCTCCGGCAACTTTTTCACTTGATCTGGTTAAAGAATCCGAAGGGACGTTATCCCTCTTGTCAAAAATGCTTTGCCATTTCGCTGAATTTGTACAAAAGCGTGCCTTCCGGATGGATAGAATTCGCAGCAGGCCAGTGTTTGCGGTAGAACTTGACCAAATGTATGAAGCATGAACAGGTTGATGCAAGTCCTGTGATTATGAAGAGGCCACCAAAACTGTACAAACTAAGACTTGGACCATCCGAAGAGACTGTGGAGCCAGCTTGATATTGACACTTGTTCTTGTTGCCAAAGTACTTTTGTTCCAACTCTTGCATTTTTTTATGATCTTGGGTCACATTCAAGATTGCCCTTGAAATGTGAGAGACAAGAGGAGATCCTATAGGGAATGCCTGTAAAACAACATTCATATGTTTGCACTTTATATTATATATTTATCAAAGAACTGGATTGGACATTTATAAACTCTAATCAAACGAATTTTCATACATTTACAAATAAATAAATAAATATGTGTGATTTAGGAAAGTACCCAACCTTGGCGCGTAAAACTAAAAGAAAAATAGGAAACGTTTTTGGGCAAAATAAAATAGATCGACAAATTTAATATTTACCAAATAAAATAATTGTTTTTTTTTTTCAAATTTACTTGGTAAATAAAAAATTTGTTAAGGAAATGCAATATTTACTAACTTAGTTAATTGATAAATCACATATTGACTAAGTAAAATCCAGTCATTTTCAAAATCCTAAAGAGGCTAGCTTAGCAGGTGGACATGGATAGATTTAGGTAGGAGCTCTTAGATTCGCAACTTGAGAATGTTTTCATTTAATCTTTGTTAAATGAGAACCATAGGTTCCTTACAGTTAAATAAAAAACTTTTTGACCATTTTATTAATTATAATTGAATATCTAATAACCATTTACTAAAATAAAAAATGAAAAAATAAATTTCATTTTTATTTTTTATTTTTAATTAGTGATGGAAGGATTCAAACTCTACACGTTTGTGATAAAGTTAAGTATGAAATTACCTCTAAGTTACACATGTAATCATTCAAAAATAAGTTATTTGCAGCTATTTCTATATAGAAAGAATATATATATATATATATATATATATATTGGTAGGCAAAAACAATACTTACAAATCCATATCCGTCAGATTTGTAGGTTGGTCCCACCATCATGTATTTAGAGCAGTATTTAGCAAGAAAGAGTTTGATATAGGGGATTTCATCAAAGATGGCATCAACTCCACCATTTTTGCTTCCTTTTGACAAGGCTTCATGAGATTCCACTGGGCTGCCATAAACCTTTAGCTTCGCCTCATTGAAATTTAATTGTCCTATTAAGAGCTCTCTTATGTAAGAATTCTTCATGTATCCAACAAAAGCTCCATTCCTTATGAGCTCGTCTATGTCAACTACAGTTGGTTGTAACCTTTGTACTGTCAATAATGAGGCCAAGCTTGCAGTGTAACTTTGTGTCAAGATGAGGACCACAAAAATCCATATGATCAACACAAATCTTGACCAGTTGTTCATCACTTTCTCCCCTAGAAAATATCAAATACATATATAAAAGTTACGTAAGTCTGGTATGTGTGCATTAATTAAAAAGTTATGATGTATCTACTAATTCCTATCATCGTTATTTGAAAACTAAAAATAAAAATAAGGAGAGAACTTTCAACCAGCATCAAATATATTGATACCTTGGTTAGTTGGTAACATTTATATTTGTTTTTGTTTTCATGTAAAATAGTAGTTGGAAAGATGACGATACTTATCAAAATGTTGCCACAAGAGAATCTAGAATCCTAGTTTAGAATTCAAAGCAAAAAGAGAAAAGGAAAAGAAAAAAGAGCAGAACAGAAAAAGTAATAACAACAAATGACAATGAAAATCTTTATCAATGTAGATGAAAGTTTAAATACAAAGAAAGAAAAACAACAGAATGTTGTAGTACCTATTTTTAATGATGTCAAAGTACTTAAATAATGCAATTGAATATTATTTTTTAAAAATATTATAATGATGTGTTAATTTGGGAAGTTTGGGTTAAATGAGTACTCGACTATATTAAAAACATAGGAACCACATCTTCATTTACGATTAATTCATGAATAGGTCACCCATTATATAATTAACAGTACACGTGGAAAAAGATGTATATATAGAGAGGTAAAATTGAATCGTACTCTAGTTATATAGATGAGAAAACTCTTTTTTTTTTTTTCCTATAAAGGGTAAAAGAGGATTACTTACTATGTGCAAATACCAGAGTTGAAAACGAAAACCAAAAAATGGTGCCAATTTGTTGATTAGGTGGTCCTCTGAACTCCAAGTTTGTTCGATGTTCAAGGATCCATACAACGAAACCTGTGACTACAAAAGCACCTCCAGTTGTTAACCAAAGCTCCCAACTTAATGGTTTTAGGAAAATCCACATGTTTTTCTTGTTGTCGTCTTTGATTTTCACTATCATTGACACTCCTGATTCTGAGTATGGCAATGTAAAATCAACATAGGATGTCCTGTATGCAACGATTGATGTATCACCCACTACGGCGTCAAATCTCTGCACATCACAAATCAAAGGTAAAGAAAACATGTAGTGATAGTCCTTCAAATTAATTATTCAAAGAGAAAAGATTAAAAAGACAACTCAAGTACCTTATTTTTAATCTGGTAAAGAAGGTCATCATATGTCCCAGCCATGCTTTTCGAGCTGCCATCGACGTATGGAATAAGATCATACGGAACATCAAATGGCAATTTCTTTAAACTCTCTACAAAGATATCATAAGAAAATCCCGAAAAGTTGATTGGCTTGTTAGTATGAGGATCCCATTCCACCTTGAAAAATTCTTCAAAATTAGGTTCTTCCTTAACAGGGACTCCAATCTTTAACTTGGGTCGTCCGACGACAGGAATTACCCAACCTCTTGGTGGGGTTCTTGTTGGTCCTGGCCAAACTATTGTTTCAAGTACATTTTCCACATAAGTTGACGAGTTAGTTAATAGACTGGAGGATAATTGACTCAAATCATGAGACCCGATTCCTTTCTGAGAATAATAGTATCCAATTACTCTCTCTCTTTTCCTTCCCATGTTGGTTATTTCATAATCTACAGGCTGCAATTGTCGTCCCTTCAAATCAAATTCTCCACTTAGTCCTTCAAATTTAGTACCTTCCAATATGTCCAACAGCTTTGGGCCTAGTTCGGAGGCTCTTAAACCGAATAAACCACTTCCTCTTTTTCTAGTTTTTTGCCTAAAGCAACTTGAGTTCATTGTTGCCACGAATCTATCTGTAGCGCTCGCTAATGCCCAAACTGTATCATATGCATAAAGACCAAATAAGTTTATTTCCGAGGTACTTTTCTCCTTATGAAATCTCACCTTGAAATCTTTGAGACCTTTTGACAATGGCACATAGGGCCTAACACCCACCACGCCTTGCATTTCATCCATGACATCTATACCGATTGGATATAATAGAGTGGACAATCCATCAGTGACAATCCATGCAAAGCCTTTAGTCATCATTTTCATTTTTGCTGAAACTTTGAGGAGTTCAGACCCGAGGGAACCTGTCATGTGCACGAGCACGACCCTCGTCTGCAACTTCATTATCACACGAAGTTCTGTCACAATTTTTGAGTGCCGTTGATCATAAGAGGATGTTGGAGAAATTACACTTCTATAAGAGACACTCGTATCAATTTGTTGAAAGGCATCTGTTAAATATGGAACCAAGCCATTTCCAAATTCGGAGTCTTCATAGATCAAAACAACCTCACGCCAACCATAGTGTTGAACAATGGATGCGATGGCTTTCACTTGAAAGAAGTCATCTTGGCTTGTTCGAATGAAAAAAGGGTTGAGGGTTGGGGACAGAGAGGGGCTTGTGGCTGAAAATGATATTATGGGAATTTGGGCTTTTTCTCCAAGGCTTATTACGAACTTTGCTTGTGCTGATCTTTGGGGACCAATAATGGCATGAACTTCATCCTTCTTCATTAGCTCCAAAGCTACAATGAAATTAGTGACGAATGAGAGTGGATTCCAAAGAGACAAATGGCTTACTGAATTAAGCTATTAATTTATAAAGATATATATGTTCACAAATAAAGGTGCGATGTGTGATGAACTACACCTTGTAGATTGGCCAAATAAGCTTGTCCAAACTCATTTGTCACGACAATTATGTTGCTTGTCATTGTCTAGTAAGTTAGAAGGGGTGTTTTTTTTTTCTTGTTACCAGTCAATGCCTCCTCGAACTTTTCATGTCTTCTCCTATCGGAAAAGAAAAATCATAGTTGTAAATCTCTTTGGTGGAGGGGGTGTCAATCCTTGTTTCCATGGACGCCTTGGCCACAAGGGCCTTCGGGCATGGAATCTGCTTGGCCATCATTATAATGAGAGTTTAGCCGTTTACTTCCTCACTCCTATTGAACTACGAAATAGTATCGTGTTTTAGATATATTGTGTACATGTTGCCTTATTGTTAATTTGTTTGTGCTTGTTTATGTACTTGGTTTCCTTGATTGTAACCACCTAATGATTATGTATACAATAAACATGTTATTGTGATTCTATTTGTATACCTGGTGCCTGCAGACAACGTTGCAGGATCAACAAGGGTCAAGCAAGCTAACGTCAACCAGTTTATCCGGTACAAGCTAGATATATTTTAAGTTGATAAACTACTATGGATGATTGGTGTTCTAAATAACCTGAACAAAGATTGACTACTTAAGCATAGATAGATCTCCCTAGGTTCATTTAGCACAACACCGAATAAGGAGCGGATTGAGACTCTAAACGCTGAAGTTTAAGAGTTCTAAGACACCGACAATGAAATAATCGATTCTCATTGTTTCATTTAGGCATTCCTGAATGAGCTCATGAAGATTGACACCAAGCTCAATCTCGCTATATATTGGTTTGATGGGGAACCAAGCCATCGCCAATGGCATTGAGTATATATGGAAGAAGACCAACGTGACTAAGCCACGGCATCATCGATGGGCAAAAAATGCAATATATAGACATGGGAGAAATAGTTCTAAGCAAACATTGGTCATATTTTTTCCAATAATGAAATTAGTTGCCCCGAGATACCAAACGAAACTATGGTTAGATTTAGATCTAGGGTTTTAACAAAATTTGGGGATTAGGTTATGGACACCCAATGGTAAAAAACTTAGTAAAGAAAATGTATTACCAAAATCTACGATATAATCTTTTTATTTCCAACATAAAATGGTATGTCATCTCTAGTCGCCGAAAAGTAATATGGTTAATTAAAGTAATCTACCAGAATATTAGAGAAAATTAGGGGGTGTGCCACAAAATTAGGAATTGGATCGATTTTTGTCATGAGTTAAAAAGTTCTGTAATAGATGTCATAATGCTGATGTCATAATTAAATTTAAACAATTTTTTTATTTTCTATTTTGTTTTAGTAGTTTTGTGGTTTGAATCAGGAATTTTTGTGGCTGATTGGGACTGTCGGTGAACTGGCTCGCGATCGAAGCCATCCAATCTGATCGTGACTGCGGGAGATTGGAGTGGTGGAGGCCGATACTTCAACACCAGTGGCAACGGAGGAGGAGATCGCACTGAGGAAGAAATAGAGGAGTTCGATCGCTTCATTGTTTGTTGTTGTAGTTTTTTTTTTTTTTTTTTAACTTACGTTTGGTTCAACGGTTGGAGATATAATTTTTAAGTTAGAGTTGGTTGATTTTTTAAAAACTAATTATAAATGTTGTTGACTTTTCAAAAAAAAAAAACGAAAACTGAGATAAAAAAAAATACTGTAAGTTGGAGTTAAACTTAAATGTTAAACAAAACCTTAATTTTGGTTTTGTTTGTTGGATTTGGTGGATTTTGGTTTCAATGATAAAATCTAAATATTTGATCTGAGTATTTTCAAATATTTTGCTGATAGAATAAAATCCTATAAAATTGGAAGTTTTCGGTCAGTAACCAACTCGTTACTAGTCGGTGGGGGCGTTTATCTATCGGAAACCCACCAGTAGTTTGTAACCAATTGGTTACCATTTGGTAGCCAATTGATAACCCGCCGGCGGTGATGGTTATCGATCGAAAGCTCGCCGGACTGATTACCAGTCGGCAGTGATGGTTAGCAATCGGAAACCCGCTAACAATCAGTAAACAACAAGTTATCATTTGGTAGCCAATTGTTTACCATTTGGTAGTCAAATGGTAACCCCCTGGCAGCAGTAGTTACTGATTTGAAGCTTGCTAGCAATTAGTAACCAACTGGTTACCCACCAAAGACTGCAATTACCAAATGAAAACCCCCATGGAGTCGAAAACCAATATTTGATAACCCAGGTGGTCACTTTATTGATATCAATTAATAATTAAAATTGATATTTTAAAATAAATATATAAATAAATATTTATGATGTCATCAATGACATTTTTACAAGAGTTTTTTTCTTATGTGGCAAAAATCAATCCAAGGTATCATTTTATGGCATTTATCAAAAGAGCCAAGAATATTAGAGTAATTTGTTAGAATAATGAACATAGTACACTAGATTAATGATCAAAACCCCTTTAAAGAAATCAGATTATAATATAGATTATAGCAAAAAAATTTCAATATATATATATATATAATATAAATAAAATACGATTGATACCAAATTTCATGATTCCTCAGAAAATATCAAGAAAACAAAAAACATAATATTTAGGAAACAAAATTTAGCCATGCCAACTACTCACCATGTCCTTTTTTAGTATCAACAAAACTTTACAGAAGAAATTAGGTCTTAAAATATTAATCAAATCATCTGAACCGTTTAGATTATGTTCGCCTCTCCAAGAAGACAAGTCTTATCAGGAGAGCATGACCACGAAAGGTCACCAAATCCACCATCGCCTCGTCTCTGATTCAGCGCCAAATCTGAAAAGATAAGAACGAAGCGCATGTGGCAAGGAGAGCGAGACGGGAACGGACGAAGACAGAGGGAGGAGAGAGAGACGGGGACGGAGGCGGAGGCGGATAAAGATAGAAAAGGAACAAAGAGGAGAGAGAGAGAGAGAGAGGGAAAGGTGGGAGAGAAAGGGACGGTGAAAGAGAGATAAAGGGAGAATGAGATTTGTTGTAAATAAAAAATAAAAAAATAAAAAAAATAGAGATAGAATGGAGAGAAAGGGAGCTGAGTATGGTTTGTTGGATTTTAGTACTTTTTTTTTTTATAATCATATTAGAAAAATTCGAACGAAGAAAAAAATGATTGGTCAAAATTCTAAACATGTAATAAGGAGAGAAATACACATTTAAAATTAAACATGTTTAAATGGAAGATAAAACGCGTCAACCACAAATTTTACATGACAAACCAACTACAAGTTGGCGTCTAGTCATCACTACTTAGATACCTCACAAAATTTTTTTCTAAATCAAAGTTTTAACACTATCCATTCAGCTACTGATGCCTTAAAAAAGAGGGCAAAAAAATTTCCATAAAATAAAATAAAATAAATAAATATTTACCTGCCGATGCAGCAGCCACGGTATCGTTCCCAGAATCCCTCCAAGAAAAAACCAACCTCGTCCGAGAATTTGGGTATTTGGAGTAGAAGTCGGAGATTGCTATGGACATATAGTCTCTTGCATTGCTTCCGACTGGAGATTGCATATCAAGGATTACTCCGACGCGTACAACCTCCGGTGGCTGGCTTGATTTGTTTAAGGCTCTAGTATTTTCAACAAATATCAGACAAAGGGCTAACCCTAGACACAGGCTAAAGGTCAATATGGGTTGATCGGGTTTAGCCATTAATATTGCTATATCTAAATATTAGCACTCGCCTAGTACTTAGCATGTTTCTTGTTCTACTTGTTTAATATTTATAAGAGTTTTGGATAATATTATACGGCAAAACCATGGGTCCTTCCTAGAAACCAAAAGAAAGAGAAGTTAGAGCAGGAGTTCTTTTCAAACGTTAAGAAGTCTCGTCCACGAGAAAATGTTCAAGGCTGACATAAATAATTGTTGAATTGACTATTGACGTAAACCATACTGTCTCCACCATAAATTTGACTAAACGGTTGACCATATACATTTTTCATTTGGAATAATATTATTTGGAATTTGTGCCCGGCAAAATATACATGGTTTCTTTTCAGTCAATAGGCTTGCACTCGAAATTTGGTGCGATTGATTGACAATTATTCTCGTAATTATTCTTTTGTGATTATTCGTGTGATTATTCTTGATAAATATTCTTTCGTGATTCATTCTATTTTTAGATATTATTTATGGGGAAATCTGTGACAGAGACCCTCAGAGGATCTCTACCGGTAAAACCTTTTTTTCGACCGTTAAGATTTAATCGAACGGCTCAAACATTGATGGTGTACGATATTTATCATACACCTAATCTCACATAATCATTCCCACCTAAAATCTTCTCCGTCGCCGGCGATCTATCTGCCGCCGATGATGGACGCCGGCGACTCATCCCCGACGCCGGCGACCCAACTCCGACCACCTCAGGCCCAGCCTCGGACGCCGACCGTCGCCGCCGGCGACCCCATTTTCTCTCTCTTCCCTTTTCTTTCTCTTCCCCTCCATCCCGCCGGCCCCCACCCCCCCGGCCTCCCCCCACCCCCGGCCGCCACCCTCCCCCGGTCGCCACTCATTGAAAACATCAGGTTAGATATTATTCCCATAATACATCTACACATTATTGAATCCCTCAAACTGATTCTACAGTGGTGGAATAGACAGAATATGTAACAGCCCGATCTAGTTACGGTCGTTAATTAATTTTATAAACATAATTACTTGTTTAGATCTTCAACTGGATCGCCAAAATTCCAGAGAAATTTTTTTTTAATTAATTTAAATAAATCATAACTTACATGAAATCTACAATCATTCTAATTTTTGTAGATTGAAGCATAATACATTTTTCAAAAGATTTAAACCTTAACATTTTTCTTTTTATAACATCTAAACTTGATAACTTAATAGGTAAGAACTGACCACGAAATTTAAAACATCATGTCAAACTTAAGTTTAGTTTCTAGTAAACCAAATTACTTGTTCAAGTAAAGATCTCGTCATCATTCAAATACTAATAAGCAAAACAACAAAAATGTACTTTAAAATATTAAACATTCCTAACCTTGCTTATTTAAAATTTAACTAAGCATTCATTATATTTGGGTTTTTTTTATAAAACCCAATAACTTGTTAATATTTAATTTGGAATAAATATATAATAAACCTTTTAAAACTCATCATATCATAATTTCAAAAGAAATTTATTCTGCGGAATTTACATAGTGATGACGGTATCCATAACCCATACCTCCATTGTCTCAACTCAGTCCGCCAGTCCATCGAATCACGTGTTGCCTATAGCATGAACAAACATAAACGAGCTCTCGCTCATCAAGTACAAGCATAAATCTCACATAAACAAGATGCATATAAAAAATGCATGACATTTTATGAATTGCTCAATTACGCTTGCTTCTCGTTTCTTATTTCTTGTTTATGGTTTCTTGTTTCTTCTTCTTGTTTCCTGTTTCTTGTTTCTTGTTTCTTGTTTCTTGTTTACTTTGGGCCCTATAATGTGCATACCCATTGCGCGCAACCAATGAGAAGTTAAGGGGAGCGATCCCAATCCAACATACCCAAGGTCTTATTTAGATTGTTCATAAACTCCCCTCAGTTATTAGGGATTGGTACGACACTTCTAAAATATTATCTTTTTTACTTTCATTAGATTCAAATGAGCATGCAATTATGATTATGACTCATAATTAGATAAATCAATATCAAATAATCTAGAAGCATCATCATCATATTCTAACATGAGTAAACCATCAAAACATACGCACACTAAATATATCAGTATCACATAAAATAGATCCATCACTTTCATGTTCAAACTACTCACAACTTATGCACATCAAATGTTCACATCAACAAATAAATTTCATGCTATAGGTGAGGTTTGTACATATCTGGATTCTCACATTTAGGGTTTATGGACAACTAATTCTTAACCTCGTTAATGTCGATGTTGTGTCTTAATTAAATTGACATCCGACAATTAGAATGAAAACTTCTCATAATTTTGTGGTTAAACCACACTTTATTATTTTTTTATCTTTTTTAAACCTATTCATAGTTTTTAAATCTTACTCCCATTTAAATTGGTTTAAAAATTAGAGAAAATTAATGATTCCTTCATATAGGATCGACTATAACAGTTAAGACTTGACTTTAGAGTCAAGAATTAAACTGGGAAAACAATGATTTTTTTTTTCCCACATAAAGATACCAAAAAGTTAAACCATGTGACAACTTGAAAAATGGGCATTCTTATGAACATCAGCTGAGAATGCATCTTATTAATCAATGAAGAATGGAGAGGAATATCCATTGTTACTACCCTCATATCATATGCAAAAAACGCATACTAAAACAAGAAACTTATTGTTGAGAAAATGAACACCATTTATATACTACTACATGGATCATTTCCACTTAAAAATTAAGGCATGAACGCTAGATTATAAAATTGTTCAAACCTAACATGGTAACTTGTAAAACTACTTATAAATTCAATCACCAATTATGATTGAATTTAATTAAATCCGACAACATAACGGCTTATTTTTCTTAATATCCAAAAATTCAAACCTGCAATTAAACACTTTATAAAAAGATTTTGGCACGTCATGACTGCAAGACGTGCCACCCAGAGCATTTATATCATATCAAAGCAATACGTGTATATTTGTTGTTCCAATCAAATCTCACTTTATCGAATTGAATATCAAATATTTTAAGAAAATTTAAATTTTGATTTTCGTTCAAAACACACGAATAAACATATAATGAATCAAATAAATAACTTAAGTAGTCAAAGTAGCCGAGATTACTACCGAAATCATTCAACGACGTCCG
Source organism: Ficus hispida (assembly GCA_025413025.1). Taxonomy (NCBI): domain Eukaryota; kingdom Viridiplantae; phylum Streptophyta; class Magnoliopsida; order Rosales; family Moraceae; genus Ficus; species Ficus hispida. Next base: position 8,154,560 of record CM046362.1, read on the forward strand.
GTTGGGAGGGTTGATTCCGGTTGGCGTTCAAAACATCGTTTCATATTGAGCGGCGAAACTATGAGTCGCCAATCTCAACCTTCGGAATTCCGTCTCGCAAATCCGATGTCGCGAACGTATTCGGAACGTCGAAAATATGCCGGGAAGGCGATTTTCTTAAACTTGTCGACGGGGTCAAACAGTTGACTGGGTTGACCGCCGTTGACCGCTGTTGACTATGGCGACAAAAGTGGCGGAGATAGGCGCCATCTCGTAGATCTTGACGAAACGAACCCATTTCGGGTGTTGATTTCATCAAATGATCTTCGGTTTGTCCGAAAAGGCACAAAAACAGAATTGGGGGCGGCGGTAAATCGAAAACTTTCCGGCTATGATCGGAGCAAACGTTTGCTGGGTTTTGTTCCTCCCGGCATGGGAACACTATGGTACAACTTGCCGGCGAAATGGAGGTCGGAGCTCACCGGAATCTCGCTTGAAACTTCATGGAGGTGAAACTTTGAACTTTGATTTCCGGGGAACAGCTGCACGGGAGGCGACCAAACTCCGGATACGGGCTATTCGAGTGACAAGCTCCATGAGCCATCGGCGCGTCCTGTTGCGGCTGGCCGGAGACCGGCATTCCGGTGATGGCAGCAAGCTAGCGTGAGGAGGCAAAAGAAAGGGGAAAACAGAGAAAAAGAGGGAGAGAGAAAATTTGGTCTGATGACCACGTGAGGGTGAGTGGTCTAATGACCACCACACAAGTGTGGTCTTGACCACGAACTTGACCACTAAACTGTGGTCGTGGCCTGAAGACCACTTCCCCATCTACTTTACTCTTTTTTTTTTTTCTTTTGGTGACAATCCACCATAATTCTTGAGTATTAATTTCATGCTGAGAATATAATCAAATTCTTTTGTACAGATAATTCACTTAATAGCTGTAACACTTTTCTAACTCACTTTAACGGTTTAAAATCTTTTATCAAAAGCAAATTGTCTCAAAACCATATTAAAATATTCTTTCAAGTTGTCATATATTAATTAAAATAATGAACTTACCATGCTCATTGAAATTTTGAAATCACGTTTTATGAGATCACATATTTTTTTAAGACTTTTTTCTTAAATTTTTTCGCATTAATCAAATAACACGAAAGATTAATCGAACATGTCGTTAAACTTAAACATTCCGTAACATGAAACTTACTGTTCATGGTAGTATTTGCATGAATAGTTCATATTTATAACTCGATTCTTATTTAACTCAATAATTCGTACACTTCACATGATTATTAAAATTATAAATCACGTTACCCACTTTTTCTTTATGTGACTAACTTCAAAATTTTCCAATCAATTTCTTAGTAGAAAACTATTGGTACCAATTTCTTCTAATATATCACAATTTCAATTTTTTCATTCATAGCACTATCGTCCAAAATAAATAAATAAATTACAAGGACATTTTAAAAGTGCTCTTAATGTATAAAATTCACAACTTTATTCCTAATTAATTTAGGAATTAACATTTTGAATTTTTGGGACATTACAGAATATGATCTCCTCCATGAGCATTGTCATGGATTCTGGTATCAAATTCATAGATTTTTTGATTTGGAGTCCAGAAGATAGCCCTCAAACGCTTCAAATAGAGTTCCCAACTATTCCTCGATTCACAAATGGATTAATGTCTAGTACAACAGGAAACTTGAGTTCAACATCTCCATGGGCAGTTCGGTTACAAAGTATTAGCTTGCGTTTGGTACTACGATTAGGAATGTAGAATTTTGTGTTTGAATTGAATTGTACGTTTATAAGGCATTTGAATTGCTGGAGTTAAAAAATATAAAAACTTGAAATGTATATAGAAAAAAAAAATTCAATATGGAACTTATTTCATTCGTTTCAAAATTCTATGTAACTAAAAAAAATCTCATTTAGACTTTCATATGAAAAGTTATGTACGTTTAAAGTTTGAGTTAGAAAACTGTTAATAGTAACCGTGAATAGCGAAATTGAAAGAAAAAGACAAAAATTTGGTTGCAAATTTGGGATTCAAACCTTAGCACCAAATGGGGCTTTAGTGTTCTAGGTTAAATTTTCTCATTTATCTTCCCTTTAAACCTCAAAATTCTCTATCGAATGCTGCAAGAAAATAAGCATCATGGCTACTAAATGATAGACTGATCAAGTGGATGAAGGATTCACTCTGGTGATAGAGACCCCTAAGGTAAAAGATCATTTAGTGGTAAAAGATCATTTAGCAGTGCGATGAAGAGTCTTTGGAGGATCGAAAACTCCAAGCGAACATTGAACCCAACAATCGAATAATTGTTTAGATAGATATGAAAATTGTTGTGTCGTGCTCATGAGAAAAGAGAATATTTTTTAGGGATATATCGTTTCATCGAGGAAATTATTGAAATGTTACCAACGTGTATTTTGCTTGTTTTCTTGTGGTGATCCCATTGACAGGCCTAGCAGCAATTTTTTTTGTAATCCAAAATATATGTTAAAAGAAACTTTAGAAACCTATTTCAAAAAACAATAAATTAAAGTCGCAAAAGTAAACAAACCTATTCCTCCAAGAAAAAAAAAAAAAAAAAAGAAGAAGACAAGCCTAAAAGGGCTAAGCAAGCCGAAAGATATTATAACAAAAGGTTAAGTAACTCTTGGTTTAAAACTTGCTCATTAGATTAGGTTACATTAGAAACTCCGCTAGAAAAATCCTTATGAGAAACATATAGCATGAAAAATAGAGTGCCTTGGTTTAACGGTTGGAAAAAAGAACATTTCCAAGTGCAGCCTTTACAACGAATGCTTCAAAAAAACCTATATTTATACCAATTATAATGGTGCATATGAAATTCACAGTATGTGTTGTGAATCTAATTTGTGAATTAGAATAAAGTTCAATAAAAAAAAAAGTTACAAAGTAATAGAAATTTATTGATGGAATAATATTTCAAGCCAGTTCACAAGCAATCCAAACAAACAAAGTACATGATAAGTCCAATATGACACGACAAGCAAGCCTAAGAAAGATGACATGCATCTTTTCTTATTTATTTTGTAACCGAACACACAGAAGCAAAACACACAAAGCTCGCGGGTAGACCGATCATTAGGGCCTTTAAAAGGAGATAACACCGCGGAAATATAAAGCTATCCAATAAATGCTAGATCTTCCTCTCCATCTTCAAAGGAAATGGGGTTAACAAACACCGATGAGGAACAAGCCCTTGTCCTGCATTGATTTTCAATACCAAGCCCATCTCTTTTATTGTACATCCACATTGACATCCTCGTAAGATTGGTGACGAGTTCAATATATGTATGAGACAAGACGGAATTTATAGCTCGATCTTTATTTATTTGTTTCCATGCTTCAGTGACTTGAAAAAATATATGCCGGCGTGATTCGTCTTCAGAAACACCAGTGTCATACATATGGCACCGGATTGATGTAGGAACATCCCCATTCTTAGACTCAAACTGAAATAGGAAGAAAGTAAAATATTCAAAATTATTCTTAAATACTATGAATTAGTTTACGGTAATAAGAATTGTAGACTGGTTTTAAAGAAGTATGGGATTTGTTTTTCATGAATAACACTAAAATTTTTTCCATCAACAAAATTGAAAATTTTCAAAAGAACTAATCATCATCAAAATTTCTCGATTTGTGTGTGTCATCTTTGTGTAGGGGCCATGCTGATCTGCTCTATATCGGTCCAATTTTATCGGATGTACATGAAGGGATAGTAATAAAACAAACTTGGTTGTTTCATTCGAAGCTAAATGAGAAAATCGTGTGCTTACAAAATCTGTGACTAGATCATTGTAAGCCGAATAATCAATGATCATTCGCGGACTATACTGGGATACCCATCTTCGAATAGCTTCAAGGCATCTTCTGTAATTGGATTTTCAACACAGAACAAAGCAACGATTAGGGCAACCGGTCCTGCCACTAAAACCCATGCATTTTCAATGTATTCTTCGAGAGTATCCGGTTTAGTCCTTGTATGATACCATTTTGCTTCCTGGAAATAAGCTCTACTAAGATCTGCCCACTGAAAAACATTTAATCTAATGTGTCAATATATGTAGCCCTCACCGACCACCACCTCCCTCCATTGTTGGTAATGTACATGTATGAGACCTGCAAAATCTAATGTGTCAATAGTATAAAAGAAAGCATTGAAAAGTGATGATAGGTTTGAAACAAAATTTTTTCAAAATGCTATTATTGAAATTAACTCTTCAATGGTCCTTGTAAAAATGAATGACATTTGAAATAATTACACAATATGTTTATTTTTGGGATCTCATTTAAAATAGGTTAGTTTTTTAAAAATATTATGTAAATATCCATTTTTTAAAAAATAGCTGCTTGTAATATTCATTTTGCATTTTTTTTAGATTATTTTCCTCATTATAATTATTATTTTTTCTTATTTGTTTTCTTATCATTGTTGTATCCTTTATCTTAAAGACCAATTCAACTTTTTAATAATAATTGCTTGTTAGTAAAATTTTTGTTTTTTATAAACATATTTCTTAAGAATGATTTATATATTTCTTAGAAAGCCATCTTTTTTGCACGGTTAAAGTTCTTTATGATAATTATAACGTTATTATGATAATTTTTTTTCCTATTTTTATGGTCTTATTTTAATAGTAAGTTTTTAAGTATAGATGTGGTTTGAAATTGATTATTTCTATTACGATGTTTTTTTTTTTATTTATGATAATTATTCATCATTGATGTTATTTTTAGGTTTTCTAATATATTCTATTTCTTTACAATAATTATTTAATTGTTTATGTATATTCGTTTTGAAATATAAATATCTATTCACATACCATACAATTTATATCCACCATATAGTTTTTCTTTTTAATAAATCAAGTAAAATGATATTTTTATTTAATTAATAAAAATTTGTTAGTTTGATTTTTGTGGACATTTTTTCTTTCCTATTTTATTAGTTCTTTATTTGTTATTTTCAATTCTTAATGAAATGGTAATATGGTTTTTATAAATATCATATTTGACATTCATGTGAATGAAAGAAAAAAATGGACATTTTTTAAATCATAGCCTCCAATTTGGATTTATGTTCATGTAAATAACCCCTGATGTTATGTAAATAACCTCTGATGTTTGATTATTTTCTATGAAAATGTTTTTTTATACACAACATTGTTTCCGAGATTTGATTATAATTTCGATTACAACTAAAAATAAAGAACATTTTTTATGCCAAAACAAACTCACAGTGTAGCAAGGTTCAACAGGGTTGGGATATTGATTCTCCAAGTGGTATTGCCGTACAAGACACGATTATAATCGGAGGCAAAATCCAATGGTCAATAAGAATATCACATGATGACCCATGATAGTGACATGATAGTCAAACATTCAATTTAGGTTGTTGATGAATGAGTTGAGTTTATTAATGAAATTTTAGTTTGAGTTGATTTTTTAAATGTATTATAAATTTTTGACCATTCAGAAAAGACAAAATTGAGATGAAAAGTACAGTTAATAAAGCATTTAATAAAATTAAATAGAGATTGCAAAAGCACTATCGATTTTTTTTTTTTTTCTGCTAATTAAAAAAATGAATATTACATGAATAAAAAAATTGAAACTTCAAGATTGTAACAATACCAAAGCTTTTCAAAAAGAAAAAATGATAACAAATTATCAGGGATACGACAGCAACCCATAAGACGACATCCAGTATTAAAACGAAAAATACCTTAACAAGCGTGAATGCCCAAAAGTTCTAGGAAAAAACAAAAACAAAAAAAAACAAAAAAACCTTTCTGTAAAAATTTCAGAAAAATATTTGTTAAAAATATAAAATTCAATGAATTTAGTAAATACATATATATTATAAATGAGGTTGCATCGTACTTTATATTAAATTTTGGGAAATTTCAGCTTATATGTTGAAATATTTTAATTTATTAATTCGATCAATATTTTGTAAGATTAGCATCATTTTATCACCAAATTACATAACATTTCTCAAAAAGAATATTTTCTTTAAGAATATTTGTCCCTTAAACCATAGGTTGAAAAAGTAAGTTTCAATATTAAAATTAAATTTTTATGAGAGAAAATAATATAAAAAGCATATTAGGTGTCAAATAAGCTTTTATGTATTTTTCTAATATTACTAACTTTTGCCTATATCTAGACATTACATTTTTATATTATTTATAACATGATCAACTCGTTAACTTAGATGCATCGAGATGTATTTTAATTCACTATCCCTATCCAATTCATTCCAAAGAAATTACCGGGATGTTTGTTTCACATACTTGCCCCTCTCATTTTAGAAATAAAATGAAAATGTTATTTGTTTAAATCTAAAAGCGCATCTCATTTTAGAAATAAAATGGAAAAAAAAATCATTTTTTTTCCCTTCAGAATCAATTGTTCAACTCATTTCCATTTCAAAGCAATTTTGCATAGTAACATTTTCGTATTAAAAAATTTCTCTGCTCTACTTTTAAGTTTTCAAATTCTATAACATTTTCAGTTTATTTATGATTAAAATGATTCTTTTTTCGATGTGTTCAATCATTGATAAAGGATGAAATCTATATCAATATTCTATTAAAATATGATTAGATTTTATAAGATTTGTTTTTTTTTTAAAAAAATTTCAAATGACTTTTTTCTAATATTTATCAAAAACGTCATTTCAGAGATTTTTATATTTTTCAAAATTACAAAAAATTGTATATCCAAATGTTATTTAAAAAAAAAAAAAAGTTATACATCATTTTATATTAAGAAATTAAGTATTTCATTTCAAAAGCAAAACATACTGACCAAACCAAGCCTACAATAATTATTGTTTTCCTCACTGGCCGCACAGAAAGTCAACTTGTTGGGACTGCTGGCAAGTGGTGCTAGCCTTATTTTGGCCATCATTAGACACGAGTCTCAGGGGCTGCAGCATCTTCTGACTTCGTACCATAATTCTATGTAACTCCACATATAATTGTTCAGAGAGCTAGTTGCTAGAATTCACAATTCTTCTTCTTCCAAACTGAACTTTGCACATTATATCAGTCGGTCACCAACAATAATAGAACCATATGATATCAAAGAGAAAAAATGCAGCCAAGAATATATGAGTTTCTTTAAATATCTTTAGGGCACTTTTGAGAGGGCATTGAGTTGAAAATATATGTTTGAAGGAAAATTTTTTGAAAAAACTCTATGATATTGAAAAATATAGTGCAAACTTTGAAAGGCTTTTAGGAAAAAAAAAAAAAAGTAAAATGGATCTAGTATTGTTTTTCTCATCATTACAAGTATTTTGATATAAAAATCACCTAATTTTAATTTGAAAAGAAATTTTTGGATTTTTAAAATTTAAGTTTTTTAAAAATAAAATAAAGAAAATTTGATGTAGAGTTGAGATTTTGAAACTCAGAAGGTAAAATACCATATGGACATCTGGCCATGAACGACCACTTAATTTCCTTTCAAATAATGAATTACATTTGTTGTTTGTCCCTGCACTAAATGGGTCAGACATCGGGACGGGGTGTATGGGACAGATTTATTGAGATTTGATATGATTGTTAAATATTAATTGAAATTATTATTTATAATTCTTTTTAATTTTTAGATTGATTGATTGTAATATATAATATTTAAATTTATTTGTATTAAGTTTTTATATTAAGAAATAGGATTTCTTGATAATAGTATATTTGATATCTTTTGATAACTTATCCGTATTTGTATTTATAAACATATATTTATATGAGAGCCCATTTTATAGTACTTTTTATTAGTGAATCTTTTCTCTATTCTTAATCTATAGATAAAATAAAATCACTTTAATCTTTTATCTCCCTTTTTATATTTTATTCTCTTATTTTTTTTAATTTATTTACTTTCATTTTTCGAGAAGGTCACCCTTAACCTGACCCGCACGCTGAGAGTAAAGTGAACAGTCAATCAAATGAAGTTAAATTAAGTCCTAAGATTTACTGTCGAGCCAACTAGATATATGTTGTAAAATAAACTGCACAAAAGTAAAGAGAGACAAATAACACAATTTATAGAAGTGGTCTGGTAAGAAATAACATATTTTAGAAGTGGTATTGAAATTTATAGCATAATTTTTATGAATTGGAAAATAATAGCATGTCTTGTTGAATAATTTTTCAAATTTCATTTTTGCCCTTTTCTTCTTCTCATCAAACAACTTTCGTCTCCGGTGAAGGATTGCTGTCGTCGTCGCCGTCGCAAGAACCCGTAGCCGTGCCAGAGGTGTGATCTCGCGAGGAAATCACGAGCCAAGATGCGAGCACCTCCATCATCGTCGATCTCTGTCGAAGTTGCACGTTGCCATCGGAATCGCAGTCACTGTTGGAAGATCGAGATTTGGAAGAGCTGCGACGGATCTCTTGCGATCCTGACGAAGTCAACGGTGACACCGTGAGCATGAGGGAGCGCTTGACACGCGAGGCCTTGATGTTCCTCGCTGCAACGAAGATCAAATCCGTCACCGGTGGTAGAATCGCAAGCAGCCACCAGCAGTACGAGCCTGAGCCGAAGAAGAAGCACCGCCGATCTCTGGAGTGAAACTTTTGGGTGGTTTACGATTTTTTGGACTTTGTTTGCTTGAAGGATTTTTTGGATTTGAAATTTGGGATTTAGGATTAGGGGTTGAGTAAATTTGGGGCGAAATCTTTGGAGTGTGTTTTATAATTTTAGAAAGTTTGTAAAATAAGTAAAATTGTTCAATAAATTACTAATAAATATTTGAATTATTAAATACAAATATTATTTTCAGAGGAAATATATTATTTATTAAGAGAAAAAAATTTATTTGAAAATATTTGGATTGATTTGGAAATACTAAATTTATTTGAAAATACTATATTTTAATGAAAACTAAATAGGTTTTTATTCAAAAATAATCTATTTACTTGGAAATATTAGATTTTAGGGTTAATTTCACTTTTAGCACTTGTGAAATAAATAATATTAAAAATAGTATTACTTTTTTTTTCTTTTATTATTAGCACTTAAAGTGGGACCCAATAGCATTTAATGTATATCAAATTACAGATTTACCCTCATCTCCTACACACTCAAAATCTCTCTCCCTCGCATGGCCCAAAAAACTTTTTCAAACCAACATGATCAGTGTTTTAGAGAGAGAAAACTGAAATCTAGAGAGAGAAAGAGTCACCACCCACCGGAAACTTATTTCTTTTTTCACTTTCCGCCTAGCCCCCCACCCATTTTGAAACCCAAATCTTCATATAATAGAGAGAAATTTTCATCTACAGAGAGAAACTTCCATTTAGAGAGAGAAACTTCCATCGAAAGTTTTTTTTTTTTTAAATCTAACATTTTTGACCATTTTTTAGTAAATGTCATAACTATTATGACCACCCGGTCATAACCGTTATGACCTATGTTTAAAAATGGTAAAAAATGTTATCTTAAAAAAAAAAAAAAAAACTTTCTCTGGATTTATAAAAAACAAAAAAAATGGTCATAACCATTATGACCGGATGGTCATAATGGTTATGGCATTCTCTTAAAAATGACCAAAAATGTTATCTTAAAAAAAAAAAAAATCTTTCGATGGATTTATATAAAAAATAAAAAAAACAGTTTGGTTATAACCATTATGACCGGATGGTCATAATGGTTATGACCTTCACTTAAAAATGGCCAAAAATATTATCTTAAAAAAAAAAAATCTTTCGATGGATTTATAAAAAAAAAAAAAAAAAAGTTTGGTCATAGCCATTATGACCGGATGGTCATAATGGTTATGACCTTCACTTAAAAATGGCCAAAAATATTATCTTAAAAAAAAAAAATCTTTCGATGGATTTATAAAAAAAAAAAAAAAAAAAGTTTAGTCATAACCATTATGACCGGATGGTCATAATGGTTATGACCTTCACTTAAAAATGGCCAAAAATATTATCTTAAAAAAAAAAAAATCTTTCGATGGATTTATAAAAAAAAAAAAAAAAAAAAAAGTTTGGTCATAGCCATTATGACCGGATGGTCATAATGGTTATGACCTTCACTTAAAAATGGCCAAAAATATTATCTTAAAAAAAAAAAATCTTTCGATGGATTTATAAAAAAAAAAAAAAAGTTTAGTCATAACCATTATGACCGGATGGTCATAATGGTTATGACCTTCACTTAAAAATGGCCAAAAATATTATCTTAAAAAAAAAAAAATCTTTCGATGGATTTATAAAAAAAAAAAAAAAAAAAGTTTGGTCATAACCATTATGACCGGATGGTCATAATGGTTATGACCTTCACTTAAAAATGACCAAAAATATTATCTAAAAAAAAAAAAAATCTTTCGATGGATTTATTAAAAAAAAAAAAAAGTTTGGTCATAACCATTATGACCGGATGGTCATAATGGTTATGACCTTCTCTTAAAAATGGCCAAAAATGTTATCTTAAAAAAAAAAAATCTTTCGATGTATTTATAAAAAAAAAAAAAAAGTTTGGTCATAATCATTATGACCGGATGGTCATAATGGTTATGACATTCACTTAAAAATGACTAAAAATATTATCTTAAAAAAAAAAAATCTTTCGATAGATTTATAAAAAAAAAAAAAAAAAAAAAAGTTTGGCCATAACCATTATGACCGGATGGTCATAATGGTTATGACCTTCACTTAAAAATGGTCAAAAATATTATCTTAAAAAAAAAAAAAAATCTTTCGATGGATTTATAAAAAAAAAAAAAAAAAATGGTCATAACCGTTATGACCAGTTTTTTTTTTTTTTAAGATAACATTTTTGGCCATTTTTAAGTGAAGGTCGTAACCATTATGACCATCCGGTCAAAATGGTTATGAACAAATTTTTTTTTTTTTTTTTTTATAAATCCATCGAAAGATTTTTTTTTTTTTTTAAGATAATATTTTTGGCCATTTTTAAGTGAAGGTCATAACCATTATGACCATCCGGTCATAATGGTTATGACCAAACTTTTTTTTTTTTTTTTATAAATCCATCGAAAGATTTTTTTTTTAAGATAATATTTTTGGCCATTTTTAAGTGAAGGTCATAACCATTATGACCGGATGGTCATAATGGTTATACCAAACTTTTTTTTTTTTTTTTTTTTTTTTTTTATAAATCCATCGAAAGATTTTTTTTTTTTTAAGATAATATTTTTGGCCATTTTTAAGTGAAGGTCATAACCATTATGACCATCCGGTCATAATGGTTATGACCAAACTTTTTTTTTTTTTTTTTATTAATCCATCGAAAGAATTTTATTTTTTTTAGATAATATTTTTGACCATTTTTAAGTGAAGATCATAACCATTATGACCATCCGGTCATAATGGTTATGACCAAACTTTTTTTTTTTTTTTTTCTATAAATCCATCGAAAGATTTTTTTTTTTTTTTTAAGATAACATTTTTGGCCATTTTTAAGTAAAGGTCATAACCATTATGACTATCCGGTCATAATGGTTATGACCATTTTTTTTTTTTTATAAATCCAGAGAAATTTTTTTTTTTTTTAAAGATAACATTTTTTACCATTTTTAAACATAGGTCATAACGGTTATGACCGAGTGGTCATAATAGTTATGACCTTTACTCAAAAATGGCCAAAAATGTTAGATTAAAAAAAAAAAAAAAACTTTCGATGGAAGTTTCTCTTTCTAAATGGAAGTTTCTCTCTCTAAATGGAAGTTTCTCTCTGTAGATGAAAATTTCTCTCTATTATATGAAGATTTGGGTTTCAAAATGGGTGGGTGGGCTAGGCAGAAAAGTGAAAAAAGAAATAAGTTTCCGGTGGGTGGTGACTCTTTCTCTCTCTAGATTTCAGTTTTCTCTCTCTAAAACACTGTAAATGTTGGTTTGAAAAAGTTTTTTGGGCCATGCGAGGGAGAGAGATTTTGAGTGTGTAGGAGATGAGGGTAAACCTGTAATTTGATATACATTAAATGCTACTGGATCCCACTTTAAGTGCTAATAATGAAGGGAAAAAAAAGTAGTACTATTTTTAATATTATTTATTCCACAAGTGCTAAAAGTGAAATTAATCCTAGATTTTAATGAAATATCATAAAGGTTTTTATTTGAAAATATGGGATTTACTTGGAAATACTTTTAATAAAATTTCTAAAATATTTTTATTTGAAAATGTTGGATTTATTTAGAAATAATTGATTTATTTAGAAATACTGTATTTTAATTAAATATCCATAAAAATTTTATTTGAAAATACCACATTTAATTGCAAATACCGTATTTTATTGAAATATTAAAAAAACTGCAAAATGTGGGATCTACTTGAAAATACCATATTTTCAATAAAATATAATTAATTAGAAATATTTTGAAAATACTGGATTTACTTGAAAATACTAAATTTTCTTGAAAAATCTAAAAGATTTGTATTTAAAAATATTGGATTTACTTAGAAATATAGGAAATATCGTATTTTAATTGAATTTCTAAATAATTTAATTTGAGAATATTAGATTTACTTAAAAATACTATATTTACATGGAAATATAGTATTTTATTGAAATATCTAAAAACTAAAAAATATCAAATTTACTTGAAAATACCGTACTTTTAATTAAATATAATTAATTATAAATATTTTGAAAATATCAGATTTACTTGAAAATATCATATTTTCTTGAAATATTCAAAAGATTTTTATTTGAAAATATTAGATTTACTTGAAAATATCAAAAATACCTTTTGTAATGATGTATAATTGGTTAAAAATATTTTGGAAATATTGGATTGACCTGGAAATACCTTATTTTGTTGATTTCAAACCTTATTTTAATGAAATATCCAAAAACAATTTTATTTAGAGATATTGGATTTACTTAGAAATACCGAATTTACTTAGAAATACCAGATTTTAATGAATTATTGAAAAATACCTTTTTTTTTTTGACATATTATCTAGAAATAAAATATTTTCTTTTTTCATGTTAAAATACTAGTTTACTATTGGATTTCCTAAGAAATATTTGAATTACACAAAAACTAAAATTAATGTTGTTTTCCTAATTAGGTAAATATTTTATTTACCATAACTTACATAGATTTAAAAAAGTTATAAATTAACCCCATTTAGACAACCTAACCCCAAATTAAGAAAAATCCCCCAATCAATTTCACCCTAATCTTGGCAGAGATAGCACGAGAGATCGGCGTCGGACTTTTTCGGGAGGAGGCGACACCAAATCGTGAGCATCAAAGAGAGACTTATTTTCACCGGCAGCACGAGGTTTCGTCGCAATCTAGGTCACGATTTTCTGGTCTCGTGGCTTGACCGTACGTCGTGATTTTGCATTGTTGGAGGTGTGATTTTATGTTTCCGGTGGGGCGAAGGGTACGTCGGGATCGTGATTTTCTAGTCTTGGGGTGTGAATTTTTGACGCGATTTTTGTTGCCGGAGTTGCTAGGTTCTGTCGTGATTTTACTGCACCGGAGAAATGCAATTTTGACGCGGCGGCTTGGACGTGACGATCTCCGACTCCAAGAACAACGACGAACGCGACGGTGACGGTGGACTACGTACTGCCGGTTTCTGGATTAGAGAAGGAGGGGCATTTTCAGTTTTTTGTGCCTTTTTTCTTTAAATCTGCTATAATTTACTATCCCCTAACATTTATGTTTTAATTTACTATCATCACCCTCAATTATGCTATTTCCCACTTTCTACGTAGTTTTTATTACATTAAAATTCTAGTGCCTTCATTACAATAAATTCAATAAACCTTTCAAATTGACTGCAACTATGAAAAAAATCTAGATTTACGAGCCTCTCTCCAACTCTATTTTCTTGACAAGTCGGGTCATATCTTCCAAAAAATAAAAAATAAAAACTTTGCAATTTGTTTATATGAACGCAGTCTACATAGTTGACTGTATTATTGTTCATAATTGCATTAATTTATCAGTGCACTTTATCGGAAGTGTCGCTTTCTTATCCGTTGAACTTTATTGCCAATTTGCATTTTTCTTCAGCAATGGAGGCTGTTATATGAACAAACCAATAATGTCTAGACCTAGTGTGTGTGTTTCTATATATATATATATATATATACATATTTTGTATATATAGCAAACCCATATAGCATTCTCTTGTATAATTTCAAACAATCACCGCATCCATGGACCTTTCTATTCCCACCTCCATAATCTTTGCCTTCTTCCTCTTCTTGCTCATGGTAGCCAAAATAATGCACAACCACAATAGGAAAAGATCTTTACCAAAATACCCCCCAGGACCACGGAAATTACCACTCATAGGAAACTTGCACCAGCTTGTTGGCAGCACATTACCCCATCACTCTCTAAGAAACTTGGCCAAAAAACATGGACCCCTCATGCACTTACAGCTCGGTGAACTCTCAAACATTGTCGTTTCATCACCGGAAATTGCCCGACAAGTTTTCAAGATCCATGATACTAATTTTGCCAACAGACCGTTTCTTCTCTCCACGAAGATATTGTCCTATGACTCGACAGACATCGGGTTTTCTCCTTATGGAGATTATTGGAAACAGCTTCGCAAAATTTGCTCCATGGAGCTATTAAGCGCGAAACGGGTGCAGTCATTCAGACCAACAAGGGAAGAGGAAATGCTAAATTTCATCGAAGCAATACGTGCGAGTGAAGGCTCGGTGGTTAATCTAAGCGAGAGAATTTCTTCTGTCAGCTTTAACATTACATCAAGAGCAGCCTTTGGAAAAAGATGCAAGGATGAGAAGGCTTTCATCCCCATTGTGAAGGAAATATCGAAAGTGGTCGCGGGGTTTTCTTTGTCCGATTTATACCCGTCGGTTAAAGTGTTTCAACTGATCAGTGGAATGAGGAACACGCTTCAGAAACTGCATCAAAGGATTGATCGAATACTCGAAACTATTATTGAAGAACACAAGAAGAAAAAAAATGGAGTTATGATATCTGATGCGGAAGAAAACTTAGTTGATGTTCTCTTAAGGCTTCAGAACTCCGGCGACCTTGATCATCCTCTAACTGACGGTAATATCAAAGCAGTTATCTTGGTAAGTACCTCCAAGAATTTCAAATTATTATTTGGACATCTATACCATGTACTTCGAAGTTAAAAATTACGGTCTTGATTAGCTTTTGGAATTAAGAAGAGCCTCAGTAGATTATTTCGTAGTTTTTTGAGATTTTTTTTTTTTTAATAAATGGTGGACGCAGGCTCTGTCAGAGACAACTTATTGTTTTCCGTTGGGCTGTACACTAAAGAACAAAGTTTATAGGGGCTTATGGTGTGATATAATTAATTTTACTTGGAGCAACATAATAAAAAGGTAACGTTTTTAGTAGTAATATTGGAAAAAAAAATGTTAAAATAAAAGTTCATTCGCCCCTCTCACCCGTATGGGTGGTTCCGCCCTTGGAGACAGGAATCAATAGGTGTACTAAAATATCCTGGTTAGATTAGTACCTTTTTAGTAATTTTATTTCAGAAAATCATTGTTGGGATTTAAAAATAAAAAATATAAAGGTTGGTGAAAGTATTAAGTTGTTGAATGTTCATCATTGCACAACCCGGCTTAGCTACCAATCTTCAACAGTAGCTTATTAATTTTTCAGGACATTTTTAGTGCTGGAAGTGAGACATCATCGACGGCTATTGAGTGGGCAATTTCCGAGCTATTGAAAAACCCGAGGGAGATGGAAAAGGCGCAAGCAGAGGTACGAAGGGTCTATCACGGCAAAGGAAACGTAGATGAAACAAAACTTCACGAACTGAAGTTCTTAAAGGCAGTGATCAAAGAATGCCTGAGACTACATCCCCCTGCTCCTCTACTAGTCCCAAGAGAGTCGAGTCAGAGTTGTTTAATCGACGGATACGAGATACCCCCGAAACCAAAGTCATTGTCAATGCGTGGGCGATTGGGAGAGACTCCAAGTATTGGGAAGATTCCGAGAAATTTTACCCCGAGAGGTTCCTGAATAGTTCAATTGATTATAAGGGGGCAGATTTTGAGTTCATCCATTCGGCGCTGGACGGAGAATTTGTCCTGGAATTACGTTTGGTACAGCGGTCGTTGAGCTGACTCTAGCACAGCTTCTTTTCCATTTTGATTGGAAATTTCCTTCAGATATGAAGCCGGAAGATCTAGACATGACGGAGGCGTATGGCTTGGACGTCAGAAGAAAAATATACATATATTTTTGGCTTATTATAGTAAAGATAATGTTTAGGTTTTCGACATGAAATTCGCGTTTTACATGTAACTATCTCTCTTTCGGTTTTTTTTTTTTTTTTGGACAAGTTATTAGGCACATCCATATATGAATTGCTCTGAATCTACAGAAAAATCATGTTCACCTTCTCCAATTAGCCAAAACCAATCTAATTTTATTGGTTTGGGCTAATCTATTGTTGGTTTCGAAAACCGGTTTTAAAAAAAATAGTGGAAGCATCGCACATGTAAAAATTTTTCTCAAAAATTTTATCTGGTGATAATACTTATATTAATTTTATGAAAAATAAAGGAGGAAGAACGTTTAGAGATCGACCCTTATCCGATTAGGTTGAAATTTTTGAACTCATTCAAGAACCTTTTTGAGAACTCCAAATCCTTCGGAAATACTAACTACTCTTTCTCAGCGTTCTCTAAGTCACGATGAACAGGAAACAAGTGGGTGTTTCTGATTTTGGATTTGATCACATGCCTGAATTTTGATTCACTTTGTGTTCTCAACTCGTGAGACAAAGTGAAGGAAAAGAGGAGAAGAAACTCTCTGAAAACAAAATACGTACTTTTTTCTATGTAAAAAAAAATAATATTCACCCCATTTTCTAGATAAATCGTATGTACCCATTTTTAATATTACAGAGAAATAACTTACACCCATATTTTTATTTTAAACTAATTAATTAATTAATTAATCCACTCTTCACATAGTGGAAATAACACACACCCACTACCTCCGTGGAGTCAGCGTGTTTGAGAGATATAGGAGAGAGAAAATCTCTCTCACATTATCCACTAATCAGTTTCTTTTGAACTATTTTATTTTAATTAAAAAATATTTTATTTTGAACTATTCAAAATAAAAACAACTAATATTTTCTTTTCCACTTGTGTCAAGATTCAAAATTCCATATGCATTTTGTCTGTGTATATAATGTGAACTATCATGTGGTGTACAATTATGGTGTGGTCCTTACCATATTATATAATATTTAATTTAAAACTATTTTAAATAATCATAATATTTAAAACATAAATTAATCCAATTAATTTGTTGTGTACATATTAATATAAAATTCTCAGTTCCAAATTAATAAATTAACCCAATATAAAATAATATTTACACGATTCGATGGAGCCATTGAGAGGAACTATGGACATTATAATTTTAAGAACCAATAATTTTGACAATTAATTAACATCTTAATTAAAATATCAAAATTATTAATTCCAAATTATTCCACTAAAAATTTAGAATTGCACTCTTAAATTATAAAACTAATTATATTCAATGGATTTAACTTGTCCACTTATATAGTCACTATATATAAATCAATCCTCCATAAATAGTTCATAATTAAAGTTAGGTATTTTCTGTTAATCTCTTCAATTATATCTTTATCCTTAAGTACTACTGATTCTCTAATAAATAATATATTTATGATCTAATCATAAATTGAACGCTCTTATTATTCAAGCCTCGAATCAATACTTATGAGAACCATCCATCTAACTTCTTTACGAAGGAATGGATTTCATCTTGTATATTAATATTCCCGGCTATTTCCTAGAAGAGGTTTCCATCGTCCCGAGGGTAGTTTTGAGGCTGAGCTTATGGTTTTAGCTCTTCGCATGAATATGGTCACGAGCACCGTAAGCACAAAAAGGAAGAAGGTGAGAAGGATGGGGAAACAGGGTAACTTGAGAAACATGATGAAGAAAATGTAGACTAGATTGGACTTTTCTCCAATTAATTTTTTGAAGTCCAATGGCATGACATGTTTCTTTTTCTTTTGTCATTTTTATTTTATTTTTTAAATAATTTTTATAAGAAAACATTTAATTAAAAAAGAAAAAAAATTTCTTTCAACCCTAAGACATAGGAGCAAAGTTAAAAGGAAAATTTTATGGTAGGAATTCTATTTTTATTCTATATATTGGTAATACTTGTTCTTTTAACAATTGAATTAAATTTCAAACGATCTAATTTGTAAGTGTCCACATTTAAAATTTACTGTGTGTGATGCATAACTTTTTCGACTTATAGATTAGACCAGTGAAAATGTTGTAGATCCTATCAATAAGTCAAAATTATGGTTTCCACCATAAGTTTTGCTAAGTTAAGGGAAAGAAAAAAAAACAAAAAGCAAGGAAAATAAATCAAAACAAAAAAGAATAAATCAAAGAGAAGTAAATAAAATTTTCTCTAACTAAATTTCTTCCCATTACAAGCCCTAAATTTGAAAGAATTTTTTCAAAAATAATATTAAGGTGAAGAACTTGATGTGCGATTAGTTCTCTTGAGACTGCGAGCTGGATGCATTTTGAATTACTAAGTCAGTTCCTCTCTGCTATCATTCATTCAAAACAAAGTAGTACTCCAGTCTCGATATTTATGTAATAAATTTATATGTTTTACGGCATGACTTGAGATTTTGTAAATACTTAAAATATAACATCGCCTATGTGTCAATATTTTTGAACTCAAACTAGGCATGCATATCATAATTCGAATATACACTTGGGGTCCATGTATTTTGGTAGGACCTTATTAGACATATTTGTAATAACTAGAATTTTTCAACGTTATTGATTTCTTGTATAGAGATTTAAAGTTGTACCATGATGGTATTTGTGAAAAAGCCCGATTTAGGGTTTTTATTGAGTTTTATGAGTTCTTATGATTCCATGAGACTCAAAAATGATTGCTTAGCCAAGTATGTGACATTTTGAGTTAAAAAGGTAGAAAAAACTCTATAATTTTATGTTGGTCAAAGTTTGACCAAGAAAGTCAAAGGTTGACCAAAAAAGTCAAAGGTTTACTAGAAAGGTCAAATATATGACGATACTGAAAAATGTTAAGCAGTATGGGAAAAATACTGCAGAAAACCGTTTTTACGGATCAGATAGTATGAATAAGATTTAAAACTACCATAGAAAAATTAAGCACATTAAATAGGATATCAAAGGCGAAAAGGACTTTAAGCAAAAAGAAAATTTTTGTACAGTCCATTTTTACACAGATAAATTTTGGACTGCAGTTCAGTATACAGTACTGTGTATTAGTGAACACAGTATTGAAAATATCTGTTTTGGCATAAATGTGAACTGCCTATTAAGGAAAAAGGCAAACAAGCCTTAATGATGATTACATCATCTTATCCAAACATTATGACATCATTAAGGAATTAAGCTAATTATGGAAAGAATTATGGATGGTTCTAGATTATGAGGTCGCCGGCCAACCAAGGGACTTTTTGCACAAATTTTTGCTTTTTCAAGGATTTTTTGACAATTTTGAAAAGTTCTCCTTCACCTATAAATAGGTGACCCATTTGAACATTTTTGTTCACAAAATTTGAGAAACACACTAAACTATGCCCAAATTTTCCTCCAAAAATCCGAAACCAAAGAGAAACCAAGAAGAAAGAAAAAGTTTGAAAACCCAAGGGAATAGGTTTAGGAGTGTTCGGATTTGAGCTAGAACACAAGGAAAAGTTGGAAAAAAATTTTGGTATCCATTTGAGGCCAAGGGGCCGGTTGTGGGAGAGAAAGGAAAGAAAAGAAAAAGTGAAGAAGAGTAGGTTCTAGGGGTGGCCGGACTTTGTTGGAGCAACCACCAAGTGACCAAAAAATTTTAGT
>CM046362.1:8174563-8201827 GCA_025413025.1 Ficus hispida
ATGTTCGAAGTTTCATTTTTAACGTAATCTCCATAAACGCAATTATCTCTTTGATACTATAATCTCCATCTCTTTCTAAGCATATATGCAAAACTTACTTTTGAACTTGATATTTTATAGGGGAGAACTTGGTAAACAACTGGTCAAGATTTGTGATGATCATATGGATTTTTGTGGTCCTCATCTTGACACAAAGTTACACTGCAAGCTTAGCATCAATATTTACAGTGCAAAGGTTACAACCAGCTATAGTTGATGTTGATGAGCTCATAAGGAATGGAGCCTTTGTTGATACTCGAAGAATTCCTAATGTAAAGAGTTTTAATAGCACAATTAAAGTTCAACGAGTCTAAGCTAAAGTTTTATACTAGTCCCGACGAATATCACGAACCTTGGTCTAAAGGAAGCCAAAATGGGTGGAGTTGACGCCATATTTGATGAAATCCCCTTTATCAAGCTCTTCCTCGCAAAGTACTGCTCAAAATATATGATGGCTGGACCAACCTACAGATCCGACGGATTTGGGCTTCGTAAGTATTTTCTTTGTCACATCAACCATGCATATTATTATAATAATTGTAACACCCCCTAGGTAGTTTAACTTCTAAACTTAACTAGAATATGTCACTAACCTATACATTTATAAAATCTGATATAACAATAAATAATAAAAAAAACCAAGATAGTTATGATGATATATTATATAAAATATTTACAAAACTCTTCATCATAGTTTAGTAAAAAATATGAAGAGTTGTATTACAACTATCTCAGACTGTTAGTATATCTCAAAACACAACTTTTGTAGTGTAGCCCACAGAGTTATTTGATAATCATTTTCATGAATCAACTTTAGCTTAGTATGTACATGGGTTTCATGACATCAGGTTGTCAAAAGAGGTTCAGCTCACTAT
Organism: Ficus hispida; assembly: GCA_025413025.1. NCBI lineage: Eukaryota > Viridiplantae > Streptophyta > Magnoliopsida > Rosales > Moraceae > Ficus > Ficus hispida. Next base: position 8,175,478 of record CM046362.1, read on the forward strand.
TATGTTGCTTCCTCATTCTTTTTTTTTATCACATGTGTCATGCACGAAACTTTAAAGTGAGTTAAAAACCCAGTAAGCGAATATAGTTAAATACAAAACAATTAAGTTACGATCTGTATAAAAAATACATCTCTCAATGAATTTTCAATCTTCTTACTGCAAATAGAAATCCAAATCAATATTTAAAACATATCGTAATAGCCCATGAGATATGACACATATTAGATTTAAGCTACAAATCATTTACTCTTAATTTACTTTAAGTTTGGCCAAAACATTTTCATTATTGTTTTTGGGATCCCAAATGTTGATCAGTCATGTCCTTTTCAGAACCCATCTGTGAGTATCAGTTAGTCCCAATGACACTATTATTATGGGTTACCATGTTCTATAGACATTCCCATCATTTCATAAGCCACATCTAAGATTTGTAAACATTTAAACATTATTAACATATCATAAAACCTTCAATAAACCATACTTTCCCTTAGCTTTCATACTTGCAAATCATTCTCTTTAACAATAAGGGGAAATATTCCATCTATAGTCTCATTTTAAAATGTTAAACATGTGTCAAAAACAATAAAACACTATATCATATACTTATTAAGTTTCTATGGCATAGTGTGTAGAATTTCTACTTACCTCTTTACAGTTGAACTACTACACAGAAATTAACTCCACCGTTCTGAAAAAAGCTAATTGTGCTTGTCCTATGGTCCATGATCAAGTTATTTTACATTTAAAAGTATCTTCAATCAATTAAAAGTCATATAAAAATAGAAATATGTGCATTATAATATCACTTTTCAATGTTTTAGGCCATTTAAGGTCCTTTAGGACAATTCTAAGCACAAACAAAACCTTTACATAGTCGTTGTTCACAAATTTCCAATGACAGAACCTAATTTTTGAAAATTCACCAAAAATACAATTTATAACATTTTTCATCTGCAATTTTGTGGAGAGCAAGATTCATATGTATACTTTGACGTCACAAAATTTCAGCTTCAAATACTGAGTATAAACAGAGAAAAGAAACTCAGAATCCTACTGTCCTGTTATAGAAATCTCAGTTTTATCAGTCAAACATTTCACAAACACCTTCTATACAACTCCATAAAATACTTTAGAAATAATAAATTCTCTTTTCCAATCAGACCTCACAATATTTTACATCTCAGATAACTCAAAACCATCAAGAATCTTGAATAAATAAGAAGTTATACATTTGGAAGACAAATCAAAGACACTTTTGACATGAAGCATCATAAGTAAATCAAATCAAACACAACTTAAAATCTCATATCTCTAACTTTGAATAGCTTTAAAATCCATTAAAAATCCTAATTTAAACTGATCTTAGATAGCTTATAAAATTCTGACTCCAAAAATGATGACAAACTACATTTTGAGCTCAACTAGTTTGAACGAAAATGGATGTTTGTGTGGAATCCGAGAATGAGCTTTTGAAGGAAGATCGGTCTTAATTTGTTTTGTGATTTAGGAGGGGAAGAAGTCTTGTTGAAAAATCTGATGATGAAGAAGATTAGTTGTTGGATTTTTTTTTTTTTTTTTTAAAGGACTAGAACAAACACCGTTTGGAAATGAGAGAGGTGAGGAGAAGAGAATTTGGTTATAACAGCTTAGGTGTCAAGCACATATAAAGACAGTAGCAAAACAAATTTTTAAAAATTATATAAAATGCCCAAAAGAATTTAAAATTATGCTAGATCCTTAAAAATATATTTCTTTACAAATAAGTCCATAGAAAATTTTAATAAAATTTATTAAAGTATATTCTATAACTTTAGATTACCATTCTTATACAAACGATCTAATGGACTAAGAAGCACATCGATCAACTTCACTTCCGGCGTTTGTCAACTCTCATCTACACAGTTACCTTTAAAAAATGTAGTTAAACAGTTTTAGTAGCACATAAACTCTTAAAAAAAAATTGTATAAAATGATTAACATTAATACTGATAAACACTTGGTAATAATAATAAGATACTAAATATAGTTATTAAACTTATTTTAAATTAATTAAGCTCGGCACAGTCATTATTTTCGTCGATATTATTATTATTATTGTTAAAATTCTAAGAAGTCTGTTTTCTTCATTTAAAAAAAAAAAAAAAAGAGTGGTTTGATAGTATTACCCTGCATCCACTTCAATCTGTTTCCGAGAATTCAAATACTAGTTGTTGCTCATCATGATATAATGAAATTACTTTTGAATATATAAATCATAGTTCATCAATTTTGAAAAGTCTTGGACACATTCTGTTGGCACCCACTAAAACCTCACATTATCAACTTAGCTCAATGTATATTTATTAAGAATAAATTAACCAAAAGAAGAATTGATACAAAGAGCAGTAAAGGATCCAGAGCGTTGAGTAGCAATAAGTACGTATACCCTTTTATTGTATGAACTCCACCAAGAATAAGCTTCAAAAATAACAATGGTAAACAAACACAATGTCCTCTCTATTGACTTTTCTCCAAGGCGTGTCTGTCTGTTGGTTAATATACATATATATATATATATATATATATATATATATATTTACATATTTTAGTATAAGGCTTACATATATATACTTTTTTGTGTTACAAATATTTATGAATTTAAATTCTGCTAAATGTCATTTCTACTTCAGGCATTCTCTTTAGGGTCCCCTCTTGTCTCTCACTTTTCAAGGGCAATCTTGAATGTGACCCAAGATTATAAAAGAATGCAAGAATTGGAGTACAAATACTTCGGAGATTTCAAGACCAAATGTGAAGATCAAGCCATATTCTCTTCCGATGGTCCGAGTCTTAGCGTGTACAGTTTTGGTGGTCTTTTTATCATTACGGACTAGCTTCAATTTGTTCGTGCGTAATATATTTGGTCAAGTTCTACCGCAAACACTGGTCTGCTGTGAATTCCGTCCATCCGGGAAGCTCGCTTTTGCGCAAGTTCAGCACCATGGCCAAGCATTTTGACAAGAAGGATGATATCCCTTTGGATTCTTTAAACGAATCAAGTGATTCGATTTCAATAGGTGATCAACTTTCGTCAGGCATTGATGAGGGAATTTCGCAAAACCATTCCACGAACTTGAAACAAGAATTAGTACTCGGGACCACTGCGGGCGTTAGCGAAGAAGGTGAGCAAGATTGCCCTGTCGTCGTGGATTCCAATCAATTCATAAATGGAGGTGGAGAATATCATTTCACACCAACAAATGGAGAAAAAGTTAGTAATTAGCGATGGCCCAATAACATGTAAGAAAGCGTCTATCTCCTATACTTTGGATTTAAGCTACTCTTAAAATTTCAAATTAGTTTGAAGTTGTAAATTAAGTTTCAAAGAGGGGCCCGAGTGTAAAGATGAAAGTTAAGAAGAAAATATGTCAAATAAGGTCCTACCAAAATTCATGAACCCCAAGTGTAAATTCGAATTATTGATAGGCATGCCTAGTTTGAGTTCATAAATATTGACATATACTTATATTTTAAGTATTTACAAAATCTCAAGTCATGCCGTAAGACACATAAATTAATTGCATAAATATCGAGACTAAAGTACTACTTTGTTTTGAATGAATGATAGGAGAAAGGAATTGACTTAGTAATTTCGAAAGGTGTCAAGTTTGCACTCTCAAAATAACTAATTTAAATTTTTTTTAAAAAGGACTTACCAATATATAAAACAAAAGTAGAATTCCTACCATAAATTTTTCCTTTTAACTTTGCTCCTATGTCTTAGGATTGTGAGAAATTTTTTTCTTTTCTTCTTCAATTAAATGTTTGCTTATAAATATTATTTTAAAAAATAAATTAAAAATTGCAAAAAAAAAAAAAAAAAAGAGACATGTCATGTCATTGGACTTCAAAAAATTAATTGGAGAAAAGTCCAATCTAGTCCCCACATTTTCTTCATCATGTTTCTCGAGTTACCCTCTTTCCCCATCCTTCTCACCTTATTCCTTTTTGTGTTTATGGTGCTCGTGAACGTACTCAGGAGAAGAGCTAAAACCATCAGCTCAGCCTCAAAACTACCCCCCGGGACGATGGAAACTGCCTTTTCTAGGAAATTTACACCAACTTTTCGGGTCTTTAAAAGTTGGTCAGCCGATGAAACAAGTGTTCATGAGATGAAATACTTAGGATTATGAGATTACATTCTTCTCTTCCTTTGTTACTTCCTAAAGAATGTGAGGAGAAGTTTGAGATTCATGGTTGTGAGATACATATGAAAATGAGGTCACTGCTAAATGAGTCATCAGTCTCTATAGGAAAAAGCGATAAGCGTACAATCTCTTATCATTTGAGAATGGATATATGTGATGGTTCATAAGTAAAATGACTATCTCTTAATGATATGAGGTCTTTTGAAGTGAACTCAAAGGTAAAACTATATGCGCACGAAGTCCAAAGTGGACAATATCATACTAAAGGAAGGCATGGATCGTCACAATTAATGCACTGGCAATTGCAAGAGATCCTAGATAATTATAGATCTATAGATATAGATTAGTGCAAACCAATAAAATTAGATTGGTTTGGGCTAATCGAAGAAGGTGAACATGATTTTTCTGTAGATTCAGAGCAATTCATATATGGATGGGCCTAAAAACTTGTCACCAAAAAAAAAAAAAAAAAAAAAAAAAAACCGAATAAAAAAGGTCCATGGATGCAGTGATTATTTGAAGTATGCAAGAGAATGCTTTATGTGTTTGCTATATAAACAAACATGTATGTATATCATATATATATATATATATATTTATATATAGAAATACACACACTAGGTCTAGACATTATTCATAAAACAGCCTCGATTGCGGAAGAAAAATATAAATTGGCGATACAGTCAATGGACGAGAAAGTGACACAACCGACAAAGTGCATTGACTTGACAGTAATAAATTTATGCAATTATTAGCAATAATGACTGCGTTTATATAAATATATGTATATTTCATTTGCCCGAGTCCATCCGGCGGAAACTGTGTGGATAAGAAATGGGCACCAAATTGAGATTGGTTTTTCTTCTGACGTCCAAGCCATACGCCTCCGTCATGTCTAGATCTTCCGGTTTCATATCTGTAGGAAATTTCCAATCAAAATGGAAAAGAAGCTGTGCTAGAGTCAGCTCAATAACCGCTGTACCGAACGTAATTCCAGGACAAATTCTCAATCCAGCGCCGAATGGGATGAACTCAAAATCTGCCCCCTTATAATCAATTGAACTATTCAGGAACCTCTCGGGGTAAAATTTCTCGGAATCTTCCCAATACTTGGAGTCTCTCCCAATCGCCCACGCATTGACAATGACTTTGGTTTTCGGGGGTATCTCGTATCCGTCGATTAAACAACTCTGACTCGACTCTCTTGGGACTAGTAGAGGAGCAGGGGGATGTAGTCTCAGGCATTCTTTGATCACTGCCTTTAAGAACTTCAGTTCGTGAAGTTTTGTTTCATCTACGTTTCCTTTGCCGTGATAGACCCTTCGTACCTCTGCTTGCACCTTTTCCATCTCCCTCGGGTTTTTCAATAGCTCGGAAATTGCCCACTCAATAGTTGTCGATGATGTATCGCTTCCAGCACTTAAAATGTCCTGAAAAATTAATAAGCTACTGTTGAAGGTTGATAGCTAAACCGGGTTGTGTAATGATGAACATTCAAAAACTACCCCAACACCACCCCCCCTCCCCCTCCCCCTCTAAATCCCAAAAAATGATTTTCTAAATTAAAATTACTAAAAAGGTACTAATCTAGTCAGCATGTCTTAGTACACCTATTCCTATCTCTAAGGGCAGAATTACCCATATGGACGAGAGGTGGCTTCGGCCCTGTAAACTTTTTTTTTAACCCTTTTTTTCCCCCAATATTACTACTAAAACGTTGCCTTTTTATTATGTTGCTCCAAGTAAAAATTAATTTTATCGCACCATAAGCCCCTATAAACTTTGTTCTTTAATATACAGCCCCACGGAAAACAATAAGTTGTCTCTGGCACAACCTGTCTCCACCATTTATTAAAAAAAAATCACAAAAACTACGAAAAAAAATCTACTTAGACTCTTCTTAATTCCAAAAGCTAATCAAGACCGTAATTTTTAACTTTGAAGTACATGGTATAGATGCCAAACTAATAATTTGAAATTCTAGGAGGTACTTACCAAGATAACTGCTTTGATATTGCCGTCCGTTAGGGGATGATCAAGGTCGCCGGAGTTCTGAAGCCTTAAGAGAACATCAACCAAGTCTTCTTCCGCATCGGATATCATTACTCCATATTTTTTCTTCTTATGTTCTTCAATAGTAGTTTCGAGTATTCGATCAATCCTTTGATGCAGTTTCTCAAGCGTGTGCCTCATTCCACTGATCAGTTGAAACACTTTAACCGAAGGGTATAAATCGGACAAAGAAAAGCCCGCAGCCACCTTCGATATTTCCTTCACAATGGCGATGAATGCCTTCTCATCCTTGCATCTTTTTCCGAAGGCTGCTCTTGATGTTATGCTAAAGCTGACAGAAGAAATTCTCTCGCTTAGATCGACCACCGAGCCTTCACTGGCACGTATTGCTTCGATGAAATTTAGCACTTCCTCTTCTCTTGTTGATCTGAATGACTGGACCCGTTTCGCGCTTAATAGCTCCATGGAGCAAATTTTGCGAAGCTGTCTCCAATAATCTCCATACGGAGAAAACCCGATGTCTGTCGAGTCATAGGACAATATCTTCGCGGAGAGAAGAAACGGTCTGTTGGCAAAATTAGTATCATGGATTTTGAAAACTTGTCGGGCAATTTCCGGTGACGAAACAACTATGTTTGAAAGTTCGCCGAGTTGTAAGTGCATGAGGGGTCCATATTTTTTGGCCAAGTTTCTTAGAGAGTGATGGGGTAATGTGCTGCCAACAAGCTGGTGCAAATTTCCTATGAGTGGTAATTTCCGTGGTCCTGGGGGGTATTTTGGTAAAGATCTTTTCCTATTGTGGTTGTTCATTATTTTGGCTACCAAGAGCAAGAAGAGGAAGAAGGTAAAGATTATGGAGGAGGGAATAGAAAGGTCCATGGGTGCAGTGATTGTTTGACATATGCAAGAGAATGCTATATCTGTTTGCTATATATACAAAACATATATGTATGTGTGTGTGTATATATAGAAACACACACACACGGTCTAGACATTATTGGTTTGTTCATATAACAGCCTCCATGCTGAAGAAAAATGCAAATTAGCAATAAAGTTCTATGAATGAGAAAGTGACACTACCGACAAAGTGCATTGACTTAACAATAATAAATTAATGCAATTATTAACAATAATAGAGTCAAATATGGAGTCTGCGTTTATACAAATAAATTGGATTTTTTTTTTTCCCGGTAAGATGTGACCCGACTTGTCAAGAAAATAGAGTAGGAGAGAAGCTCCTAAATCTATATTTTTTTCGTAGCTGTAGTCAATTTGAAAGGTTTATTGAATTTATTGTACTGATGGCACTAGAATGAGCCGTGTGACCACAAAATCGTAATCAAGATTGCGACAAAACCTTATGCTGCCAGTGAACATCTCTAAAATTCACGATGTAGTGTCGCCTCCTCCCGTTAACGACAAGTCTGACGCCGATCTCCGGTGCTATCTCAGCCGAGATTAGGGTGAAATTGATTTGGGGATTTTTCTTAATTTGGGGTTAGGTTTTCTAAATGGGGTTAATTTGTAACTTTTTTAAATCCATGTAACTTGTGGTAAATACAATATTTACCAAATTAGGAAAGCAACTTTAGTTTTAGATTTTGTGTAATTTAAATGTTTCTCAGGAAATCCACTAGTAACTAGTATTTTGATATGAAAAAAGAAAATATTTTATTTTCTAGATAATATATCAAAAAAGAAAATAATACGGTATTTTTTTAATAATTCATTAAAATTCGGTATTTCTATGTAAATCCAATATCTCTGAATAAAATTGTTTTTGGATATTTCATTAAAATTAGGATTGAAATCAACGAAATAAGGTATTTGTAGACAAATCCGATATTTCCAAAATATTTTTGATTAATTATGCATCATTAAAAATGGTATTTCCAGTATTTTTCAAGTAAATCTAATATTTTCAAATAAAAATCTTTTGGATATTTCAAGAAAATATGATATTTATAAGTAAATCTGGTATTTTCAAAAAATTTTAATTAATTATATTTCATTAAAAGTATGGTATTTTCTAGTAGATTTAATATTTTTTGAGTTTTTTGATATTTCAATAAAATATTATATTTCTAAGTAAATCCAATATTTTCAAATTAAATTTATTTGGAAATTTAATTAAAATATGATATTTTCGGTATTTTCAAGTCAATCCAATATTTTCAAATAAAAATCTTTTGAATTTTTCAAGAAAATACGAAATTTTCAAGTAAATATGATATTTTCAAAATTAATTATATCTTATTAAAAATTTGATATTTTCAAGTAGATTCGACATTTTTCAGTTTTTCGATATTTCAATAAAATATGGTATTTTCAAGTAAATATGGTATTGTGCTATAAATTTCAATATCACTTTTAAAATATGCTATTTCTTACCTTACCACTTCTATAAATTATATAAATTATGTGTTATTTGTCTCTCTTTACTTTTGTGCAGTCTATTTTACAACATATATCTTGTTGGCTCGGCAGTAAATATTAGAACTTAATTTAACTTGATTTGATTGACTGTTGACTTTACCCTCAGTGTACGGATTGGTTAAGTTAAGGGTCACTGTCTTGAAACATGAAAGTAAATAAATTGAAAAATAAGAGAATAAAAGATAGAAAAAAGAAACAAAAGATTAAGGTGGTATCATATAACCATTATGTCCTTTTAAAAATCACTTTTTAAGTATGGTTAGCGCATGTTTTTCATCGTAAAAACTAATCTTGTTAATTAAGGTTTTGTTTGAAATATGAGTTTAACTTCAACTAAATTGTATTTTTTTATCTCAGTTTTTATCTTGTATTAAAAAGTCAATAAAATTTATAATTAATTTTTGAAAAATACCAACCTAACTCTAACTTAAAAATTCATCTCCAACCGGTAAACTAATTGCAAGCTGAGTATCTACATCCATAGAGTGAGAAAGTCTGTCTTCAGCGCCTTGATCATAATAGTTGTGGTACCCATGTAGGGCAAACACAGAAGGATGTAGATTTTTAGATTTTTTTTTTTTTTTTTTAAGATTTTTAGAATGAAACAAAGTTAAGGCTACTATTAGGCAACATAAGTATAAATATGGGTTCTTCATATCTCCAAGTTATCTTACTTCAAAGACAATATGGCTGCTTTTGGCCAAAAAAAAAAAAAAAAAAAAAAAAAAAAAAAAAAAAAAAAAAAAAAAGCGAACAAGGCTGCGGGGGCAGGGGGCGGCGAAAAAGACTACTAATTATTATTATTATTTTTCCCAAATGTATAATATATACAAAGTATGAAAGAAAATACAATCATAAATTCAAAAGCCTCTTGCTATTGAAAAAATTTAATGACGCACCAGCAGAAAATAATGTATACTGGACTTCACAAATAAATTACACTAAAAAAGGAGCACAAAATATCCAACACTATAATCGTAATTTACTAGCAATAATGAAAACAACAAATTATAACATCAAAACACGAAGGCTAAATGACAAGCTATTATAAGTACCAATGTTCTCAAAAACGCATCGGGGCCGACGTAAACCCATCTCTTCACAACTTTGATGGCACGAACTTAACTCTTAAATTCAAGTCAAAGGACTCGTAGATGAAATTTGAATACCAAAGGACCTGTGATACACTAAACCTCTTCTTTTCTATCTCTCTCACTTACACGATTTCTCTTTCTTTTTTTTCTCTTAATTGTTAGTTGCTATGGTTGTATTTTTTTGACCTAAATATTAATAATTAATTTCAAAGTCAATACGGCTGCTCATTTCCCCTATACCCCTAAAAAAGACACAGAAAAAAATTCGGTTGCTGATGTGTTGCATATTGTTGACCAAATTTTTGGTAAATGAATTACGTCCAAAATAAAAAGCGCCGCATGCATTAATTGCGTGTCCATCCACTTGAGTTTGTACTTCTTTCTATTGGACGCGTATAAAGTGCCATGAGACTTACAGTTGCCCGATTGTTTTTGTTAATTGGATATTAATTTTCTTTAATTGGATATTTTGACTTGTGCTTTAACCTATGATTTGGTATGTGGTTTAAACTGTTTGTGAAGATGCCCAAGTACATTCCTATTGCGATCTAAATGCAACATATCATAAGGGTGTAACGGAGCGAGGATTTCTTAATAAGGGATCAAAAATGTAATCAACATTATATTAACATCTATATATATAATTAAGTTTTTGTTTATTAAAATTTAAATTATTTGTCCAATAACATATAGAGATATGAAGGGTCAACATTAATTTATACACATACTCACTATATTAAATTAAAAAAAAAAAGCCTCATTATATTAAAATTACAGGAGGGAAAAAAAAAAGCTAGGTGGTAATTACCCATATTTGGTTACAAAATGGAGGATTTTCATGAAATGTTTCAAAATTACGTAGTATATATAACTGATATGTTTTGCAATTTTTAAAAATTATTACGTTGAAAAATGAAAAACTAATTAAACTGATAAAAAAATATTACTTTTTAACGAGATAAATATATGAAAAAAAAAAATCATCCATGCAATCCTGAAAGAGAGAGGCTGCACAGAAAGGGGGGAGGAGAGAGAGAGAGAGAGAGAGAGAGAGAGAGAGAGAGAGTGGAAACTGGGGTGGTTGAGCGACCATAAAGGAAACTAAAAGTTGGAGCCAAACGTGGATTCAAATTTCTTATCCCAATCCAGTCCATTATACCCATTAATCCTGTTCCAAACAGGCCCTAAACCTAAACAGTAAGTGACGTCTATGTATGGACTTCTAAAAGTTAGGCGGGAAAGTGGTGGCCCTGCCCCCCCCCGGCGGGGCCCCTCTCTATGCACATGTAATTACCCCATATTTGGTTACAAAATGGAGCATTTTCATGAAATGTTTCAAAATTACGTAGTATATAACTAATATATAATTTTGCAGTTTGTAAAAATTATTAAATTGAAAAATGAAAAACTAATTAAACTGATAAAAAAATTACTTTTTAACTAGATAATAATATGTGAAAAAAATGCAATATGTATATCTAGGTTTTAGACTTTTCTCATAAATTCTTTGAATTCGACAAAAATCATCCATGCAATCCTGAAATGAATCTGCTAGAGATAGAGAGAGAAGCCGCACAGAAAGGGGAGAGGAGAGAGAGAGAGGCTGCACAGAAAGGGGGAGAGGGAGGGAAAGAGGAAACTGGGGTGGTTGAGCGACCATGAAGGAAACTAAAATTTGGAACCAAACATGGGATTAAAATTTCTTATCCCAATCGAGTCCATTATACCCATTAATCCTGTTCCAAACAGGCCCTAAACCTAAACCGTAAAGTGACGTCTATGTATGGACTTCTAAAAGTTAGGCGGCAAAATCCCACTTGTAGAAGATGATATTTTATGGTCAAATTTTTTTGACCGGCGGTCGGCGGGGGAGGGCTGGTGTGGGTGCTAGGGGCCGGGGAGTGGGGGCCCGAGGCTGAGTGGGGGGCGGTTGGGTTGGGGCTGGTGGTAGGGGGCCGGAGTTAGGTCGTCGGTGTCGGGTCAGTCACCAGCGTTGGAGAAGACTTGGGGTGTGAAAGATAATATGAGGTAAAGTGTATAGTAAATATGGTATATCGATAATATTTCAACCGTTCGATTAAATCTAACGGTTTAAAAAAGAGCTCTATCAGTAGTTACTCTATGAGAGGCTCTATTACAGCCTCTCCCTTATATAAAAAATATATAGTTATATATTTCTTTTTTTTTTTTAACTTTGTTTTCCACTTTAAATAACCTGTTTCGGCTATAAGGGCAAAACATTGACAGTCAATTTCCTAAAAAATAACTTACTGTAAAATAGGTAATATTTTTATTATATAATTTGTGTTTGAATTGGAATTGGAAACACAAAATTACCAATATGAAAAGGCCAAAAACTACATGGTACCATAATGATAACCCTTTTTTTAGGGGGAAAAAAATCGGTAATAATGGAACTTCTATTATATTGCAAGGAAATTTTCTTCTGTTAAATTTTATACATACAATTTTGAGTATGTTCTAATTATTTGGAACTAATTTTCGTGATTATATATATAGGGGTATGACTATACCTCAGGAGTGTGGCAATTTGAAGGCCACTTTGTAGTACCAAGTGGTACAACAGGAGCTTGCATATTTCAGGTTTTCGGTGCAGGAAACGGTCAGGCCACCACTCTTCAACTGAGGGTTTACGGTGGGAACTTGATGATTTACAATTCCCAAACCATTGCCTCTAACATCTATGGAAAATGGTTCAAACTGAATGTCATCCATGACGTCGGTAACTCCCGGGTGATGGTCTTCCTCGATGACGAACAAAAGGCGGTCGTCGGTGGTCGAGGGCCGTCTACCTTTTACTTCAAATACGGAGTTTATGCGCAGGAGGGGTCTAGCAACTACATGCAGTCAGATTGGCTCGGAATCAGAGTTTTGGGAAGATAAGGACATTTTCTCACAAATTAATTCAATACAAAGCCCCGGTAAATGGAAACTTAAAACCTACATACATTGATCTATTTTACAATCCCAAAGGCGATAAACCCCGGCTTTACATGGATCCCATATAACCTGTAGAATCAGTCTCCACTGATCATAAGCGATTGGAAAGGAACCCTCTTGATTTCAAGAAACGTTGAAAAGTCCTTGTTTAATGGCTGTTTCCATGGCTCCCCATCCATCTGCATATATATAGGCATTTTTCCACTCGCCGCCTCTAATTTCCAATCGAATTGCAGCAGCCTGAAACAATATACAGGAAGCTTGCTAAACAACATTTTCACTAAAGTTGATGCTTCCAAGGACAAAATACAAGTAAAATCAGCCTGTACAGGATAAGCACAATCTGTTCCACGTTCTAAGTATACCAAAGGTATCCTGGAAATAAGGCAACCCAAGATAAGCCTCGAACATTTCAAGAACAAAAAATTTGCAATTAGAAAAATTGCGACCATGACCACATAACCAGGATGCCATTATTCTGAAAATTCCTACCACCTGATAATGGTGTCTACAGTGAAAAAGCTATCAGAAGAGGGCTGCCTTTTGGGGCTATGCTTGTATGGCCTCTTCTTGTAGCAATAGCTTCTCTCTCGAAGAACGTTAAGTATGGTAGTTTATTTATTACAATTTTTTAACCTGGACTACCGAGAGAATATAGACAGCACATAAATGAAGTTCATGCCTGATGAGGATGCATTAGAAAAGTGTTCAGCCGATCAAATCTACAATCGTTAAGATGGGTCAGATTTTATACAACCGAGTTACAACTGTATGTTATGTACCTTTTTATAATCCTCACAGCATTCGGTATAAAATTTAAAAACCAACTGCAGTACCTGGGCAATGTACCTGGCAGAGATGAGTTCAACCATGATAAATGACGCATGCCACCCTTGCTTAAGGCCAAAAATTTCCAGAAGACCATCAACCGCATGGGCCTCAACAAAGCCTCTCTACAAGGAGAAACTTAAAAAGTTGAGAATCGAGATTAGTTTGAACTTAACAGGCTCTTCGGCAAGTACAAACAATGAAGTGTACGGTTGTAACAGGTAAGAATCAAATCGAGTAGGGATTGGTAAAATTAGAACAGATTATCAGGCAGATCTGAAAGTAGTATATGAAATAAAAAATAAAAAATAAAACCCAGTATATGGCGTACACATATTAAAGTGAATATAGTAGCAATGCTATGATGATCGAGGGAAAACACAATAAGTGCACCTGTAGTTCTGTGCTCTGATTTATGCCTACTTTTTCCAACAAATAAAATGAAGGAAAAAAGATTTCAAACCCGACAAAATCATAAAAGCACCTCCAAGCAAATATATACATACCTTTTCCAAATACTCTGGCTTCAAATTACCCCATGGATGCCGTCCACTTCCATAGTTATGGAGATTTAGAGCAACAATCGCCCTCACACTTTGGGTCATGGAACATAGTTACGAAGTGAGATGTACGAAAAGTAAAATCAAATGGGAAGAGAGAGAGATTGGTGGTAACAGTTTAAATTCAGAAGCATAACTAGAAAGGACTGGAATCTGCTCCCATTCCGAGCAATTGACCTTTTTAACATGTATGCTTAGAATGTTTTTAAGTCCCCTAATCCAGAAAGGTTCAAAACACATATTAGCAAATACAAGCCATCATCAGGTAGAATATTCTTCTACCTCAATTTTGAATCAATTTAAAAAGGATCAGAAGATAACAAACTGCTTCGGGCAAAAGATATCAAACCTTAAACTTGGAACGCTTGTGCACGGAGTGAAGAATCAACCTTGTGTGCAACTATAACCAGAATAGAGCAGCTGCCATAACAGAAGGATTCCGTTTGAAGATTTTGAGTAAGCCAGCATTTTTCTAGCATATTTAACGATGCATGTTTCCTCAAGTTAAAATACATTAACATCAACAAACAGAAATCTACAGTTCCACCGGTTATGGGGTGAAGAAAAAACCAAGTTGTTTCACCATATATGAAAAGGTAGAGAAAGCAGACCTTATTTGTGACAGGCCCTTGTGCAAGGTAAGGTTTTTCGTTTCGTAAATGATGAAATCCATAAGCAACCTGTGCATCCATTCCTGTACTACAATCCAAAAATAAGGAGGTCTGCATAGAAGGATCAGAATATTCTCCCAATTTGCTTCACATAATATTATTAGGCACTCAGAACAATGTCACCATTTAGAAGACGAAAGCCACACGTCGATTTTACAAATTAGCTGTTCCACAAGTCAAGATTTGGACAAACATACCTATGCTAAAGTAGTTATAAAATACTCCTTCGTAGTTAGTCGTTTTCTCAGGCAACGCCCCCTCAATTTCGAAACCCTGGAATACAAATTAGTTTCACCGGTTTTTAAGTAAAATGTTCACGACTTCACCATCACTAGCATAAAACAGACTCGAAATTACATAAGCAGTGCATCAAAAGTTGCAAAACAAAATGTGAGAGAACTTATATCTTATCTACAATTAAATATAGTAGTTATTCCATAAGAGCTTAACTTTCATTCGGACATACCTATGCTAAAGTAGTTACAACAAAAAGTTTATCCCATTCAGGTTTTTTCTTTTTTTTTTTTTTTTTAATAAAGAAAAAAAAGAAAGAAGAACCACATACACAAACAAACTTCATTTATTGTTCTTATTTGAAAAAATAAAATAAATTTGTCCACGTTCTGTCAATTTTGGTGAATGACTTATATTTTGCGGAACATACACATCACATATTGTGACAGTGCTTGATTAAAACAGACCACAACCAAGAAAATAAAGAAGAAAAACTGGGATGGAGACGAGAATTATCTTTAATAGCATCCTCATTTTGAGAAGTGGTAAACTAAGAGGTTAACAATTTTTCAGCATTAGCCAAATATGACATCAAGTTAATAGGGCAACAAGGAGAAAAAAAGAAAAAAAAAAAAATTGTTCCATTTATTATACAAGAGCGGAATTCTTCCTAAGGCGAATCTTTAAGCTAGACAAACAGAACTATAACGCAAGACATTGACCTAAACAGACAAGGAAAAAAAAAAAATTACACAGCAAGATGTTGTCCTTATTCGTTAACACCTTCTAAACCCATTGGCTACTTGCACGGGCAAGCATTTTTAGTATCAACAATGGAATTGACAGTGCCACCAAATAAAGACCATAGTACCAGACAACTCGATAAATGAAAAAGTGAACATTTACCTATCCAAACGGCAAATTGGACATGTTGTAGCTCTGTAAAGTGATCTTTTGATGGCTGATTTCCAGGCAAAAGGGAAAGAACCGCCCTGAAAAAAATTCAAACTCTAACCAGGGCAAGGCAACACTTCAGTAATTCCATAACCAAAAGAGAAGAAAACTTACCCAGCCAAAACTCCTAGATAGATCATTTCCTGTACTGAATGGAACGATTCCAACCGGAGGAACCGGCTCCTGACCCTGTTTGTAGTGTTCCGAGACACCTGCAACCATCACCACCCCCAACCTGCCTAAGAATCCAGTGTTTGTGGAGATGTCACTAAATACCTAAGTTTACAAATATATATACATATATATATATATATATAACAAGCTAATAACATTGCTTCACTGATTCTCATACCAGAACTCTCATCCTTTCACGACACTCTTTTGCACCCGAATCACCATGACTAAATCATTTTTTATTTAAAAAGCTACTTTAAGCTTGCAATTCTTGTGTATATTCCTAAAGAAATACCAAAAAAGTCAACTCTAGAAGTCTCCCATCTCTCCAAATTGGTTAACTTCCAACTTGGGGCATACGATGGAGAAAACAACATCCGTATAGGGCTGGCTACCGCAAAAGCACTCGCTTGCAACTTAACAAAGCTAAGAGAACTCCAATTGCGTGGTGTTGACATGTCTCTTGTGCCACTTCTCTCCTTGATATGAACTTGTCATCTTCTTTGACCACTCTTGATCTCCGTGAATGTGAATTGCATGGGAAGATTCCAGAGAATGCACTTACTGGATCTTTTCCAAAGTCTAATTGGAGCAATTCACTTGAGGAATTAGATTTCTCTGACACTAGATTCTCCGTTGACACTCATTTACTCAAAAATGCATAGTCCTTGTCCCATTTGTCTCTAAGTGGTTGCCACTTTGTTGAGTCATATACCACACTTCTCTGAACAAATTGGTGGGACCAATACCGCATGGCAAGCAGTTTGTGACATTCGAAAACCATTCATACATCGGAAACTTGGGATTATGTGGATTCCCTTTGTCCGAAACATGCAGCAATGAAGAAGCTAAAGAATCATCTCCAGAGAACTCGAAGCATGAAGACGATGGAACTGGATGGAAAATCATGTTGATGGGATTTGAATCCGGAATCGTAATTGGAATACCCATGGGATATATGGTGCTTTGAGATAAGATAATCGAATGGCTTGCAGACATTGTTAGAGTGCATTGGAGGACGAAAAGATCATCAAAGAGAAATGCTCACCAAGTTCGAAGAGGTGGAAGAAGAAATTAGTTTGATGTAGTTGGTGTTGTGTAGAGATCAATCAATGTATTAAAAGTGTATTTCTGGGATTTAATAAATCATGTTTCCGCTTTTTTTAACTTTTCAAGATCTTGTTGTTTCATGTCGGTCATGTATTGTTCATTCTTGTTCAATATTGTCATTTGTATTGTGAGGTTCCTGCAATTTATTATGAAACATTTCCATGTTGGACTCGGTGTGCCTCTCGGGGTTCTGTCGCCAATCCTCTATTTAAATTACATCCAAAATATTTTTGCAGTCAAGTAGTTCCCAAACTACAAACTAATTTATGAGATAGAACAGTGCAAATTACAAAAAACGGGTTATATGTACAGCAATTTTGTTATGGAGAGAAACAGGGTAACTTTTTTTTTTTTTTTTTCAATTGCTAATTGTAGCAGAGTCACTAATTTCTAGAGGCTGTTTTTTCTTAAGGAAAGCATACATTTCTTTTTTGATTTTTTTTAAAAATTCTTGACGATTCGCTCTCATATTTCTTTCTTAAATGTATCAAGATGATGACATTAACCGTGACGCTTTGAAACGATCATAAATTTATTAAAAAATTTGTTGCTCCAGAATACTTTATATTTATGAATACTTTGTTATCCTTTTGTTCGTCGTATGTCATTCATTTAATTTGTTACTCTGATTTCACTCTTGTCATTGTCGTTTTCGGTGCCAAGTATTTGATTCCACTGTTTTCTGTATGTTCATACTTTCCAAGTGAGCATGATTTTTTTTTTTTTTACTATATTTTCCCTGAAATTGTGTAATCTCTTTTATATTTTCTGTCGCTTATTGTTCGTGTTTTCCTTATAACTTTCACGTTGTTTCCCACTTCTCTAATCATAGTCATTCTGAAATTCTCCTACATAATTTAATACCATTTATCAAAGAAGTAAGAAGAAGAAAATATCCTTACCGAATCCTCATTCAGGCGCATAGCTGGGAAAATCGAAAACAATGCGCTAGCATTTCTTGTTGGCTTCCTTTTGCTCATCTCTCTGTTTGTCTCATAAAAGCTCGTCTAATTTCAGGTTAAAAACAGAGCATAAGGCGGGGGATACATTGTAATGACCCCTAGTTACATGGTCGTTACTACTCTTACTTACTATACTTAGCTTTAATACTTGAAATTTGAGGAAGATTACTGTATTTGGTAAATACTAGAAAGGAATGAATTTGGTTTATACTAGAAAAGAAATGTGATCGTTTCCCATTACACTAACTAATATACAAATAAATACTAAAAAAGAATCAATGATCCTCTTTTTTGTTACTTTATTTCTTTTCAATCCTATTACGCGTAGCAGGCCAAATGGAAAACAATATGCTCTAGCATTTCCTGTCGACTTCCCTTTGCTCATTCTATCTATTTGACTTCCATAAGAGATTTGTGCATTCGCAATGAAAAACAGAGCAAAAACAGGGGATACACTTAACAACCAATAAAGAACACAGGTAAGGAAAATAGTCTACTATAGTTGGTCAACAATGGAACACCTATTTATTTAACTTATGGCTCTAAATGTTTATGGAACAAATTACTTATTTATTAATTTACCAAAAATTACTTATTTGCTAAATGACTTGTCCAACACACGTTTTTACCTGAGCTATCCTTCTTTAATTTTTACACATACATTCATGGAGTCATAAATCTTTGAACAAATTTCGCTTTTTGTTCCCTTGAATTTTAGGCATTGTCATAAAATGCTCTTGAATTTCCTTTTTTTTTAGCATTCTTTCCCTTTGAGCTTTCAAAATATTTGTGAATTTCTTTGGTCAATTAAATTTATAACAGAACTTTCCTTGTTTTTAAATGTGACAGCATGAATTGGTCGTACTAAATGTGTAACTACGAAGTGAAACTCATTGATAGCAAACGTGATACTCGTTATTTTTATTAAATATGAAATTATGAAGTTACCCATAAGTACTATATATTTTCCCATTTAACCTAATTATAAAGGTAATTTCGTAGTTTCACATTTAGGGCCTGTTTGGGGGGATATATTGTAATGCCCCAAATGCTAACTAACAATAATTTTAGAAATTTAAAATTAGAAATTCACATAGGTAAGGTGATGGTATTATAATCATTAATTCTAACATTATGTTAAGTTATTTTTTACAGATGACGTGACGAGGAATCGATTCATTAGAACAAAGTTAATGCTAAATTAATGAATTTATATGATGATTTGATGAAATTGTGTGATTGTTTAGTAATGTAGATATATTGTATACAAGCATATATATATATATATATCTAATTACTTATTGATATTTCCGAATTCCATCCTTAGAATCTCAGTAAAAAGTAGTTATATAATTCTGATATTTCTATTTTTCAATCAAGGAATTTGGGGATTGACTTTTAGTCTTTAATTCCTATATTCTTCGTATATTTTTTTTCCCCCATTTATCAAATTAGATGAGAATGAAAGTAATTTTTTCTACTTATATTCAATAATAAATTATTGTGCGCCATCTATTATTAATAATATATATATATGTGCATACGATTTTCTTACATATATGTGTATATATATAACTTTTTTTTTTTTTTTTTAGTTTTCTGCAGTTACCGTATATACATATATTGTCTGCAATATATGTGTATGTTACTGTTTTTTTTTTTTTTTTAGTTTTCTGTATTCAACGTCATATATATAAGGTACGTATTTATTTTATTTTATTATATGTAAATTATATAGGTATATAGTGTATACACATGTTTAAAAGAGAGAGAGAGAGAGAGAGAGAGAGAGAAGAGTCTCTCAGAAACGTGAAAAGAGAGAGAGGAAAAAAAAAATTACCTTCTTAAATTTTCATGCAACTCTTTAGCTGTCTCATATAATTCACTCACTCAAAATAGATCCTTGACAACCTAAAAAATCTCATTAAAATTAGAGTCAATTATCTCTCTCACAACTATCATTCTGAAGAAATTTCACGCATAATTCTTATTAGTCTCTTTATCTCATTCTTATACCTCCCTTACCTAGCCACCATTATGATCAGCCTTAACTTTCTTCTATCATTTTGTTTTCAAGACCGTAAAGGCGATTCTATTGATAAGATATATATATATATATATATATATATATATATATATCAATCAATGCTTGATGATGATGGTTTCTTTTATTTCTTTATTTTTATAATAAATGATTACGTTTTGATGGTCTTGATGTCTCTGTTGGAAGTTTTCAATATAATTGGTTAGGAGATATATTGATGATCATGTTTATAATTCGGTCTATAGTGATGGTCATACTACTGGTTTGGGATTGAGAATTGAGATTGAGATTGAAGTCTATAAAATTGGTTGTATTTTAATTTCTATGGTTTTTGCGAGTTCGTGTTGATAGCTATTTTATCATTTGATCGAAGCTCATTTTAAGGTTTTTATCTCTTGATTCATGATTTTGTTGGGTGGTGATTTAGGGATTTGTGTTGAAAACATGCCTTAGGATTGTATTTTGTGTGTGTGAGTTTTATATTTTTTTAACGTATATATGTATATTTTTTTAATCTAAAATTCGGATTATACAATTATAGGAATTTCCATGTTTTGTATTCAAAAGTTAGCGTTCTGTTTGAAGGTCCAAATGGACTCCGTGTTTAATGAATTTGGTCTTGCTGGAATGCTTTGAAAGTTTACTTTTATTTGAGACTGGTTTTAGGTCAGTTTTATAAAACTTTTATAAAATTTTAGTGACAGATTTATAAAATTTTAGTGAATTTTTATGAAAATTTCCAAAGAGACAGAGGTCCAACTGTCAGTTTTATAAAATTTTAGTGTTCAGATTTCGAAACTATATTTAAGAGTCTAAACGGTCTCTGTTTTTAACAAATTTAGTATTGTTAGAAAGATATAAATGTCGACTTTCTTTTAAAATTAGTTTTAGACTATTTTGAGACTTGTGTGAATTTTTATGACTTTCGGAAAGGACAAAGGTCCGGCTGCCAATTTTTATAAAATTTTGTAATTAGTGTAATTGTTAGGTTTTTGTATTTTGATATTATTGGGTGATGAAATTGTGACGCCCCGAATTCCCAAGCCGGGTCGACACCATACTACTTGTACTTAACTTGCTTAAAAATTTGAGAATAAATTTATTTATTTAATTTTTTTTTTAAACATATTCTCATAAGTTATCTTGTAGAGAAAACTTGTCACTTATATATACCAACTGAAAATACCTTCTCGTGTCTTCAAATTCTTTACATATAACAAAACATCATTTACTTTTGTCATATTAACATATTTTCTGAAAAATTGGATGCGGAAAATTATGCGTAGTGGTATCCCACACCGCCCTTCACCCGTCGCATCGTCCGCAAAGCCCATCACTTAAATTGCAGGCTTCTTACCTACAGTATGAAATATAAGAGTGAGCTTTCGCCCAGCAAGTACAAACATAATCTCACGAAATAAATCAAACATCTTAAAACATGTCCCTCATCTTGTAGCTTATGCATGAACCATTTATGATTGATTGAATGTCTTATATTTCATTATAGACTCAATCCTTAACTTATCTTGTCTTAACATGTGGGCCCATAGTGTACGTATCGAGAGCGCGCAGCCTCCAGATAAAGCCAGGGTTTGCAAGGCCCTAACAGTTCTGGGAATCATAACGTGACCCTCACGCATCAACGAGAGGTTAATATCACAATTGGTGTTAAACATGTATCCTCCACGATCACGGGAGGTTGGTACGACATCTTACTTGATTATCTTACCATGTGATTTAACATTAGTGAACATGCTTCATGATGTCACTATATCATATTCAAACTTAACATTTCCAATATCATGGCATTCTTGAAATCATGACATTTTTAAAACCATGACATTTTTGAAAACATGGCATAATATGTAACATGTCATAGCACATCATCGCATAGCATTACATAACATCATACAACATAGCATGTACATTTAAACATGTAATGTAACTAGTATAGTTTAACATAATATATATGAAAATAGTATTTACTATTTTCATACTGTAGGTGAGGTTCGATACTTGCCTGATTTGTTATATTCCAAGCTTTGTTGTTTCCAACCTGATCTCAATTGCAGGTTACTTCCTGCTATTAGAAAGAACATAGGATAAGGATCCTATAAAACGTTGGTAACCTTTCCAGCATCATAGTTATATGTTCTCCTTACATACCTTGATCATTTATTAGGTTGCTAATCGTAACCCTAGAGATTATGGTTAACCGTCTTGACCCATTAGATTACTTGAGGTAACCTTGGGTATTAAACCCGTATTAGATTATTCTTATTATCGAGCCTAAGTTTTAGTAACTCGGGTATCCTTCCCGGTTACCATTCGTCATTGTCTTGTTAATATGTTTTGACTTTTAAAATCCAATTTGGAAAATTGGCTAGAAAATCTTTGGTTTTACTTCAAAATTCGTGGTTTTCAAAATAAGACTTTATAAAAATTATTGAAGACTGAAAACTGCTTTTAAAACAGTTTTGATAGTCAAAACAGGAGTGTTGATGCAAAAATACAGTTTTTCTGCATGTTTTTAGAAAATCCTGTGCAGGAATTTCTTGCTCTCTGCACAGTTTTCATAGTTCAGGTTGTATTTAAAAATCCAGATTGATTTTGAAAAACTTGTCTTCACGAAAGTTCTTGCTCTTGAAAAATTCTAAAACTTTTGTGTTTTAAGAAAAACCCAGTTCTGCTTGGATTCTTGTCAGTTTTAATTTGAATCTTACTGGACGTGTAGACTAGGTCTGGGCAGATTAGCCTTGGATTTTCGTAAAAACAGAGGCCATTGGAGCCTCATTTTTCAAATCCATTCGCGTTGCCCTCTAGGAAAAACTGTTCTGAACAACTTTTGTGTTTTAATTTTTTCCAAACTCGGCCTCTAAAGGCCTCAAAATCTGATTTTCCCGAGACTGGCCAATTTCTACCCGAAATGACAGTTTTCGGTTTCGATTTTTGTTTTACGTCCTAGACGTGGAATCTAGCTCGACCAGCCACCGCGGGAGCCCTAATACACACATGCAGCGGTTTTCTAACGTCCAATATTCACCATGCAAATTAAAATTCACATCATTCATTAACATATAAAACCTAATCATTCAAACAAACACCTATCATGCAAAATCACAAAATTAAGAGCAAGCATGCAATCAAAATCAAACCACCCTTAGTTCTAGAACAAGCACAAACTTTAAATCCTAAACTTGGGCACAAAATAAAATTGAGCTTATGCTCTTACAAATTCAACTTAAAATACACCTAAATTTCAAATTGAAATGCTCAATTTAAAAGGTTTAAGGGCTAGGGATGATTACCTTGATTAGCCCCAAATTTTATGGTTATGGTTTGGCTTGAAATTTTCCTCCCACCTTGGCTCCACCAACCGGTTCTTCCACCAAGTTTTGCACCCAAAAACTTGAGTTGAATCCTTGGTAATTTCTTGAACCAAAACTAACCACTAACAACCAAAAATTTCCTCACTTTTCCTCCCTAAAACAGTCGGCCTCAAGGCTTGAAAAAGACACAAAATTTTTCAAAATCCTTTCTTGAAGGAGTAGAGGAAAAACCGCCCCCCAACAACCCTTTTCCCTAAGGATTGCAAAATTTTTTCTTAGTTCTAGCTCACCCTTGGATTTTCGGATTTTTGAGAGAGAATTTGGCAAGAGCTTGGCTGCTTTTTCCCATTTTTTTCAGCCAAAAACCGCCCCCCCAAGGTCCTATTTATAGGTGAAATTTTGGCCTTTTTTGTAAATACTTTTGGTTCTCCTTTTTCCTACAAGTCCATGGAACAAAAATATTTCTGTTTTGGCCCCAAAAAGGAGCACAAATTTACACAAAAAAAAAAAAAAAGGGTGAGGTGGCCGGCCATCACCTTGTGGAAGAAGCAAAATTTTTGTTCTAGAACATGACACTTGTCATTCAAGGCTTGATTCATGGAATTATGATGTCATAATTCCAAATAAGGATGATGTCATAAATATGATATCATCCTAAGGCCTTGTTTGGCTACTTTTGCTATTGTACAGTCCATTTTTAAGTTAACACAGGTATTTCCAATACTGGATTCACTTATACTCAGTATTGGTTTACCGAACTGCAGTCCAAAATTTATCTGTGTAAAAATGGACAGTATGAATTTTTCCTTATTTCTTAAAACCCTTCTGCTCTTTAATTCTACTTAATGTGCTTGTCTTTCTATGGTGGTTTTGAATCTTAAACATATTATTTTATCAGTAAAATCGCCCTATGCTGTAATAATCGAAATTTTCACGAACTCACAATTTTCTTGTAAATAAGAAATTTATAGTTCGTATTATGTGTTTATGTGCAATTTTATGAAAATTATGAATATTAATACAAAATTCATGATTTTATCAGTATATGATTGAGTTCTCGGTAAATTAATTACGAGACTTCATGATAGGCCTTTTAAGTAAAAAGGTATGACGAAATTTCATGAATTCATGATAGTCAAATTTTGACAAGAGAGTCAATGATTGACAAGAAAGTCAATGGTTGACCCGAAAAATCGAAAATGAGGCGGTACGGTTAAATATTTTTCAGTATAAAAATTGTACCGTGTAAAAACCATTTTTTTTACGGATAAAATGGTATGTTTAAGATTCAAAAAACCACCATAGAAAATCAAGCACATTAGTTAGGTTATCTTTGGCCAAGAAGTTTGATTGTATAAGAAAAATTTTATACAGTCCATTTCTACACAGATGAATTTTGTACTGCAGTTTAAAATAACAGTACTAAATTGTACTGTGTATTAGTGAAAGCAGTATTAGAAATATCTGTGCTAGAATTAAAGTGGACTACATTAAGGAAAAGCCAAACAAAGCCTTAGTGTGATATCACCACCTTTTGATTAATGACATCATTAAGGATTTAGCAAAAATTTGGAAAGTAATTTTGGTGGTTCTAGAACCCCTTGGCCGGCCACCTATACCCCCCCCCCCCATGGTGTGATTTCTTGTTTTTTTTGGGGTCAAATTCCAATTTTTGAAACTTCCCCCACCTCTATAAATAGGTGACCCCATAATTCAAAAAAAATTAGAGAAAAGCAACCAAACCCTTGCCAAATTTTCTTCACCAAAAACCGAGAGTGAGAAGGAAGGAGAGAAAGGAAATTTTGCCAAAACCAAGAGTGATTAGAGCCTAGGGTGGTCGGATTTTGTGTGGAGAGCAAGCAAGAAAGAGTTGGAAAATTTTTGGACAATCTTTTGGCCAAGAGGCCGGCTGTAGAGGGAAAGGAAAAAGGGAGGAGCTAACCAAGTTGGAGGCCGGATTTTTGAGGTTGTGGTGACCGGATCTTGGTGCTAGAGTGGCTGAAAAAGTTTGGAGCCAAGCAAGCCAAAGGGCCGGACCTAGTGGCAGCAAGGAGGGACCAAGGGAGAATCAAATCTAGCAAGCCAAACCCTTGGGTGGAAGCTAGGTAAATCCCCTCAAACCCAACACTTTTCATTTAAATTTCAATTGAGAAATTTAAATGTATTTCAAGCAAAGTTTGTAAGAGCATAAGCTCACTTTAATTCCCTGCCTTAGTTA
Organism: Ficus hispida; assembly: GCA_025413025.1. Classification (NCBI taxonomy): domain Eukaryota; kingdom Viridiplantae; phylum Streptophyta; class Magnoliopsida; order Rosales; family Moraceae; genus Ficus; species Ficus hispida. The sequence goes on from CM046362.1 coordinate 8,201,253, forward strand.
AGAAATTTAGGTTATGTGCTTGGTTAATTAGGATTTTATGGTTGGTGGTTTTATATGCATGCTTTGTGTTTGATTGAATGCTTAGGGTTTTGCATGGTTATGAATGTTGTTCAAATTGGCTTGCATGTTGAATATTGAACGTTAGAAACCGCTGCATGATTGATATTAGGCTCCCGCGGTGGCTGGTCGAGCTAGATTCCACGTCTAGGACGTCAAACGAATTCTAAACCGAAAAACTGCCAGGCTCGGGTGGATCCTGACCAGTTTTACGGCAAGCCGATTTTGAGGCCTTTAGAGGCCGAATTAGGCAAAAATTAAAACACAAAAGTTGTTCAGAACAGTTTTTCCTAGAGGGCAGCGCGGATGGATTTGCAAAATGAGGCTCCAATGGCCTCCGTTTTTACGAAAATCCGAGACTAAACTGCCCAGACCTAGTTTACACGACCAGTGGGTTTCAAATTAAAACTGGTACGAATCCAAGCGGAACTGGGTTTTTCTTAAAACATGAAAGTTTTAGAATTTCTCAAGAGCAAGAACTTTCGTGAAGACAAGTTTTTCAAATTCCATTTGGATTT
>CM046362.1:8201927-8280569 GCA_025413025.1 Ficus hispida
AAACTTGTTTTATCCCATTTTCATCATAAATAGTGGGATTTTTTTTTTTTTTTTTTTTAATAGCGGAAGTATACTTAGAAAATATTTACATACATTCATACACAAATAAAATACTGTTTGTTTCTAAATAATATAGATATATTAATTAAATCCTTTGAGTTGTGAATCCCAACCCGTTCATCATTTCACCGCCACCGCTTACCCCCCACCATGCAGTCAATTCAAGACAGCTTTACCTACAGCATAAACTTCAAACAATGAGCGAAAGCTCAGCAAGTACAACTCCTATACCGCAAACCAAATACACGAAACATACATGACCTTTTTCATGAAATCATAAACATAGCATCGTATCATCTTAAACATGAAAACATATCATGCATCGTATCATCGATTTCTTCATCTTATACATGAAAACATAACATAGCATCATATCATCGATTTTTCATCTTAAACATGAAATTCTGTCGTGAAATGCATGAACCGTTTATGTCCAATTATGCTCTTTCTTGTATCACACTTTATCTTGTTGATTTTACTTGTGCCCGTTAACTTGATGTGTATGTACCCGGCGCGCAGCTTAAGAACTTACCTAAGCTTTCGACCCGATCGTCATCAGGGCACAACACTGGCTCTTGTGGCCTTTTCTCAAACATTCTGTTTGTAAGTCTTTCTTGACATCTTTTCACTTGTAGATTAGTGAGCATACTTATATGAGTCTCCTAATCTCATGTTTATCAATGCATAGACAGTCGTACCTTTTCACGTAAGCATGATAACAATACTTAAACATTCATCGTACAGTAAACATATTGCAACCATCGAGCAAATCATCAAATAACACTTAAACAGTGTAAAGCAAACATGTTAAGAAAACATACAACTTAGCCTATGCTGTACCGTTGTACTTACTTATCTTGTTGTTCGCTTGATCGACTTTCCTTTCCCGAGCACGCTCGCAATCACCTCCTGCCCATGGACTTACACGTGAGGTCTCTATTCTAAGATCGCTTAATGTCGGATTAAACAACATAAATATTTTTCAGTTATAAGACCCTCTTCTAACATAAGCGAAGGGTCACACGCGTAACCCACAACGGAAATGTTAATTAGGGTTCATGTAGAGGATTATAATCTTAACTTAAACCTCAATCCGCATGATTAACTCAGGCTTGGCAAGGCCCTAGTAACTCGAAATAATTTTTCGGCTACTAACGCAGTATCTTTTTCATTTTAATCTTGAAAACCTTGAACTTGATTAAAAATATCATTTCTTGTTTATTTAAGTAAGTTGGTGAATAGCACCCAAACTTGTCTGAAAATTACAAAATACTTGAAAACATTCTATAAAACATTAGGGATCGAAAACCGCCTTTGGAACGGTTTCGGTTTGAAAATGATGTTTGCAAGTAAAAAAAACGTTTTTCCTAGTCATTGTCTAGAGAATCCCGTGCATGAGATTTTGCTCACTGCCGATTTTGTTTGAAAATCATAACTTAAAATGTAAAACGAATTTGGAAACACTTTCTTCACGAAAGTATAGCTAACAAAAAGATCTAAAACTTTCATGTTTTGAACATTTCTGATTCGCTCATTATACCAGTTTTTGTTTAACATATGTGAATCGCTGGAACCTGATCACCCTGACCATTCTCGGTTTTCTTCAAAACAAAGCCATTGAAGCCTTATTTTTAAAATCTGTCCCGTTGCCCCTAGAAATACCCTAACGAACAACTTTCGTGTTTTAAGTTTTACCCATTCGGCCTCTAAGGACCTGTAAATCCACTTTTCCAGCTGCCGGGTGTTGGACCCGAGAGCAGTTTTGTGTTAGTCCAAATTTACGTCCCTATACGTGCTCTAGCTCGACCGCCCAATGCGGGACCTAATAACACATGCACGTCTTCTAACGTCCCTCATACACATAAAATTTAAATCCCGACTTTCGGATTCAACTCAAGCCGAACCTCCCTTTGTCCACGTTTGAGAGAGAAACATACATACAACAAAACTCAACCAAACATCATACAAACCCTAAACATGCATCTAAAATTGATAAACACAATAGAGCATAAACCCTTAAATATAAACCCTAGCATGCATCTCTAGCACACAAAAATCATAGAGCATTAATCCAACCAAACATGCAAAATAATCACCTCAAAAACCTAAATCAAGCATAAAAATATAACCTAAGCTATTAGGGCCAAAACCGAAAATTATAGCTCAAGCTCTTACAAATTTGTGCTTGAAATACATAGTAAAACCCTGAGAAAATGAACCAAAAATTTGAACCAAGAACTAGAGCAAGTTCGGATTTTACCTCAAAAAATCCGGGTGACACTAGCTTGATCCTAGTTGAAATTTGTCTCCAATGTGCACGGTTTGGACCTCAAAAATGGTCACAAAAATTTTGTTAACTTCCTCTCCCAACCAACCTTAGAAAAGAGAAGAAAAATGCCCAAAATCTTACCTTTGAACTCACAAAAACCGAGCTTTAGGGAGGTTCTTCACCACTTTTTGGCTTGATCTTTCTTGGTTTCTTAGCTCTCTCTCTCTCTCTCTCTCTCTCTCTCTTTTTCGGATTTCTTGGAGTGAAATGCCGAATGGTATGGCTGAACATGGGTTAAGGCTGCTGAACTTTGGGGTTTGAAATCCCTACAAATAGTGTCTCTAGCTAGGGAAATCATAGCTTTCTTTTCCAAGCAAATTGGTTCAAAACTTGCTAATTGGTCCTCCAATTTTTGCAAGCTATTGCTCACAAGACATGAGTGGCCGGCTGCTAGGGGGAAAAATGGAAGAGTGGTTGACAACCCATAGATGAGGTGTCACAAGCTCATTGGTCCATGTGTGTGGAGGTTAAGTCTACTTAGCTTAATTGTGATGTAATTAAGCTTAAAGGCTTGTTTGGTTCAATCTTTTTGAAAAATTGTGTAATTTCAACACATTGCAATAAATTTTAATACTGAGTTACTTAAATACCAGTATCGAAATTACATTGCATTAAAATTTTCGATCGTGAAAAACTCGATCGGAAAATCTTTTCTCATAAATTTCCGAATCCTTTCGCCCTGAACTCTACTTAGTATGCTTGATTTTCTAAGGTGATTTCATTCTTATTAAAACTCATCTTGATTACGAAATGAGTTTTTAGCAGTAATTTCACTTATACTGTGATCTTAAAAAAAAATATTCTTGTTTGACGTTTTCGACCGTTTCGGTCTAACCGACTTATGGTCAACGTCACTTGTCTTGAAATGTGCAAATACGACCTCCTTCACTCGTAAAGGTCTATTGCGAGTTCAACAATTGTTTTTGAGTCTTAATAAATCTTAAGAACTCGTTAACAATTTAAGTTCTAAAACGAACTTCCTCATGAAATACCGATTACGGTAAACATTTACACGAAATTTCTATAAAATATGAATCGAAGAAATTCGGTGTTACAATCTACCCCCCTTAAAATTTTCGTCCTCGAAAATCAGAACAATTCGGGGTAGTTTCTTCTCATGTCGTTCTCGACTTCCCATGTCGCTTCTTCAACGCATGATTCTTCCACAAAACCTTGACCATAGGAATCGTTCGGTTCCTCAGGACCTTATCTTCCCTATCGAGGATTCTGACAGGCTTCTCCTCGTATGTCATATCGGTCTGAACCTCTACCGGTTCCTGATGAAGTATGTGGGAAGGGTCGGAGATATACTTTTTGAGCATCGAAACGTGGAAAACGTCGTGCACTGCTGATAGCTCTGGCGGTAAAGCAAGTCTGTACGCGACTTTCCCAACCCTTTCCAGGATCTCGAACGGTCCTGTGTAGCGCGGGCTCAACTTTCCTTTCTTACCGAACCTCATTACTCCCTTCATCGGAGCAATCTTTATGAAGACTGCGTCCCCAACTTGAAATTCCAAAGGTCTGCGACGCTTATCAGCGTAACTTTCTGTCGACTGAAAGCAATGTCGAGCCTTCGTTTGATTTTCTGGATATCCTCGGAGGTCTTTCTGATGAAGTCTGTCTTTTGTAGCTGCTTCTGGCCGACTTCTTGCCAATTAATTGGCGATCTGCACTTTCTCCCATACAACGCTTCGAACGGTGCCATGTCAATCGAAGAGTGATAGCTGTTGTTGTACGAGAATTCAATCAACGGAAGCTTCTGATCCCAATTCCTTTGAAGTCCAAGACACACGATCGCAGCATATCTTCAAGTGTCTGGATAGTTCTTCCGATTGACCATCGGTTTGAGGGTGAAATGCAGTACTGAACTTCAATCTCGACCCCATTGCCATATGAACACTGGTCCAGAAACGCGAAGTAAAACGCCCATCACGGTCGGATATGATCGATCTTGGCACTCCGTGCAACTTGACGACTTGATTTACGTAGAGTTCGGCCAATTTTTCTACTGAAAAGGTGGCTTTGATGGCGATAAAATGGGCTGATTTGGTCAATCTGTCGACAATGACCCAAATCGTATCGTTCCCACTGTCGTCCTTGGCAATCCCACTACGAAATCCATCGTAATCTGCTCCCATTTCCATTCTGGGAGTTCAATTTTCTGTAGTTCGCCTCCGGGATGTCGGTGCTCTGCCTTAACTTTCTGACAAGTTAAGCAAGTTGATACGAATTCTGCCACGTCATTCTTCATGTTGGGCCACCAGTATGTCTCCTTGAGGTCCTTGTACATCTTGGTAGCTCCGGGATGTACAGAGTATGGCGTCTGGTGTGCTTCTTTTAGGATTTGTTCCTTTAAATCCTTTACTTTTGGAACCCAAATCCGTCTCTTGAAGTGGATTATTCCGTCTGTAGAAGTCGTAAAATCTTTGCTGTCCTGATCAGCGAGTCGCGCCTTTCTTAACGAGGAATCTTCTCCCTGATACGCCTTGATTCTATCCAGCAAATCTGAGTGAAGAGTCAGTGAATCCAATCTCCCGGTGATTATTTCCAGTTGATAATTACTGATCTCTTTCTGCAATGCCTTGGGAAGTGCTTCAATGGACATCAGTGTGCCTACTGATCTCCTACTTAGCGCATCGGCTACCCTGTTGGCCTTTCCAGGGTGGTAAAGGATTTCGCAGTCATAATCCTTTACTAACTCCAGCCATCTTCTCTGCCTCATATTCAGCTCCTTCTGAGTAAAAATATACTTGAGGCTCTGGTGATCTGTGTAGATCTCGCATTTGTTTCCATACAGATAATGTCTCCATATCTTAAGTGCGAAGACCACGCTGCTAGCTCCAAATCGTGCGTAGGATAATTCTGTTCATGATTTTTCAGCTGTCTTGATGCATAAGCTACCACCTTTCCGTCCTGCATCAGAACGGCTCCTAATCCAATCTTAGAAGCGTCACTGTAGATTACGAAATTTCCGCATCAACATTAGGAATGATGAGCACCGGGGCACTTGTCAACTTTCTCTTCAGCTTCTGGAAGTTTTCCTCGCACTTTGGAGTCCATTCGTACTTTTTGTCCTTCCTGGTGAGGGCCGTGAGGGGTGCTGCTATCCTGGAGAATCCCTCTACGAAGCGTCGATAGTATCCAGCGAGCCCTAGGAAGCTTCTTATCTCAGTAACGTTTCTGGGGGTCGGCCATGAGCTAACCGCTTCAATCTTCGCTGGATCTACGGAAACTCCCTCTTTTGATACTACATGCCCCAAAAAGTGAACCTTATCCAGCCAAAATTCACACTTCGTGAATTTGGCGTATAGCTGATGTCGCCTTAACATTTCCATTACCAGTCTGAGGTGCTGCTCGTGCTCCTCTTTGGATCTTGAGTAGATCAAAATGTCGTCGATGAAAACTATGACAAATTTGTCCAAGTATTCCTTGAAAATTCGGTTCATGAGATCCATGAATGCAGCTGGGGCGTTTGTCAATCCGAATGGCATTACTAAAAACTCGTAATGCCCATAGCGCGTCCTGAAAGCTGTCTTGAACACATCCGACTCCTTGATTCGAAGTTGGTGATAACCTGATCGCAAGTCCACTTTGGAGAACACTTCTGCTCCTCTAAGCTGGTCGAACAAATCGTCGATCCTGGGCAGTGGGTATTTGTTTTTGATCGTCAGCTTGTTCAATTCTCTGTAGTCGATGCACATGCGCAACGATCCGTCCTTCTTTTTAACGAACAGGACAGGTGCTCCCCATGGAGAGTGGCTTGGTCGGATGAATCCTCTGTCGAGTAACTCCTGCAACTGTACTTGGAGTTCTCTTAGCTCGGCTGGTGCCATTCTGTACGGCGCTTTTGACACTGGTGCAGCTCCGGGTAGCAACTCGATCTCGAAGGAAATCTCACGCTCCGGTGGAAGTCCGGGTAGATCCTGTGGAAAGATGTCCAGATAATTCCTAATAATAGGAACTCCTTCCGGTGTCAATTCTTCTTGCTCCTTGTCCACCAAATTAGCCAAATAACCCTGGCATCCATTGGCTATCATTTTCCAAGCTTTCATTGTGGAGATGAGCTTTGTGGTGGAACGTCGGGACTGTCCTTGAAAACTGAAATCCTCATCGTCGCAGGGGCTGAACGTGACGTTACGCTTTCGACAGTCGATCCTTGCGTTGTGACGGCCTAAGAAGTCCATCCCCAAGATCACATCGAAATCGTGCAACCTGATTGCGATGAGATCTGCGAGTAATTCTCTGCCATTGATCCTAATAGGAACATTTCGGATCCAAAAGCTGGACCACAAAACTTCTCCGATGGCAAAGATGCTGAAAAGGTTTGCTCTACTCTACTCCCGACTCTGCTTAACTTCTGAGCGAACTCCATCGATATGAACGAGTGGGTAGCGCCAGAATCAAATAGGGCAATTACATCATAGGTGGCGATAGAAAGCTGACCTGTCACCACGTTGGAGGTGCCCGCTTCTGCATCTCCCTTGTATAAGCGTAGATCCTGGCCCGTGGCTCGGGTGCCTCCAATCTACCCTGGGCAATCGATGGACCTTCGAGTGTAGCTGGACAGCATGTAATTGCTGGTGTTGGGGGTTTCTGTTCGGATAGGGCTGGTACTGCTGCTGTGCGTTCTGAGGACAGCTTCTCGCGTAGTGCCCTTCCTTGCCGCAGACATAGCAAGTGTTGGTCCCCTGACGGCAGACACCCGGATGCTTTTTACCACACTTGTCGCACTGGGGGTAATTATTCTTGTCCCTCTCGTTGCCCTGGTTGTTCCTTTTCTGGGGGAAATTTCTCTGCTGTCCTGGTTGTTGAAATTCCCTTCCGCTTGTTCTTTCCGGGTTGTCGGGAACCTTGTGCATTGGGGTTGCTGGCCTGGGCTTGTGGCTTAGCTTCCGTGGATTGACGAATGGTTCGTCTTGACTAGAGCTTTTCTTCTTTCTTGGACTTGTAAAATTGGGCTCTGGCCTCCTTATCTCTGTTGATCCAATACTCGGCTCTCAGGGCTCTCTCAATACAGTCCGACACTGTTACAGGGGAACTGTCTCCAGCACTCACTTGACGGGCAATATCCGTGCGGAACATCTTCATCATCAACCGCACTTTCTCAGTTTCACTGGTAATTAAGTTCGGGCACAACCGGGCCAATTGCTCGAACTTCTTGACAGCTTCCATCACTGTCATGGATCCTTGAGTGAAACTGGTGAGTTCGTCCTGCTGGGCAGCCAGGACTTCTTTGTTGTAGTACATAGCCCTGAACTCGTCCACGAAGTCTTGCCAGGACATAGTCAGCACATTTCTTCTCATCTGCACGGTTATCCACCAGTGCCTCGCGTCCTTTTTCACGCAAAGGATGCACAGAGTACTTTCTCTTGCTCGGTTAGGCGCATAAAATCTAAAATGACTTGCATGTCGATCAGCCAGTTGTCGGCTGCAATCGGATCAATTGGCCCCTCGAACTCGGGCGCCTTCATCCTTCTGAACCTTTCATACAGAAGGTCCTCTCTCACCGGCTGTGGCTGCATCTGCACTTCAGCCGGGGCTACTGGAACCTCAGCGTTCCGTGGAATTTCCTGCCTGACCTCTGGTTGGGCTACCGGAGGAACATTCGGCATTTGGGGTGCTACGGGAGGAATAGGTTGCACTGGCGGCACTGCCGGAGGGACTGGCCGTGCCTGTGGTGGAACCTCTTGGACTCTGGGTCCCTGATTCTGCTGAGCTAACTGCTCCCGAATAAGAGTCATCTCTTGTTGCTGCTCTTGCAGCTGGCGTTGAATATTTGCTAATATGGCGGTCAAATCCTGTGCCGGAGGATTTACCGGCATTGTTCTTCGCGGACGTACCATCTTGTAGTCTCTATAGCAAGAAAAGATATTAATCACATCTCTTCTTTCATATAATTATTATCATTACATCATAAAATCTCACGACATGCATGTAACATCATAATATACTTGTATCTTGCCATAACTCAAAGGCAGATATTTAATGACATATTTACTTGTAAAAATTTCGTAAAGAGAAATGAAAATATCATCTGATTTCATTTAACCCGTCTCAGCACGGTCTCTTTGTATATAATCAAAATACAAGGCTTTTCAAAATACATGATTCCCTCGGTATTTTTCAAAAAGGTGCCGGGTACTGATATATATATATACATATTTTCAAAAAGAATACTTGTCACTTTACCAAAAAAACACATGGTTAAAGCAACAAGATGGAAGTGATCTAACACTTCCCATCATACATAAGGTACATCCTAACGTCCGAATGTACATAAATATTATAAATAAAGTTCTATTACAAAAGAAAGAGGGTATAAAACAAAACGGCCCTAATCTAACGGATGACTTCGATCTCAAGCGCGGACATCTCGGAATCCGTGTCGTCCTCGAAATCGTTTTCCCAGTCCCCGTCATCTGGAACGATGTGATGTGGCTCGTCCTCGAGGGGAAACTCTTCGGGATCCTCCTCGTCGTCCGGAATCTCCTCGGGATCTTCCATGTCTCGTCTTCGTCCTCCTCACCTTCATCATCACTAGATATGATGATGAGGGGAACCTGGGCGTGCTCCATCTCCTCCTCAAGTGGTCCGACCTCGTAATGTGGCTCGGGCTCATCAGCATCATCGACTGGCGGCTGCTCAGGGTTCACTGGAGCATCGTTCTCGGCCTCTTGGGCAATGACCTCTGCCGCTAAAATATCATCGAGGGTTCCAGCCATGGTCGAGTGGAGGGTAGGCTGCGGAACATGCTGTCTGATGTGAGGCGGCGTTCCGTTCACTAGTAGAGTCACTGCCTCCAGCTGGGGCTCTGGAAGATCCTGGGGTATATGGGGATGCATCATCTCCTCAAACCTCCACCAGTAGTGGCTCATCGTCTCGCCCGGGTATGCGTGCCAGGCCTGGGATAACATCTGGTATCGCGCATGACGCATATCACGGTAAATATTCGGATCTCTAATAGGTGCACCCTCATCTCTGGGTGGGAGTGGTCCGTAGCGCTCTAACATCACTGCACGAAACTGCGCCCAGGTGCAATCAGGCACCTGACGCTCCCCAACGTCGATCCACCATAGCCGCGCATCTCCGTAAAGACATTTGGCAGCGAGCATGATTTCCAGATAGTCCGGGATGTGACACATCAAGAATGTCTGCTCCATATCGTGGAGCCACGCCTCGACGTGCACAGTACGCCTCGTGCTGTCAAAGGATAGGGGGTGTACGCGAAAGAAAACCGTAACGGAGTCCCTATCTTCTTCTGTCATCATGGGGTCCATCGTATCGTATCTACATGCAATGCTTAGCTATAAGCATACATATATAAAACACAAAGTAAATTTAAACTTACATATGGTGGGGGCGATGGCAGGCAGACCGTGAAATGATGTCGCAGGGAACCTCTCTGATACCAATCTGTGACGCCCCACCTTGTACGGGCCGTCACTACTTGACTTACTTGAACTTAAACTTGTTTTATCCCATTTTTCATCATGAAATTAGTGGGGATTTTTTTTTTTTTTTAATAGCGGAAGCATTATACTTAGAAAATATTTACATACATTCATACACAAATAAAATAACTGTTTGTTTTCTCAAAATAGATATATTAATTAAATCCTTTTGAGTTGTGAATCCCAACCCGTTCATCATTTCACCGCCACCGGCTTTACCCGCCACCATGCAGTCAATTCAAGACAGGCTGTTTACCTACAGCATAAACTTCAAACAATGAGCGAAAGCTCAGCAAGTACAACTCCTATACCGCAAACCAAATACACGAAACATACATGATCTTTTTCATGAAATCATAAACATAGCATCGTATCATCTTAAACATGAAAACATATCATGGCATCGTATCATCGATTTCTTCATCTTATACATGAAAACATAACATAGCATCATATCATCGATTTCTTCATCTTAAACATGAAATTCTGTCGTGAAATGCATGAACCGTTTATGTCCAATTATGCTTGCTTTCTTGTATCACACTTTATCTTGTTGATTTTTACTTGTGGGCCCGTTAACTTGATGTGTATGTACCCGGCGCGCAGCTTAAGGAACTTACCTAAGCTTTCGACCCGATCGTCATCAGGGGGCACAACACTGGCTCTTGTGGCCTTTTCTCAAACATTCTGTTTGTAAGTCTTTCTTGACATCTTTTCACTTGGTAGATTAGTGAGCATACTTATATGATGTCTCCTAATCTCATGTTTTATCAATGCATAGACAGTCGTACCTTTTCACGTAAGCATGATAACAATACTTAAACATTCATCGTACAGTAAACATATTGCAACCATCGAGCAAATCATCAAATAACACTTAAACAGTGTAAAGCAAACATGTTAAGAAAACATACAACTTTAGCCTATGCTGTAGGCGGCGTTGTACTTACTTTATCTTTGTTGTTCGCGTGATCGACTTTCCTTTCCCGAGCACGCTCGCAGATCACCTCCTGCCCATGGACGTTTACACGTGAGGTCTCTATTCTAAGATCGCTTAATGTCGGATTAAACCAACATAAATATTTTTCAGTTATAAGACCCTCTTCTAACATAAGCGAAGGGGTCACACAGCGTAACCCACAACGGAAATGTTAATTAAGGGTTCATGTAGAGGATTATAATCTTAACTTAAACCTCAATCCGCATGATTAACTCAGGGCTTGGGCAAGGCCCTAGTAACTCGAAATAATTTTTCGGCTACTAACGCAGTATCTTTTTCATTTTAATCTTGAAAACCTTGAACTTGATTAAAAATATCATTTTCTTGTTTATTTAAGTAAGTTTGGTGAATAGCACCCAAACTTGTCTTGAAAATTACAAAATACTTGAAAACATTTCTATAAAACATTAGGGGATCGAAAACCGCCTTTGGAACGGTTTTCGGGTTTGAAAATGATGTTTGCAAGTAAAAAAAAACGTTTTTCCTAGTCATTGGTCTAGAGAATCCCGTGCATGAGATTTTGCTCACTGCACGGATTTTGTTTGAAAATTCATAACTTAAAATGTAAAACGAATTTGGAAACACTTTCTTCACGAAAGTTATAGCTAACAAAAAGATCTAAAACTTTCATGTTTTGAACATTTTCAGATTCTGGCTCAGTTAATACCAGTTTTTGTTTGAACATATGTGAATCGCTGGAACCTGATCACCCTGACCAGTTCTCGGTTTTTCTTCAAAACAAAGGCCATTGAAGCCTTATTTTTAAAATCTGTCCGCGTTGTCCCCTAGGAAATACCCTAACGAACAACTTTCGTGTTTTAAGTTTTTTACCCATTCGGCCTCTAAGGACCTGTAAATCCCACTTTTCCGAGCTGCCGGGTGTTGGACCCGAGAGCAGTTTTGGTGTTAGTCCAAATTTTACGTCCCTATACGTTGTTCTAGCTCGACCGCCCAATGCGGGACCTAATATCACATGCACGTCTTCTAACGTCCCTCATACACATAAAATTTTTAATCCCGAGCTTTCGGATTCAACTCAAGGCCGAGACCTCCCTTTGGTCCACGGTTTTGAGAGAGAAACATACATACAACAAAACTCAACCAAACATCATACAAACCCTAGAACATGCATCTAGAAATTTGATAAACACAATAGAGGCATGAAACCCTTAAATATAAACCCTAGCATGCATCTCTAGCACACAAAAATCATAGAGCATTAATCCAACCAAACATGCAAAATAATCACCTCAAAAACCTAAATCAAGCATAAAAATATAACCTAAGCTATTTAGGGCCAAAACCGAAAATTATGAGCTCAAGCTCTTACAAATTTTGTGCTTGAAATACATAGTAAAACCCTTGAGAAAATGAACCAAAAATTTGAACCAAGAACTAGAGCAAGATTCGGATTTTTACCTCAAAAAATCCGGGTGACACTAGCTTGATCCTAGTTGAAATTTTGTCTCCAATGTGCACGGTTTGGACCTCAAAAATGGTCACAAAAATTTTGTTAACTTCCTCTCCCAACCAACCTTAGAAAAGAGAAGAAAAATGCCCAAAATCTTACCTTTGAACTCACTAAAAACCGAGGCTTTAGGGAGGTTCTTCACCACTTTTTTTGGCTTGATCTTTCTTGGTTTTTCTTAGCTCTCTCTCTCTCTCTCTCTCTCTCTCTCTCTTTTTCGGATTTCTTGGAGTGAAATGCCGAATGGTATGGCTGAACATGGGGTTAAGGGCTGCTGAACTTTGGGGTTTGAAATCCCTACAAATAGTGTCTCTAGCTAGGGGAAATCATAGGCTTTCTTTTCCAAGGCAAATTTGGTTCAAAACTTGCTAATTGATCCTCCAATTTTTGCAAGCTATTGCTCACAAGGACATGAGTGGCCGGCTGCTAGAGGGGAACAAATGGAAGAGTGGTTGACAACCCATAGATGAGGTGTCACAAGCTCATTGGTCCATGTGTGTGGAGGGTTAAGTCTTACTTAGCTTAATTGTGATGTAATTAAGCTTAAAGGCTTGTTTGGTTCAATCTTTTTGAAAAATTGTGTAATTTCAACACATTGCAATAAATTTTAATACTGAGTTACTTAAATACCCAGTATTGAAATTTACATTGCATTAAAATTTTCGATCCGTGAAAAACTCGATCGGAAAATCTTTTCTCATAAATTTCCGAATCCTTTCGCCCTGAACTCTAGCTTAGTATGCTTGATTTTTCTAAGGTGATTTCCATTCTTATTAAAACTCATCTTGATTACGAAATGAGTTTTTAGCAGTAATTTCACTTATACTGTGATCTTAAAAAAAAATATTCTTGTTTGACGTTTTCGACCGTTTCGGTCTAACCGACTTATTGGTCAACGTCAACTTGTCTTGAAATGTGCAAATACGACCTCCTTCACTCGTAAAGGTCTTTTGCGAGTTCAAGCAATTTGTTTTTGAGTCTTAATAAATCCTAAGAACTCGTTTAACAATTTAAGTTCTAAAACGAACTTCCGCATGAAATACCGATTACGGTAAACATTTACACGAAATTTCTATAAAATATGAATCGAAGAAATTCGGGTGTTACATATAACATTTGGGGAAGATATAAAACTTTCCCATCATTTCCGTACGTCACCTAGTTGCCACTACCAAGCCAAGATACCACCCAACGTCATCCCTGTATCCAACATTCTCCAGCATGGCCGTTGAAGAAAGATGCTTACTATGCACATAAAATCTTAATTCTAATCGTAAGAAAATAACATAACTTACTTGGGCCGTTGCAGAAGCGATGTGAGGCGAAGTGAAGTAGGCTGGCAGGATACCGCTCTGATACCAAACTGTGACGCCCCGACTTCCCAAGCCGGGTCGACACCATACTACTTGTACTTAACTTGCTTAAAAATTTGAGAATAAATTTTTTTTTTTTTTTTTTTTTAAACATATTCTCATAAGTTATCTTGTAGAGAAAACTTGTCACTTATATATACCAACTGAAAATACCTTCTCGTGTCTTCAAATTCTTTACATATAACAAAACATCATTTACTTTTGTCATATTAACATATTTTCTGAAAAATTGGATGCGGAAAATTATGCGTAGTGGTATCCCACACCGCCCTTCACCCGTCGCATCGTCCGCAAAGCCCATCACTTAAATTGCAGGCTTCTTACCTACAGTATGAAATATAAGAGTGAGCTTTCGCCCAGCAAGTACAAACATAATCTCACGAAATAAATCAAACATCTTAAAACATGTCCCTCATCTTGTAGCTTATGCATGAACCATTTATGATTGATTGAATGTCTTATGTTTCATTATAGACTCAATCCTTAACTTATCTTGTCTTAACATGTGGGCCCATAATGTACGTACCGAGAGCGCGCAGCCTCCAGATAAAGCCAGGGTTTGCAAGGCCCTAACAGTTCTGGGAATCATAACGTGACCCTCACGCATCAACGAGAGGTTAATATCACAATTGGTGTTAAACATGTATCCTCCACGATCACGGGAGGTTGGTACGACACCTTACTTGATTATCTTACCATGTGATTTAACATTAGTGAACATGCTTCATGATGTCACTATATCATATTCAAACTTAACATTTCCAATATCATGACATTCTTGAAATCATGACATTTTTAAAACCATGACATTTTTGAAAACATGACATAATATGTAACATGTCATAGCACATCATCGCATAGCATTACATAACATCATACAACATAGCATGTACATTTAAACATGTAATGTAACTAGTATAGTTTAACATAATATATATTAAAATAGTATTTACTATTTTCATACTGTAGGTGAGGTTCGATACTTGCCTGATTTGTTATATTCCAAGCTTTGTTGTTTCCAACCTGATCTCAATTGCAGGTTACTTCCTGCTATTAGAAAGAACATAGGATAAGGATCCTATAAAACGTTGGTAACCTTTTCAGCATCATAGTTATATGTTCTCCTTACATACCTTGATCATTTATTAGGTTGCTAATCGTAACCGTAGAGATTATGGTTAACCGTCTTGACCCATTAGATTACTTGAGGTAACCTTGGGTATTAAACCCGTATTAGATTATTCTTATTATCGAGCCTAAGTTTTAGTAACTCGGGTATCCTTCCCGGTTACCATTCGTCATTGTCTTGTTAATATGTTTTGACTTTTAAAATCCAATTTGGAAAATTGGCTAGAAAATCTTTGGTTTTACTTCAAAATTCGTGGTTTTCAAAATAAGACTTTATAAAAATTATTGAAGACTGAAAACTGCTTTTAAAACAGTTTTGATAGTCAAAACAGGAGTGTTGATGCAAAAATACAGTTTTTCTGCATGTTTTTAGAAAATCCTATGCAGGAATTTCTTGCTCTCTGCACAGTTTTCATAGTTCAGGTTGTATTTAAAAATTCAGATTGATTTTGAAAAACTTGTCTTCACGAAAGTTCTTGCTCTTGAAAAATTCTAAAACTTTCGTGTTTTAAGAAAAACCCAGTTCTGCTTGGATTCTTGTCAGTTTTAATTTGAATCTTACTGGACGTGTAGACTAGGTCTGGGCAGATTAGCCTCGGATTTTCGTAAAAACGGAGGCCATTGGAGCCTCATTTTTCAAATCCATTCACGTTGTCCTCTAGGAAAAACTGTTCTGAACAACTTTTGTGTTTTAATTGTTTCCAAACTCGGCCTCTAAAGGCCTCAAAATCTGATTTTCCCGAGACTGGCCAATTTCTACCCGAAATGGCAGTTTTCGGTTTCGATTTTTGTTTTACGTCCTAGACGTGGAATCTAGCTCGACCAGCCACCGCGGGAGCCCTAATACACACATGCAACGGTTTTCTAACGTCCAATATTCACCATGTAAATTAAAATTCACATCATGCATTAACATATAAAACCTAATCATTCAAACAAACACCTATCATGCAAAATCACAAAATTAAGAGCAAGCATGCAATCAAAATCAAACCACCCTTAGTTCTAGAACAAGCACAAACTTTAAATCCTAAACTTGGGCACAAAATAAAATTGAGCTTATGCTCTTACAAATTCAACTTGAAATACACCTAAATTTCAAATTGAAATGCTCAATTTAAAAGGTTTAAGGGCTAGGGATGATTACCTTGATTAGCCCCAAATTTTATGGTTATGGTTTGGCTTGAAATTTTCCTCCCACCTTGGCTCCACCAACCGGTTCTTCCACCAAGTTTTGCACCCAAAAACTTGAGTTGAATCCTTGGTAATTTCTTGAACCAAAACTAACCACTAACAACCAAAAATTTCCTCACTTTTCCTCCCTAAAACAGTCGGCCTCAAGGCTTGAAAAAGACACAAAATTTTTCAAAATCCTTTCTTGAAGGAGTAGAGGAAAAACCGCCCCCCAACAACCCTTTTCCCTAAGGATTGCAAAATTTTTTCTTAGTTCTAGCTCACCCTTGGATTTTCGGATTTTTGAGAGAGAATTTGGCAAGAGCTTGGCTGCTTTTTCCCATTTTTTTCAGCCAAAAACCGCCCCCCCCCAAGGTCCTATTTATAGGTGAAATTTTGGCCTTTTTTGTAAATACTTTTGGTTCTCCTTTTTCCTACAAGTCCATGGAACAAAAATATTTCTATTTTGGCCCCAAAAAGGAGCACAAATTTACACAAAAAAAAAAGGGTGAGGTGGCCGGCCATCACCTTGTGGAAGAAGCAAAATTTTTGTTCTAGAACATGACACTTGTCATTCAAGGCTTGATTCATGGAATTATGATGTCATAATTCCAAATAAGGATGATGTCATAAATATGATATCATCCTAAGGCCTTGTTTGGCTACTTTTGCTATTGTACAGTCCATTTTTAAGTTAACACAGGTATTTCCAATACTGGATTCACTTATACTCAGTATTGGTTTACCGAACTGCAGTCCAAAATTTATCTGTGTAAAAATGGACAGTATGAATTTTTCCTTATTTCTTAAAACCCTTCTGCTCTTTAATTCTACTTAATGTGCTTGTCTTTCTATGGTGGTTTTGAATCTTAAACATATTATTTTATCAGTAAAATCGTCCTATGCAGTATAATTCTATACTGCGGCTATTTACTCTTACGGTCTTTCTTAACTTTTTGGGGTCAATCTTTGGCTTTCTCGTCCACCATTGACTTTCTTGTCAACAGTTGACTTCCTTGCCAAGATTTGACTCTCGCGGTCAACAGTTGACTTTTCTGGTCAACCGTCGACGTTTTTGGTCAAACTTTGAACAACATAAAAATTTTGGCAATTTTTTTCCTTTTTGCCTAAAAGGTCGTTTGCTTGACTAAGCAATCATTATTGAGTCTTATAAAATCATAAAAACTCACAAAATATCATAAAAACCCTTAACCGGGCTCTTTCATAAATATCCTCAACGTACAGTTGAAATTTTTTTTTTTTTTAACACAAAAATCATAACGATCAAAAACTAGGTATTACAGAAATAGGCATATAAAGCACTGTTATGATATAATGGATGTGGTTGATGAATTAATAAGAACTTTTAGTAATTTATTTATATTTATTACTTATGGCATGAACAGTTCTAAAGGTAAGCACTCAAGGCCTCAATCACATGTCACCATTGGAAAATTTTAAAAAGGTTAAGTAAGGCATTTATGTAAGTATACTCTCACCTACAACATTAATTAAAGAATTGAGAAGTATATATTTTGATGTTTATGATGATGTTATGATTTTTTTTTTATACTTCTCTTAATATGAGGTTTTGATGAAAAGTGTGTATATATATATATATGTATATGTATGTATATATTTTTATGTTTTTAAAATGGCATTGTATACCCTTGATGATGATGATAATGTTATCATCGTTGGTTTGGGATTAGCTACCCCACTCATTCCATGACTAGTGCACTATGATGGTACAACCACTACTACAGAATGTGGATACCACGACGATTTTTAACCGTCGTGGTAATATTTTCATGACGGTTTTTTAACCGTCGTGGAATTCAGGATCGTGGAATCTTTTCAGATTTCACGACGGTTTTTTAACCGTCATAGAATGGACAAAAATAGGACCTAAATATGGACATTTAAGAACATACCACGACGGTTTTACGCAAAAAACCGTCGTGCGAAGGAAACCTGCCACGACGGTTTCTCAAGGAAACCGTCGTGGTAGGACCCCTTACCACGACGGTTTTTCCAAAAAATCGTCGTGGTAGGTAACAACGAAATTTTTTTTTTGCAAATTCGTTTCATTTCTCCAAAAATATTTAAACCACAAAATCAACACTTTTTTCTGGAAATTTCTCAAATCCGTGCCTTACCCAACCAATTTAATTCAATCTAAAACACAACCACAATGAACAATCGCCGAAAATGTAGGGAACAGATTTTGGCTATTTCGGACGGAATATTCCCAACTCAACAACCTACAAAATCAACATTTTGGATGGAAAATTTACAATCAACAACCACAATCAACAAAATCAACATTTTGGATGAAAAATTCCCAAATCAGTGCATTACCCAAGCAATATACACTACAACTTACCGGCATGTAGAGCGTGGGTAAGGGCGAAGTGCGGTGAAAGAGAGAGGGAAAGCTACGTGAGTTCCTTGGTAGACCCGTCGGAGAATGGAGGAGGCTGCATGAGTGGTGGAGGAGGCCGCATGAGTGGTGGAGGAGGCCGTCGGAGAATGGAGCCAAGAGAAAAATTTGAGAGGTGAGATAGAGTGAGGAGGCGCGGTGAGATAGAAAGAGTTTTTGGAGATTTTAAGTAGGGAGGGAGTAGAGAGAGAGAAATGGAGGGAGGAAATAGAGCGGCTTTGGGTATGGAGTTATTATGTATTAGAGAGTAAAAAAGTAAAAAATGCTCGAAATGTAATGGGGTGGGAAAGGGGGTATTTTTTTGGGTTTTAATACATGTTCCAAAAAATTGAATTTAATTCAAAAATTTTCAAAAATCCCGCCTTAACACTTACCACGATGGTTATTTAGGAAAACCATCGTGGTATGTGAACATACCACGATGGTTTTCCCTAAAAACCATCGTGGTAGGGTCCAAAAATTAAAAAAAAATATATTTTGAAAAAAGACCCTACCACGACGGTTTTTGGCAAAAACTGTCGTGGTAAGGTCCAAAAATTTAAAAAAAAAAAATTTAAAGACCCTACCACGACGATTTTTGGGAAAAACCGTCATGGTATGTACTACCACGACAGTTTTTCCCAAAAACCGTCGTGGTAGGGTATTTTTATTTTTTTTAATTTTTGGTACATACCACGACGGTTTTTAGAAACCGTCGTGGAAGCATCGTGCTTCCACGACGGTTTTTCGAGACCATCGTGGAAGCCTCGGCTTCCATGATGGTTTTTGGAAAATGTGTTCTGCTCCGTGTTTTTGCCTAATTTTCCACGACCGTTTTTTAAAAACGGTCGTGAAAGCTCCGTCGTGGAAACCGAATTTTGTAGTAGTGAACACCAGACCCAATGTATGATGGTTTTAAAAGTTAAAAATTTTTCAAAGATGTTCTTATTTATGATGATGAAATAAATAAATAAATACTATTTACATTTGTGAGATTTAAGTGTCTTACTAAGTCATGCTTGTATATTTTAATTTATATTGTAGATTAAGGAAATGGTAAGATGTAGCATTGGAGGAGCTTGGAATGGAAACGAGAAGATGTGTGATAGAAAAATAGGAGGAATGATCATGGGATGAACATTTTTAATTTTAAATAAAGTTTTAAGACTTTGAATTATGACTATTTTGATTGAAGGATTTTTATGGACTTTCTCAAATTTTACTTCAAGGTATTGATTATTAAAATTTTATACCGGTTAGGAAGGTTATAATTTAATAAGTTAAAAAACAAATCTTAAAAGTTTTTAACAAAACAAAATTTCTAGAATTTTCTAAAATTATCTAAATAAAGTTTTCTGATAAGTCAATATTTTTATTTCAAGTTTATAATTTTACGCAATTTTATAAGAGATAAATATTAAAAATAAAAGTAAACTATAACAGTCCATGAGCTTTCGTTACATATCTGAAGATGGTTTTGAAGGTTTGATTGGAAATGTGTGTTTAGGGGGGGGAGAGACTTTTGAAAATGCTCCGTGATAGAAAATAATACAAAAATTTGATATATATTCAGAAAATAATGCAAAATGGATTTTGTCTTATTCGTCTCCTCGTTACGATCATTTTGACAT
This sequence comes from Ficus hispida, assembly GCA_025413025.1. NCBI lineage: Eukaryota > Viridiplantae > Streptophyta > Magnoliopsida > Rosales > Moraceae > Ficus > Ficus hispida. The sequence goes on from CM046362.1 coordinate 8,221,963, forward strand.
AAAAATCATCTTATTTCAATTTGAAATTAGAAAGTTATGGACTTTTAAAGTTTGAATTTTTTTAAAAATGGAAGAGAGAGAAAGTTTGATATATAGTTGAGATTTTAAAATTCAAATGGTGTTTTGCCATCTGGAGTTAATACCTTAAACGGGCTCTTAATACCACAAACTCATGCTACCAATGGATGCCACATCTATTTTTCTATCAAGAATTTAACTGGGGGGAATTTGCAATCATTTCAAAGTTTGCGGAGAAAATGTTACAAATTAAAATTTATTAAGTATTTTGTAATAAGGCCTAAAATTTAAGGGAAAAAGTAAAATTTGTCATAAAATTTTTCCAATAAGGACATAATGAAAAAATGAATAATTATTGAATTAATAATTTTTCTATATTTTAATTATTAAATGCAAACAATAAATAAATATATATATTTGTAACATAGGGGGCACAACAACATATTTAATTTTTGAGATGAGACAAAAACATAATTTTCTTGCAAAATAAGGGTAGAATTAAATTTGTTAAAAATTTTAATGAATGAAAATCAAAATCTTAAAATTGTGTGGGCACGTGAATCCACTCATAATAATATTATTGTGACTTCGCCACTACAACTATATATTAGAAGATTAATTACCTTCTCTATATTGTTAAAAACAAACTAATAGAAAATTGGTTCAGTGAGAGCTGACGAAAATGAAACTCATTTTCTAGTAATTATCATGTTGTGTACCTGTCGTGCTCTCAAGCATTTTTATTTAGCACGCTGCGGTTGTCCCTTTACTTGGCATTTTTCATCCACTAGAAAGAAAATGACAGACAGAGAACAAGGCCACCCATTGCGAAGTTGAAAACGCGCTTTTGCAGTGTGTTATTGTGACTACGAAAAAAGTGATTAGTGTTTTCGTCCTTAGTCACCCCATCTTTTTTTTTTTTTTTTTTCGTTTTTTCTTTTATTGCATTCAATGCCTAATTTCTCTCTCTCTCTCTCTCTCTCTCTCTCTCTCTCTCCTATCCATATTACTTGTAAATTGCATACGCGTGTACGTGATGAAATTGCAAACCAACTGCTAGGAGGAAATTAAGTCGGCTTGGTGTGTATGAGACGAAATATGTGTGTGTGTGTGTATATATATATATATATATATATATCTAAATACAAATATATATGACATATTTTTTTTTATTCAATTGCAAGATTTGTAATTTTTTTTTATTATTATAATAATTAGTTAATTTTATTGTAACTTTAAGTGATTCTTATCTTTTACATCAATAGTTGCTAAACAATATCATGTTACTTATAATTTTATATAAAATTACAAATAAATCAACTAGTTATTACATATAATTTAGACCTGTTCAGCTACGGGATAAGGGACAATTCATATATATATTGCAAAAGTGTCATATTGTAACAACCGAAATTTTTACGAACTTGTGATTTCCTTAGAAATAACGTAAATCTAAGTATGTATGATATGTGACAATATGAATTACATGATCTAATTTGATTATCAAAATATGTTCGAGTTCTTAGAGTATTATATGATTCAATGACGATCTATTAAGTCAAGGATGAGGCCTTTTGAAGAAAAATACAGAATAAGAATTTATGATTTTATTCCGGTCAACGTTTGACCAAAATAACTCAAGGCATGATTATGACGGTACTGCAGTATAGCAAGCAATATGGAAAATATACTGCGAATACCGTCATCACAGATGAAAATATAAGAATAAGGTACGAGACCACTTTAGAAAAATCAAGCACAATATTTAGAGCAATAAGGACTAAGTGGCTTCAAGTCCTAAGAAAAAACCTACACGCAGTCCAGTTAAGTGCAGATGAATTCTGGACTACAGTTTAGTATTGCAGTACTATTAATAGTTGAAAACAATATTTGTAATATCTGCATTAGTAAGAAAATGGACTGCATATTAAGAGGAAAGGCCAAACGTGGCCTTACTTGGAGGCCAAGTAATCTTGGATATATATGTGAATTTTGGGAATTTTGGAAATTGGAAAGAAATGTGTGGAAGATTTTGATTGGATGATTTAGTGGATAACTTTGAAGAGATTTTTGGCCCCAAGTTCAGCCACATGGCCGGCCACCTCATAGGGGTCTTTAAGCAAATATTTTGCTCTTAAACCCTAATATGTAATTTTAAGAATAAAAATAATTGGTGAAAAATCAAGAATTTTCACACCTATAAATAGGTGATGTGAGGTTGAGTTTGGACCATTTTAGTTGAGCCTCAAAGTTTTCAGTTCTCTCTCAACTTCCCTCTAAGGAACCGGGGGAAAAAAAAAAAGGGGGGGAGAGAAGGAGAGTGAGTGGCCAGTTGGTGTTGGTGGAGCAAGGAAGGAAAAAAAATTTTCAACCCAAAGCCTAGATCAACCCTCTAAGATTTCCATTGGGTTTGATCAAAGATTTATATGTATTTCAAGCTTGGGTTGTAAGAGCATAAGCTCACCATTTTTATTTTGCCCTATGTTATGATTTAATGTGGTTGGTTATGCCTAGATCTATGCTTAGGATGATTTGATTTCTAGATCTAAGCATGGGTTTGAATTTTGTTCTTGAATGAGTGTTATGGGTATGATTGCTCACCAAGTGCTTGTGAATATATTTTTCACATGTTTGAATATGGTTATTGGTGAATGATGAATATGGATATGATCTAAGTGTGTTGGTTAAAGAATTAACCTAAGAACACAATTTGGTTAACTTGAAGATTATCCAATATTAAGCTTTCATGATGATGAAACAAGTATATGAATGAATGTTAAGATCTGAATCCAAAGCGCTGCATGATGATGTAGGCTCACGGCTTAGTCCGTTTGAGGTAGTGTATGCGGATTTTAAGTAAAAACCAACCAATTTCAAAACTATCAATTTTCGGATTCAAACAGTACAGTTTTCTAGAAACTGAAATTTAAGCCCCTTAGAGGCAGAATTTGAAAAAAGTCAAAACTGCAAAGTTGTAGAAAATTGACAATTCTATGGGGTAACATGGACGGATTTTGAAAATAAGGCCCTAAAGGCCTCTGTTTTTAACAAAATCTTAGACTAAACTGTACAGACAATGTACACGCCCAGGGTTTTTGAAAAGGAAAAACGAATGAATTAAAGGCAGACTCAGATTTTGGAGAAAAGACAAAAGCTGTAGATTTCAATTTGATCTACAACTTTCATGAAGAAAACTTTTTCAAATTCAAAAGAGATTTTAAGATAAAACTGGATCTTAAAAACTAAGCAGCAAACAAGAAATTCCTGCACAAGATTTTCAAAAGAGTGCATGAACAGACAATTCCTACACATACACTGATAATTGAAGTTATGGAACTGTTTTCAAAGATTGCTTTCAGAATTTGACTGTTTTTGTTTAAAAATTACAGTTTTATAAAAATATAGTTTTAAGGGATTAAAGTTTTACAAAAGACTTTTAAAAGAAAAATTAGACAAAGTCTTATTAAGAAAAGAGAAAAATAAATACATGGGCCAAAAATTATTTTGAAAACATAGTACCAAAATAACGATCATTAGTAATCGGATAGGACACCCAAGCTATTGGGTTGGGCCTAAAACCCATGGTTACCAATAGTAACCTAATAGGTATTACTTTAAAAGTAATTGGGCATTAATTAGTAACCTCATAGGGTATCAGTCTAAATATGATTGGGCTTATGCCCAGGGTTACTAATAGTAACCTGATAAAATACTATTTAAGTATAATTGGGCCTTGTACCCAAGGTGGCAGTAAGTAATCAAACAAGATACTGTTTGATTGTAATTAGGTCATGTGCCCTAGGGTTACATTTAGTAACCGAATAAGCATTGTAGTATATAGGGGACATGTAACTAGGGTTACTGGTGAATGTTGGTTAGGATACCAGCATTGAATGTAATGATTTATGGTAAGATAGGATGATCCTTATCTTACGTCCTTTTTGGAAACAAGAATATAACTTGTTGTTGCAACCTGCTGGAGCAACAAACTCAGGACGTAACATAACTTGTAAATACAACTCCGCCTACAGCATGGGCAAAATGTTTTTGTTGCTTTGCATGTTTTTCAAAAAAAAAAAAAAAAAAAAACTCATGCATTGATTTAAATGTTTTTACTACTTTGCATGTTTTTCAAAGCATCATGTGTTAATGTATGTGACGCATATGATTTATGTTTTATTGTTGTGACATCATGTAAGCATGCTCACTAATAATAAATCATATGACAAGACTAAGACTAAACCAAGACAAGTAAAGTGTCGTACTAACCTCCCGTTGATGCGTGGAGGATTATGTATGTTTAAGAAAATTTTCAGACATTCCGTTAATGCGTGAAGGGTCATATATATGATTCCCAGAATTGTTAGGGACCTTGCAAACCCTAACTTTCTATGGATTGTACGCATTTGATACGTATACAAAGGGCTCATATATTTAGCAAGATAATAAGTTCATAATGGAAGCATAATTGATTCATAAGAGAGCATAATCGGTTCATGTATTCTTTTACTAAAAATGTTTTGCGGAATAGAAAGTTGTACTTGCTGAGCGAAAGCTCATAACTTACATTCATGCTGTAGGCAAGCAATCTATCGGTAATGCTTGATGCAAGACTGTGGAGAAATGACGCTGCAGACTGTGAAATTTGGGTTGGACACGCCACGAGTTTTGGAAAATATATTGTGTAAAATGTGTTTGTATTATATTATGCTAAGTCGATGGTACTACTATATGATAACTCGTATGATCTATTAAAATGGGATTTTAAAGCTCGGTACTCGAGTGAGTACACATATATATAAGTATGAGTATAAGTTGAGTTTAAAAAGAAATTTATGTAAATTTAAAGAAAAATGTTTTCATATTCTTACGAAATACGAGAGTATGTTTAAGTATGTTACGTATGAAGTAGCGGCCACGTAAGTTAGGTCACCATAAGATTTGGTATGTAAACACGGTAACGGCCCTATGTAGGTCGGGGTGTTACACGTATATTAGTAATGTTTTTTTCCTGCATTTTTCTATATATATATATATATATATATAATATTGTTAAATTAGTTATTTGTATTTATTTTAATTTAGGTAAGTGATCACTACTACAAAATTGCGCTTCCACGACTGTCCTTCAACGACCGTTTTTTAAAAAACCGTCGTCGAAAAAAATCAAAAACACGGAGCGGAAAAACATTTCCGAAAACCGTCGTGGAAGCGCAAGCTTGCACGACGGTTTTACATAACCGTCGTGGAAGCAATTAATTCAATTTTGTTTACTGAAACTTGTATTTATATGATGGCTCATTCATAGTATTACTTCCTAGTAAATCTTCTATTTATTCCGTTATGTATATTAAATATTATTGTATGCTCTTCTCTCTTTATATTTTATTATTTTCTTATTTAACTTAATTCTAGGATTTGTTCTTTTTATTTTATTTTTAATTTTATTGAACATTATATAACAATAAACAATTTAAACACCCACAGGAGATTCAACTTTTGTTACTCCTATTTTGAGATCATGGTAGATTTGGTGAAATTCCACCTCAACCCTCCTTTTTCTTCGGATTTGACTTCAAAAGCCTTTGCCTTTTCTTGGCCGGAATATTCGGTAGAAATAGGGTTATGGCATTTTAGAGAGAGAAATATGGTATGAGGAGTAAGTAGTTGGAGATAGGAGTTTCACTACGTCAAAAAAAAAAATTTACTTTCATTTTGTGTCCCTTAATTATAGGCCTAATCTCAATTCAATTGCTTAAATTTAAGACGTCTCAAAATCAGTCATCGCATTATAGTTTATCCCGTAATAGTCGTTCCCTACATGTGAAGATTAAGTGTGTTTTAATCAAGAATAATTTTGTTATTATAATGTTAGGGCACAAATTTTTGAGTTTTGCCTTTTGTTTTGTTTTTTCCCCTTTCAAATAACTTTATGCTTATTCTTTATAATTTACATACTATAACAAAAACAAATAATGATCAATATATTGATATCAGTCAATTAATAATGGTCCACCGAGTCTATGAGTTAGTCCATCACGCTCATGAGAGCGTGATTACTACATCATGTAGGCATCGTGTAAAATATGAATATCTAGGAAAATGACAAATAGGTTAATGAAGCATAGCCCTATTTAACAATAAGAATAACACCACAAGAGGCTAAAATTAAACGTTCAATCTTTCATCACATTATCCAAGTTGCTAAACTTGCTTTATTAACAACCACATTGATTTTCTTCAGGACAAAAGAGTGTCATTGTTTGCAAAATTTCCAAAGATACTCACGTACCTGGACTAATTTGGTAACAATAGTAGCACACTTTGAAAATAATGTTATCTTGAGAATTCAAAATGCAGAAAACTAGTCTAGCTAAGTGTTAAATTCGATTAGTTTTCATTGTTATTTATTTTGTTAGTTTTTTCAATCTTTTTCTCTAAATGAATATATTATACTTAGTTACGCCTAGTTATAAACATTCCTTTTTTTTTTTCAATCTTTTTCTCTAAATGAATATATTACTTAGTTACGCCTAGTTATAAACATTCCTTTTTTTTTTTTTTTTTAAGGGTTGTTAAAAACACTTTCTCAAGCAAAACTTATTAGAAGGTAAAATCTGAAGAAGAATATACATGAAACCTAATGGTAAAATTAATCTCTTATTTCAGTAAGGATGCATGTTAAAAGATAAGTTTTTTTGGGAGACTTATAAAAGAACTATCAACTTTTAGTGCTGCAAAATAAGAAAGCTGTAATGTTTTTAAAGATAAAATCGAAACAAGAATAATAATAAAAAAAGAAACAAGGAGAGTGGAGATCCTTACTCGGTCATAGCCAGCTCATAGGGACTGCATCCCTTATAACACCCAAGAAGGCTAGAACGTCCAATATTTCATCTCACTCCAAGTAACTTGATATTTTCCACGATAGATATATGTGATGTGAACCATCACTTCAATTAATAGAAATAAGACAGAAAGTTTCATTGACTGTGAAATTTCCAAGAAACGTGAGTACTACGTGCCTGACCAAATTGACAACAAAAGTAGAATACTTTGGAAATTATTATGAATATCTTTGGTGTATAGGTTGCAAGTGGAGTTTTTTATATTAGAGTTGTTTGACTTTTTAAAAATTAATTAAGTTTTTTGTTGATTTAAAAAAAAAAAGGTTAAATTTTTTGAGTTGGAGAAGTAGGAAATTTGCCTATGTTTAGTAAGAAAGAAAGAAAACAAGAGGGAAAGTAATAATGAAAGTGAAAGTAAAAATGAAAGTGAAAGAAAAGAAAAGAGAGATCAAATATTTGTTTTTCCTTTGTATTTTTTAGTTTCATGGAAGGAGAGAAAACAAAAAAATTATAGAATTATTATTTTATTTATCTATATATATTATTTTACTTTAAAAGCAACGATTAAAAAGTATTTTTAGTAGTTTTTTTGATGGATTTTAATTTTTCTCACACTTTTAAAAAGAGTAAAAAAGGGAATCTCACTACAATCTTTTTTCTATTTTCCTTTCCTTTTTTTTTTTTTTTTTTTAACTTCTTATCAAAAAATCAACTCCATCAATTTCCCTTCACTTTCCCTTGTTTCACTTCCTTTCTTTCCTCTTTCCACTTACCAAACATAACATTAGAGAGAAAGAGAAGAAAATATGCACAACTAATTAATACACTGCCATATTTATCTGTCAATTAATATAAAAAATAAATTGTTAGAGAACTTGTAATATGGTGTAATATGGTGCTTAGAGAATATATAATAGTACATATATCTTGCAACGCCCTGGCCATCTACGTAGGGCCGACTACGTAAACGTGGGCCGTTACTCTACTTACTCAACTTAATTCTTCATTCAAAAAGCTTTAAGCTTACTGAAAATTCCGGAGTAAATTTTTTTTTTTCTTTTCTTACTTTACTTTGAACTTAACTTATCCTCATAGATATACATATGTACTCACTCGAGTACCGAGCTTTCATAATCATATTGAAAGCTATCATATTCAAATCGTGGACCAAACCCGACCTAATGCGGTTCGGTACGATATGAGGTAACTTGTTGCCATCATCCTTGAAAACTTTTCCTTAACTTGTTCTTGAAAATAATTTCTAAAAAAATAGTTTTCTTCTTGAAAACAATTCCTTACCCATACTATCACTTTATTATAACATAACATAACATAACATATTTTACAAATATATTTTTCAAAACATATTTTACATAACATAATTTCAAAACCCGTGGTGGTGTCCATCCCACATTTCACAGTCTGTAGCGCCAGCATCCACAGCCTTGCATCCAGTATTGCCGGTAGGTTGCTAACCTACAGCATGAACGTAAGTAATGAGCTTATGCCCAGTAAGTACAACATTCAATCCACAAAATATTTTAAAAAAAGAATGCATTGACCGATTATGGCTTCTTATGAATCAATTTAACGTTCATATATTATCTTGATTCTATTTCCTTACATGTCATGTGTGCATGTACCGTGATCCATAGCTATGGAGTGGCTGGAGGCGGCCAGTCCAATACAACTCAAACCATGAAACAAATCGTTTAACATGGAGTGATTGGGGCAGCCAATCAAATTCAACTCAAATCATAGACTAAACCGTTTAAACCCGCCCTTGTGGCAAGTCGGTACGACACAATAACATTAGCTTGTCCTAAATCATGTTCTTACTATGTGGTTTAATATTAGTGAACATTCTGCAGGATGTCACTATGTCAAAACATATAACATAACATAATACAAACCATAACATAAACGCCATAACATAAATCATCATAACATAACCATCGTAACATAGACATCATATCATAACATAACCATCGTAACATAACTATCGTAACATAAACATCATAACATAACATAACCATCGTAGCATAAACATCATATCATAACATAACCATCGTAACATATCCATTGTAACATAAACATCATAACATAAAATCATGTACATCAATACATGATTTCTTAAAAAATGTATCATGTAGAAAAACGTTTTGCTCATGCTGTAAGCGGAGTTGTACTTACCTTTTGTCATATGCTCTTGGTTTATCGTCCAAACATAGCACGACAACAGTTCCTACTCTTGTTTCCAAACAGGATGTAAGATAAGAGTCATACACATTCTATCTTACCATAAATCATAATCGTTAAATGTTGGTGTCCTTACCAACATTTATGAGTAGCCTTAGTTATATTATATGTCCCCCCTAGAGCATCTTATGATAACTCGCTTGGTTACTTTAGGTAACCCTGGGTACTAAGCCTAATCATACTTGAATAGTATTAAGTTACTAATTTTATTAAGGCCCAACCCACTATCTTGGGTATCTCATGTGGTTACTATAAGTAACCTAAATTATTTGGCCCGATAAAATTAGGTAACCTTCCCGGTTACTGTTTGTCCTATAGTTGTTTACTATAGGACTTAGCTTATTTCATTCCTTAGTTGATAAATTTTAACCCTTTTCTTAAACTGTTTAAAACCGTCTCTTAAATCTTTGAAAACAGTTTCTCAAATTTTGGTTATCAGTGCATGTGTAGGAATTTCCTGCTTATGCACTATTTTTCTGAAAATCTTGTGCTGGAATTTCTGTTTCCTGCACAGTTTTGAGAATCAAATTTTACTTTAAAATCTGTTTGGAATTTGATAAAACTTTCTTCATGAAAGTTGTAGATCTTGAATAATTCTACAACTTTTGTGTTTTACTCAAAATCCACTTTTGCATTTAACAGGTCCATTTTTCTTGTTGAACCTGCCTGGTCGTGCACACTAGGTCTGCCTGACCAGGCTCAGGTTTTCACAAAAACAGAGGCCTTTGGAGCCTTATTTTTAAAAACCGTCCATGATGCCCCCTAGAATTTTCTATTTCTACAACTTTTTAGTTTTGAATTTCTTGAAATTCGGCTTCTAAGGGCCTCAAATTACCGTTTCCAGAATACTGTCAAGTCTTGACCCGAGACTGGCAGTTTTGGTTTAAGTTAGTTCTTAAGAAAAATTATGCACACACTACCTCAAACGGTCATAACCGTGAGCCTACGTCAAGCATGCAGCGTAATACTAATGTCATCATGATCATACATTCATTCTTAAACCTATGGGAACATATAACAAACATATAGTAGGCATACTTGCAAACCCTAATATCTCACAAGCATATCATCAAAACATGCATCAAAACATAAACTAGAGACCATCAACCCTAATCAAGCACCAATCTAAAAATCTAAACTAGGGCATGAACATAATTGGTGAGCTTATACTCTTACAAATCCAACATTGAAATACACTTAAATCTCCAAATTGAATGCTCAATTTAAAAGCTTAGGAGCCAAAGAATATTACCTTAGCCAATCTTAAAGATTGGTACTAGAATCTTGAACCAAATCTTTTCTCTTGGCTCCCTACCACAACCGGCCTCCCTAGGCTTTGTGGGTTCCAAAATTTTCGGCCAACCTTGGTGGGTGACTCTCCAATTTTCCGACCACCACTTATCCTTCAATTTCTCTTTTCTTTTTCTTCCTCTAGGGTTCGGATTTTAAGGTGATAATGGGAGAAGAAATTTTGGCATAGTCTAGAGGTGTTTTCTCATTTTTTTGAAGCCAAATCCGCCCCCCTTGGTCCTATTTATAGGTGATTTGAACTTTTCAAAATTGCCAAAAAGTCCTTAAACTATGATTTATTTTTATTCCTAAATTGCATTCTAGTCCTTAATAGCAAAATATTTGCTCAAATGCCCCTACATGTGGCCGGCCATTATGGGTTCTTGGAGGCCAAGTTTCTTGCTTACATCATCATGACATCAACATGCTTACATCATGCTTACTTTTCTAAAAATTATACTTTGATCCCTAAGGATAAAATATTTACAATTTAGTCCCTATGGGTGATCGGCTAAAATAGAGTCACTTGGCTTCCAATTCATGCATAATCATCCACTTGATTCCAAAAATCCCTTCATGTGATTATGCAATCTATTTCCTTACTAACTTAGAAAATATCAATACTGTTTTTCACCAAAAACAGTATTGTCTTACTGGACTGCAGTCCAGAATTCATCTGCGTAAAATTAGACTACGTATCGGATTTTCTTAGGACTTAAAACTATTTAGTCCTTATTGCTCTAAATATTGTGCTTGATTTTTCTACGGTGGTCTCATAGCTTATTCTTGCTCATTCGTCCGTAATGACGGTTTTCTATAGTATAATCTTCATACTATTAATCACACTGCAGTACCGCCTCAGTCAAACATAAAGTCAACCTGGTCAAACTTTGACTGGCATAAAATCATAAATTCTTATTTTACCCTTTTTCTCAAAAGGCCTCATGCTTGACTATGCAGACTATTATTGATTCTCGTAGCTAATTAAATGAGAACTCAAATATATACTGATATTTAACTCAGATTGTGAACTTCATATCGACATACAAGAGTCAGACATAGATTTTCCTTGTCTAAAAGGATATCATAGGTTCATCACAAATTTCGGGTCCTTACATATCCAATTAATCCGATGATATAGTTTAGATGTATTTATTTTCTAATAACTTATTAGTATCCTTAATTTTGTCCTCCTTTGTCTAGATCTTTTATTTTTCTTACAAATACATTATTATATATGCACATTCTAGACTGATTTAGCTTTTGTAGAAAACATGAAATTTTTGTATTTGTTTATGTTGTTGTTTTTATCTTTTCCTCTTTTTTTTTTTTTTTTGTGGTCTATATATACCGAGAAAATTATTATTATTATTGTTATCTTAAAAAGCGAAGATTCTGCACGCGGTTTTCAAACTAATTAAAATATGTCTGTTTGTGAATTTAGTCAAGCAATTAAATAGTACAGGGACTAAAAGAGACACTTGTAATATTTTCCACTTTTGGTGTTAAATCATGGAGCTTCTAATTAATGGCAATGGAAGAAAAGTCTTGATAATATTTAGAAAAGTCGTAAGATGACTTTTATCTCCTTTGCAAAGACTCGAGATGAGTGGATAGACTAAAAACTCCATACATCGTGCGGAAAACTTAGTATTACTTTATTTTCATTTCCAATCCTATTACCGAAGCCTCAATCCGTACATCGTGGGGCAAATGGAAAACTATCTATTTGTCTCATATAAGAGCTTTGTGTATTTTCAATGACAAACAGAGCAAAAACAGGGGATGCATAACAACCAACCAAGAGCACAACTACATAAGGAAAAGTGTCTACTATTGCAGGGAAACGATGAAGCATCTTCCTTTTCTTTTCTTTTTAAACATAGGAACAACAATAACCATTTCACATAGTTCGAAGTCATTTTGTTAATTAAAATTTTTAGAAAAGTATTTAATAAAATAAAAAAAGTGTTTAAGTTATTTTACTAATTGACTCTCCAATGGACTTTTTTAAATCGAGCTCTTGTTTTATAAGCTCACAACCATACAATCGCAGAGTCATAATTTTTTCTAATGAGGACATAATGAAAAAAAAAAATATATATATATATATATATACTTACATATTGAATTAAGACATTTTATATATTTTGTTTATAAAATGCAGATACAATCAGAGTATTTCTTGTAATACAGGGATACAATAACTTTTTTTTTTTTTTTTTGAGACAAGAAAAGCATAATTTTTCTTGCAAAATTAGGGTAGAATTAAAATTTTAAAAATTAAGTAGGGACACATGTTCCCACTCACACAACAATAGTGTGACTAATTCATCATTGCAACCATACATTTGAAGGATTTGACTTATATGTCCCATTAGTTGTGTTCCTACCACAAATTTAATGAACATGATTTTTTTATTTGATGTGATATGATATTGAAATTAGATATATATTTTTAATTGACATGTCAAATAAGACAGTAGAGGAGTCGAATTTATAGCACAAGACTAAAATTCATTTTCTATTAGTCATGGTGTTGAGTACAAGTAGTGCTCTTAATCATTTTTATTTGGCATGCTACCGTTGACTCTTTATTTAGCATTTTTCAGCCGGTATAGAAAGAAAATGGCAGACAAAGAAAAAGGAACCACCCGCTGTGAAGGTTTTTTTTTTTTTTTTTGGTAAATTTTTTATTTTTTATTTTTGGTAAATCCCACTGCGAAGTTGAAAACGCGTTTTTACTCAATGTTCTTGAGAGTACGAAAAAAATAATAGGTTATAGTTGAGGTGGTTCCATGCCATGATTCGATTCCTTTTTTTTTTTTTTTTAAACAGAACTAAGTGAAGTAGATGGTGACTAAGAAAAATCCGACCCTTGTCAAATCAGACCAAACAAAAGCTTTTAACGGGTCAAAGACTCTAAAAAGCTGATGAAGCGTGTAATGACTTACCATGAAACGTTCCTGCCGTGTAAAGTATTTCTGTGATAAATAATTTCTTTTAACCTCCATACAATAGCAGTATATATATATGCACAAAAATATATGTATATATGGTCGTGGTTTGTAGTTCAAAGGAACAAGTTTGTATTAATGCATAACAAGAGGCTTCTCAGATTATTGTTTACTACCTTGTCTCCGGTATTGGTAAGCTTCTGTTTTGCGGAAAATGAAACACAGAGAGTGGTACGTGTGGGCGTCATTCTTGACTGGGATTCTAGTGTTGGAAACTTGGCAAAAGACTATATCTCCGTTGCGCTCTCCGACTTCTACGCCAAACACGAAAATTATCAGACGAGGCTGGATCCAACCATGAAGGATTCTGAGAACGATGTCGTTGTTGCCGCATCAGCAGGTGATTTAATTTTTCGATCACTGATGATGATTATGCATTTAATTTGTCTTAGTTTAAATATGTGTAGTAGTGACTTCTTATATAAATGACGAGAGTAGACAGCTAACATCAAAGGAATATCCTAATTAATTAGCACTTACTGGAAACCCCTTTATTAAGCTTGTGTTTTGTATATGGGTTTGGACTGAAATTTTTAAATTGAAATTGGTTGACTTATCAAAAATTAATTATTATTTTTGTTAACTGCTTAAAAAAGATAAAAACTAAATTGAAAAACTTAGGTTTGGACCTCAGAGCCAAACAAAGCCGATCTCCTACTCAAATTGATAAAATAGGAGACCCAAAAAAAAAAAAATTTAAAAACAAGTTTGATCACAAAAAAAAGCTTTGCATAAAAAGAATAAAAATTCTAAAACAAGACGACCTAAAACAATAAAATGAACAGAAAATTATGAAAAGAAAATGAACATATAGGATCTAATATCTCTAAGAAATATGCTTCACTAAAAACGAATCCCCATAAAACTAAAAGAGAATTAAAAACTTTGAAGGTGGGAAAAAAAGAAAAAAGAAAAAGTGGATGATCCTTACTATATCTCACCACCTTCTCTCACCTTGTTCTCTCCTATCACTTTTCCTATCCTCGTTTCCTCTGTTCATTTTCTCTTTTTATTCCTTCTCATCATTTTTCTCTTTCCTAACTCTTTTCTTCACTTTGTTCCCCATTCCCCCTTCAATTTCTTATCATTCTTTCACATCATTTTCTCTTTTCTCATTCTTTCTAATCACTCTCCCTCCTCAGTATCTCTTTCTAGGTATTTTCTTCTTATTACCTCTCTATCCGAACCTAGTCTTGAACTGACCCTAATACTTATGATAGTGATCAATCTTTACAAAGAAAAAGTAAGTTGTGCAGTCCCACATCACTTAAGAATGGATATATGTGATGGTTCATAAGTAAAGAGACCATCTCCTAATGATATGAGGCCTTTTGAGGTGAGGCCCAAGAGCAAAACCATATAGGCATGAGGTCCAAAATGGATAATATCATATCAAAGGAAGGCATGGGTCATTACAAATGGTATCAGAGCCTATACTCAAATGGAAGTATGGCCAACGAGAATGTTGGACCTTAAAAGAATGGGTGATTATAACAGTCATTAATCACTACAGAGAAAGGGTAAGCTATACAGTCTTACATCATTTGGGAATGGATATATATGATAGTTTATAAGTAAAAAGACCACCTCCTAATAACACGAGTCTTTTTGGGGTGAGCCTAAGAGTAAAACCGTGCGAGCACGAGGCTTGAAGCGGACAATATCATACCAAAATTTTAACAAAACATGAAGCATACAAATTCAAATCACCACAACAAAGGATGATAAAAGGAAGAGAGAGGGACTTGGGTAGCGACACTGACCGGGGTTGACAGTGGCAATTGCAAGAAAGGCTGTTTTTTGATGTTTTGGGAGAAATTGAGATGAAGAGAGAGAGATAGATGATGGGAGGCAAAGGGGAGACAGTTAGAGGGCAGCAAAACGGGACTTTTAGTTGGTGAGCAATGAGTAGGCAAAGGGCACAGAGACATCGTAGAAAGAAAATGAAGAGAAAAAAAAAAAAAAAGTAAGCACATGTCTAAGTTTATATAACAGACCTTTTAGCAACAACATTTGTCATTAATAAACACCTTCATCAATATACAGCTTTACATCAATATGCTCCGATATGTTATCAGACATTTGATTCTTGATCAAGTGAGTTGTATTTTCGTTATCACAATGAACTATTACTGTTTTGTGTAGTTTTCCCTGTTGATCTACCGAACCATGTGGCCAAAAGGACTCCTTCTATAATGACCAGCTTGTTTACAAATTTTGATTTCTGTTGTGAACAATCAAAGTTTGTAATTAGAAATGTTTATGTGCTATGAATGTGAATGTGTTATGTTTTATCAGTGAAATTATCGAATTCTTAGTTGAAAGATTCGATAATTTATCTATGAAAGACCTTTTTGCAGTAAAAGGAAAATTTATGAATTATGATTCTCTGTTAGTAGTTTCTAATTTTAAGAGAACCCTATACGTAGTTCAGAAAAAATCTGGATAATGGACCAGTGCAAGTATACTGTTTTCAGTCGAAAACAGTATCTGAGTATGTATGCTAGTATGAAAATGAACTGTGTTTAGGAGATAAGCCAAGTAAAGTCTTAAAAGGTGACATCTCGTCTTTAAAAAGAATGACAAATGTCACTTTGAGAACCGGCCACCCTATAGGGACTAAAGTGCAAATGTTTTGCCTTTAGGGGCCAAAGTGTAATTTTGTGAAAATTGTGGTTTGATAGATAAATTTGTAAATTTATGGAACTATGGATTTTTCTAGTTAGATTTCCTAGTTCAATTTAGCTTATGATGATTTTTAAATTTGGTTAACCTAGTTGGAAACCAAGGAAACAAGTTAGGTTTGGATTAGTTCAAAATTGACCAATCATTTGCCTACACTTGTACTTAAGGGAACCGGCCACATCAAGGGTTAATGAGCTGATATTTTGCTCTTAAGGACCAATAGGCAAGGTATGAAAAATTTGAAGTTCATTAGAATTTGATACCTCACAATTTTAGCCTTGCCTAGTAAGCAAAATAGTTTTGCATACTAAGCTATGTTGCATTTTGCAACTTTTATACCTAGCAAGGAATGGCCGGCCACCTTATGAATAATTGCAAGAAAATTTTATGACTTTAAGGGCTGATTAGTAGATAGGGAATTAGGTGTTTCTTTATGAGTTTGACACCTAAAAACCTAGCTTTGCTTAGTAAGCATTTTAGCTATGCTTACTTGGCTAATTGTGATGTTTCATCAAGCAAAAATCTGTCCATTTGGCACACTAAGGAACCGGCCACCACCTTGGCTAGACACATCATGAAACTAGCCTTGGTTAGCAAGTACTTTAGCCTTGCCTATTTGGCTAGCAAAGCCAAGCACACCAAGCCACCTAAGGCCGACCACCATATGGTTTAGACACCTAATGGCCTAGCCTTGGTGAATCACCATTCTAGCTTGCTCATTTGGCAAGCCAAGCTCTTGCCAAACCTACACCAAATCCGGCCATTTGGAGGAAGAGCCACCGCATGGTCTAGCCTTGATGAGTCACCCTTTTAGCTTGCCTCTTTGGCCAGCCAAGGCCTTGCCAAATCTGCACAAAAATCCGGCCAATTGGAGAATGACACACCATGATATAGCTTTGATGAATCAGCATTTCTAGCTTTGCCACCATGGCTAGCTAGGATTTTGACACATCATCACTCTAATGACCAGCCATCCTAAGGGCAAGGCACATCACCTAGTAGCCTTGGTGAGTCATTTTAGCCTTACTTACTCATTTCCTAGGGCCAGCCATGGCCGGCCAGCACACAAGGATTTGCTGGAAAAAAAAATAAAAAGTTTTGGAGGACTAGTTGGCAAAGTAAGAACAAGAATTCATCTATAAATAGGTGAAGGCAAAATCTGTAGGTTTCTTTTAGTCCACCTCTCAGCCATCAAGCACCTCTTTTACCCCTTAAGAGCCGAACAAAATTGTGAGTGAAAGGTGAGGACAGATTCGGTTTTGTTGGACTAGCGAAAAAGAAAACCTCCAAAACTCTAAGCTGGAATTTGTTTTGTGAAGCTTGAGGTAAATCCTTTAACCTCTAGTTTTCATTCATGTTTTTGATAAGAAGATTATGAGTGTGATGTTATGTATAAGCATGAGTTTATGAAAAGCAGATTCAAGTACTATGCTTTATGTGTAGTTGGTAGTTTTCGGTTTCGATATGCTAGTTTCGAAATAGGATTTTTATGCAAGTTTAAGATTTTTGTTTTACAAAAGTTATATGAGTAAGATCTGGATGTATGATTATGAAATGGTTAGGTAACGCCTGCATGCTTGAAATAGGCTCACGGGATATCCGTTTGAGGTAGTGTGCACGTTAGATTACCTAAAACCCAAACCGAACAAAAACTGCCAGTTTCGGGTCAAACTGGACAGTAAATTTGGAAAGTGAATTTTGAGGCCCTTAGAAGCCGAATCTTTAAAAATTCAAAACTACAAAGTTGTAGAGAAGGGAAAATCCTAGGGGCCAACACGGAGAATTTTTGAAAATAAGGCCTCTAAGACCTTCATATTTACAAAAACCCGAGACCAAAATTAGGATTAATGAAAATGGTCGAAAAATTTTCAAAGGCAGAAACAAGTGTGTTAAAGTCAGATTTAAGTTTTAAGTTAAAAATAGAAATTGTAGGAACCTTCAAGGTCTACAACTTTCATGAAGGAAATGTTTTCAGATTCAAAACAGAAAAGGATCAAATTTAAGGATTGATTTCAAATACAGTTTTCAGAATTCAAGGTTTTAAAAAAATAGTAAAGTTTTAAAGTTTATACTATGTTTTGATATTTTTATACTAAGATAAGTTAATAACTAGGGTTGTGTTGGAATGTTGGTTAGATCCCCAGCATTTTTAATTCTTACTTATGTCCTTTATTATAGCAGGGGCTAACCTGCTATTGTGTCCGGACTTGGAGCGACACATTAGTAAACATAGTAATCGAGGTAAGTACAAACCTCACCTGCAGTATGGAAAGTAGTAAGCTATTTTCGAATTTAAGACATAATTACATGTTATGCTATGTCATGCAATGTTATGATATGTTATGTCATGTATGATGCCAAGTTATGCTAAGTCATGCCATGTTATGATACGATAAGTTATGATAAACTATACTAAGTCATGTTAAGCCATGATACATCAAGTATGCTATGTCTGATCTCATATGCATCATGAATATTAAGATCACATGTAAAGATTCTTAGTCTTGGAAATATAACGAGACTAAGACTAAACCGAGACAAGTAAGGTGTCGTACCAACCTCCCGTTGATATAGGAGGATCATGTATGTTTCAAGATCAAGTTTATGATTATCAACCTCTCGTTAATACGTGAGGGTAAAGTGATAATCAACCTTCCGTTGATACGTGAAGGGTTATGTTCATGTTTTCCAGAATTGTTAAGGGCCTTGCAAACCCTGACGTTCTGAGGCTTGCGCGCATTTGGTACGTACACTAAGGGCCCACATGTTAAGCAAGATGATAAGTTCAAGTCAATAACTGGTCATAAAAGATTCATAAATGATTCATGCATAAGTTGCACGATATTTGTTAAGTTTTGTGAGATTATGTTTGTACTTGCTGAGCGAAAGCTCATCAGTATATTTCATACTGCAGGAAAGAGGCCTGCAGCTTAAATTGGTGGGCCAGGTGGATGATGCGAAGGGTGAAGGGCGGTGTGGGATATTACTACGCAAAATTTTCCGCAAGTTTTATGAAGTTTAAATATATATGTATATTAAAGTGAGTTACGTGGTACAAAGTTATGAGGATTTCAAGACTCAATCGAGTTGTAATAATTATGTATACATAATACGTTCTATACAAGCAACCCTGTTTTAGATGTAAGTTTGAAAAAAAAAATTTTATGTTCAATTTTCTAAGTGAGTTAAACAGTTATGAAAGTTTAAGTATGTTTGGTGACAGCCCTACGTAGGTTGGAGTGTTACACCTTCATAGTTTTAGTAGCTACTATATAGACTGCGACTTCATTTCTAGTTAATTGCTCTACCTTACGTTGTCAACACACATACCGTCATAGATTTTCTACTGTCCATGTTCCCAGAAAAATCAGATTAACATAACAAGTCACCACCTCCAGACTACATCGATATCCCCCACAATGCAATCCCAATGTTATCGTGCCTCTAATTATCTTAGAATCCATTTAAGAGGCGTGCTTACAACACTAATTGAATATGATAGATCTAGCCAACCAATAGGCTTCCAACCATACTAGCATATTAGCAACATGACTCATATAAGGTTTTATTCTTTAGTCTCTAGTTCTTGATACCTTGAAATGTCTAGTACTTGATACCTTGAAATGTTGAGGCAAGGGGGTCACTTCTACGTAAAAACTGTCATGCAATATTGTAAGGAACAATGCCAGCCTTTGGTATAATATTATCCGTTTTGGGCCCATGTTTGTACGGTTTTCCTCTTGGGCTTAATCCCAAAAGGTTTCATACCATTAGGAAGTAGTCTCTGTTAGTTTACCAATTCTCCCAAAAGCTTAAGTTATTAAGAGGTGGGCCAACAATAGTTTTATATTTCAATACTTCCCCTCACGTGCAGGCCAGACAATGGGCAAACGTGCGGATAAATATTAATTTGAAAGTCCAACACAAACTATAAGAAGCCCAAAACATATTAAAGGCCCAACATGAAATGATAATAAAGGGGTTCAATAGTGCAATTACATGGATTTGAACTCAGGACTTCCTGCTCTGATATCACGTTAGTTTACTAATTCTCCCAAAAGCTTAAGCTATTAGGAGGTGAGCTAACAATAGTTTTATATTTTAACAGTCTCTTTACTTATGAAGCATCACATATATCCATTCTCAAATGATGTCGAACTGCACAGCTTATCTTTTTTCTTATAGAGACCTATGACTGTCAAAAATATTCATTGTTCTTCTTTCCATGTTTTGTTGTAGTGCCCAATGGACCTAACTAACACTCTTCTTGACTTCCAATTCTCAAACTCTAACTAGATGCATTTGCCACATCATCTCGCTTGACTAGAGATTAATGTTAGAGTTAAATGACTTCACAAGTGTCATTTGATATCTTGCAAACCCTAGGATTTTTTTTTTGCCATAATGCAGAAACCAGAAAAAACCCTGTACTGATCCCAATCAATCTGAATCATATTGAAGACCAACTAAATATTATTGGAACCTACCAAATCGGAATTGGAGCATAAAGTTGCTAACTAAGGTCTCAAAGTTCACCATATAGAAATTTGCCGACGGATTGGCGTATAGATAACCCATGTGGTACGAACTCTGACAATTGTTGTAGAGATCACGGGTGAAGTAGATGATTCTGAACCACTACAGACAAATCAGCATTAAGAAATTTGACAAGACTATGGCGGCACAAATCCCTAGGATAGGGTTTTCACAAACTCTAGCTGATAATTTTTCTTCATTACACGTCTTTCTCGTTACCTTGTACTTCAAAAATTTTCCCCAAGTTTGTAGGCAATAATTTACGTTTGAGATCAAGTAGCTTGTTTTTTTTACAGCCTTAGAATTGATGAAGGACGTTGACATTCATGCCATCATTGGGCCCCAAAGATCAACACAAGCAAAGTTTATAATAAATCTTGGCCAAAAAGCAAAGATACCAATTATCTCATTTTCAGCCACAAGTCCCTCTCTATCTCCAAAAGATAACCCCTTTTTCGTTCGGACAGCCCAAGACGACAGCTCTCAAGTAAAAGCCATTGCATCTATCGTCCATAAATATGGATGGCGAGAGGTGGTTTTGATCTATGAAGACACAGAATTTGGTGATGGCTTGATTCCCTATTTGACAGATGCTTTTCAAAAGATTAACACCCGAGTCTCTTATAGAAGTGTCATTTCTCCTTCTTCTGATTATCAAAAGAAGATATTGAAAGAGCTCGGTAAGATAATGGCAAGAGAGACTAGGGTTTTGTTGGTGCACATGACTGCTACTATTGGATCTGAAGTCTTTCGGCAAGCAGCAGAGATCGGGATGATGAGTGAAGGGTTTGCATGGATTGTCACTGATGGATTATCAACATTGTTAGACCCTGTGGATTCAAATGTCTTCGATTCGATGCAAGGTGTACTAGGTGTGAGACCCTATGTACCTTTGTCAAAAGGACTAAAAGAGTTCAAAACGAAATGGAAAAGAGAGAGGTTATTAACAAATAAAGGGGCAAAAAATTACATGCATTATTATAATTCAGAGATAAACCTTTTTGGTTTATGGGCATATGACACAATATGGGCATTGGCTCGTGTTGTAGAATTGGTTGCACAAAAGAATTCAAGTGTCTTTAGGCCAAAAACCGTAGGGATGGAAGCGCTCGGTCTAGGAGTCTCTAAATCGGGTCCAATGCTTCTTAAGATGTTGGAACGTACAAAATTCGAAGGACTAAGTGGAGAATTTCATTTGAGAAGAAGACAACTGAAACCTACTGCTTATGAAATAACAAATGTGATAGGGAAAAGAGAAAGAGTCATTGGATATTGGACTGCCAAGAAAGGAATTATATCAGCCGCCAAAGTAGCTAACTCGAGTAGTACATCGTCGGAGAATGAACTGAAGACGATAGTTTGGCCAGGATCAACAAAAGTCCCACCAAAGGGTTGGGTTATACCCATTGTAGGTCAGAAGTTGAAGATTGGAGTCCCTGTTACAAATGGTTTCAAGGAATTCTTCAAAGTGGAATGGGATCCTCATACGGATGAGCCTATAGTTTCAGGATTCGCACATGATTTGTTCCTCGCTGCTTTAGATAAGTTGCCATTTGCTCTTCCGTTCAAGTTTGTTCCATACTCTAATAGCTCAAGAAAAATAGCTGGAACTTATAATGAGCTTCTTTACCAGATTAAACTCAAGGTACGCAACCTTTTTTTTTTTTTTTATCCCTTGTATCACTTCGCCCCATCTAACATCATGGGCACCACTTACACCTTTGAATTTTTCCCAAACGTCTCATAATAACATAGATGGTTGCCACTGCGGAGGCATGTGGTGACTAATGGTGGCTGTAGCCCCCACTGAAAGTTTTTTCTTTTTTCTTTCACCACAAAAATTTTGTTATATGCCTCAACTGAAATATATGTCTAGCTCCGCGCCACTAGATGGTAGTATTGTGCATGCATTTCATAATATAGGGGTTGAAAGGAAAATGAGGTTTTGGGAAACTTTTTTTTTTTTCTTCATAATTGTCTATTAAGCATACATGGTTAAGGGATATTTAATTACATGCTTTTGTTTATGTTCGTATCAATAATGTGTGTGTTTATGCATGGAAATATACAGAAGTTTGATGCTGTAGTTGGAGATACAGCAATCAATGCAAACAGGACATCATATGTTGATTTTACGCTACCTTATTCAGACCCAGGTGTTTCAATGGTAGTAAAAATCAAGGATAACGAGAAGAAGAACATTTGGATTTTCCTAAAACCGCTAAGTTGGGATCTTTGGTTAACGACCGGAGGAGCTTTCGTATTCACAGGGTTTGTAGTATGGATTTTTGAACATCGTACAAACACAGAGTTTAGAGGTCCTCCAAACCAACAGCTAGGAACCATTTTTTGGTTCTCCTTTTCAACTCTTGTATTTGCTCATAGTACGTAATATAGTTTCTCTCTCGCTTTCTTTTGATGAAAACTAACCCTTCCTAAGCAGTAGCGGAGCCACATGTACTAGTGAGAAGGGCATGTGCCCTATTCAAAAATATATCTATGCCCCCCAATTTATAATAACTTTTTTTTTTTTATGGATTTTTTGTAGGGGAAAAGGTGATGAACAATTGGTCAAGATTTGTGTTGATCATATGGATTTTTGTGGTACTCATTCTTACACAAAGTTACACTGCTAGCTTAGCTTCAATGCTGACAGTGCAAAGCTTACAACCCGCAGTTGTTGATGTTAACGAGCTCATAAAGAGTGGAGCTTTTGTTGGATACCAAACTAATTCCTTCGTTAGGGAGTTTATAATTGAACAATTACGCTTCAACGAATCCAAATTACGGTCTTATTCAAACACTTATGAATATCATGAAGCATTGTCAAAAGGAAGCGAAAATGGAGGAGTAGATGCCATCTTTGATGAAATTCCTTATATTAGGGTCTTCCTCGCGAAGTACTGCTATAAATACACAATGGTTGGTCCAACTTATAAATCCGATGGATTTGGCTTTGTAAGATTTCTCTCTCCCTTCATTTTTTATATATATATATTTTTTAGTAGGGGCAATTTGTCCTGTTGGTATTGTATTTTAGCACGATAATTGAAAAGGTATCTTTCTGTCTAAAATAAAGTACCATGTGCACATTTTTTGGGACATAAAACGTCCATTTTAATTTTCCTTTGAACACCTCCTTTTATTGAATTCCTTCATATTGTTTAAAACATTTATTTAAAAATACGAAGTACATTAAAACCCCTTTTTAATTTTCTTCTATTGAAAATTTTCTTTTCCTTAAGAACACATACATATAGAACAAACTTTAGACAAGTTTAAAATGCTAATTCCGATGTTGGTTATGGTTTAGGCCTTTCCCGTAGGGTCCCCTCTTGTCTCCTACATTTCAAGGGCACTCTTGAATGTGACTGAAGATCATAACAAAATGCGAGAATTGGAACAAAAGTACTTCGGAGATCAGACCACATGTGAAGAACAAAGTTCCAAATTTTCTTCAGATGGTCATAGCCTTAGTGTATACAGCTTTGGTGGCCTCTTTATCATAACAGGAGTTGCTTCGGGTTTTTCGTGCTTGATATATTTGGTCAAGTTCCACTGGAAACACTGGTCTGCTGTGAACGCCATCCACAGCGAGCGCTCTTTATGGTCCAGAGTCACTAAAATGGCAAAGCATTTTGACAACAAGAACATCTCTTTGCATGATGATTTCAATAACAGAAGTGAAGCAGATGCCAGAGGTGAAGTATTTTCGGTTCGTGGAGAAAATTCACACTCGAGCCAAGTACAGAACACTGCCATTGATGAACAAGATGAGCATCATTCTACAGACTTGGGTGTATATGGAGGTGCCTGAAGTGTAGAGAGAGAGAAATCAAAGTGGGCATCAACTAAAAATAAGGCCGGTGGAGTATCTTTTCAACAGAATATCCATGAAATTTCCACAGTCATTTTTGTAAATATCGATAATGAAAAAACTGTAGCGTTAAATGGAAAAATATCATGAAAAATTTATTTCCATGATAGTATAAAATATCGGTTAAGGAATGACACTTGATATTTTTCAACTTATTTTTGAATGTAGCAAAATTCATGTTTTTATTTATTTGTTTTATTAAACGCATAATTTAGTATATATGGAGAGATAGTTGACAGATATCAGGAGATATATTCTTGAAATGATCAAAATTATGCAAAAAAAAAAAAAAAAAAAAAAGGACTCAAACTCTCAATACTGCTTAAACTAAGAAGGTATTCCAAATACCTTCGAACCTAGAAACTCCTTTTTGGTATAGTTTCTCAACATTAATTTCTCAATGGCTTACGTGTTAAGGGCCCAGTGGGGGCTTAAGCTAGCCTCCCACTGAAATTTTTGTTACTTTTAATTTTGTTTTAAAAAATATTTTAATATTTGACTGCTTTGTCCCCACTCATAGTCAAATACAGTCCATATAAGCCCCAACTTACATATGTACTTTTTAGACTTTACCCATTATCTCAAATCATAGGAAAGCTAAAAGGGTCCTGTAAAAATGTTAGAAAGGGAAGAAATAGAGGTGGAGCTCATCAGCTCATGATGATGTTGGCGGTATAAATGTTTACGAAAAAAAAAAAAAAAAAAAACTAACACTCCTCAAAAGGAAAAAAAGACTAGAAGATGAAAATTTAGCAGTAGAAAAGAGAAAAAAAATAAAAACAAAAAAAAAATTGAAGAAAAAGAAAAGTTTGGACTTATTTGGTCTGTGGAAAAAATGTCTGTGGCAGTGATTTTGTTTAGAACGAATCGTAAGTGATGGGTGGTTTGAGAACCTTTGCACAAGATATGTTGAAAATTTTGTTTTGTTAATTGCTCTTTGGTCTGTAGAAAAAAATTTTGTTTACTGTATTTTTGGTTAAAAAAAAAAAAAGCAGAAAGAACTTTCTTGTTGTATAATTTGTATTAATTATTTCATCTGTACAGAACCTTTACTTGAGATACAATTTTTATTTGTATTTTATCTTTTTGATGTTATTTCTTTATGTATTTAGAGTTCTTGAAAGGTATTGTGATACAAGTTTTTTGTTCCTTCTCAAATTTTTTATTTTTTATTTTTATTTTTATATATATACCCCCCACTAAAGTAAAAGGCTAACTCCACCACCTACTTAATGTAAATGTATGCTTCACATTTACTACATTTTGACAACTTCTTACCATGTAGATTTTTGTTTTACTTATTATTTTGATTGAGAGTTTCAATTAATATGTATCTTACTAATTATTTTAGAGTTTCCTGAAATGTCATTAAAAAAAATTAGTCTTTTAGGACAAATTTTACATCAATTTCCATAGATATGGATATCACTGTCACTATTTTCATAAAATCAAGGTAAAGATATTTTCATGGATATCAATATTCTCATCATTATATGATAAGAGTTTCATACAAAAAAAAAAAAAAAAAAAAGGGCCGGCCACTTGTTAAAGTGAAATTTTTTTTTTAACGCTCAAGTCGGTATAAGAATAATCATTAATTTTTTAATGAGTACAGTTAGTGCACGTTTCTCACCGTGAGTAACTAATCTTATTAGTCGTCTATATTAATAGTGTAAGAAAGTCCATCTATCCAACAAACAAGGATGTAGATTTTTAGACCAAAACTTTTTTTTTTTTTTTTTTTTTGAGAAAAGACCAAAAAAAAAAAAAAAGTTAAGACTACTATAATAAGATAAAGAGTGAAGCTAGAGGTACCTCTGATATCTTATATCATATGAGATAACTTTTTATATTACTTATCATTTAATAAGAGATAATACATATCTTATAAATTAAAAAATAAAATAACTTTCTTTTTTTTCATTCACGTAGTATGATGAGGGGGTGCCCCTCAGCTTCATTCTAAGGCAAAGGATATGGGGATTCGTATGTCTCCAAGGTGCCCAAGGAGACGGTAGTAAGTAATTATTTTAATTTGATATCAATTTCAAAGTCAATGTGGCGGCGTAGCCCTCCTATGCCCTCCCTTAAAAATAAAATAAAAATAAAAAAGTGGCTGATTTGTTGGTTATTGGTTGACCAAAATTTCGAGTAAATGAATTACGTCAAAAAAAAAAAAAAAAGTGTGCAGGGTTAATTAAATTTTGTTTCCATCCACTTGAGTATGTAGTTCTTATATTGAAAAAGTGTAAAGTGCCATGAGACTTCATGTTTACGAGATTAATTTTGCTATTTGGATTTTTTCTTTTAAAACTTTTTTTTTGGTTATTTATACTTGTGCTGATTTGGTTTGATTATTCAAACTCTTTGTGAAGATCTCAGTGAAGCCGATAAGGAATTCTGTAAATATGTTTGGATGCACATGTTACCCCATGCTCGGTTGCAAAAAATAGATAAATTTCCAGAAATGTTACACAATTACGTAATAAATATTTCAATAATATCATTTTTGTAATTTTTTTTCTAAAATTATTGTTATAATTTAACGTGGCTAGTAACACCATGCTACATGTGTAATTTTTAATTATTTTTCTTTTCTCATTTTGCCCTCTTCCCCCGACCCAACGCTCCCTATCTGTCCCCCTAATTTCAAGCTTTTTATATAATATCTTGAATATTTTTATTCAAATCATCAATATTTTATTTTATTCTCAACCCCATTGGGTTAGCTCAGAAGATAGGAGGGAAGAGATCTGCGTAGAAATCTCAAATTCAAAGGGTATGTTTTCTTCTTCTCCACTTTTTTGTTTTTTTTTTTTTATGTAATATTAGTTGTAGTTATAAATCCCAACACCGTAAAAAAAAAAAAATAATAATAATAAATAAATAAATAAAGAAGCAGCAGCAGCTTTTCCACACCCCCACATCCCGCTCCCTACCGTTTTTAACTCAACACTTTCCACCTTTCTCTCAATCTTTCTTTACAACTCACCAGCGGCAAAGACTGAAAGTTTTTTTCATGGGTGTTCATCAAACTAAATTTTAAACTCATAAAATATTTGACTTTATATCTTCTTTTCTTGTTTATTATGTCAATTTTGTAATCTAATATTTAACCAACTTCAATTAGCCCAAAATATGAATTTAAATAGTAGTTATAACTGATTTTTTATTTTATTTGGCGTTTTAAATGTGAAGCAATATACATTAATAAGTCAAAACTAGGGACATAATTAAATTTTAATTTTAATTAAAAATCTAAAGAAATTTTAAATTTTAATTTTAATTAAAAATCTAAAGAAATTTTGTAATTTTAAAATTTAGAGGGGGTGCAAACTAGGGACTTAATTGAAAAAAATTAATTTGAGGGGGTGTCGAAACAAAGGAGCATATTGGGCTCCGCCACAGCCTCGCATCTCACACCCACTGACCCACATACCTTTTGAACCTTTCCACTCTCATTTTCTCTTATGTCAAAGCTTATGGATCTAACCGGAGTTCTCTTTCACAATTCAATCTCTTCAAAGTCATTGGTCAGGGAAAACTTTAAAGTTCAAAGTATCGACTTCCTTTTGCTCATCTATCTGTTTGTTTCATAAAAGCTTGTGTAATCTCACTCAAAAACAAAGCAAAAGCAGGGGATATATAACGACCAGCACAGAACATGAGTATGCAAAAGTGTACTTTAGTAGGTACGAGTAGGCAACTACGGTGCATACTTATTGGACATGTGAATTTTAGGCATTGTCATATAAATTCGTAAAATTGCCGAAGTTCTAGGAGAAATAATATTACAAATGGAAGTTTTCGGATATTTTCTAACAAGGTCTAGAGTTGAGGGGAGGGGGGGTGTACTTTGTCATATTTTTTTCAACTAATTGCTTGTACTCATTTTAATTTATGGATCAACACACTTAATTACTTATCATGCGTGTGAGCTCTCATGTTTTAGGCTTACAACCATATGCTAAGTTTAAACGCGCAGTTGCATTGTGGCTTGAGACTTTGAACAACCAATTCGTATTGAGCCCTTAGTTGCATGTGGTTTAATTCGATGCAAAGCAAAGAATCTTATTAAGGCTTGACATGCCGCGAATCCTCTTGAAAGAGAGGGGTGTCTTCGGGAACGTGGATATAGGTGGTGCATGGCTATCGTTAGCACGACTCACCCCATCTTCTCTTTTTATATTCTTCTTTTTCTTTTTCTTTTTTCCTTTGTTTTTTTGCACGTAAGTCCTTTCCCATCTTATTTTCAAGCCATTTATGTACAAAATGCGCGAATATGTGTGCGTGGGATAAAATAGCGCTTATACGAAAATAGAGTTTTTCATAGCAACTACAACCACCCCCCACAGAAAGAAAAAAAAAAAAAAAAAAAAAAAGGGGACAGAAGGCAAGACTTGTCGCAGTCCCAAAATGCTTTTCTTCAATCAGCATTAAGGTTAATTAGTAATATAGATTAACTAAAGCATTCAAGATTAACCAAAATCGAACACTTAAAAAGTGCTCTAAAAAAGTCCGGTAAGTTTCAAGCTCCAGTCAATGCGAGAGGTCCGTCCATTCTACCTCATCTATAAAGATTAAGGCTTCGTTTGGTATTTTAACTTAATTCCAACTAAACTGTAATTTTTCATTTCAGTTTTTAACTTTTTCTAAAAATCAGTAAAGATTATAACTAATTTTTAAAAAATCAATCAATTTCAACTTAAAAATTTTATCTCCAATTGATAAATCAAACACAAACTTAAGTTTTTGGAGTATAACAGTCATTGCTACAGATTATGTTACACCTGCAACGTCTCTCTAATAATTTTTGGAGTATTGTGAATGTGTAGATCATTCAAACATGTCAAATCAACCATAGTTTCAACACAATTTCCATTAACATTTTTCAACTGAATGTTCGGTAGAAAAATGTTCGGTAGAAAAATTTCCAGTACTAATATAATATTCATTTATGTCAACATCAATACAATTACCACGAAACTCTTGAGCAACAGAAAGTGGTAATGCTTATTTTTTAACAGTTGGGTTGAAAACGCACTGCAGCTTGAGACTTTGAAAAAACAACTGTGTCCTTTTCCCATTCTATTTTCAAACCATATTTCTAAAAAAAAAAAAAACGATTTTACGTGTGCATGTTATGAAATTTCCAAGCAACTGCCAAGAAATATTAGATAGGAAACAAATGAACTGGATTGGACCTTATTTTGGTCCTAGTTTGCCTTATGATGCCTATTCATCGTTCATTACCGGAAAACAGAGCTTATCATATTCTACCAACACTTAAGAAAATGATTACCTCAAAAAAAAAAAAAAAAAGACAGGTTAGGGTTATAATTATAGAGTTCCATCAGCATTAAGGTTAACTAAATTGACAATTTGACATACAC
This sequence comes from Ficus hispida, assembly GCA_025413025.1. NCBI lineage: Eukaryota > Viridiplantae > Streptophyta > Magnoliopsida > Rosales > Moraceae > Ficus > Ficus hispida. Next base: position 8,251,886 of record CM046362.1, read on the forward strand.
TAAAAACCCTATCACAGTTTAAGCTTTCCACACAAATTTATTGATAGAAATAAAACGAAATTACAAATAGTTCAAGATTAACCAAATCGAATAGTTAAGGAGTGCTCTCAAGAAGTCGGAGCTCCGGTTAATGCAAGAGGTCAGTCCATTCTGCATTGTTCATAAAGATCAATTTTTCAGCATATAAGAGGTATTGCTACTAATGACCAGGGATTCAAACTTTAAACGGTTTGATGAAGTTAGATATATAAAATTACACGATTAGGCTAAATCTGCAACGTCTTTCCAATGATTTTTGGAGTATTATGAATATGGAGACCATTCAAACATGTAAAATGAACAATAGTTTCATCACTATTTTCAATAATATTTTTCAACTACATGTTCGGTAGAAAAATTTTCCAGCATTGATATCATATTCATTTATCTCAACGTCAATACAATTATCATGAAATTCTTCAACAATAGATTAACTTGAAGTTGAATAGTTCAAAGAAAAGGATTTCAGCAATATTTGACATAATCCGATGGAAGGAGTAAGCAAAAATAATAGTTATAAGTACTCCATAAATAACATGGAAAGTGTATGCTTAACCAAATGATGATGATAGAATGACTTTGAATCTAATAAATAATAGTAATTTTCCCTATCACCCCTCTCACTGGTCAAATTTATTGTCCAAAAAATATGTATTCAATGCATTTAGTTAAGGTCTCGAAAGTTAGTATTGTTCATTACAATTTTGATTTTTCAAAGTGATTTATGAGCTGATTAAAATGTCATGTATTGAAAAACATAAATGTTATTTTTTATTATATGAATGAGATGCAAGTTTCTTATTTGAAATGAATAAATAAAGTTATAATAATAATAAAAAAAAAAAAAGGTGGCGTAGGAGGAGCTACCATGGTTCTGAAGACGACGGGAAAATAATATAATAGTGCCTTCTTTGGGTTGGTATTATATAAATTCTATAATTGAAAGGACACAACATTGCAATTAGCCGGCCAGCAATGTCGTCCGAAAGAAAACGACAGACAGAGAACAAGGCCACCTATTGCAAGGTTGAAAACGCGCTTTTGCAGTTAGTATTTTCGTTTGTTTCCTATTATTAGTATTTTTATTATTTATTAGTTTACTTTCGTTTTCTTAATATTTTTTTTTCTTTATAAATAGGATCAAGCATTATTTATAATTTGTGTAACAAAATTAAATTAAAAAAATATTATTCTCTGCAATTTACTTTTTTTTCTTTTTCTAAAGTATTCTCTGAAATTTCAATTAAATGGATGTTACGTTGTGAAATTTGAGAGAAAAGTATTACAAGACCTACTCTTAAGGGTGAATTTTTATAATTAAATCCTTCAATTAATTGATCTTGCCTACTGATCAGACTATCTTCTTTCTTGCTTGGACTACACGGCATATTTCTTCTCTTGAAATGTCTTGTGAAGTTAAACACACGGCCCCGGAATACGATGTCACATTAATAAGTGGAAAACGACATCATGGACAGATTAGTCAAACGGCAACCAAAGAATGGGACAAAGATGGCCTTAATTTATTTGACTTGATAAAGCTTAAATACAATTTCTTAGTGGTCACCGCAGGTGTTGATAAAGCATAAAAATGTTAGGACAAATTACATTTTTTTTCCCTTGAATTTTAGGTCTTATCACAAAATATCTCTTAAATTTTAATTTTCACATTTTTCCCCTGAACTTTGGAAAACTTAGCGGATTTTTCCCCGCAATTAATTTTTTGACAAAGAAATACACATCACACCCGTTTGAAGCATGAGTTGCGGATATTAAATGTGAAATACTTATAATTTAGTTAAAAAAGTAAATTTTTATGGTTGATTGTAATTTTAAAAAGGTAAATATTTAGGGATGATTGTATTTTTTTTTTTCTTATATTTCTCTCTTATAGGTAACTTCGTTGTTTCACATTAAATAAGGATAACGGGTACCAAGAGTGCTGCTATTGATTGTCATTTTATAATTATATACTTAATATCCTAAATTGATGCTTTTAACGAGTGTTAGATGTTTTTTTTTTTGGTCAAAAATATAATTGAGGGGGAAAATTTTCAAACTTTTCCTAAGTTCAGGGGAAAAGAATGTTATAAATTGAAGTTTGGAGGGCATTTTATAACAAGTCCTAAAGTTTAGGGGGGAAAAGTATAATTTATCCAAAATGTTATATATAGTTTGTCTCCAGGCAATGACTTGAGCTGACTTGGTCTGAATAAATATCCAAGCAAGCGCAGTTTGCAGTTTCTTCACAGAAAAACAAATTAGCAAGTGTTCAGTCTTTGCTTTCTGGTTTAGGGAACTAAAATGAGGTGGTTTTCGTGGGCGTTTCTCCTCCTATTATCATTTCATTCTCAAGCAACTGCCTAGAAATATTCGATAGGAAACAAATGAACTGGATTGGACCTTATTTTGGTCCTAGTTTGCCTTGTGATGCCTATTCATCGTTCATTATCAGAAAACAGAACTTATCATATTTTACCAACACTTAAGAAAATGATTACCTCAAAAAAAAAAAAAAAAAAAAAGACAGAGGGTAAGGTCATAACTATAGAGTTCGATCAGCATTAAGGTTAACTAAATTGAAAAATTGACATACACTAAAGACCCTGTCACATTTTAAGCTTTCCACACAAATTTATTGAAAGAAAAAAAACGAAATTACAAATAGTTCAAGATTAACCAAATTGAACAGTTAAGGAGTGCTTTCAAGAAGTTGGAGCTCCGGTTAATGCAAGAGGTCAGTCCATTCCGCCTTGTCTATAAAGATCAAATTTTCAGAATATAAGAGGTATTGCTATTAATGACTTAGATATAAAATTACACCGTTAGGCTAAATCTGCAATGTCTTTCCAATGAATTTTGGAGTATTATGAATATGGAGACCATTCAAACATGTCAAATGAACAATAGTTTCATCACTCTTTTCAATAATATTTTTCAACTACATGTTCAGTAGAAAAGTTTCCAACATTGATATCATATTCATTTATCTCAACGTCAATACAATTATCATGAAATTCTTCAGCAATAGGTTAACTTGAAGTTGAATAGTTCAAAGAAAAGGATTTCAGCAATATTTGACATAATCAGATGGAAGGAGTAAGCAAAATAATAGTTATAAGTACTCTATAAATAACATGGAAAGTGTATGATTAACCAAATGATGATGATAGAATGACTTTGAATCTAATAAATAATAGTAATTTTCCCTATCACCCTCTCACTGGTCAAATTTATTGTCCAAAAAATATGTATTCAATGCATTTAGTTAAGGTCTCGAAAGTTAGTATTGTTCATTACAATTTTGATTTTTTCAAAGTGATTTATGAGCTGATTAAAATGTCATGTATTGAAAAACATAAATGTTATTTTTATTATATGAATGAGATGCAAGTTTCTTATTTGAAATGAATAAATAAAGTTATAATAATAAAAAAAAAAAAAAAGGTGGCGTAGGAGGAGCTACCATGGTTCTGAAGACGACGGGAAAATAATATAATAGTGCCTTCTTTGGGTTGGTATTATATAAATTCTATAATTGAAAGGACACAACATTGCAATTAGCCGGCCAGCAATGTCGTCCGAAAGAAAACGACAGACAGAGAACAAGGCCACCTATTGCAAGGTTGAAAACGCGCTTTTGCAGTTAGTATTTTCGTTTGTTTCCTATTATTAGTATTTTTATTATTTATTAGTTTACTTTCGTTTTCTTAATATTTTTTTTTCTTTATAAATAGGATCAAGCATTATTTATAATTTGTGTAACAAAATTAAATTAAAAAAATATTATTCTCTGCAATTTACTTTTTTTTCTTTTTCTAAAGTATTCTCTGAAATTTCAATTAAATGGATGTTACGTTGTGAAATTTTGAGAGAAAAGTATTACAGGACCTACTCTTCAGGGTGAATTTTTATAATTAAATCCTTCAATTAATTGATCTTGCCTACTGATCAGACTATCTTCTTTCTTGCTTGGACTACACGGCATATTTCTTCTCTTGAAATGTCTTGTGAAGTTAAACACACGGCCCCGGAATACGATGTCACATTAATAAGTGGAAAACGACATCATGGACAGATTAGTCAAACGGCAACCAAAGAATGGGACAAAGATGGCCTTAATTTATTTGACTTGATAAAGCTTAAATACAATTTCTTAGTGGTCACCGCAGGTGTTGATAAAGCATAAAAAATGTTAGGACAAATTACATTTTTTTTCCCTTGAATTTTAGGTCTTATCACAAAATATCTCTTAAATTTTAATTTTCACATTTTTCCCCTGAACTTTGGAAAACTTAGCGGATTTTTCCCCGCAATTAATTTTTTGACAAAGAAATACACATCACACCCGTTTGAAGCATGAGTTGCGGATATTAAATGTGAAATACTTATAATTTAGTTAAAAAAGTAAATTTTTATGGTTGATTGTAATTTTAAAAAGGTAAATATTTAGGGATGATTGTAATTTTTTTTTCTTATATTTCTCTCTTATAGGTAACTTCGTTGTTTCACATTAAATAAGGATAACGGGTACCAAGAGTGCTGCTATTGATTGTCATTTTATAATTATATACTTAATATCCTAAATTGATGCTTTTAACGAGTGTTAGATGTTTTTTTTTTTGGTCAAAAATATAATTGAGGGGGAAAATTTCCAAACTTTTCCTAAGTTCAGGGGAAAAGAATGTTATAAATTGAAGTTTGGAGGGCATTTTATAACAAGTCCTAAAGTTTAGGGGGGAAAAGTATAATTTATCCAAAATGTTATATATAGTTTGTCTCCAGGCAATGACTTGAGCTGACTTGGTCTGAATAAATATCCAAGCAAGCGCAGTTTGCAGTTTCTTCACAGAAAAACAAATTAGCAAGTGTTCAGTCTTTGCTTTCTGGTTTAGGGAACTAAAATGAGGTGGTTTTCGTGGGCGTTTCTCCTCCTATTATCATTTCATTCTCAAGCAACTGCCTAGAAATATTCGATAGGAAACAAATGAACTGGATTGGACCTTATTTTGGTCCTAGTTTGCCTTGTGATGCCTATTCATCGTTCATTATCAGAAAACAGAACTTATCATATTTTACCAACACTTAAGAAAATGATTACCTCAAAAAAAAAAAAAAAAAAAAGACAGAGGGTAAGGTCATAACTATAGAGTTCGATCAGCATTAAGGTTAACTAAATTGAAAAATTGACATACACTAAAGACCCTGTCACATTTTAAGCTTTCCACACAAATTTATTGAAAGAAAAAAAACGAAATTACAAATAGTTCAAGATTAACCAAATTGAACAGTTAAGGAGTGCTTTCAAGAAGTTGGAGCTCCGGTTAATGCAAGAGGTCAGTCCATTCCGCCTTGTCTATAAAGATCAAATTTTCAGAATATAAGAGGTATTGCTATTAATGACTTAGATATAAAATTACACCGTTAGGCTAAATCTGCAATGTCTTTCGAATGAATTTTGGAGTATTATGAATATGGAGACCATTCAAACATGTCAAATGAACAATAGTTTCATCACTCTTTTCAATAATATTTTTCAACTACATGTTCAGTAGAAAAGTTTCCAACATTGATATCATATTCATTTATCTCAACGTCAATACAATTATCATGAAATTCTTCAGCAATAGGTTAACTTGAAGTTGAATAGTTCAAAGAAAAGGATTTCAGCAATATTTGACATAATCAGATGGAAGGAGTAAGCAAAAATAATAGTTATAAGTACTCTATAAATAACATGGAAAGTGTATGATTAACCAAATGATGATGATAGAATGACTTTGAATCTAATAAATAATAGTAATTTTCCCTATCACCCCTCTCACTGGTCAAATTTATTGTCCAAAAAATATGTATTCAATGCATTTAGTTAAGGTCTCGAAAGTTAGTATTGTTCATTACAATTTTGATTTTTTCAAAGTGATTTATGAGCTGATTAAAATGTCATGTATTGAAAAACATAAATGTTATTTTTTATTATATGAATGAGATGCAAGTTTCTTATTTGAAATGAATAAATAAAGTTATAATAATAAAAAAAAAAAAAGGTGGCGTAGGAGGAGCTACCATGGTTCTGAAGACGACGGGAAAATAATATAATAGTGCCTTCTTTGGGTTGGTATTATATAAATTCTATAATTGAAAGGACACAACATTGCAATTAGCCGGCCAGCAATGTCGTCCGAAAGAAAACGACAGACAGAGAACAAGGCCACCTATTGCAAGGTTGAAAACGCGCTTTTGCAGTTAGTATTTTCGTTTGTTTCCTATTATTAGTATTTTTATTATTTATTAGTTTACTTTCGTTTTCTTAATATTTTTTTTTCTTTATAAATAGGATCAAGCATTATTTATAATTTGTGTAACAAAATTAAATTAAAAAAATATTATTCTCTGCAATTTACTTTTTTTTCTTTTTCTAAAGTATTCTCTGAAATTTCAATTAAATGGATGTTACGTTGTGAAATTTTGAGAGAAAAGTATTACAAGACCTACTCTTAAGGGTGAATTTTTATAATTAAATCCTTCAATTAATTGATCTTGCCTACTGATCAGACTATCTTCTTTCTTGCTTGGACTACACGGCATATTTCTTCTCTTGAAATGTCTTGTGAAGTTAAACACACGGCCCCGGAATACGATGTCACATTAATAAGTGGAAAACGACATCATGGACAGATTAGTCAAACGGCAACCAAAGAATGGGACAAAGATGGCCTTAATTTATTTGACTTGATAAAGCTTAAATACAATTTCTTAGTGGTCACCGCAGGTGTTGATAAAGCATAAAAAATGTTAGGACAAATTACATTTTTTTTCCCTTGAATTTTAGGTCTTATCACAAAATATCTCTTAAATTTTAATTTTCACATTTTTCCCCTGAACTTTGGAAACTTAGCGGATTTTTCCCCGCAATTAATTTTTTGACAAAGAAATACACATCACACCCGTTTGAAGCATGAGTTGCGGATATTAAATGTGAAATACTTATAATTTAGTTAAAAAAGTAAATTTTTATGGTTGATTGTAATTTTAAAAAGGTAAATATTTAGGGATGATTGTAATTTTTTTTTTCTTATATTTCTCTCTTATAGGTAACTTCGTTGTTTCACATTAAATAAGGATAACGGGTACCAAGAGTGCTGCTATTGATTGTCATTTTATAATTATATACTTAATATCCTAAATTGATGCTTTTAACGAGTGTTAGATGTTTTTTTTTTTGGTCAAAAATATAATTGAGGGGGAAAATTTTCAAACTTTTCCTAAGTTCAGGGGAAAAGAATGTTATAAATTGAAGTTTGGAGGGCATTTTATAACAAGTCCTAAAGTTTAGGGGGGAAAAGTATAATTTATCCAAAATGTTATATATAGTTTGTCTCCAGGCAATGACTTGAGCTGACTTGGTCTGAATAAATATCCAAGCAAGCGCAGTTTGCAGTTTCTTCACAGAAAAACAAATTAGCAAGTGTTCAGTCTTTGCTTTCTGGTTTAGGGAACTAAAATGAGGTGGTTTTCGTGGGCGTTTCTCCTCCTATTATCATTTCATTCTCAAGCAACTGCCTAGAAATATTCGATAGGAAACAAATGAACTGGATTGGACCTTATTTTGGTCCTAGTTTGCCTTGTGATGCCTATTCATCGTTCATTATCAGAAAACAGAACTTATCATATTTTACCAACACTTAAGAAAATGATTACCTCAAAAAAAAAAAAAAAAAAAAGACAGAGGGTAAGGTCATAACTATAGAGTTCGATCAGCATTAAGGTTAACTAAATTGAAAAATTGACATACACTAAAGACCCTGTCACATTTTAAGCTTTCCACACAAATTTATTGAAAGAAAAAAAACGAAATTACAAATAGTTCAAGATTAACCAAATTGAACAGTTAAGGAGTGCTTTCAAGAAGTTGGAGCTCCGGTTAATGCAAGAGGTCAGTCCATTCCGCCTTGTCTATAAAGATCAAATTTTCAGAATATAAGAGGTATTGCTATTAATGACTTAGATATAAAATTACACCGTTAGGCTAAATCTGCAATGTCTTTCCAATGAATTTTGGAGTATTATGAATATGGAGACCATTCAAACATGTCAATGAACAATAGTTTCATCACTCTTTTCAATAATATTTTTCAACTACATGTTCAGTAGAAAAGTTTCCAACATTGATATCATATTCATTTATCTCAACGTCAATACAATTATCATGAAATTCTTCAGCAATAGGTTAACTTGAAGTTGAATAGTTCAAAGAAAAGGATTTCAGCAATATTTGACATAATCAGATGGAAGGAGTAAGCAAAAATAATAGTTATAAGTACTCTATAAATAACATGGAAAGTGTATGATTAACCAAATGATGATGATAGAATGACTTTGAATCTAATAAATAATAGTAATTTTCCCTATCACCCCTCTCACTGGTCAAATTTATTGTCCAAAAAATATGTATTCAATGCATTTAGTTAAGGTCTCGAAAGTTAGTATTGTTCATTACAATTTTGATTTTTTCAAAGTGATTTATGAGCTGATTAAAATGTCATGTATTGAAAAACATAAATGTTATTTTTTATTATATGAATGAGATGCAAGTTTCTTATTTGAAATGAATAAATAAAGTTATAATAATTAAAAAAAAAAAAAAAGGTGGCGTAGGAGGAGCTACCATGGTTCTGAAGACGACGGGAAAATAATATAATAGTGCCTTCTTTGGGTTGGTATTATATAAATTCTATAATTGAAAGGACACAACATTGCAATTAGCCGGCCAGCAATGTCGTCCGAAAGAAAACGACAGACAGAGAACAAGGCCACCTATTGCAAGGTTGAAAACGCGCTTTTGCAGTTAGTATTTTCGTTTGTTTCCTATTATTAGTATTTTTATTATTTATTAGTTTACTTTCGTTTTCTTAATATTTTTTTTTCTTTATAAATAGGATCAAGCATTATTTATAATTTGTGTAACAAAATTAAATTAAAAAAATATTATTCTCTGCAATTTACTTTTTTTTCTTTTTCTAAAGTATTCTCTGAAATTTCAATTAAATGGATGTTACGTTGTGAAATTTTGAGAGAAAAGTATTACAGGACCTACTCTTCAGGGTGAATTTTTATAATTAAATCCTTCAATTAATTGATCTTGCCTACTGATCAGACTATCTTCTTTCTTGCTTGGACTACACGGCATATTTCTTCTCTTGAAATGTCTTGTGAAGTTAAACACACGGCCCCGGAATACGATGTCACATTAATAAGTGGAAAACGACATCATGGACAGATTAGTCAAACGGCAACCAAAGAATGGGACAAAGATGGCCTTAATTTATTTGACTTGATAAAGCTTAAATACAATTTCTTAGTGGTCACCGCAGGTGTTGATAAAGCATAAAAAATGTTAGGACAAATTACATTTTTTTTCCCTTGAATTTTAGGTCTTATCACAAAATATCTCTTAAATTTTAATTTTCACATTTTTCCCCTGAACTTTGGAAAACTTAGCGGATTTTTCCCCGCAATTAATTTTTTGACAAAGAAATACACATCACACCCGTTTGAAGCATGAGTTGCGGATATTAAATGTGAAATACTTATAATTTAGTTAAAAAAGTAAATTTTTATGGTTGATTGTAATTTTAAAAGGTAAATATTTAGGGATGATTGTAATTTTTTTTTCTTATATTTCTCTCTTATAGGTAACTTCGTTGTTTCACATTAAATAAGGATAACGGGTACCAAGAGTGCTGCTATTGATTGTCATTTTATAATTATATACTTAATATCCTAAATTGATGCTTTTAACGAGTGTTAGATGTTTTTTTTTTTGGTCAAAAATATAATTGAGGGGGAAAATTTTCAAACTTTTCCTAAGTTCAGGGGAAAAGAATGTTATAAATTGAAGTTTGGAGGGCATTTTATAACAAGTCCTAAAGTTTAGGGGGGAAAAGTATAATTTATCCAAAATGTTATATATAGTTTGTCTCCAGGCAATGACTTGAGCTGACTTGGTCTGAATAAATATCCAAGCAAGCGCAGTTTGCAGTTTCTTCACAGAAAAACAAATTAGCAAGTGTTCAGTCTTTGCTTTCTGGTTTAGGGAACTAAAATGAGGTGGTTTTCGTGGGCGTTTCTCCTCCTATTATCATTTCATTCTCAAGCAACTGCCTAGAAATATTCGATAGGAAACAAATGAACTGGATTGGACCTTATTTTGGTCCTAGTTTGCCTTGTGATGCCTATTCATCGTTCATTATCAGAAAACAGAACTTATCATATTTTACCAACACTTAAGAAAATGATTACCTCAAAAAAAAAAAAAAAAAAAAAAAAAGACAGAGGGTAAGGTCATAACTATAGAGTTCGATCAGCATTAAGGTTAACTAAATTGAAAAATTGACATACACTAAAGACCCTGTCACATTTTAAGCTTTCCACACAAATTTATTGAAAGAAAAAAAACGAAATTACAAATAGTTCAAGATTAACCAAATTGAACAGTTAAGGAGTGCTTTCAAGAAGTTGGAGCTCCGGTTAATGCAAGAGGTCAGTCCATTCCGCCTTGTCTATAAAGATCAAATTTTCAGAATATAAGAGGTATTGCTATTAATGACTTAGATATAAAATTACACCGTTAGGCTAAATCTGCGATGTCTTTCGAATGAATTTTGGAGTATTATGAATATGGAGACCATTCAAACATGTCAAATGAACAATAGTTTCATCACTCTTTTCAATAATATTTTTCAACTACATGTTCAGTAGAAAAGTTTCCAACATTGATATCATATTCATTTATCTCAACGTCAATACAATTATCATGAAATTCTTCAGCAATAGGTTAACTTGAAGTTGAATAGTTCAAAGAAAAGGATTTCAGCAATATTTGACATAATCAGATGGAAGGAGTAAGCAAAAATAATAGTTATAAGTACTCTATAAATAACATGGAAAGTGTATGATTAACCAAATGATGATGATAGAATGACTTTGAATCTAATAAATAATAGTAATTTTCCCTATCACCCCTCTCACTGGTCAAATTTATTGTCCAAAAAATATGTATTCAATGCATTTAGTTAAGGTCTCGAAAGTTAGTATTGTTCATTACAATTTTGATTTTTTCAAAGTGATTTATGAGCTGATTAAAATGTCATGTATTGAAAAACATAAATGTTATTTTTTATTATATGAATGAGATGCAAGTTTCTTATTTGAAATGAATAAATAAAGTTATAATAATAAAAAACAAAAAAAGGTGGCGTAGGAGGAGCTACCATGGTTCTGAAGACGACGGGAAAATAATATAATAGTGCCTTCTTTGGGTTGGTATTATATAAATTCTATAATTGAAAGGACACAACATTGCAATTAGCCGGCCAGCAATGTCGTCCGAAAGAAAACGACAGACAGAGAACAAGGCCACCTATTGCAAGGTTGAAAACGCGCTTTTGCAGTTAGTATTTTCGTTTGTTTCCTATTATTAGTATTTTTATTATTTATTAGTTTACTTTCGTTTTCTTAATATTTTTTTTTCTTTATAAATAGGATCAAGCATTATTTATAATTTGTGTAACAAAATTAAATTAAAAAAATATTATTCTCTGCAATTTTCTTTTTTTCTTTTTCTAAAGTATTCTCTGAAATTTCAATTAAATGGATGTTACGTTGTGAAATTTTGAGAGAAAAGTATTACAAGACCTACTCTTAAGGGTGAATTTTTATAATTAAATCCTTCAATTAATTGATCTTGCCTACTGATCAGACTATCTTCTTTCTTGCTTGGACTACACGGCATATTTCTTCTCTTGAAATGTCTTGTGAAGTTAAACACACGGCCCCGGAATACGATGTCACATTAATAAGTGGAAAACGACATCATGGACAGATTAGTCAAACGGCAACCAAAGAATGGGACAAAGATGGCCTTAATTTATTTGACTTGATAAAGCTTAAATACAATTTCTTAGTGGTCACCGCAGGTGTTGATAAAGCATAAAAAATGTTAGGACAAATTACATTTTTTTTCCCTTGAATTTTAGGTCTTATCACAAAATATCTCTTAAATTTTAATTTTCACATTTTTCCCCTGAACTTTGGAAAACTTAGCGGATTTTTCCCCGCAATTAATTTTTTGACAAAGAAATACACATCACACCCGTTTGAAGCATGAGTTGCGGATATTAAATGTGAAATACTTATAATTTAGTTAAAAAAGTAAATTTTTATGGTTGATTGTAATTTTAAAAAGGTAAATATTTAGGGATGATTGTAATTTTTTTTTTCTTATATTTCTCTCTTATAGGTAACTTCGTTGTTTCACATTAAATAAGGATAACGGGTACCAAGAGTGCTGCTATTGATTGTCATTTTATAATTATATACTTAATATCCTAAATTGATGCTTTTAACGAGTGTTAGATGTTTTTTTTTTTGGTCAAAAATATAATTGAGGGGGAAAATTTTCAAACTTTTCCTAAGTTCAGGGGAAAAGAATGTTATAAATTGAAGTTTGGAGGGCATTTTATAACAAGTCCTAAAGTTTAGGGGGGAAAAGTATAATTTATCCAAAATGTTATATATAGTTTGTCTCCAGGCAATGACTTGAGCTGACTTGGTCTGAATAAATATCCAAGCAAGCGCAGTTTGCAGTTTCTTCACAGAAAAACAAATTAGCAAGTGTTCAGTCTTTGCTTTCTGGTTTAGGGAACTAAAATGAGGTGGTTTTCGTGGGCGTTTCTCCTCCTATTATCATTTCATTCTCAAGCAACTGCCTAGAAATATTCGATAGGAAACAAATGAACTGGATTGGACCTTATTTTGGTCCTAGTTTGCCTTGTGATGCCTATTCATCGTTCATTATCAGAAAACAGAACTTATCATATTTTACCAACACTTAAGAAAATGATTACCTCAAAAAAAAAAAAAAAAAAAAAAAGACAGAGGGTAAGGTCATAACTATAGAGTTCGATCAGCATTAAGGTTAACTAAATTGAAAAATTGACATACACTAAAGACCCTGTCACATTTTAAGCTTTCCACACAAATTTATTGAAAGAAAAAAAACGAAATTACAAATAGTTCAAGATTAACCAAATTGAACAGTTAAGGAGTGCTTTCAAGAAGTTGGAGCTCCGGTTAATGCAAGAGGTCAGTCCATTCCGCCTTGTCTATAAAGATCAAATTTTCAGAATATAAGAGGTATTGCTATTAATGACTTAGATATAAAATTACACCGTTAGGCTAAATCTGCAATGTCTTTCCAATGAATTTTGGAGTATTATGAATATGGAGACCATTCAAACATGTCAAATGAACAATAGTTTCATCACTCTTTTCAATAATATTTTTCAACTACATGTTCAGTAGAAAAGTTTCCAACATTGATATCATATTCATTTATCTCAACGTCAATACAATTATCATGAAATTCTTCAGCAATAGGTTAACTTGAAGTTGAATAGTTCAAAGAAATGGATTTCAGCAATATTTGACATAATCAGATGGAAGGAGTAAGCAAAAATAATAGTTATAAGTACTCTATAAATAACATGGAAAGTGTATGATTAACCAAATGATGATGATAGAATGACTTTGAATCTAATAAATAATAGTAATTTTCCCTATCACCCCTCTCACTGGTCAAATTTATTGTCCAAAAAATATGTATTCAATGCATTTAGTTAAGGTCTCGAAAGTTAGTATTGTTCATTACAATTTTGATTTTTTCAAAGTGATTTATGAGCTGATTAAAATGTCATGTATTGAAAAACATAAATGTTATTTTTTATTATATGAATGAGATGCAAGTTTCTTATTTGAAATGAATAAATAAAGTTATAATAATAAAAAAAAAAAAAAAAAGGTGGCGTAGGAGGAGCTACCATGGTTCTGAAGACGACGGGAAAATAATATAATAGTGCCTTCTTTGGGTTGGTATTATATAAATTCTATAATTGAAAGGACACAACATTGCAATTAGCCGGCCAGCAATGTCGTCCGAAAGAAAACGACAGACAGAGAACAAGGCCACCTATTGCAAGGTTGAAAACGCGCTTTTGCAGTTAGTATTTTCGTTTGTTTCCTATTATTAGTATTTTTATTATTTATTAGTTTACTTTCGTTTTCTTAATATTTTTTTTTCTTTATAAATAGGATCAAGCATTATTTATAATTTGTGTAACAAAATTAAATTAAAAAAATATTATTCTCTGCAATTTACTTTTTTTTCTTTTTCTAAAGTATTCTCTGAAATTTCAATTAAATGGATGTTACGTTGTGAAATTTTGAGAGAAAAGTATTACAGGACCTACTCTTCAGGGTGAATTTTTATAATTAAATCCTTCAATTAATTGATCTTGCCTACTGATCAGACTATCTTCTTTCTTGCTTGGACTACACGGCATATTTCTTCTCTTGAAATGTCTTGTGAAGTTAAACACACGGCCCCGGAATACGATGTCACATTAATAAGTGGAAAACGACATCATGGACAGATTAGTCAAACGGCAACCAAAGAATGGGACAAAGATGGCCTTAATTTATTTGACTTGATAAAGCTTAAATACAATTTCTTAGTGGTCACCGCAGGTGTTGATAAAGCATAAAAAATGTTAGGACAAATTACATTTTTTTTCCCTTGAATTTTAGGTCTTATCACAAAATATCTCTTAAATTTTAATTTTCACATTTTTCCCCTGAACTTTGGAAAACTTAGCGGATTTTTCCCCGCAATTAATTTTTTGACAAAGAAATACACATCACACCCGTTTGAAGCATGAGTTGCGGATATTAAATGTGAAATACTTATAATTTAGTTAAAAAAGTAAATTTTTATGGTTGATTGTAATTTTAAAAAGGTAAATATTTAGGGATGATTGTAATTTTTTTTTCTTATATTTCTCTCTTATAGGTAACTTCGTTGTTTCACATTAAATAAGGATAACGGGTACCAAGAGTGCTGCTATTGATTGTCATTTTATAATTATATACTTAATATCCTAAATTGATGCTTTTAACGAGTGTTAGATGTTTTTTTTTTGGTCAAAAATATAATTGAGGGGGAAAATTTCCAAACTTTTCCAAAGTTCAGGGGAAAAGAATGTTATAAATTGAAGTTTGGAGGGCATTTTATAACAAGTCCTAAAGTTTAGGGGGGAAAAGTATAATTTATCCAAAATGTTATATATAGTTTGTCTCCAGGCAATGACTTGAGCTGACTTGGTCTGAATAAATATCCAAGCAAGCGCAGTTTGCAGTTTCTTCACAGAAAAACAAATTAGCAAGTGTTCAGTCTTTGCTTTCTGGTTTAGGGAACTAAAATGAGGTGGTTTTCGTGGGCGTTTCTCCTCCTATTATCATTTCATTCTCAAGCAACTGCCTAGAAATATTCGATAGGAAACAAATGAACTGGATTGGACCTTATTTTGGTCCTAGTTTGCCTTGTGATGCCTATTCATCGTTCATTATCAGAAAACAGAACTTATCATATTTTATCAACACTTAAGAAAATGATTACCTCAAAAAAAAAAAAAAAAAAAGACAGAGGGTAAGGTCATAACTATAGAGTTCGATCAGCATTAAGGTTAACTAAATTGAAAAATTGACATACACTAAAGACCCTGTCACATTTTAAGCTTTCCACACAAATTTATTGAAAGAAAAAAAACGAAATTACAAATAGTTCAAGATTAACCAAATTGAACAGTTAAGGAGTGCTTTCAAGAAGTTGGAGCTCCGGTTAATGCAAGAGGTCAGTCCATTCCGCCTTGTCTATAAAGATCAAATTTTCAGAATATAAGAGGTATTGCTATTAATGACTTAGATATAAAATTACACCGTTAGGCTAAATCTGCAATGTCTTTCCAATGAATTTTGGAGTATTATGAATATGGAGACCATTCAAACATGTCAAATGAACAATAGTTTCATCACTCTTTTCAATAATATTTTTCAACTACATGTTCAGTAGAAAAGTTTCCAACATTGATATCATATTCATTTATCTCAACGTCAATACAATTATCATGAAATTCTTCAGCAATAGGTTAACTTGAAGTTGAATAGTTCAAAGAAATGGATTTCAGCAATATTTGACATAATCAGATGGAAGGAGTAAGCAAAAATAATAGTTATAAGTACTCTATAAATAACATGGAAAGTGTATGATTAACCAAATGATGATGATAGAATGACTTTGAATCTAATAAATAATAGTAATTTTCCCTATCACCCCTCTCACTGGTCAAATTTATTGTCCAAAAAATATGTATTCAATGCATTTAGTTAAGGTCTCGAAAGTTAGTATTGTTCATTACAATTTTGATTTTTTCAAAGTGATTTATGAGCTGATTAAAATGTCATGTATTGAAAAACATAAATGTTATTTTTTATTATATGAATGAGATGCAAGTTTCTTATTTGAAATGAATAAATAAAGTTATAATAATAAAAAAAAAAAAAAAAAGGTGGCGTAGGAGGAGCTACCATGGTTCTGAAGACGACGGGAAAATAATATAATAGTGCCTTCTTTGGGTTGGTATTATATAAATTCTATAATTGAAAGGACACAACATTGCAATTAGCCGGCCAGCAATGTCGTCCGAAAGAAAACGACAGACAGAGAACAAGGCCACCTATTGCAAGGTTGAAAACGCGCTTTTGCAGTTAGTATTTTCGTTTGTTTCCTATTATTAGTATTTTTATTATTTATTAGTTTACTTTCGTTTTCTTAATATTTTTTTTTCTTTATAAATAGGATCAAGCATTATTTATAATTTGTGTAACAAAATTAAATTAAAAAAATATTATTCTCTGCAATTTACTTTTTTTTCTTTTTCTAAAGTATTCTCTGAAATTTCAATTAAATGGATGTTACGTTGTGAAATTTTGAGAGAAAAGTATTACAGGACCTACTCTTCAGGGTGAATTTTTATAATTAAATCCTTCAATTAATTGATCTTGCCTACTGATCAGACTATCTTCTTTCTTGCTTGGACTACACGGCATATTTCTTCTCTTGAAATGTCTTGTGAAGTTAAACACACGGCCCCGGAATACGATGTCACATTAATAAGTGGAAAACGACATCATGGACAGATTAGTCAAACGGCAACCAAAGAATGGGACAAAGATGGCCTTAATTTATTTGACTTGATAAAGCTTAAATACAATTTCTTAGTGGTCACCGCAGGTGTTGATAAAGCATAAAAAATGTTAGGACAAATTACATTTTTTTTCCCTTGAATTTTAGGTCTTATCACAAAATATCTCTTAAATTTTAATTTTCACATTTTTCCCCTGAACTTTGGAAAACTTAGCGGATTTTTCCCCGCAATTAATTTTTTGACAAAGAAATACACATCACACCCGTTTGAAGCATGAGTTGCGGATATTAAATGTGAAATACTTATAATTTAGTTAAAAAAGTAAATTTTTATGGTTGATTGTAATTTTAAAAAGGTAAATATTTAGGGATGATTGTAATTTTTTTTTCTTATATTTCTCTCTTATAGGTAACTTCGTTGTTTCACATTAAATAAGGATAACGGGTACCAAGAGTGCTGCTATTGATTGTCATTTTATAATTATATACTTAATATCCTAAATTGATGCTTTTAACGAGTGTTAGATGTTTTTTTTTTGGTCAAAAATATAATTGAGGGGGAAAATTTCCAAACTTTTCCAAAGTTCAGGGGAAAAGAATGTTATAAATTGAAGTTTGGAGGGCATTTTATAACAAGTCCTAAAGTTTAGGGGGGAAAAGTATAATTTATCCAAAATGTTATATATAGTTTGTCTCCAGGCAATGACTTGAGCTGACTTGGTCTGAATAAATATCCAAGCAAGCGCAGTTTGCAGTTTCTTCACAGAAAAACAAATTAGCAAGTGTTCAGTCTTTGCTTTCTGGTTTAGGGAACTAAAATGAGGTGGTTTTCGTGGGCGTTTCTCCTCCTATTATCATTTCATTCTCAAGCAACTGCCTAGAAATATTCGATAGGAAACAAATGAACTGGATTGGACCTTATTTTGGTCCTAGTTTGCCTTGTGATGCCTATTCATCGTTCATTATCAGAAAACAGAACTTATCATATTTTATCAACACTTAAGAAAATGATTACCTCAAAAAAAAAAAAAAAAAAAGACAGAGGGTAAGGTCATAACTATAGAGTTCGATCAGCATTAAGGTTAACTAAATTGAAAAATTGACATACACTAAAGACCCTGTCACATTTTAAGCTTTCCACACAAATTTATTGAAAGAAAAAAAACGAAATTACAAATTGTTCAAGATTAACCAAATTGAACAGTTAAGGAGTGCTTTCAAGAAGTTGGAGCTCCGGTTAATGCAAGAGGTCAGTCCATTCCGCCTTGTCTATAAAGATCAAATTTTCAGAATATAAGAGGTATTGCTATTAATGACTTAGATATAAAATTACACCGTTAGGCTAAATCTGCAATGTCTTTCCAATGAATTTTGGAGTATTATGAATATGGAGACCATTCAAACATGTCAAATGAACAATAGTTTCATCACTCTTTTCAATAATATTTTTCAACTACATGTTCAGTAGAAAAGTTTCCAACATTGATATCATATTCATTTATCTCAACGTCAATACAATTATCATGAAATTCTTCAGCAATAGGTTAACTTGAAGTTGAATAGTTCAAAGAAAAGGATTTCAGCAATATTTGACATAATCAGATGGAAGGAGTAAGCAAAAATAATAGTTATAAGTACTCTATAAATAACATGGAAAGTGTATGATTAACCAAATGATGATGATAGAATGACTTTGAATCTAATAAATAATAGTAATTTTCCCTATCACCCCTCTCACTGGTCAAATTTATTGTCCAAAAAATATGTCTTCAATGCATTTAGTTAAAGTCTCGAAAGTTAGTATTGTTCATTACAATTTTGATTTTTTCAAAGTGATTTATGAGCTGATTAAAATGTCATGTATTGAAAAACATAATGTTATTTTTTATTATATGAATGAGATGCAAGTTTCTTATTTGAAATGAATAAATAAAGTTATAATAATAAAAAAAAAAAAAGGTGGCGTAGGAGGAGCTACCATGGTTCTGAAGACGACGGGAAAATAATATAATAGTGCCTTCTTTGGGTTGGTATTATATAAATTCTATAATTGAAAGGACACAACATTGCAATTAGCCGGCCAGCAATGTCGTCCGAAAGAAAACGACAGACAGAGAACAAGGCCACCTATTGCAAGGTTGAAAACGCGCTTTTGCAGTTAGTATTTTCGTTTGTTTCCTATTATTAGTATTTTTATTATTTATTAGTTTACTTTCGTTTTCTTAATATTTTTTTTCTTTATAAATAGGATCAAGCATTATTTATAATTTGTGTAACAAAATTAAATTAAAAAAATATTATTCTCTGCAATTTTCTTTTTTTTCTTTTTCTAAAGTATTCTCTGAAATTTCAATTAAATGGATGTTACGTTGTGAAATTTTGAGAGAAAAGTATTACAAGACCTACTCTTCAGGGTGAATTTTTATAATTAAATCCTTCAATTAATTGATCTTGCCTACTGATCAGACTATCTTCTTTCTTGCTTGGACTACACGGCATATTTCTTCTCTTGAAATGTCTTGTGAAGTTAAACACACGGCCCCGGAATACGATGTTACATTAATAAGTGGAAAACGACATCATGGACAGATTAGTCAAACGGCAACCAAAGAATGGGACAAAGATGGCTTTAATTTATTTGACTTGATAAAGCTTAAATACAACCATGAGATGCTAAAGTCACTCTCATGGAAGAATTTAGTTCTTGATCTTCGTTCCACCTTGCTTTTAGATTTTTTCCAAACTAGAACCTTTCTTGCGGTTCTTTTCCGTGTCAAAAAAACCAATTTAATATAGTTAGATGTAAAATTATTGTTATAATCATTGTAAGCTATAAATCAAGCCTTTTTAAAAACCTTCTCAAGCAAAACTCAGGAGGCAAAATCCTAGGAAGAAGAAAATGAATTATCTATTTGGATCATGATTAAGTTAAAGTTGGCATTCAAATTGAGTACGTGAAAATGTGTGTTTAAGTGATCAAAGAAAAATAAGTGCAGTAAGAATTTATAAAAAATAAAAATTTAAATTTAAATTTAACTTGATTTGAAAAATTTTAGATCCAAAGATAGCAATAATTGAAAGAGGACATAATAGGAATACAGGATTAGAGCGTCAAGTAGACTCCATCGTGGAAAATGACAAACATAACCCTGTTTAAGAACAGAAATAACACGGCAGGAGGCTAAAATTAAACGTCCAATCTTTCATCTCGTTATCCAAGTTGGCAAACCTGCGTTATTAGCAACCACATTAATTTTCCTTATGACAAAAGTGGGACCACTGAAAGTTATTGATTGCAAAACTTACAAGAAACGCGAGTACTACGTACCCTGACCAAATTGATAATAATAATAATATGCTTTGAAAATAATGTTTTCTTGAGACTTGGAAATGATTATTATCTAATTACAAAAGTGTTAAACTAGTTTAGCTAAGTGCTAAATTGGATTAGTTATCATTATTATTTGTTTTGTTAGTTTTCTCGTCTCTCTCTAAATGTTGAATATATTACTTGTTTCCCTGCAAGTCTACATAAATCTTCTTCTTAAATCTTAGTCACGCCTTGTTATAAATATTCTTTTTTTTTTAGGGTCGTTGACAAACCTTCTCAAGCAAATCTTAGAAGATAAAATACGAAGAAGAATAGACATAACACATAATAGTGGAATCAGTATATTATTTTAATAAGGAGGTATATATACTAAAAGATAAAGTTTTTTTTAAGACTTAAAAAATAATTATCAATTTTAGTGTTACAAAATTAAAAAAAAAAAAACTGTAATGTTTTTAAAGATAAAATTAAAACAAAAATAATAAATAAATAAATAAATAACACGAAGAGCGGAGGTCTTACTCGGTCATAGCCTCATTGGTGACTGCACCCCTTATATCACCCCAGGAGCCAATATTTCATCTCACTTCAAGTAACTTAGATTTTTTCCACGAATGATATATGTGATGTCACCCATCACTTCAATTAATAGAAACAAGACAGAAAGTCATTTGTTGTGAAACAAGACAGAAACAATGTGATAAACCGGTTTACTTAAAGATCTTTCTAAGTAGGAAATTTGCCTTTATTTGATAAGAATGAAAGAAAATTAACAAGAGAGACAATAAAAATAAAAATGAAAGAAAATAAAAAAGAGATAAAATATTTTTTTCTTTTATAGTTTTTAGTTTATGGAAGGAGTGACAATAAAAAAAATTATAGAATTACTATTTTATTTATCTATATATATTATTTTACTTTAAAAGCAATGAATATTAAAAGTATTTTTAGTAGTTTTTTGGTGGTCTTTAATTTTTCTCATACTTTTAGAGAGAGTAAAAAATTGAATCACACTATAATATTTTTTTAAAAAATCAAACAATCAACTCCATTAATTTTCTTTTACTTTCTCTTCTTTCACTTCCTTTCCTTTCTCTTTTCCACTTACCAAGCATTACATTAAAGAGAAAGAGAAGAAAATATGCACAACTAATTAATATACTGACATATTTATTTATCAATTAATACAAAAAATAAATTGTTAAAGAAAGTGTAATATGGTACTTAGAGCATATACAACAGTACATATATATAATTAATCCAATGATATAATTTAGATGTATTTATTTTATAATAACATATTAATATCCTTAATTTTGTACTCATATGTCTAGATCTTTTGTTTTTCTTACAAATACATTATTATATATGTGCATTGCAGACTGATTTAACTTTTATAGAAAACATGAACTTATTGTACTTGTTTATGATGTTGTTTTTATCTTTTCCTCTTTTTTTTTTTTTTGTGGTCTATATATAACGAGAAAATTATAAATGTTTTTGTTGTTTTAAAAAGGGAAGATTCTGCACGCGTTTTTCAAACTAATTAAATATGTCTGTTACTGAATTTATTTGGTCAAGTGATTAAATAGTACAGGGACTAAAAGAGACACTTGCAAAATTTTTCACCTGACTTGTCCAGAGCATCCAATTAATGACAAATGGAAGAAAAATCTTGATAATATTTAGAAAAGTCTTTTGTCTCCTTTGCAAAGACTTGAGACGAGTTGATAGACTTTTATTTTCTGGA
This sequence comes from Ficus hispida, assembly GCA_025413025.1. Classification (NCBI taxonomy): domain Eukaryota; kingdom Viridiplantae; phylum Streptophyta; class Magnoliopsida; order Rosales; family Moraceae; genus Ficus; species Ficus hispida. The sequence goes on from CM046362.1 coordinate 8,274,107, forward strand.
CCACAATGCCATACCGATGAAAGCTCTGCCCTGCTCCTACTCAAGAGCTCCTTTTCTATTGCTATTACCTCTGTTTTTCACTGTGACTACTACTACTACAGAAATTTTAGTTACAGCCACACAAAAACAAAGAAAACGAAAGTAGTTTAAAATTAGTATAAAATGAAAATGAGAAATGCTAGAGCTTTTTCTATCTCTTTTTTTTTTTTATATGGAAATTGTAATTAGGCCCAAAAAGTATATATATCCTCTGCATTTTTTAATTTATGTTATAATGTAAATTTTTTGTTTCGTTCCTAACCTTTTTATCAAGTTATATGTTGGTTTTTGATTTTTTTTTTATTGTGACTAAAATATTGTAAATTCTTTAAAAGGTATAATTTAGTCATTTTTTACTAATAAAAGTAAAAAAATTGAACAGATAAAGTCGCATAAATCACACATTATTTATTATTTAAGGATAGTTAAGAAAAAAAAATACATAAGTCAACTTACATATATCATGCATGTGATCTAGTCTATCAAAATTTTAACATTTGTTAGAAAAAAAAAAGAGACTAGACTACACCCCTTAAAAGAACTTAAGGATTTTTTAGTCACCAGAAAAAAAAAAAAAAAAAAAAAAAAAAAAAAAAAAAAGAGAGTTTGAGAAACTAAACCGCAACTTCTTACAAAGTTAGAGACACATGAGCAACTTACCCCATGTTACATAACGTAAGTTATTTAAATTTTTTATTTGTCCCATTCTTTCAACAAAAAAAGAAAAGGAAAAAAAAGAAAAAAAGAAAAAAGATCGTAGTTTCTTCATTCCCCGGTCAAGTATCATTAGAGCAGTCTACCAGCATCACAACCGAACTGGAGAGGAAATGGCGGTTCAAGTCGTTCTATGGCATGATTCGATTCCTTTGTCTTTGTTTACTTTTTTTTTTTTTCCTTTTTTTTTAACAGAACTAAGTGAAGTAGACGATGATTAAGAAAATCGGACCCTTGTCAAATTAGACCAAGCAAAAGCTTTAACGGGGTCAAAGACTCAAAAAAGATGATGAAACGTGTAATGACTTACCATAAAACGTTCCTGCCGTGTAAGGTGCTTCTGTGATGTATAAATTTTTTAAACCTCCAGCTATCCAACATACACTAGCAAAAAATTTATTTACTACTTTTAAATTTTTTCTTGCTTTTCTACTTTTTGTGTCTCTCTCTCTTCTCTTTTTTTTCTTTCTTTTTTTTTTTGCTGGAAATGCAATTTTATGATTATTTTTGCCATCTATGTAATTTATTGTTAATAAAACCCGTAATAAAAAGGATCTACTCCAATAATAAAAAATTAAAACACCTTGCAAAAACCATTTACCTAAAAAGCTCAATAGATCGGGAAGAAAAGTGCATGATCCTATGTGGTTTTATTGACATGATTTTAAACCCTTCCCACTTTTAGCTGCATGAAGAGTATAGTCTTCTTATCTTTTGGAAACACATCCTTTTCGTAAATTATAAACTCACCTAGTTTAATCTAAAACCGTAAGATTACTATCTCCATTTTTTTCTTAGGTGCAATTGCATAAAATTGTTGAGTTTCATTAAACTACCGAGATTAGTTGTTTTTTTTTTTTTTTTTTCAGGGGCAATTCATATAATTGTACAAGTTTCATCAAACATCCGGGATGGCACCTTTTTTTATTTTTCTTTTAACAATTTTAATAAGGCAAAAGTTCATTAAATGCAAAAGAAAAGGAAATTTACAAACCTAAAACAAGTAATGGTAAATAAGCCTCCGTTTGGTAAGTTAGTTGGAGATAAACTTTTTAAGTTGGAGTTTGTTGACTTTTCAAAAACTAGTTATAAATTTTATTGATTTTTCAGAACAAGACAAAAATTAAGATGAAAAAATATAGTTTAGTTTAAGATGAACTCAAATGTCAAATGGAGCATTAGAGTAGAAAAATAATGGAAATCAAACCAAACCAAAAGAAAGCAATCAAAAAGAAAACTTAACTAATTCTTTAACTTAAAACAATTCCCAGCCATTAGATGCTTCCTCTTTACTCGCGTATTTACCAAGTTAATTTCATGAAATTATTGGGATTAGATGCTTCCTCTTTCGTCATTTTCTTTTTATCGGAACTTTCCTTGAAAATCAATATTAATAGATTGAAGACAATGTCCTCGTTGTTGACTTCAATAATGGGTTCCACTTTATTTTCACACTTTCTCCTAATAGAATACACCCTATGTGGTGGTAAAGTAATATATAAAGAGACCTGAAGACCTTTAGTTGAAGAAAACCTTTTTTTTTTTTTTTTTCACTTTTCGTGCTTTTTTTTTTTTTTTGTTGCTGTTTCATATCTTTTTTATATTTTAAATCTTAATTTATTTTGTAGTCACAAATATGTGTTTCATGCAGGACCTTTTTATAATCTAATATATGTAACAAGAAATATAAACCACACATAATAAGATACTGAAACTTCTTTTTTCCCATTATTTACAAATACTTACGTAAAGGAACTATAATAGATTTTATTTTATAAATATTTTTCTAATGACTTGTTCATTGCGTGTTGAATCGTGGAACACCAAATTCGTCACGATAGGAATAGTGGAGCAAACTAAAGGATTAAAATAAAAGTCGTGAGATGACGTTTTGTCTGCTTTACAGAGACTTGAGAAAAGTTTATAGACTATAAGCTCAAATATAGGTATATATATATATATACATAACGCGCACTATTGTCAGGATAGGTAATATCACCAAAGAGAAGTAAAAATGAAGTGCTTATCAATTTCTCTGTGGTGTGTCCTCTTCTTCATTTTCCATTCTCAAGTGTCTTGTTCACCATCAACCTCACCATCTTCTCCTTCTTCTTCTTCTTCTGGGCCACGATGCCATATCGACGAGAGCTCTGCTCTGCTTCAACTCAAGAGCTCTTTTTCTATTGCTACTACCTCTGCTCATGACTGTGGCTATGACTACTATGGAAATTTTAGTTACAGCGACAAAAAGACAACATCCTGGAACGAGACCACAGATTGTTGCAGTTGGGATGGAATCACGTGCGACGGAGTTACCGGGCATGTCATCGGCCTCAACCTCAGCTGCAGCTGGATTCAGGGCACTATTAGCTCCAACAGCAGCCTTTTCTTCCTTCGCCATCTCCAAAGGCTAGATCTTTCTTACAATGACTTCAGTGGCTCTCCTATCTTGCCGGAGTTCGGTCAATTCAAGAACATGACCCACCTTGCGCTAGCCTCTTCCAGCTTCAGCGGTAATGTCCCTTTGCAAATCTCCCATCTCTCGAAATTAGTTAACTTACAACTTGGTGGAGAAATCCGTATAGGGCCGGCTACCGCAAAAGCACTCGCTCACAACTTAACAAAGCTAAGAGAACTCCAATTAAGTGGTGTTGACATGTCTCGTGTGCCACTTCTCTCCTTGATGAACTTGTCGTCTTCTTTGACAACTCTTGATCTCCGCTTCTGTCAGTTGCATGGGAAGTTTCCAGAGAACGTTTTTCAGTGGCCGAAGCTCCAGGTACTTTATTTGTCATGGAATGATGCACTTACTGGATCTTTTCCAAAGTCTAATTGGAGCAATTCACTAAGGGAATTGAAACTCTCTGGCACTAAATTCTCCGTTGACACTCATTTACTCAAAAATGCAAGGTCCTTGTCTCATTTGTCTCTAAGTGGTTGCCACTTTGTTGGGTCATATACCACACTTCTTGATAACCTCACACATATCATTTCCTTAGACCTTTCATATAATTATTTTGGAGGTCAGATTCCATGGTCCTCTTTGAACCTCAATAGACTCTATTCTCTGGATCTTTCATACAACAATTTCACTGGCCAAATTCCACAAGTAATTTTTGCCAACTCAACACAAAACTTCTCTTCTTATCATGACTCTTCTCAATATCTGTTGACTAGTGCTCCTTCTAGTTTAACAACTCTTTGTTTGTCTCACAACTTTCTCAATGGGACACTACCATCTTGGATATTTGCACTCCCATATTTGACGGAGTTATGGCTGGATAATAACCACTTTGTTGGTGAGATTGACGAGTTCCAGAGTACTTCGTTAGCAATTCTTTTCTTGAGTCAAAATAAGCTACATGGCCTCATCCCGAGATCATATTTTCAGAACTTAAACCTAGTTGTCTTGAGTCTGTCATCAAATAACTTTACAGGTCGTGTGGAGTTAGGATTGCTTTCAGATCTCAAAGAGTTAATCATTCTAGATCTTTCTTCTAATAATCTGTCATTGAGTTTCAACAGCCCCGCAAACTATACCTTTGATAACCTTCAGTATTTGGGGTTGTCTTCATGCAACATAAGTGAATTCCCAAGCTTTTTCAGATACTCAAAAAGTTTGCACTTATTAGACCTTTCCCGTAACCAAATAAAAGAAAGGGTTCCTACATGGCTATGGGAACTTGGCAAGGATTCACTCTATAATTTGAATCTTTCTCACAACTTTCTAACATATATAGAGCCACTACATCCATGCAATAACCTGCAACTTTTTGACATTCATTCCAACTTGTTCTTGGGACCTCTTCCAAATATTCTATCCCCTTCATTATCCTTCTATTCAGTATCAAATAATCGATTTGAGGGAAAGATACCGACTACCATTTGCAATCTAGAGTTCCTTCAGGTGCTCGATTTGTCTTACAACGATTTGAATGGGAGCATGCCCCAATGCTTGGGAAACTTTAGTCAAAGCTTGTCAGATTTGGATTTGCGAAGGAACAAACTGCATGGTACCATCCCTACAACATTTGCACATGGAAATAGCTTGAGAAGTCTTAATCTAAATGGAAATCAGTTGGAAGGACAAGTACCAAGATCTTTGGTACACTGTGGAAATCTGGAAGTTCTTGATCTTGGAAACAACCTGCTAAATGATACATTTCCCAACTGGCTTGAATCTCTTCCAATGTTACGGGTTCTAGTCTTGAGAGCTAACAGGTTTCATGGTCCTATAGGACATCCTAATACTGGATCACCCTTTCGCAATTTAAGAATCATGGATTTGTCATACAACGAGTTCAACGGTGCTCTTCCAACAACATACTTTCATAATTTCAAAGCGATGATGAATTCAGAGAAAGTCAAACTGGAGTACATGGGAGATTCCTATTATCAGGACTCTATAATGGTGACTATGAAAGGCTTTATTATGAGCTGGTAAAAATCCAGACGATCCTGACGATAATTGATTTCTCAAGCAATAATTTTACTGGTGGGATACCAGAGTTGATTGGAAGGCTTGAATCACTCAAGGGCCTCAACTTTTCTCATAACAAGCTAAGTGGTTTTATTCCATCATCATTGGGAAATTTGACCAACCTTGAATGGTTAGACCTCCGTTCTAATGAGCTTGTTGGAAAAATTCCAGCTCAGTTGGCAGATTTAACATCGCTTTCATTCTTGAACCTTTCTCGAAACAAATTGGAGGGACCGATACCTAGTGGACCACAATTCAATACATTCGGCAATGATTCTTACATCGGAAACTCGGGATTGTGCGGGTTTCCTTTGTCTAAATCATGTAGCAATGATGAGGTACAACAACATCAAGGTGATGATGAAGAACATGAAGAGGGAATGCTTGATTGGAAGGTGGTGATGATGGGATATGGAAGCGGAATAGTGATCGGAATATCTATGGGATACATGGTGCTTTTTAATAGAAGCTTCGATTGTTGGCTCATGAAAAAGCTTGGCAAAGAACGGCGGCATATATCAATTGCTCCCTTAAGAGGCAGGAGAAGAGATCACTAGCAAGTGGAGGAAAAAACGTCTTGTGGGAGCTCTGCAGCGGTAAGTTTGAGGTGTCTTTCCAATTAAAACTACTTTATTGTTTGATGATCGTTACTAACCTTAATGGATTTCTTAATTAACAGTTTGCCCTTCTTTTGTGTATTTGTGCTTTTTTCGCTATACAGGAAGGTGGGAGATGTTGTATTGATGGGACTATATACTTGGACTAGTAGATGGCTATCATGTTCAAGCCGGAGTGCAAAATAAAACAATATTTTCTTTTTTTTTTTTCTATATTTGGAATCCCTAGTGCGGTGTGCATGTATAATGGCCGGTACTGTTTTATGTGGTTTGTATTTTAATTTTGGGACACTTGCCTGTTAAATGGATTTATTATTTTGGTACTGGTGTAAGATAATGCCTATTTTATCGTTTATGTACTGTTAAAAACCTTCCTTAAAAAAAAATTCATCCCAAGGAAAAATCTTGAGGAAAAAAAAAAAAAAAGAGTACATGATGAGTATAGAATTTCTTATATGCAATTGAAAAGGCAAAAATAGGACTGCATCGTGAGTCCCACCATTTGGGGCCCCAGCCCTTTACTCAGGATGAATATAAATATTGTAGTAAATAATATTTTAACTAAGCTAATTAAAGTAAATACTGAGGTTCGCAGGAGGGGTCTAGCAACTAC